>CM076583.1:429454683-430063991 GCA_034641835.2 Pinus albicaulis
AATTAATTGTAATTTTTCTCATTGGCCTTGATGCCATCCTGTACAGCTCCATTCTTATTTTAATACCCAAGAGGTGATTTTTGAAATACTTTCATATCTAGTTTTCATATCTGGATTTCACATTTCAAGTTGACAATATAACAGATAAGTTGACAATTTTTTCAAATGCAAATCTAGATAAAAGCATGGCTGTCTTTGTCAATGATTTTTGGAATACCTCTTATCGTCTAAATTATTAAAATATGAGTTCTGATTTGTTGCATTGTTTGTCAAACCACCTTTTTTGTTGCAGTATTTGTAAAAACCAAAGTTTGATAATATAAGTTTATTAATGTCCAGCAAATGATCAAAGGAGTATGTCAATGGGAAGACCAAGGGTTAGCTCAACTGGTTTTTTTTCATGTTGTTGGGCATCTGCCTAGTTCAACCCTCCTGGTTAGGCACACTAGTCTATGACTTTAGCGAACAGGGTTACTAGGGATGCCATCCACAAACATGAGGAAGCATCTCTTGGGTTTCCCCACAAGGTTTTCCTTGGGGAAAATGTTAGGTCAATGGGATTATAAGAGTACATCACTAGCCAAAATACAATGTGGAAGTGTGGAAGTGTGGACTATAAAGATGCTAAAAATCATATCAAAACAGATTTTTAATTGTGCTAGAAGCAGAACAACAAGAGAAGATAAGAAAGTACATGACTCGGAGTGGAGATAAAGTAATTACAAGAAAAAGATAATATGTATGATATCTGAGGACCAAAGGAACTTTAGTTTGAACTAGTCATGGTATGCTAGTGCTGACAGGTGAGGACGAGCAATTAGATCAAGGGGGGTCTCCCTGCTAGAGTCCTCAATGACCGCAAAATTTTTTTTGGACTAGTGGATGATGTCCTTTGGAGTGTGTCTGGGACTGATAGGGCTCTACAGTATGATCCTTGTGGGAAGCCCAAATTTGAGCAAGCTCTCCTAACATCCAGGCATGGAAAAATTCTCCTGATGGATGGTTGGCTGTGTGGATTTGGGGGCACCCAGCTCCAAGGCCTTGTCGAGTTGTCTACTAAATTGTCTTGTTGGTAAAATGGTGTGCACGTGTGGCCTGGAACAACAACTCCATAAGGACCTTGTGAGGTAAGTGACTAGTCCACTCCTTTCCCATATGGGAAGGGGATATTGAGAAATATATGCACAGATCGACAAAATAATTGTATTAGCGCTGAGAACTCTATTATCACAGTGGTTTGTGAAGCTTTCCAATGAATGAACAAAATGTATTTCATTCTGAAAGTACCCTATAATATATTCTACTATCCTATTATCAACTATATAATTTAGTTTAACTAATTATATAAATGGATGCAAATTAATGCTTATTTAGAGTCTTGTTGATCAAAATAATAGTTTATTGCACCTATATTTTATAGTATTATAGTATTTTGGTATTAAAAATAATATCTTCTAAAATTTGGGTTTCGAAAATTGTTGATAACTTCTTGACTGAAGTGCTTGAGTCTCTCCAAGGAGATGCAATGAGTCACAAATCAATCAAAGTAAGGCAGCAAGCTTCACATTAACAAATCAGCCATATCTTCATCTTCTACTAGCTTCTTAACAAATCAAAAATAAAGTCACCTCTCATTTTCTGGGTAGAGGCTTCTTTCTATTCGAGTTCAACACCAAGGAGGATAAGGACCTGATCTTCAGGAATGGGCCCTATTTCATGGGACCTCAGGGCCTCTACCTTAACAAATGGACCCCCGATTTCGATCCGGCTGTGGATGTCCCAACGGCAGTCCCTGTCTGGGTTCGGCTCCCCAATCTACCAGTGCACTGTTGGAACTAGGAGTCCCTCAAGCACATTGGAGATACTCTAGGAAAATTCATTGACAGAGCAAACAACAATGATCAGTATGATTGCGCCTGAATCTGTGTCGAGGTGGACTTAGAGGTGGGGCTTCCGGAGGCCATTAAATTAAAGGTGGGCAGTTGGACGCATGTGCAAGTGCTGGACTATGAGCAACTCCCCTTCAAATGTCGCAAATGTCACATATATGGCCATTTTGCAAGAGGGTGCCCGAACAAAGGGGAAGCTGAGAAAGGAAAGGAAGAGGGTTGGAACCAGGTCAAGAGGCCAAAGACATCTCACAAGAAATCTGGGGTTCATGGACCCCAGCCTGCCTCCATCCATAATGTTCCCTCGCCAAAAAGCCAAGAAAACAGGTATGAGGTCTTAAGCTCTGCTGAAGAGACTCCTCAGGAGGAAGATAGGCAATATCAACCTTTAGAAAAAATGCCTTCAGCAGAAACAAGACCTGAAGAAAGCGTCACGGCAAGAAACAAGGATAAGCAAACAGAAGCCTCCGAGGAGGAACGTGACTCGGAGGAGTCTGAGGAGGATGGAGAAATAGGAGATACGCAGATATCGTTCAGAAGATCTGCAAGGGGCCGCAAATCTGCTAGAGAAAAGAGAGATCAGGAAACTTACAAAGACAAGCTTCAGGGTAGTCAGCCCACTCTGGAGAAACTTCTTGGCAAAAATCCGAAGATGGTAAAAAACCAAGGGCAGCGTTCCAAGGGAGCCCATCATCGTAAAAATAAATGATGAAGATTGTCTCCTGGAACTGTAGAGGAATGGGGAGAAAATTGAAAGAAGAAGCAACGAGAAGCCTTATAAGAAGAGAAGCTCCAGACATTCTTCTGATTCAGGAGACCAAAATGGAGGACAAGGAGTTTCTCCAAATCAGTAAAAAAATTTGGAAAGGTAGCAGCGGACATGCAGTTTCAGCATGGGGAGCATCTGGGGGACTGGGCTCCCTTTGGAACCCTCTCAAGTTCAGATTGGTCACCGTGCTGCACAACACCCACTGGTTGTTTTTGAAGCTCCGACCTTTGGACTCGAGGGTGGCAGTCAGTCTCTTCAATGTCTATGTTTCAACAAATATAGGGGAGAAAAGGGAGTGTTGGGACTCCATCAGACATCTGTCGGAGTCAGAAAATTTGGAAAACATCATTGTTGCAGGTGATCTTAACCTCACCTTGCGCATGGAGGAAAAGCGAGGAGGCACAATCGTAAGGGACCCTACAAGGGAATGGGTGGAAGACCTCATGCAGGATTGGGATCTGCTTGACATCCCTCCAGCAAATGGTAAGTATACCTGGTCTAACAAAAGAATAGGTCCTGGTCACATTGCAGCTAGACTTGATAGATGTTTGGTTCAGAGTTCCTTTCTTTTGCTGGGCTTAGATTTCAGATTGCATATCCTCCCATGCAGTGTTTCTGACCATAAGCCCATCTTGCTTGAGATGCTGGGCCACACAGATCTTGGCCCCATCCCCTTCAGATTCAACCCTCTTTGGGTCAAAGAACCTGAGTTCCTGAACTTGGTTCATGACTGCTGGAATCTGCCAGTGAAAGGTTCCCCTTTCTTCATTTGGGAAGAAAAACTTAGAAGACTGAAAACGGTGCTTAAATCTTGGGCCAAAGCTCTTCCCTCTCCTGCAAAAGAGAGAAATCAGGCTCAAGATAATCTTGCCCAGCACCATGCCCAATGTGAAGATGCAGAAATCACTAAAGAAGTTCTAGATAAGGAAGCTGAGCTCTAGCAAATCTTCCACAAAGCTTGCCTTTCGGAGGAAGAGCATTGGAGACTGAAGTCTAGGACCTTATGGCTTAAAGCAGGAGACAAAAATTCAGCCTTCTTCCACAAGCAAGCTCAAGCCAGAAAGAGCTTCAATTCTATTGCAGAAATCAAAGATAGCAATTTGACACACAAAGACTTTGATAGCATAAAGAGAGCAGCTTTCAACCACTTTCAAAACCTGTATAGAGAAGAGGGCGTGACAGACCCAAACTCCAAATTCTTGGAGGCGGTTCCCCCTAGGATCTCACCTTCAATGAATCAGCGGCTTGAAGCAAAGATCTCTATTCAGGAAATAAAGGATGCCCTCTCAGACATGGAGCCTGACAAAGCCCCGGGCCCGGATGGTTTTACAGCAAGATTTCTTCAAACCTGCTGGCAGATTGTGGAGAAAGACCTCTACAAAATGATTTTGAAATCACAAGACTGCCAGAAAATTGGGGGCAGCACCAATTCAGCTTTTCTTGCCCTCATACCCAAGGAAAAGGGTGCTAAAGAATTTAATCGGTTCCGCCCCATCTCTCTTTGTAATATTGGATACAAATTAATCACAAAGGTTATTGCCAATAGACTTAAAGGTATTCTTCCAGCCATCATCCCGGAGAACCAAGGTGGATTTTTTCAGGGGAGACAGCTAACTAACAACTTCATCCTAGTGCAAGAGGCGATTCACTCGAGCCAGCTTCGCAAATAGAAAGGTATGGTTATCAAACTAGATCTGGCTAATGCTTTCGATCGGGTCAGACTTAGCTTTCTTTGGGAAGTCTTGAAAAAATTTGGCTTTGGAATGGGCTTTCTAAAATGGATTCGTTCTTGTATTGCTGATCCTTGGATCGCCCCCCCTGGTGAATGGGAGAGCAGCTGGTTTTTTTAAAGCTTCAAGAGGGCTTAGGCAGGGTTTCCCCCTCTCTCTGCTCCTCTTCGTCCTTCATGTTTCCGTCCTGAGTTTCTACCTGGATCAGAAACTGGTTGACCAAGAGATCTTGGGGCTCAATATAGCCAGAGGGGTCAAAAATGTTAATCACACCCTCTTTGCGGATGATACCCTCTTGTTAGGGGCTGCCTCTGCCAGATCAGCTCTTAGATTCAAGGAGGTCTTGGATGACTACATTGAAGCTACAGGCAGCAGTTTAAACAATGGTAAGTGCAAAGCTTTTTGCTGGAACATCTCGGCTCCCACCCTTTCTGCCATCTCAAGAATTCTGGGCTTTACTGCCACTCTCAACTGGTCCTCCTTTTCTTATTTGGGCCTTCCCATCTTTCGCAAATTGGCATACAGCAGAGATTGGATTCCTCTGTTGGACAATTTCAAGGCCAAAATTCAAGCTTGGGGATTCTCTTGGTTAAATCTAGCCGGCAAAACTGTTCTCATCAAATCTGTTCTTAGCAGTCTCCCCATCTTTCAATTCTCTGTAATTCTAGCCCCTTCAGGCATCATAAAAAAATGGAAGCCTTCATTCGCAAGTTCTTCTGGAAAGGGGGCAATCACAATGACAGGAAAATCCCATTAGTTAGTTGGGAGAAAATCTGCAAGCCCCAGAGTGAAGGAGGCCTCAATTTCAAAGATCTTAGCCTCCAAAACATAGCTATGGGAGCCAAGATCTTCTGGAGAATCATTGGTCCAAATCCAGGTTGGGCGCAAAAAACCCCATGGAGGAAATATTTCATGGGAAAGAGGAAGAGATGTCTAGACACCCTCCTACCCTCCTCAGGTTCGCAACTGATCAAGCTCTGTCATAAAGCATCCCCTTTAATCAGAGACAGAGTGTATTGGATCCCTGGAAACAACAAAGAAATTAAAATTTGGGATGACAGCATTATGATGCACCCTCCTCTATCGTCCCACTGCTCTCTGCAAGCGCTGCGTTTGTGGTTGGACAACGCTGAATGCACCACTCTTTGGGACATTTCACAATGGGAAGGCAGACATTGGCAGCGATGGAGGCTCCCTCCCGTCCCTCCTGCGTTGTCCCAAGCTCGAGATCTTTTCCTTTCTTTATTAAATGGTATGGCGCCTCTGCGCGTGGGTAAGAAGGATGCCCGAGGATGGGGAGCCGCCCCAGGGCTTTACACGGTTGCACAGGGATACAAATGCCTTCGTGATCACCCTAACGTCCCTCCTAATCCTGCAGTCTGGAACAGGATCTGGAATCGCAAAACCATGCCTAAGGTCGACTCTTTCTGTTGGCTGTTATGCCACAGAGGGATTTTAACTACAGATAGATTTAAGAAGAAAGGATTTCACGGTCCCTCTCGATGCTACTTATGCTGTGATTGTGAGGAGAACGCTCAACATATTATTTTGGACTGCAACTTTTCAAGAGATATCTGGCACGACCTTCTGAGCTTCTGGAATTCTGAATTCACCTTACCCACGTCCATATCTGATCTTTTTGCAAACTGGCGGAATTCCTACCCATGATTGCTTCCAAAAAATGAGAGTTTCACAGCTGCATGGCTCTCTTTGCCGAAATTTGCTTGCTGGCAGATCTGGCTTGAGCGCAATAGAAGAGTTTTCGGAGATGAAAGTCTAAACGCTCAGTTCATCATCACCAAAATAAAATGCCTTTGGAAAGAAAGTCTGGGGGATCATTTGCCGGATCTAAATCTGAGTCAACAAGACTTAGAATGGGGTGCCTCGATGGACCTCCATTTCTCTAGTGAAATAAGGCATTACAAGGCCACAAAAGAGTGGCAATTCAGAGGGAAGGAGAATGATCTCTCGGATCTGCTCCTCAGGAATTCCAAATTCTCTTTATTCTTCGATGGAGAAGCGAAAGGCAATCCTGGTTTGGCTGGGGCAGGAGGAATTATTAAAAATAAAGAGGGTATTACTGTGGCAAAGTTCGCTTGGGGTTTAGGGCATTCTACCAACATGCAAGCTGAAGCCTTGGCTCTTCTGCAAGGTCTCAAGCAAGCAAAGGCTTTCGGTCTTTCAGATATCAGTATCATAGGAGACTCTCAATCCATTATCAAAGTTCTAGTGGAGGATTCCTCTCCGGCAGACATTAGACTGGCAAGAGTAATTTCAAGAACCAGAAATTTGGTGAAATCCTTCTGGACTGCTTCCTTCCTTCATGTTTTGAGGGAAAATAATAAAGCTGCTGACTTGGAAGCCAACAGGGCAGTTTCACTTCCAGCTGGTTGTCTCTTGGCAGATGGAATTGATAATTGGGACCCCATTCCATAAAGTTTGTCATGTTTTTCTGCATTTTGCTTAAACAGTTTGTTTGTCTCTTTAAGATAGGGAAAATAACGGAGATAGACTCGATAGTCTCGAGTAAATCTTGCGGTTTTCCAAGTTTAGGGGCCTGTGATCAGTTAGTGAAAGAAAGGTTAAGGGCTATGCCCGATCAAATGTATCCGGTGAAAGGCATTTTGGCCAAATTCTAATATAAACCATAACCGTTCTTGTTTAAAAAAAAACTGTAATATGATGGTCTAGGGCTCCCATACCAGGAATAATGGCCCTCATACATCCACTGATACAAATATATATAAATAGTGTTTGGTGTCGGTCCTTCGACAACCAATCTACCCTAAACAAGACAACTCTTGACCTACTTGCTGATGTAGCACTCCACATCCCTTTCATTCCATGTGTCTTGAACACATATGCATGGTCCTTCGGCTCTGATCTCCAACAACTCCAATATACTTCTATCAATGAACCAACTCCATTAGGTCACTAAAGACGGCTCCAACTGCTCTCTAGATGATCATTAGTCATTCAACGCATCGACACATCGAGACTCTTCTCGAGTTGTTCGCAACTCCGTTTGTGAACAACTCTCAACTACCCACTGTTGCTCCTTGGCTCCTGAGACTTCTTGCCCACTAGATTCTCCTTATTCCTTCAAGGGCATAACTCTTAGGGACTTATTACCACTAGTGCCTTCCTATGCGACTCGATGAAGACACACTTAGGGCATGGAGGGTTGCAACCTACCACAAATTTCCTTCTCCAATAATGAACTTGAGCTGATGTAATATTCTCCCTTGACCTCCTTCCTTTGTCCTTTAAGGATCGGTCTTAAGATTACAAAATATTCACACTTCCTTCCAGTTGTTGATGTCCTTCTTGGAAACTGATCTAGGGCTACTTTGACCACCTACTTGTTTCCCTCCAACAACCAAAAGATGTCTGATACCAATATGTCCAAACTGGACTACTTATCCACTGGCATCAAAACAACTTAAACATGTCATCAACATACCTTCTTGATTTGGTGCTTTTGTTGTAGGTTCTACTGCTTGGTTATGGATGATATTATTTCACATCAGCCCTTATTTTCTCACCTTAAAACCATTTTGACAGTTGTGGTCTTTCTCCATTAACATGTTGCTCCCACGTGCTGGCTCCAAGGATGATCTGCTCTTAGTTCTAGGCATTTTGTCCCCTCAAAGTAGCCTCCTTCAAACCTAGAAACCTTCTGCAATCACTTCATGGATTTGTGGCCTATAAATCATAGAATAAATCACACAAAAAATTTCCCAGGAAACCCAAAACTTCTCCTATAATACTCGGTCTATACTTATGATCACTTTGACCCTCAACAGTCATGAAAAGACACTCAAACAAGCTCTCTTCTTCTGCGTTGGGATTTCCTTATATCTGTGGGCACTTTAGATGATATGTTTCTATGTTTTTTTCACTTTGGATGTTCAACTAATTGTCCTAAACTAGGACCCCAATCCTGCACCTTCCCTCCTTGAAGACAACACCTTATAATCACCAAAACACCTTCGAATATGAGTTGTACCTTCCTGTGGAACTCAGTCGTATTTAGGGCATACTTTCCTTCCATATGAAACAAACACTTCCCATGTACAATCCTCCTCTAGTTGCGCTCTTGCTAGATATTACTACAACCTTTTTTAGGGAGCCTAGTAGGCTACTCGACCTCCCTACACTACAAGGAAAAGACCCTCTAGCGGAGGTTATAAAGGAGGTTTTTAGTGTTATAAAATTGGCCAAAATTGTCAAAAAAACATTTTCTACAACATTCGTTTATGGTTACGGAGGTTTTGGCAGAGCTTTTAACAGAAATTCAAGACAACTAAAAAAATTGGGCGGCCGAAGGTTATTACGAATGTTTTTTTCATCGATGTGCTACTAAGGTTTCAACGCACCGGTGCATGTCATCTAGACGATGGCCCCGGGGCGGTCGAAGGTTCCTGCACTGGGCCGTCAAGGTATAAAACCACACCAGGCACAGTGTTGGTGATACAACGCATGAGGCCGTACTAATTGGTCTTGGGATTTGTGCAGTGCCCATAGGTCATCTCAACGCACCGGTACATAGACTTATAGAATCGCACCGATGGGCCATATCAGACAAACACATCGATATTTATAATTGGTATTGGTATTTGTGCGGTGCCCATATTTCATACATATGCATCGGTGCATAGTCTCACATAAAAGCACCGGTGCACAGTATCGCACAAACGCACCGAAAATTTTAATTGGTTTTGGTATTTGTGCGGTGCCCATAGCTCGTAGAAACACACCAGTGCGCTGCAGCATACAAACACACCGGTGTTCATTTTGTATTTTTTAGAAACATCGACATGTAACAGTGCAATTATTGTAATTTTATTAAATTCATTTTTCATCAAAAGTCGACACATCTTATAACAATATTCATTTTAATTAAATTTTTATTAATGCATTTGAATGTGATGTTTGGATTAATTTGTTATATCATATCATAATTATTGTGATTTTTTAAAATTCATTATTCATCAAAAGTCGACACATATATGTCTTATAACAATATTCATATGAATTAAATTTTTATTAGTGCATTTGAGAACGACAATGGAGAACACAATAGAATAAATTAAAACATATTTTATTATTATTATTATTATATATATATATATATATATATATATATATAAGACAGTATTTGTCATACAAAATGGGACAATTATTGGTATCCCTTTGTCTTTCAATTGGGACACTATGTCCATTACATTAAACAAAATGTCTGATTTCACAAACAAATATTTCAAAAAATACAATGCCTTGCTTTGATATCCAAACATAGTGATTATCATTCTTCGCTTGAACTTTTGTCACTGCTAGAACTACTACCATGATGGGTTATTTTCAGGAATGTTTTGTTCACGGTGTTGAGTGTTTTCTTCTTCTTCACCTTCCATCTACAAACATACAAATAAACTGAAATGAGTGTATATACATTGGTGAGAATAATGAAAATTGCAATATTAAATAATATACATCAATGTAAATCGAAAAGAAAAATGATGTACCATAACAACAATTGACTCATAAACTATACACATTCTTTCAAAACCATGTACCATGCCATCTTTCAAAATTTCATCTGTTGGCGCAGTTCCATACTTTGTTTCCTGCAAGTTTTATACCCCATAAAAAATCATATATTTAATATAAAATATTTTTTTTGTTTTATTAATTATAGACAGAGCTAAGTAAAACAAGATCGATAGATGCCTACAAATTCCACAATTAATTTTTGATATGCCAACATATACTCACAACCCATATTTAACCCAATTTCAATCAATTCGTCTGATGGTTCTTCTTTGTATGTTAGCACCTGTTTGAAGACATTCAATGATGATTTTTGTAAAACAACTTAAAAAATAAAAAAATGAAATCTAATTACGTTGATATAAGAAAGTAACAACTACTCACAAACTTAGATATCAACCCTTTTTTTCCTTGTCCTGTTTTATGTGCTAAATGGGTTCCATTTTCTTTTCTTTTCTGCAATAAAATTCTTGAAAATTAATATTTAATGCTAAATTGTTATTGTACCTAATGATTGAAAATTTCAATGGTTACATATTACATTTGAAGTACGTTGTTGTTGAGATGGCTCCTCCTGCGATGCAATTTTGTCCATTTCTTTGATCATCTCCTTATACACCTTTTTGGACATTCCTACGGGCATATTTCTGATATCAGCTTGTTCATCTTTTGAGATTTTCATAATCTTCCTAAAATTCACGCAAGGGCCAACATGGACTGGGATTCGACTATGCAAGTCGTCCCATGGGTTGGATGGCAATCTAAAATGAAACCCCTAATTCTGAAATCACATAAACAGGGAGAAGAAATGGCAGAAACAAAAAGGAAATGAAGGGTTTAGGGTAAAATCGGATTTTTTTTTTTTTTTGAAAATGAAAATGAAAAACAAATTGAAATTTTTTTCTTGCTTCGTAAAAAAACTGTAGAAAAAAAAGTAAAAAAAAAAAATCAAATTTGATCACGAGATCATTTGAAATTCTATGCTACAGGGTTTGGATTCTGATTGTCTGAATACTTCTGTTCGAACATATTTCGCTGCTCCACAATGCTCTCGTGCTCTCTTGCTCCAGATATGTCTCTTGCAATTCTCTAGCTGAAAATTTTAGCAAAAATAGTGAAATAATGAAAAGTGTTTAGTATTTAAAGAATTGTTTTATGAAATTAGATTTTCGAAAATATTTTTCCGCCCATTTTTCAATCTGCCGCTTTTTTTTTCACTTAAAGAAAATAGAGATGCACATTTTTTATTTGCGTTTATTTGTCACCAGTGCGTCACTTAATAGCACCGCACCGGTGCGTCCATTGGTAACACGGCACCGGTGCGTAGTAACTAAAATGCAACGATGTGTAGTAACTAGAACGCATCGGTGCGGTTATTTGTACATTAGCACCGATTTGCGATTGAGGCACCGAAATTACTTTTACATGTGTACACCAAAATTAGACATGTTGGAAATGTACATTTTGCTGTGAAAATCTTTGGGCCATTTCTTTTCAAAACTACACCTCTTCTTCTTTCAGAAAAAGAAACTTGAAACTTTCCATAACCTGCAACAAGAAAAGGTGCCCCATGATCTACTTGCTCCTTTGTAAGTTCCTCCTCCATCTTGGCATCCAATTTCCTCTTTTCTCCTTTGTGCTTTCTATCTTGATCTTAACAAAATTTATACAATCTTTGTTTTACGAGAAACTGACCTTGAATGTTCTGGGAACAACGACAACGAGTCCTTCATTCTGGATTTGTTAGCAGAATAAGACCGATTTTCGACTAGACGATCCAGTTATTACATGTGGAGGCAATGGTTTCCCGTATAAAATGAGTATGGGGTTGAGCAGAGGAAAGACATTGTAAAATGGGATATTACATTAGATTTTCCAATGGGAAACCGATTTGCAGGTGGAAATATGGTAGCTGCAGGTATCTATGCTTGTCTTCCCACAGAAATGGTCACTAGATTTCCATTTATAATACAAGAAAATTTTTTATTGGTTTCATCCAGAGAGAGCATCATTTTCAATAACAAATGGAACCAGGGAATCCTTAAGTGTATCATGTTCGCATTTTTTTTGGCATTTCGTTCTTTGATAAGTGCTAATTCACCTATACTTTCAAAAATTTAGATTTTTGGGTACCTTCCATGTGATATTCCTCGTTATCCACAGGACCACAGCTTAGACAAGTTAGAGATGCCATTCAGGTTCAATTGAAAGCTGAAGATGTAATTTTATGTGACGTCAACTTTGCCGGTAAAAGTTTATGTAAGCCAACTGAAGCTCGGACAATACTCCTAGTTGCTTTTAAATGAATTGGAGAATCTTTCCCTTCATGGGAACTACCAGCCCGATCAACAACGTCAATTGATATTTCTCTATTGTCCTTAAGGGAATGAGAATCCTTCCCTTCATGGTGTCTCTTGGCTTTATCGCTGCCTCGATTGATCTTTCTCTACTGTCCAATCTTTCCCTGCCGTCCTTGTAAGAATGAGAATCGTTACCTTCATGTAATCTATTAGCCCGTTCAAGAGACTCAATTGATCTCTCTCATGTGCCTCTCAGATTTTTCATAAACCTTTTCTCCTTTTGTATTTTTTCAAGCTTTGTAGCTGTCTGCATCCCTGTAAGAGCCTTTTTCCATCTTTCTGTTTGAATCACTCATTTTCTCTGCTATAAAATTCTCAGCTTTAATTCGAACTCTCGTCTTTTCAAACTCTCATCTCCTCAGAAAAATCCTTGCCCGCAATTCGAACCCTCTGCTGCTCCAATGTGTTGGATTTTATCGGCGCACCGATGTGGTTCATAAGATCGCGGTTTATGTTTTGGCGCAATGTTTTATGACGCACCGGTGCAAAAGAGTTGTGAAGCACCGGTGCCTCTTAGTACTAAGACGCACCAATGCGTATTATGATTATAAGCGCACCGGACGAAAAACCAGGATTATAAAGTTCTTTATTTTTGTATGTAAGATCATAATAAAATAATGATAATTCTAAAGTACATGAATTTATTTGAATTATTTTCTAAACTTTATTATGTTACATAAATTCATATTATTCAATATTTATTATTTTACAATTATTTACAAATTTACATATTTAAAAATTTAAAAATTTTAATAAAATCATTTCACATTAATACAATTAATTAATAGTTGTATCAGGGCACCGACCTCTTGACTATTTACATAGTCAACAGTGCGATATTTTACTAGGCCGCACCGTTGACCCTGTCAGAATGTCGAATGCGGTGCACTGACAAATACCGGGATAGATATTTCCGTCAACGCACCACGTTCCCCCTATTCCACATGGTAACCGGAGCGGTCGGCTAAATGATCGCACCACTTTTTTTTTTAAATTTTAAAATAAGGCGGTGCGCCTTTCGGTACCGCCTCGGAAACGGTGTGGATACTGTTAGCACTGGTTGCGGTGCAGCCTGTAAATTTTGTAGGCAGCACCGCTTACCGGTGCGAGCCAAATGGCTCGAGCGCATCGCACAACAAATATATTTTTTTCCTTTTAAATGGTTAATTTTAAGGTTATTTGAAATTCTAATCCGCTAAAAAGCTTAATTATGGAAAAACAAGAAAAATACCTGTACATTTGGCTGTCGAGGAGGCATATTGGCTGTATAATTTGCAAAAGAAAATTTGACCACCATTTTGCAAAATGCAAGCTAGAGATTGGTGGGCAATGCACAGCAGCAGTGCGTGCAATGGGTGCAACGAGAGCACTGATGTCAGGGCGGCTCAGACAAGGATAAATTGCACCTGTGCTTGAGAGCTCTGGAGCATTGAGAAAAGTGAAAAATGCAGTTTTTTGGCAGTAATTTTTTTATTTAACCCTGTTCCGGTGCGCGGTGTTTATAGGTGCACCGGTGCGGTTTTTTAAGACCACATCGGGCGGTTTCAGTTTTGGCGCGGTGTTTTATGACGCACCAATGCAGAAGAGTTGTAAAGCACTGGTGCTCTACAATAATACAATGCACCGGGCGGGTGTGTACGGAGTGCACGGTGTCCAATGTGCCAATGTTTTGTGTGCACCGACGCTTTCTCTTTATGAGCGCACCGATGCGGTTTACAATGATAAGCGCACCAAGCAGAAAACATTCGCAAAAAACTCAAATGCCAACCTCCTCTAGTAACCTCTTCTAGAAACAGATGTCTGGGATATTTTTATAAGGGCTTCCTCAAAAACATCCGCTAGAGGGTCTTTTCCTTGTAGTGCTAAACAAACCTTATTCGCACTTACACTCACAACAACGAACTTCGGGGTGAAACAAAGAACATACCTCTGATTTTTATGCCCAAAGTAGCCCTAAATAGACTAGGCCTAGTCTCCCATAGAACCTCCTTTCCTAGCTACCTTTCCCTGCCCAAAACATAGCCCAAACAATCATGAAAACATACCCCAAACTTAGTCCTATTCCCTCCTTCATTCAAGAATTTAGGGTTGCGACTCCATGAGGATTCTAGCCTCCAATTTCATAATTCACATGAGAGAAAGGATGTTATGATTGGTGAGTGAATGAGGCTCATCCTCATTCCTTTTTATATCTTTCCTTGGGGCAATGTATAGCCCTCCAAAAGGGTCCTTTCAAGTGAAGTTGACTTGAATTATCTAGAACAATTATCCCACACAATATTATAAAATTCATATCTCCATTTCTATAAGGGATCTCCTGGTGCTTGAAGTTTCCCTTGGCTCCTTTAGGGTTTCTCTTTGATCTCCATGTGCCAAGTCACCAAATCTCCTCATGGTTTTGACCCCACACCTTTGGGTACAAAACCTCAACCTTGTGTTCTAAGCCCACAGACCACTTTTGTGAGGCCCATTCTTCCAAAACCCTCTAGCATATGGTTTGGAGTACCTCGCAAGCTACAAATCTCAACACTCCCTCTTATCAAGGGAGGTATTTCCAACACTAGGAACTCTCCATCAACATCTCCGGCGACACCAGACCATCTAGCATCCATCACTGCAACATCCTATGTAGAATGAACCACATTATCTTGGTAGTGCCTTTGCCTCATCTCATCTAAACCCGAAGACCTCAACACTTCCATAGGGTTTCTCCATTTGAAGCTAGACTCCCTTTGATTTTATATGATCTCCACTAACTCAAACTACTATTGATCTCGTGCCCTACAAGTTAAGTCTGAGCTGCGGTCAAACATGGGCCATCATCACTCCAACCAAATCCTACAAGTACTCATCCCCCTGGATCAAACACAACTCGTGCACATCCCCCCAATCTTGGATATGCAACACCACGATCAAAAGAGGAAACTAGCCTGCCAACATCTTGTTTGCCACATGAAGCAATCTTGTCCATGCCAAAGCAATCCTCAAGTTTTCCCAATGATCCATGTCAAACCATAGGAATTCACGATCATTAATATGCCCTACAACAAACTATTTTTCGCCAGGCTCACCACCAATCCACCAAACCTCCTCGTTATTTTTTATATCTTTCCTTGGGGCAATGTCTATCCCTCCCAAAGGGTCCATTGAAGTGAATTTAACTTGAATTCTCTAGAACAATTAACCCACACAATATTCAAAAATTCATATCTCCATTTATACAAGGCTTCTCATGGTGCTTGAAGTTGACCTTAGCTCCTTTAAGGTTACTCTTCGATCTCCATGTGCCAAGTCACCAAGTCTCCTCATGGTTTTGGCTCCACACCTTTGGGTACAAAACCCCATCCTTTGGTTCTAAGCCCACAACCCACTTTTGTGAGGCCCATTCCTCCAAAACCCTCTAGCCTAGGGTTTGGAGTACCTCCCAAGCTACAAATATCAACACTCTCTCTTAGCGAGGGAGGTACTTCTAACACTAGGAAGTCTCCATCAACATATTCAATGACACTAGCCCATTTGGCATCCATCACTACAAGATACTTTGTAGAATGAACCACGCTATCTTGATAGTGCCTCTGCCTTATCTCATCTAAACTTGAAGACCTCAACACATCCATATGGTTGCTCCCTTTGAAGCTAGACTCCCTTTGATTCTATACGATCCCCACTGACTCAACCTACTACTAATAGTGTGTCCTACAAGGTCAATTTGAGTTGCGGTCAAACACAAGCCATCATCACCACAACCCAATCTTGCAAGCACTCATACCCCTCCCTCCAATCTTGGATATGCAACACCATGATCCAATGAGGAAACTAGCCTTCCAACATCCTATCCACCACATGAAGCAATCTCAATCAAACTAATCTCATTCATGGAAAATCAATCCTCGAGTTGTCCCAATGATCCATGGAAAATCATAGGAATTCCATGATCAATAATCTATCCTAAAACAAAATTTTGTTCACTAGGCTCACCACCAATCCACCAAAACTCCCAACCAACCTCGTTTCCAAGCCAGTAAAGACCACATCTCCATGTCTTTAGTTAAACCCTCTACTCCATGATCTAGTTGATCTCAATTCCTTCTGAGTTGCTTCATTGTGCACACTTTGATTCACTGTCCCTTCAAATTAGCTCTGATACCATGTTGTTTTTCCACAATATTGGAGTCTAGTTTAGAATCTTACAATCACAGACGTTACCAATCCAAGTATCACAACAAATTACTTTACACAGTGGAACAATAATTAACAATAAATCAACATGTGCACAAATATAAATAACCTTTTACAATTTTAACTACCCAACTTTGTTATATTAACAAATTATAATACAACGGTCTAGGGCTCTTATACCGGGGATAATGGTCCTCATATATACACTAATACAAATATATATAACTAGGGTATGGTGCCAGTGCTTTGACAACCTGAACAAGACAACTCTTGACCTACTTTGTGATGTAGCGCTCCACAACCCTTTCATCCACATGTCATGAACACATATGCCCTGTCCTTCGACTCTGATATGCATCAACTTCAACCTGCCTCTATCAATGAATGAAATCCATTATGTCACTAAACATGACTCAAAATTATCTCTGGTTGATCATTATTCCTTCAACACATCGAGACTCTTGTCGAGTTGTTCACAATTCAGTTTGTGAACAACTCTTAACTACCCACTTATTCTACTTAGCTCCTTGGAATTCTTGCCCACTATATGATCCTTAGTCCTTTAAGGGCACAACTCTTAGACTCTTCCTCCCACTAATTCCTTCCTATGATACCCGATGAAGACACACTTATGGTATGGAGAGCTACCACCTATCACTGTAAAATGTCCTTCTCCAACAATGAACTTAGGTTGATATAATCTTCTCCCTTAACCTCCTTCATTTTTCCTTCAAGAATCAGTCCTAATATTACACAATCTTCACACTTCCTTCCATTTTTTGATGTCCTTCTTGGCAACTGTTATAGGGCTACTTTGAGCACCTGCTTGTTTCCCTCCAACAATAACAAGATTCCCAATACCAAACTATCCAATTTGGACTACTCATCCACTAGCATCAAAATAACTTAAACATATCATCAACATACCTTCTTGAGTTGGTGCTTATGCTATAGGTTCTCCTACTTGGTTAGGGATGCTATTAGCTTGCGTCAACCCTAATTTTCTTACCTCAAGACCCTCCTAACAGTTGTGGTCTTTCTCCATTAACATGTTTCTCCCACGCACTGGCTCCAAGGGTGTTTAGACATTGGTTCTAGGCCTTTCGGCCCCTACAAATAGCCTCCTTCAAACCTTGACACCTTCTGCAATCACTTCAAGTATTTCTGCCCTATAAATCAAAGAAGAAGCCACAAAAAAACTTTCCCAAGCAGCCCATAACTTCTCCTATAATACTTGGCATGCTGACCCTCAACAGTCATGAAAAGACACTCAAATAAGCTCTCTTCTCCTTCATTGGGGTATCCTTAGATCTACTACCACTTCATATGATATGTTTATATGTTTTTTTCACTTTGTATGTTCAACCAATTGTCCTAAACTAGGACCTCAATCCTGCACCTTCCTTCCTTGAAGACAACACCTTCTTCTCACAAAAATGCCTTGGAATTTGTGTTTTACCTTCCTATGGAACTCAACCCTAGTTAGGGCATAATTTCCTTCCATAAGACACAGACTCTTCCCATGTATAAGCCTCCTCTGTCTACACTCTTGCTCAAGATGACTGTGACGTTGTTTAGGGACCCTAATAAGCTACTCGACCTCCCTAAATAGGAATTCTTCCCATCCACACTCACAGCAACGGACCTCAGCCTACAACAGAGAACCTACCTTTGATTTTTATGCCCAAAGCAACCCCAAATAGACTCAGCCTAGTCTCCCATAGAAACTCCCTTCCTGGCTACCTTTCTGTGCCAAAAATGTAGCCCAAACACTCATGAAAACATGCCCTAAACTTAGTCCTATTCCCTCTTTCATTCAGGCATCTAAGAATGCGACTCCTTGAGGATTTCAACCTCCAATTTCAGACTT
Source organism: Pinus albicaulis (assembly GCA_034641835.2). NCBI lineage: Eukaryota > Viridiplantae > Streptophyta > Pinopsida > Pinales > Pinaceae > Pinus > Pinus albicaulis. The sequence continues at coordinate 429,473,034 of CM076583.1, forward strand.
CACATGAGAGAAAGGATGTTATGGTGCATGAATGAGGCTCGTCCTCATTCCTTTTTATATCTTTCCTTGGGGAAATATCTATCCCTCCCAAAGGGTCCTTTCAAGTGAATCCAACTTGAATTCTCTAAAATAATTAGCACACAAAATATTCAAAATTCATATCTCCATTTCTACAAGGAATTTCATGGTGCTTGAAGTTTCCCCTAGCTCCTTTAGGGTTTATCTTCGATCTCCATGTGCCAATTCACCAAATATAATCATAGTTTTGGCCCCACACATTTGGGTACAAAACCCCAACCTTGGGTTCTAAGCCCGCAAACCACTTTTGTGAGGTCCATTCCTCCAAACCCCTCTAGCCTAGGGTTTGGTGTACATCCCAAGATACAAATCTCAACACAGGTTTTACTGTGGTTTCAGATTAACACAGTTTGCAAGTTTCATGGTAAATAAAGGAAAAAAATGATAGGAATTTGTTTTAATGACGTGACTCCATGCCTAATGGAAGGCATGGGTCTACAATTCTCTGCATCATGTAGGGGGGAGCAGTCCCCGATTAGAGCCTTTGTTGTAACATATTCTTGTCAAAGGAAATGTTAATTTTTTTTATAAAATTTTCCAATTTCTTTCTTGGAACCATAGTCCACTAAGAAATATTCAAATTCCAAGCAAATATCACAAAGGTTCAAACTAAGTTGACATATCAATACACAAGGTGCCATGGAGAAGCCCACGACTGATGAGTATGGGGAATATAGTATTGTGCACAACATGTCAATGTGCCATATTTGCGATCGTGTAAATTCACCCAACTAATGTGGGATATATTCCATGAGCAAAAGGATTAAGTTATATGCAAGTTCTAAGGGTAAGCGAAGGTTTTTCAAAAATATAGATATTTTTTTCCAATTTTAACTTCCCAACTTTTTTATATTAGCAAAGTGTAATACAACATTCTAGGGCTCTTGTACCAAGGATAATGGCCCTCATACATCCACTTATATAAATTTATACAACTAGGGTTTGGTTTCGGTCCTTTTACAACTTGAACAAGACAAATCTTGACCTACTTGTTGATGTAGCGCTCCACAACCCTTTTAGTCCATGTGTCTTGAATAGATGTGCCCGACCCTTCGACTCCAATTTGCAGCAACTCCAACCTACCTCTATCAATGAACTAGATCCATTATGTCACTAAACATGACTCCAACTACTCTCTATTTTATCGTTATTCCTTCAAACTTCAACACATTGAGACTCATGTTGAGTTGTTCACAACTCCATTTGTGAACAAATATCAACTACCCATTTCTTCTCCTGAGCTCCTGGGACTTCTTTCCCACGAGATACTCCTTATTCCTTCAAGGGTACAACTCTTCCCACTAGGTCCTTCTTGTGCTACCCGATGAAGACACACTTAGGGCACGGAGGGTTTCCACCTATCACTGTCAAATGTCTCCCAAAAATGAACTTGGGCTAATGTAATCTGCCCTCTTGACCTCCTTCCTTTGTCCTTCAAGGATCGATACTAAGCTTACACAATATTCACACTTCCTTCCAGTTTTTGATGTCCTTCTTGGAAATTTATCTAGGGATACTTTAAGCACCTAATTGTTTCCATCCAACAACCACAAGATGCCCAATACACGTATGTCCAAACTGGACTACTCATCCACTAGCATCAAAACAACTTAAACATATCATCTTGAGTTGATTCTTCTGTTGTAATTTCTACTGCTTGATTAGGGATGATATCAATCCATGTCAACCCTAATTTTCTCGCCTCAAAACCCTCCTAAAAATTGTGGTCTTGCTCCATTAAAATGTTGCTCCCACACGTTGGCTCCAAGGGTGACATACTCTTATTTTTAGGCCTTTTGGCCCCTCCAAATAGACTCCTTTAAACCTTGACATCTTCTGCAATCAATTCAAGGATCTCCGACCTATAAATCAAAGAAGAAACCATAAAATAAATTTCCTAAGCAACCCATAACTTCTCTTATAATACTCGACCTACACTTTTGATCACTTCAACCCTCAACAGTCATGAAAAGACACTCAAACAAGCTCTCTTCTCCTTCATTGGGGTCTCCTTAGATATGCGGCCACTTTGGATTATATGTTTCTATGTTTGTTGCACTTTGGATGTTCAATCAATTTTCCTAAACTAGGACCTCAATCATGGGCCTTCCCTCCTTGAAGATGACACATTCTGCTCACTAAAACACCTTGGAATCTTATGTACCTATTGGTAATATTTCGATTGATGTCATTAACCACATTGGTGATAATTCATGTTGAATTTTGAATGTTGGATTGGTGAGATGAATGTTGAATTGGTGATAATTTATGCTTGAATGAAAAAGGTTTAAAGTGATGTGAAGTGCAAAGGCTGAAAATAAAATGTGAAGTGCAAAGGCTATGATATTAAATGTGAAGGTTGAACACTGTTAAAATGGGACATTACAAAAGCTAGAATATATATATATGTTTCAATGAACAGAAAATGTAGATAATAAAAATCTGATTTGTCTCTTGTAATCATTACTGATTGAGTTGTTTTAATTCAACTCTATTTTATATTACAAATTGTTTTCAGAATTGAAGATGAAGAGACAAGTTTGTGAGAAGCTTTTTGGAAGTCCAAGAGATAATGCCTCATTTCATATTCCTGCAAAGAATGCAAACAACCAACATGACTTTCTTATCAAAGATATAATGTGGAATGGGAACAAGAATTTTTTTTGGAAGTGAAACAATCTGCATAAGAAAGTTGATAAGCAACATCAGAAGAGATACAAAGTGGAAAAGGAGAAGCATTGCAGTAGTAGACTTGACATCAAAACTATAAACGAGGTAACCAACATTTATGACTTGATGTTTTGATTGAGAGATTTATGTCCCTTTCTATGTTGTAGCTTGAAAAAGACAGGTTGTAGCCTATTAAGGTAGGAACCTAATGTAGGTTGTAGAATGAAGCAAATTTTTGGTAGTTGAAACTTCCTTCAAGGTAGGAGCCTAAAACAATTTGATGTAATAAGGAGTAGCAACTTTCCTTCACATCACTTTCTACCCAAAATTTATGGTTTTCTCCCTTCGGGGTTTCCACTTATATTTTGTGTCTTCATGTGTTGGTTCTTGAATGTTGTGCGAATGTTTTTGAATGCTTGATAAATAAATCTGCAAATTTATCTCTGACACCTGCAAAAGGAATTCAATAATAATAAATCACAAACATAAACCATTAACTGCATAAGAATAAAATTAAGTTGAGCAAAAGTAAAGAATTTGAATTACTGATTCACCCCCCCCCCCCCTTCTCAGTAGTTCCCCATCATAAATATCAATTAGTATTAGAGTGAGGTTCCTTCAGTAATAGTGTAACAACTGGAAGGAGGTCCTAAGCTAGTAAAATGGCTATTCAAGAAGGATGCTCAACAAATAAACTCCTTTTATTTATTGGTACAAACTATGCTTTTTGAAAACTCAGAATGAAGACGTACTTAATGTTTCTTGGAATAGAAGTTTGGGTTGTTGTGATGGTACAGTATGAAGAACCGAAGGAAGAGACTAGTGACAAAGATTCCAAACTGGATTCATAGCTAATGCAAAAGCTATGAATGCACTCTTGAGTGGTGTATGTGAGTCTGAATTTATCAAAGTAATGCATTTTCAGAAAACTAGAGAAATCTGGGATAAATTAGAAAGTATTCATGAAGGAGATAAAAAGGTAAATATGGCTAAATTGCAAGTATATAGAACACAGTTTGAGACCTTAAAAATGAATGAAGATGAAGATATAGATGAATTCTTCTTAAGAGTTGATCAAGCCATCAATATCATGATAGGTCTAGGAGAAATCATCAAAGAAAGTGTATTATTTCAGAAAATATTGAGGTCAGTACCATCTAAATTCAATCCTAAGGTTTCAACTATAGAAGAGACAAAAAAAATTGAGACTTTGAACATAGATCAAATACTTGGTTCCTTAACAACATACAAGATGAGAATTCCAAAAGGGAAGTTAGTCACTAGGGTGGTATCTTTCAAGGCAGACAAGTGCATAAAAGAAAAAGAATGTTCATGCTCAAGTTCTGATGAAGAAGAAGCAAAATTTGCTAGAAGGTTGAAGAAATGTACAAGTAAGTACAAAGGAAAATTTCCATTTCAGTGTTTTAATTATAGAAGAGTGGCTCATTATGCCTCAAAATATCCCTATAAGAAAGAAGAAAATCATCCTAAAGGCAAATAGAAGAACAAATATAATAAAATGTTGAAATAGAAAAGGTTTAAAAGAAAAATATTTTATGCTCAATAAGGAAGCAGTGTATCTGAAAGCTCCAATGAATATTCTAGTGAATATGGAACCAATGAATTCACGTTGATGGCCTTGGAAGAACTTGAAAATGATTTCTTGGAATGTAAATAAGAAGAGGAAGGTGAGGTAAATCTTGAGGGGGAGTTTATTAGTGCCCTCGATGAAATAGAAAGGCTTAAACTAAAGAATAGAAAAGAAAAGAGATCCTATTGAAATATGTAAAAGAAGAATCAAATTCATAAGACATTATTAAGCTAAAAGTTGAACTTGAAGAAGCAAAGAAGGTGGAATACATTTTGATGCAACAAATAAAACAAAAAAAATCAGGAGTGTGGAAGATTGGAAGAAGAGGTGGTAATTCTGAATAAGAGACTAGAAAAGGCACAAACTGAATTAAGCATGAACATTCAACATATAAAAGGTTCTGAACAGCTAAACAAGATATTAAATTCTCAAAGGTAAACACTCGTAAAGACTAGGTTAGGTTATGAAGGAGAATCCAATGAATCCAAGGTGAAGGATAAAAAAAAAATCACTTTTGTAAAAGTTGTCATGGGCAACAATGATATTTCTCATCAATATGAGAAAAAAAAAATTTGAGCAACACTCCAACATCAAATCAACAACTGCAAAGAAAAACTACTGAAAAATTACAGGAGATAAAAGGAATAAACAATCAAACAACAAACTATCAGAGACCATACTTCTTCAAAAGACAGGATTTCCAAATGTCTAGATGGTTATATCCCCAAACGAAATCCACTACCAGGTACAGATATTTATTCAATGGATATTGTTACTTATGTAAACATTTTGGACATAAATCCATAGATTGTAGAGCTTATGTAAAAAATGATTTGGGAAATTCTAAAAGAAGTAAGGCTAATAATGGATTCACATACATCAAAACAAACATGAATCAAGATACAAATGCATACACTCCTCTCCTTGATATCAGTGAATGTTTCTATTGTCACAACTTTGGGCACAAGTCATATGGATGTCAGCTCAAGGAAAATAGAATTTCATCTCAGAATAATTATAGAATAGATGGTTGCATGCAATGGAGAAAGAAGAAGGAAGAGAAGAAAGTTGATATGTGTGACATAGTTCTATATACTCAAGATCAAAACAGTAAATGGTATGTGGACAGTGGCTATTCTAGACATATGACAGGAGACAAAAGAAAATTTGTATCTCTGGATGAAAATAAAATTGGAATTGTCACATTCGACAATGATGAAGCAGGAAAAATTAGAGGAAAAGGTACAATTATTCTGAATAATGGAAGAGGAAAGGCTCATGATGTATTGTTTATAGATGGTCTAGAACATAATTCGTTGAGTGTAAGTCAAATGTGTGACAAAGGCTGTGAGGTTCTCTTTCGAGCTCAATATTGTGAAATCATATCAACATCTACACGAAAGAATCTGGCTAAAGGAGTTCGAACAAAGAATAATGTATATATATTGAAGGAAGAGAGTGAGGAATTTTACATCAATGAACATGATGAATCATGGATATGCCATAGGATACTGGGGCATCCCAGCTTTGATCACATCATCAAACTCAATAAGAAGAAAGTAGTTAGATATCTACCAACAATAAAGAAGCCTCAAAACACTATCTGTAAGTCATGCCAAATGGGTAAAAAAGCATGGACATCACCCCAAGTCAAAGATAAACTATCAAGTAGTAAGCCTTTGCACCTAGATCACATGGATTTGTGTGGGCCTTCCAGAACATATGCACCAAGAGGAGAAAAATATTTCATGTTGATAATTGATGACTATTCGAGATTGACATGGGTGGCATTCCTCAGAAATAAGTCAGAATCATTTTAAAAGTTCAAAATATTCAAGGCACTAGCAAAAAACTAAACAAGGTGTAAGATAAAGTGCATAAGGTCAAACATAGGAGGTGAATTTACATCATATGAGTCTGCAGACCCGTGTAATGAATTTGGGATAAAATAACAGTATATTATTGCAGACACACCACAACATAATGGAGTTGAAGAGAGACAAAACATGTTTGTTCAGTAAATAACCAGAGCCATGATGCAAGAAAGAAACATTCCTCAAACCTATTGAGCATAATTTGTGCCTACAACAATACATATTCTCAATAAGGCACATCTCAGGCCAAATTTTGATAAGACACCATATGAAATGTGGCAGGGAAATGAGCATCAATCAAGCATTTTAAAGTATTCGGGAGTAAATGCTATATCAAAATGATGAAAATCTAGGAAAGTTTGATGCTCGATTTGATGAAGGAATATTTTTGGGATATTCACCAAAAAGTAAGGGATATAGGTGCTATAATAAGATGTTGCGTAAGGTTGTGGAATGCATAGATTTAAGGTTTGATGAAGAGCTATCAGATAAGAACAAAATCACGGGTTTTATTAATCCTATAGAACATAACCATTATGAAAATAAAGAGAATGAAGTACAAGATGAAGCACTAGAAGATACAGAGACTCATTCAAAAGGACCCTCAAGACACACTCAAAAGAATCATCTTGAAAATCAAATTATTGGAGACAAAAGTGAAGGAGTTCAAACAAGGAGGCAACTAGCAGAAAAATTGAGCAAGTTCAAATAGCTATGTTTTCACAGATATATCCAAAGAAATTTGATGAGGAAAGTAAAGACAAAAATTGGATAGATGTTATGAATGAAGAGTTATACCAAATTGAGAAAAACAAGACTTGGGAACTAACACCAAGACTTGTCGGAAAGAATGTCATTGGCGCAAAATGGGTATTCAAAAATAAGATGAATGAACATGGTCAAGTAGTTAGAAACAAAGCTAAACTAGTGTGTGAGGGTTACTCATAAGTGGAAGGTCTTTATTATGAAGATACTTTTGCGCCAGTCGTGAGAGTGTCGTGAGACTAGAGGCAATCATGATGTTTTTGGCCTTTCCAAGCTACAACAATTTCAAGGTGTCCTAAATGGGAGTGAAGTCTTCCTTCCTAAATGGTGATCTTGAGAAGAAGTCTATATGGAACAACCTAATTTTTTTGCGTTAACAAATAATCCTAACTACGTCTGCAGATTAAAGAAAGCATTGTATGGTCTTAAACAAGCACCACAAGTGTGATACTCTAGACTGGACAAACACATTCAGAAACATGGTTTCAAGAGAAGGGGAGCTTATAGTAATATGTAGATAAAGGTTGATGGAGATAAATTATTAATTACAATTGTATATGTGGATGATAACATGTTTGGAAACAATCAAGATCGTCTAGTAAAAGGTTTTATTGAAGAGATGAAGTCTGAGTTCGAGATGTCAATGATTGGAGAGCTTACATTCTACTTAGAACTTCAAAACCTTCAAAAGGTTGGAGGCATATTCATTTCTCAAGAGAAATACCTACGAGATATGCTGAAAAGGTTCCAAATAGAAGAATGTAAACCTTTCTCAACCCCCATTACTACTGGATGTAAGCTATGTGCATATGATGAGTTGCCTGATGTGGATAAAAAACTTTACAGATCTATGATAGGAAGTTTGCTATGCCTAACAACTTATAGACCAAATATAATGTTGGCAGTTGGATTAATATCAATATATCAATCAACACTCAAACAAAGTCATGGGTTAGCGACAAAGAGGATATTCAGATACTTGAAAGGGACTACAAGCTATGGTCTATGGTATCCAAAAGGGACGGACTTTACATTGACAACATACACAAATGTGGATTGGGCCATCTATGTGGATGACATAAAAAGTACAAGCGATGGTGCATTCTACCTAGGAGAGTCCTTGATGGCATGGTTAAGCAATAAACAAACATTAGTTTATCTATCTACAGCAGAAGATGAATACATAGCAATTGCATCTTATTGCACACAAGTGTTGTGGATGAAGCAAGCACTTCAGGATATGAAGGTAAACTTCAGTGAGCTTATCTCTATCAAATGAGACAATACAAGTGCAATAAGCATTTTGACAAATCATGTGCTTCATTCAAAGACTAAACATATCTCTATAAAGTACCACTTTCTCAGGAACAAGTGGATGAGAAAACAATGAAGATGGAGTACATACCCACAAAAGAGAAAATAACAGACATATTTACAAAGCATCTTGCTAGAGAACCATTTGAGTATCTGGGAACTAGGGATAGTGCCTTCAGGTGCTTCTCATTGATATAAATTCAAAAGGAGAATCTAAACTTGAAATTGAAAGCACCATCTAAGGGGGGGACTACAGGAGCAAGAAGAAGTAAAGATGAGGAACATGAAGCGTATGATCTTTTCAAGAATTTGAAGCAACTAAGAAGTAGCGAGAACAAAGGCATCATAAAATTATGTGATCAAGTCATCTTCTTCATGAGCACAAGCAACATCAGGTGCACTAGTCTTTAATGCAAAGCTTCTTTTTTTTTTAAATTGTACACATGTATATATCCTGCATATAAGTATGTAAATACATGCTTTCAAATGAACATTTGCATAGCTAAACAAAGCATGATGGCTTCATCAGTATTTTCTCAAAACTCTTCATCTTCTAAATGTTTGTGAGGAATGCATCAATGTAAATCTTGATGACCCTTGTATTTAACTATCATGTGATCTATGAAATAAGCAAAAATATGACCTCTACAATTACATGAAATAAAAAGCATAGTCATCACATCTTAAGGAGTGAATTTATACACCTGTATGTTTGGTTACTAATATCCCTCATCATGAAGTATCATGAGGTCATCATTTGAACCATATCACTTGAAAATTCTTTCTGAAATGGCTTAGCAGATAAGCAAATAATCAAGTTCAAATTGCTGCAAAGAATCATTTTATGCATGGTTTCCTTTATGATTTCAAAAGTCTGCTACTAGAGAAAATTCTGATGATGGGTCTACAGTCATAAAGCTATAATGTGACTAAGATACATTGCAATATTTCAACGCATCACTATGATATTGCTAAATCCTTCAGCATTGCAGTATAAGCGCAAAGATGGAGCTTTCATTAAAAGAAGAAATCTTTGGAAAGTGCTTCAGCAACATGATTGAACTAAACATTTTTTGTAGCTCAGATGGAAATCCACATGCTCATAGAGACATGAGCGCAGAATCGAATCAACAATATCTCATTCCTACATTCAATCAAATAAAAAATTTCTTAACATGAGTCTACGATCAGAATGATTAATCCTTTCAATGCAGAAAGGAAATTAATAACATTAAATGCACGCAGAGGCTATGCTCCAAATATCTGAACGGAATTTTTTTTTCACAATATTGTGTGTAGATCTTTGAAAAATTAATGTAATCCACAGTTGACATGAAGAGCCAAATGAAATATTCGACACTGGCTTGTTAAATTTGATACATTTGTCCACAAGAGAATTTGGAGGAATTCGATAATCCTAAACAATTCCATCACTAACTGAATTCTGAAAAGCAACATCGTTGATATAGATTTCAGTTCAATCTCTGTCGATGCAATCAGATAACCCTGGGGACGGCTGGACAATAAAAAATAAATTGAAATTTATGAAGGAAAATTGAGTGATCTTTCCGTAGCAGAAAGAATGGAAAGAGACTCCATCTTTGTATGAATGAGAAAATGAATAGATCAGTTCAAATGGTGAACACATGAAAAGGAAATGAGTATGGAACAAAGGTATGGAACAAGGATATTTGGGTTAAACAGATACTCGAAGGAAAAATTGGTCAAAACTATTTAGAGTGTACAATTGAATGTAACACATGAGAAAGATATTGACCGACTTATTTTTTAATTTGGATAAGCCTAACTAAATATGCTATTCTGAATGCATTATATATTGGGTCCTAAATGCGTTATACTTTTCGACACATTAGTTCGATGCATTATTGGTCAGACTTCACCAGAATGTGCTCGCTCCAACATTAATGCATTTTTACAGTGAATTCCTTGCAACCATGGTCAATACACAATGCTGATATGATTATATGGAAGCATGGTATCATTATACGTGTGGGCAGGAGTTATACGTGTGGGCATGCGTTATCAATGTTGGAAAATGCAGCGAATAAATGGCTGGTTGGAGAGCGTTATTTTTTAAACATGCACCCACCGTGGCAACATCCAATGCGTAAGTGTTCATTTTTGAACCAATTCAGAACTTTATTTCCTATTGGGGAGGATATTTTAAACATCTTCGGTGAGGCACTCAGTCAAATAACAGTCCTCTCAAGCAGAATCAAAAGAGCTTCGATGATAGCGGGCAACAACTGCAAAATCCACCTTGCAGAAAGCTAGCGCTGCTTCAGGTCTTAGACAAACTGGAGACCTCTTTATCTATGGTGAATCCATCGCCTCCTCAATCCATGGTTGATGCAATTCATCCATCAATCGATGCATGGGTGAAACAACGACTTATCAAAAACCGACACTGGGAAGTAAGGCTCCAGGTCCTCCATTCTCTCATTTGAATCACAAATATAATGGCACCCAATGAGCCGATAGTGATGTAATTAAAGATATATTAACTCTCGTTGAAATTTTTGAAGGAGTTGGGGAACATTAAAAGTCCCTCTTTTCAAATTAAAGTTTTCCTTCTCAAAATTGTTGCAAAGATACGATCATGCGTAATAATGTTGGATCTTGAATTGAAGGACCTCATTATTGAGATGTTAAAACATTTTTTTCAGGTTGTTTCTCAAAATAGTTATTCTGGAGATGTACATGACTCCATGCAAGCAATAATGAGCCTGATTTTGGATGAAAGTGATGATATCTCGTCGGAACTACCCTCTATTTTACGCAAGAACTCTAAAAGTGAAATGAAGGAATGTTCTCCTTATGCATATTCATTAGCCAAGAAGGTTGTTACATCCTGTGTTGAAAGGCTTAGACCATTTGATTTAAAAGTAGAGAATGATGAATAATGAGGACCACAGAAGCTTCCACCAGAACGTGGAACGAAGCAAGAGATTCAACCGAGCTCTAAAACCAAATGTCAGTCATGTAAGGTTCAGCATATGCCTTTGGTATTAGAACAACATTGTCGTGAATGGGAGAAAACGAAATTAATTCGTCTTAGTGATCAAAGTGAATTGTTAAGGTTTTGTTCCCTATGCAAGAACTAGCAAAGTTCTTTTAATGCCATTCAACTGTCATTCAATTTTTTTTTAACGCCCAGTGACATTCATTTAACTCTCCAATGGTTCGTATATTATTGTGTTAATGCATTCTTCGACCAACTACTTGATATAAGAAAACAAGTGCTTTTCGCATAAATAATGGCACGCTCTAGCGGATACAATGAAAGCGATTTCATTGAGAGTTACTGACTTATCAAAGGTTATTATGTCGTGGTATCATTGTTATATTATTTATCAATGTTCATACGATATCAACGTACGTACATGTGATATAGATCATTGGTATTATTATGGGCCAATATTTTATTATTATAATGGTAACATTTTATACATGGCAACATTATGGCATTATTATTATATATGCAACATTATTGCTCTTCATGGTAGCGTTATTTCATCACTATCAAGCGTTATTGCTCTTATATGCAATGTTATTTCTTTCATGTGCTCTTATATTTTATACATGACATCGTTTTTGCTCTTATATTTTATAAATCGCAAAGTTATTGCTCTTATATGCAACATTATGGACCTTCATGGCAGTGTTATGGTGTTATTATCACCTTTATTCGCGTTCGTGGTAGCGTTCATTACCTATTAATGCTCCAACATTCATATTAATGTATCAGAGATATCTCTCTTGTGTATTCTTATTCAAATGATGTTCCAACGAAAAACCATGCAAATACATTTCTTTAGAGCAGCTAACCTAAAATGCAAAGAGAAACTTTAATACAAAGAAATTCAAAGCCTTTGTGGAGCGAATTCACTCTTCAATGCTTATGGCATATATGAATGCAAAAACACATCGGGACATGTTGCGCATTAAACATGATTCCCCATTTTGATAAAGCAGGCGCTGTGAAAGTTGGACTGTTGCAAGAGTTGGACTGTTGTGAAAGTTGTTGCGCAACTGGAGATTAAGTAATAAACAACCTCCTTAACACCTTGAAAGGTTTGCAACATTGCATTGGACACTTTCTTTTGAGCGACATTACCAAAAATATTTTTCATTATTAATTGTTCTCTACAACAAACAAAATGGTCTGATGACTTGAACAAGTAGAATACTTGGTCACTATTACCTCTCGCAATTGATGTCAAAGGGGAAGGAATAACTGTGTTGCCATAAATGCCAAAGAAGGAAAATGTTGTTAATATTGGCATTGATGTCGTTAACCACATTGGTGATAATTCATGCTGAGTTTTGAATGTTGGATTGGTGAGTTGAATGTTGAATTGGTGATAAATCATGCTTGATTGAAAAAGGATGAAAGTGATGTCAAGTGAAAAGGCTAAAAATTAAATGTGAAGTGAAAAGGTTATGATATTAAATGTGAAGGTTGAACATTGTTAAAATGTAAATAATAAAAATATTATTTGTTTCTTGTAATCATTACTGATTGAGTTGTTTTAATTCAGCTCTATTTTATATTACAAATTGTTTTCATAACTAGAAATGAAGAGACAAGTTTGTGACAAGTTTTTTGGAAGTCGAAGAGACTATTTCATTTTGTATTTTTTATAAGAATAAAAACAACCAACGTGGATTTCTTATAAAAGATACAATGTGGAATGGGAACATGAATGTTTTTTGGAAGTGAAACAATCTGCATAAAAAAGTTGATGAGCAACAGGAGAAGAGATACAAAGTGGAAAAGGAGAAGCAGTGCAACAATAGACTTGACAACATAACTGTAAATGAGGTAACCAACATTTTTATGACTTGATGTTGTGATTGAAATATTTATGTCCCTTTCTATGTTGTAGCTTGAAAATGAGTAGGTTGTAGCCTATTGAGGTAGGAGCCTCCTGTGGATTGTAGCCTGCAAAAAATTTGTGGGAGTTGGAGCTTCCTTTAAGGTAGATGCCTCTTGTAGGTTGGAGCCTACAAAAATATGATGTAATAAAGAGTAGCAACTTACCTTCACATCACTTTCAGCCTAAAATTTGTGGTTTTCTCCCTTCGTGGTTTCCATTTATATATGGTGTATTCATGTGTTGATTCTTGAATGTTGTGTGAATGTTTTTGAATTCTTGATAGATAAATCTACAAATTTCTCTCTTTGACACCTACAAAAAGAATTCAATAATAATAGAGCAAAAACATAAACCATTAGTTTCATAAGAAAAAAGTTAAGCTAATCAAAAGTAAAGAATTTGAATTACTAATTCACCCCCTCTCCTAGTAATTCTCAATCATAAATATCAGTACCTTCCTGTGGAACTCAACTCTAGTTAGGGCATACCACTACAAGGAAAAGACCCTCTAGCGGAGGTTATAAAGGAGGTTTTTAGTGTTATAAAATTGGCCAAAATTGTCAAAAAAACATTTGCTACAACATTCGTTTATAGTTACAGAGGTTTTGGTGGAGCTTTTAACAGAAATTAAACACAACTAAAAAACCTGGGCTGCCAGAGGTTATCACGGATGTTTTTTTTCATCAGTGCGCTATTAAGGTTTCAACGCACCAGTGGGTGTCATCTAGACGATGGCCCTGGGGCAGTCGAAGGTTCCTGCACCGGGCCATCAAGGTATAAAACCGCATCGGGCACAGTGTTAGTGATACAACGCACGGGGCCGTACCAATTGGGCTTGGGATTTGTGCGGTGCCCATAGGTCATCTCAATGCACCGGTATGTAGACTTATAGAAATGCATCGGTGCACCATATCAAAAAAACGCACTGATATTTATATTTGGTATTGGTATTTGTGTGGTGCCCATACGTCGTACAAGTTCACCGGTGCGTAGTATCACACAAACGCACCGGTGCACAGTATCACACAAAACACATCGATATTTTTAATTGGTTTTGGTATTTATGCGGTGCCCATAGGTTGTAGAAACGCACCGATGCACTACATCATACAAACACACCGGTGTACAGTAACTAAGATGCACCGGTGTTCATTTTATATTTTTTTAAAACATTGACCTGTGACAGTGCAAATATTGTGATTTTTCTAAATTCATTATTCATCAAAAGTCAACACATCTTATAACAATATTCATATTAATTAAATTTTTATTAATGCATTTGAATGTGATGTTTGGATTCATTTGTTATATCATATCATAATTATTATAATTTTTTAAAATTCATTATTCATCAAAAGTCGACACATATATATCTTATAACAATATTCATATGAATTAAATTTTTATTAGTGCATTTGAGAACGACAATGGAGAATGCAATAGCAACAATGGAGAACCCAATAGAATAAATTAAAACATATTTTATTATATATATATATGAGTAAGACAACCTTTGTCATACAAAATGGGACAGTTATTGGTATCCCTTTATCTCTCAATTAGGACACTATGTCCATTACATTAAACAAAATGTCTGATTTCACAGACAAATATTTCAAAAAATACAACGCCTTGCTTTGATATCCAAACATAATGATCATCATTTTTTGCTTGAACTTTTGTCACTGCTAGAGCTACTTCCATGACTTGGGGTTATTTTCAGGAATGTTTTGTTCACGGTGTTGATTGTTTTCTTCTTCTTCACCTTCCATCTACAAACATAAAATAAACTAAAATGAGTGTATATACATTGGTGAGAATAATGAAAATTGCAATATTAAATAATATATCAATGCAATCAGCGAAAAGAAAAAATAGCGTACCATAGCAACAATTGACTCATAAACTATACACATTCTTTCAAAACCATGTACCATGTCATCTTTCAAAATTTCATCTGTTGGCGCAGTTCCATACTTTGTTTCCTGCAAGTTTTATACCCCATAACAGATCATATATTTAATATAAAAGATTTTTTTGTTCTATTAATTACAGAGGGAGCTAAGTAAAACAAGATCGATTGATGCTTACAAATTCCACAATTAATTTTTGATATGCCAACATATACTCACAACCCATATTTAACCCAATTTCAATCAATTCGTCTAATGGTTCTTCCTTGTATGTTAGCACCTGTTTGAAGACATTCAATGATAATTTTTATAAAACAACTTCAAAAATACAAAAATAAAATCTAGTTAAATTGTTATAAGGAAGTAACAATTACTCACAAACTTAGATATCAACCATTTTCTTCTTTGTCATCCTGTTTTATGCGCTGAATGGGTTCCATTTTATTTTCTTTTCTGCAATAAAATTTTTGAAAATTAATATTTAATGCTAAATTGTTATTGTACCTAATGATCGAAAAATTCAATGATTACATATTACATTTGAAGCACGTTGTTGTCAAGATGGCTCCTCCTGCGATGCAATTTTGTCCATTTCTTTGACCATCTCCTTGTACGCCTTTTTGGACATTCCTAATGACATATTTCTGATATCATCTCGTTCATCTTTCGGGATTTTCATAATCTTCCTGAAAATGTAAAATGACAATAAACTATTTAATTTTTATATTGATATATTAAGATTAAATATAAAAAAAAAAAGTGATATTTATAAATAATTCTAGACAAACATTTAAAGGAATATTACTTTTTCATTCCTTCTTTTTTGTTGATGTACGTTTTTGCTATTAAAAATCTGACATGTCTCATTGACTAATTCTCTGGAAACTCTTCCTGTAATTTAAATGAAATTTGGTTCTTGGAATCATTGGATTGATTTTTGTATTGTAAGTTGAAAGAACGTCTATACATTCGTTCCACTAGATCCCTCAAACTTTTGTAAAAGCTTTTCTCCCTTTCGTTAACCTCCAGCACCACTCCAGATGAGCTAAGGAGCAATTCATTTTCATTTGCATGTTCTATTTTTTTTCTTTTCTTAGAACAACATTCCTTTTTTGAGTTGTTGGTCCATGTAGAACATTAAATATATGTGAATTAATAGACTGTTTGACACATGTTATCTAATAATTTTAAGTATATTATTAATGAAAGTTAAAAAAAGAAACTTATATTGGATCGATAGTATTTTTTCATTCACCTGATTCATCCTTTTACAATTTTTCCATCAAGCTTTTATGCTCTTCTGGTCTTAGATCAGAAATAATCTTATCGAACTTCGTCATTTTTTTGCTTTGCATGATACACAGCAAACAATACATATTAGTTAAACTTACATATAGTTCAAAAATAATATTTTTTGTAAATAATTTACAAATAACTTGCCTTTTTTTCTTTTCTTTATGTGTTATCAGTATTTTTGTTACTTGATCTCTTATCAGTCATTTATTTATCAATATGAAACCTGTACCATATCATTCATTAATATATTTATAAATAAATTGTCAACTTTTCAGGTAAAAAATAAATCTCAAGAAATTGGTGGGCCTTTCATGATGTACGCACTGACATCAGTGCGTGGGGGTCTTATAAATGCACCGCACAAATAGTATAATAGACCGTACGATGCTATCCTCATAACATAGTGCATCAATGCCCTATTTTAGATATGGCGCACTGATTTAAAAAAAAAAACAAAACAAAACAAAACAAAAAAAACATAGTACTTGCGCGGTGCACTGGTATAATACATCGCACCGATGCGCTAGGTTACGCAGGGCGCACCGATGAAAAAAAAAATTCAAAAATTCACGCAAGGCCTGACATGGATTGGACTCCGACTATACAAGTCGTCCCATGGGTTGGATGGAAATCTAAAATGAAAGGCCTAATTCTGAAATCACATAAAGAGGGAGAAGGGCAGAAACAAAAAAGAAATGAAGGGTTTAGGGTAAATTTGGTTTTTTTTTTTTTTTTTTTTTTTTTCTAAAAATGAAAAACAAATTGAAATTTTTTTCTTACTTCGTAAAAAAACTACAGTTCACAGAAAAAAATAAAAATAAATAAATAAAAAAAATAAAATAAAATAAAAATTTGATCATGAGATCATTTGAAATTCTATGCTACAGGGTTTGAATCACCAAAGGTTTGGATTCTGATTGTCTGAATACTTCTGTTCGAATGTATTTCACTGCTCCACAGTGCTCTCGTACTCTCTTGCTCCAGGTATGTCTCCTGCAAATCTCTGGCTGAAAATTTTAGCAAAAATAGTGAAATAATGAAAAGTATTTAGTATTTAAAGAATTGTTTTATGAAATTAGATTTTCGAAAATATTTTTCCGCCTATTTTCAATTTACCTTTTTTTTCACTTAAATAAAATAGAGTTGCGCTTTTTTTATTTGCGGTTTTCGTCATCGGTGCGTCACTTAATATCACCACACCGGTGTGTCCATTGATAACACAGCACCGATGCGGTTATCTGTACATTAGCACTGATTTGCGATTAAGGCACCGAAATTACTTTTACGTGTGTACACCAAAATTAGACATGTTGGAAATGTACATTTTGCTGTGAAAATCTTTAGGCCATTTCTTTTCAAAACTACACCTCTTATTCTTTCAGAAAAAGAAACTTGAACCTTTCAATAACCTCCAACAAGAAAAGGTGCCCCATGATCTACTTGCTCATTTGTAAGTTCCTTCTCCATCTTGGCATCCAATTTCATCTTTTCTCCTTTGTGCTTTCTATCTTGATCTTAACAAAATTTATACAATCTTTGTTTTACGAGAAACTAACCTTGAATGTTCTGGGAGCAATGACAGCGAGTCCTTCATTCTGCATTTGTTAGCAGAAGAGGGCAGATTTTCGACTAGATGATGCATTTATTACATGTGGAGGCAATGGTTTCCCGTAGAAAATGAGTATAGGGTTGAGCAGAGGAAAGACATTGCAAAATGAGCTATTACATTAGCTTTTCGAATGGGAAACCAATTTGCAGGTGAAAATATGGTAGTTGTAGGGATCTATGCTTTTCTTTCCACATAAATGGTCACCGGATTTCCATTTATAATACAAGCATACTTTTTACTGGTTTCATCCAAAGAGAACATTATTTTTAATAACAAATGGAACCAGAGAATCCTTAAGTGTATCCTGTTCGCATTTTGTTCGGAATTTCGTTCTTTGATAAGTGCTAATTCACCTATATTTTCAAAAATTTGGATTTTTGGGTACCTTCCATGTGATATTCCTCGTTATCTACAAGACCACAACTCAGACAAGTTAGAGATGCCATTCAGGTTCAATTAAAAGCCGAAGATGTGATTTTATGTGACGTCATCTTTTCCAGTAAAAGTTTATGTAGGCCAACCAAAAATCAGACAATATTCTCAGCTTTTAAACGCATTCTGGAGAGAGCAAGTGAACATTGTCATCAAAGCGAACAAGCCCATCTGTTTATCATAATGTACACATTGTGCCCTATTTTAGATATGGCGCACTGATTAAAAGAAAATTGTTTTTAATTTTTATATTACACAGTATTTGCGCAGTGCGCTGGTATAATACATCGCCTCGGTGCGCTAGGTTACGCAGGGCGCATCGATTAAAAAATAAATAAATAAATAAAAATTTCCATTTTTTTGAAAAATTCACGCAAGGGCCGACATGGATTGAGATCGACTATGTAAGTCATCCAGTGGGTTGGATGTCAATTTAAAATGAAAAGCCCTAATTCTGAAATCACGGAAACAATGAGAAGAAAGGTCAAAGTCAAAGTCAAAAAAAAAAAAGGGCTTTAGGGTAAAAATAGTTTAAATGAAAAACATATTGAAATTTGTTTCTTACTTCGTTTTAAAAATAAATTAATTAATTAATCACGAAATCGTTTGAAATTCTATGCTACAAGGTTTGAATCACCATAGTTTTGGATTCTGATTGTCTTAATACTTCTATTCAAATGTATTTCGCTACTCCATAGTGCTCTCGTGCTCTCTTGCTCAAGGTATGTCTCATGCAAATCTCTAGCTGAAAATTTTAGAAAAAATAGTGAAATAATGAAAAGTGTTTAGTATTTAAAGAATTTTTTTATGAAATTAGATTTTTGAATATATTTTTCCACCCATTTTTCAATTTACCGATTTTTTTCACTTAAAGAAAATAGAGTTGCAATTTTTTTACTTGTGGTTATTTGTCACCGGTGCGTCCATTGATAACACAACACCTGTGCGGTTAACTGTACATTAGCACCGATTTGCGGTTAAGGCACTGAAATTACTTTTACGTATGTACACCAAAATTAGACATGTTGGAAATGTACATTTTCCTGTGAAAATATTTGGGCCATTTACTTCTAAAACTACACCTCTTGTTCTTTCAGAAAAAGAAACTTGAACCTTTCCATAACCTGCAACAATAAAAGGTGCCCCATGATTTGTTTGCTGACCCATGATATGCTTGCTCATTTCTAA
This sequence comes from Pinus albicaulis, assembly GCA_034641835.2. Lineage (NCBI taxonomy): Eukaryota > Viridiplantae > Streptophyta > Pinopsida > Pinales > Pinaceae > Pinus > Pinus albicaulis. The sequence continues at coordinate 429,492,665 of CM076583.1, forward strand.
GTTCCTCCTCCATCTTGGCATCCAATTTCCTCTTTTCTCCTTTGTGCTTTATATCATCTTTGGTATCATTCTCTGTAAACTTCTTTCGTTTGTCACTCTTATCTTTCCTTCCCTCACTATCATGCTCTCACTCTCGTCGCTTGCAAGACCTGGCATCCATTTCTTCATCATAAGGATTCATATCCTTTGTCTCACGAGAACTCTTACCCCTATTAACAACCTCGATTGACCTTTCGTTACTATGCCTATAGAAATGAGAATCTTTCCCTTCATGGGACCTACCAGCCCAATCAACAACGTCAATTGATCTTTCTCTACCGTCCTTAGGGGAATGAGAATCCTTCCCTTCATGGTGCCTGTTGGCTTTATCGACTGCCTCGATTGATATTTCTCTACAATATTTCCCTGCCATCCTTGAACACTACAAGGAAAATACCCTCTAGCGGAGGTTATAAAGGAGGTTTTTAGTGTTATAAAATTGGCCAAAATTGTCAAAAAAAATTTGCTACAACATCCATTTATGGTTACGGAGGTTTTGGTAGAGCTTTTAACAGAAATTCTGCCAGAGTTTATTATGGATGTTTTTTTCATCGGTGCACTACTCAGACTTGAACACACTGGTGCGTACATCTAGAAGGTGGCCTAGGCCGGTCGAAGGAGAATGCACTGGGCCGTCAAGGTATAAAACCACACCAGGCGCAGTGTTGGTGATACAACGCACGGGGCCATTCTAATTAGTCTTGGGATTTGTGTGGTGCCTATAGGTCGTCTCAACGCACCGATGCGTAGACTTATAGAAACACACAGGTGCGCAGTATCACACAAATGCACCGAGATTTATAATTGGTATCGGTATTTGTGCGGTGCCCATAGGTCGTACAAATGCACCGGTGCGTAGAGACACATAAATGCACCAGTGCACAGTATCACACAAACGCAACGAGATTTATAATTGGTATCGGTATTTGTGCGATGCCCAGAGGTCGTACAAATGCACTGGTGCGTAATTCCACATAAACTCATCGGTGCACAGTACCGCACAAGCACACCGATATTTTTAATTGGTTTGGTATTTGTGTGGTGTCCATAGGTCGTAAAAATGCACCGGTGCGCTTCAGAATACAAACACACTGGTGTACAGTAACTGACACGCACTGGTTTTGATTTTGTATTTTTTTAGAAACATCGACCTGTGACAGTGCAATTATTGTGATTTTTTAAAATTCATTATTCATCAAAAGTCGGGACATCTTATAACAATATTCATATTAATTAAATTTTAATAATGCATTTGAATGTGATGTTTGAATTAATTTTCTATATCATATCATATCATAATTATTGCGATTTTTTAAAATTCATTATTCATCAAAAATCGACATAGATATATGTTATAACAACATTCATATATTGAATTAAATTTTTATTAGTGCATATGAATGTGATGTTTGGATTAATTTGTTATATCATATCATCAAATTTCACATCTCTTCATTATAATATTTAATCATCCATAATTTAATTAGTGGTGTTATATTTCACAGGGACAATGGAGAACACAATAGAATAAATTAAAACATACTATATGTATATATATATTTATATATATGAATAAAACAGTCTTTGTCATACAAAAAGGGACAGTTATTGGTATCCTGTTATCTTTCAATTGGGACACTATGTCCATTACATTAAACAAAATGTCTGATTTCACAGGATAATATTTCAAAAAATACAACGCCTTGCATTGATATCCAAACATAGCGATCATTATTCTTCGCTTGAACTGTTGTCACTGCCAGAGCTACTTCCATGACTTGGGTTATTTTCTGCATGTTTTGTTCATGGTGTTGATTGTTTTCTTCTTCTTCACCTTCCATCTACAAACATTAAAATAAATTGTAATGAGTGTATATACATTGGTGAGAATAATGAAAATTGAAATATTAAATAATATACATCAATGTAAATCGAAAAGAAATGACATACATTGCAACAATTGACTCATAAACTATACAAATTCTTTCAAAACCATGTAACATGCCATCTTTCAATATTTTATTTGTTGGCACAGTTCCATACTTTGTTTCCTGCAAGTTTTATACCCTATAACAAATCATATATTTAATATAAAAGATTTTTTGTTCTATTAATTATAGACAGAGCTAAGTAAAACAAAATCGATAGATGCTTACAAATTCCACAATTAATCTTTGATATGCCAACATATACTCGCAACCCATATTTAACCCAATTTCAATCAATTCCTCTGATGGTTCTTCTTTGTACATTAGCACCTGTTTGAAGACATCCAATGATGATTTTTGCAAAACAACTTAAAAAATGCAAAAATGAATCTAGTTAAGTTGTTATAAGAAAGTAGCAATTACTCACAAACTTAGATATCAACCATTTTTTTCCTTCTCGTTCTGTTTTATGTGTTGAATGGGTTCTATTTTATTTTCTTTTCTGCAAGAAAATACTTGAAAATTAATATTTAATGCTAAATTGTTTATTATTGTACCTAATGATCGAAAAATTCAATGATTACATATTACATTTGAAGCACATTGTTGTTGAGATGGCTCCTCCTATGATGCAATTTTGTCCATTTCTTTGACCATCTCCTTGTACACCTTTTTGGACATTCCTACTGGCATATTTCTGATATCAACTCATTCATCTTTTGAAATTTTCATAATCTTCCTGAAAATGTAACATGACAATAAACTATTTAATTTTTATATTGATATATGAAAAGTAAATATAACAAAAGTGATATTTATAAATAATCTAGACAAACATTTAAAAGAATATTACTTTTTCATTCCTTCTTTTTTTTTTTGTACTTTTTTGCTATTAAAAGTCTGACATGTCTCATTGACCAATTCTCTGGAAACTCTTCATGTAGTTTAGATAAAATTTGGTTCTTTGAATCATTGAATTGGTTTTTGTATTGTAAGTGGAAATAACGTCTATACATTTGTTCCACTTAACCTCCAGCACCACTCCAGATGAGCTAAGGAGCAATTCATTTTCATTTACATGTTCTGTTTTTTTTTTCTTCTTAGAACAACATTCATTTTCTGAGTTGTTGGTCCCTATAGAAAATTAAACAGATGTCAATTAATAGATTGTTTGACACATGTTATCTAATAATTTTAAGTATATTATTGATGAAAAATTAAAAAAGAAACTCATATTGGATCAATAGTATTTGTTCACTAACCTGATTCATCCTTTTGCAATTTTTTCATCAAGCTTTTACGCTCTTCTCGTCCTAGATCAGAAATAATATTATCGAGCTTCACTATTTTGTGGCTCTGCATGATACACAGTAAACAATACATATTATTTAAACTTACATATAGTTCAAAATAATATTTTTTGTAAAGAATTTACAAAGAACTTGTCTTTTTTGCTTTTCTTAATGTATTATCAGTGTTTTTGTTACTTGATCTCTTGTCAGTTATTTCTTTATCAATCTAAAACCTGTACTATATCATTCATTAATATATTTATAAATAAATTGTCAACTTTTTAGGTAAAAAAAAAATCTCAAAAAATCGGTGCGCCATTCATTATGTATGCACCGACGTCAGTGCTTGGAGGTATTATAAACGCACTGCAAAAATAGTATAATAGACCGTACGGTGCTCTATGTCAACAAGGAGCACTAATGCATTACATGTTAACCACTGCACCGATTTAAAAAAAAAAAAGGAAAGAAAGAAGAAGAAGAAGAAGAAGTGTTAGTTTTTGTAGCATAAACGGGTGTCATATTTTACATATAGCGCGCTGATAAAAAAAATTGTTTTTTAATTTTTTTATCACAGTACTTTCGCGATGCGCTTGTACAATACAACGCACCGATGTGCTAGGTTACGCCGGGCGCACCGATGAAAAAAAAAATTAATTCACGCAAGGGCCGACATGGATTGGGATCCGACTATGCAAGTTGTCCCGTGGGTTGGATGTCTTAGGCCTATATTTAGCAATACAAACCCTATAAATCTAAAATGAAAAGCCCTAATTCTGAAATCAAAGAAAGAGGGAGAAGAAATGGTAGAAGCAAAAAGAATGTAGGGTTTGTTTGTAAAATAGTTTTTTTTTTTTTGTGCGAAACGACACGTTCACAGTGCGTCATAATGAAATAGCGCATCGGTGGCATATTTTACATATGGCGCATTGAGAAAAAAATATTTTATTTTTTTTTATTTTTTATCAGAGTACTTCCGCGGTGCGCTAGGATAATACAACGCACCAATGTGCTAGGTTATGTCGGTCGGGCACACCGATGAAAATAAAAATATGTTTTCTTTTAATTCACGCAAGGGTCGACATGGATTGGGATCCGACTATGAAAGTCGTCTCGTGGGTTGGATGTCTTAAGCCTATGTTTAGCAATACAAACCCTATAAATCTAAATTGAAAAGCTTTAATTCTGAAATCACAAAAAGAGAGAGAAGAAAGGGCAGAAACAAAAAGAATTTAGGGTTTGTTTCTAAAATAGATTTTTTTTTTTGTGCGAAACAACACGTTCTTAGTGCGTCATAATGGAATAGCACACCAGTACCATATTTTACATATGGTGCACTGATAAAAAAAATATTTTGTTTTTTTAATTTTTTATCACAGTACTTTCGTGGTGCACTAGGATAATACAGTGCATCAGTGCGCTAGGTTACGCCAGGTGCATCGATGAAACAAATCTGTTTTTTTTTTTTTTTTTTAATTCACGCAAGGGCCGACATGGATTGGGATCCGACTATGCAAGTCGTCCCGTGGGTTGGATGTCTTACGCCTATATTTAGAAATACAAACCCGATAAATCTAAATTGAAAAGTCCTAATTCTGAAATCACAGAAAGAGGGAGAAGAAAGGGCAGAAACAAAAAGAATCTAGGGTTTGTTTCTAAAACTGGATTTTTTTATTTTATTTTTTTCCTCCTGAAAACTGCAGAAAAAAAAAAAAATTAAAAAAAAAAAATAAAAATAAAAATAAAAATAAAAATAAATAAATAAATAAATAAATTTAAAAAAAAAATTAAAAAAAATAAAATAATAATAATAATAATAAATTAATTAATTAATTAATTAAATTAAATTAAATTAAAAAAAAAAAAAAACAAAAAAAAACAAAAAACAAAACAAAACTTTAATTACGAGATCGTTTGAAATTCTATGCTACAGGGTTTGAATCACCAGAGGTTTGGAATTCTGATTGTCTGAATACTTCTGTTCGAACATATTTCCCTTCTCCACAATGTTCTCGTGCTTCGTTTGCTACAGGTATATCTCCTGCAAATAACTGGCTGATTTTTTTTGCAAAAATAGTGAAATAATGAAAAGTGTTTAGTATTTAAAGAAATGTTTTATGAAATTAGATTTTCGAAAATATTTTTCCGCCCATTTTTCAATTTGCCGCTTTTTTTTCACTTAAAGAAAATAAAGTTGCGCTTTTTTTATTTGCGGTTATTCATCGTCAGTGCGTTTCTTAATAGAACTGCAACGGTGCGTCTGTTTATAAAATGGCATCGATGCACAATACCAAAAACGCATCGGTGCGGTGATCTGTACATTAGCACCGATAACAAGAAATCAATTTTTAAGGCACCGGAATTACTTTTAGGTTTGTGCACCAAAATTTGTTGTTGATTTCGCTCAAATGCAGGGAGAAAATATTATAATTATATCGAATGGACAATTCTTCAAAATCTAGCTCGTTCCATAATATTTCTCAAAGTTCTTTGCGGAGTTCTCCCTATCCATCTCAAGACGTAATATTCACTTCATATTTTCATTATCTAATTGAATTTATTTTTTTATCCATGTCAATAATGCAAAACTTAATTAAATTTATAATGTATACAAATTTGCAAGTTCATGCAAATTCAGCATCGAGTCTAGATGCACAAAATATTCAAACAACTCCAAAACTTCGAAATTTCTTATCAGGAGCTGCATACTGCAAGGCGCATTTGGTAAATGAAAATGGACAGCCACTTCACTCTGCCAATTGTAACTATATTGCATCTTCTAGCCACAATCTCGGGACAATGATGGTAATAATTATAATTTTTTGGTATATTGATTAATGTAATTATTTCAACGTCAAACCAATTTATAATCATGCAATATTGTCAACGTGGTTACTAATTGATATCATTTATTTTGTACTAATCATGTTCAAATATTCTTTCTAAAATTATTAGGATTCTAATGATGATGAGCAACTTACCTACCATCTTCCGTTGCACCCCACGACAATGTCAAATCAAGAGAAGTCTGAATTAAGAGAAAAAATCAGAGAGGAATGATACCAAGAATGGTTGAATCAACCACCGATTCAATTCTCGCTACGTTCAGATTCACCAATTAGGAATGACTATAGCAATAGTAGTTCTTCACAAGCTGGCAATGGAGGCAATCAAATAGAGGTTGGTATGGATGATTACTTAAGGGATACGACTACCATGGAGAAAATGTTGTTAGATGCATTCCAAAATGATGATCAGCTAGGGGATGATGCTCATATCGCTGACACCTTTTTCGAAAGCCTTAAATTTGCTTCCACCACCACTCTCTTTGGACCCAGTGGTCAGTCAAAGTCTACCCAGTTGGGGACAATGATGTTACTGTACAACTTGAAAGCAAAGTTTGGCTTGACGAATGCATGTTTCTCAGAACTTTTGAGGTAAGTTACCATAAAGTACTCCCTTATATAAAATTGAAATATAATCAGTACACTGCAATGAAAATCACAAATGGTAAATTTTATGAATGTTAATAATTATATCGACATTAATGTACATTTATTAATATATTTTTCCATGATCACCTACTACAGGTTATTCAAAGATAAGGTTCTTCCGAGTGATAATGTCTTGCCCGGTAGCTGCGAAAAGGCAAATAAATTATTGAAAATGTTGGGTGTTGAGTACATATCATATCATGCATGTCCAAATGATTGTATTCTATATAGAGGAGAATATGCGTGCAAAAATATGTGTCCGAAATGTGGGCATGACAGGTATGATAAATAAAAAAAGAAGGGTAAATCACGTACGAGTCCTCTTTTTAAGATATTGAGGCACATGCCTATAATCCCAAGGATTAAAATGCTATTTCGTTGCAAAGAATTAGCTATGTTGCAGGGATGGCATGCCTCACACAGAAGTGAGTTGGGAGTTATGTGAATCCCAACTGATTCAATATCCATGAAGCATATAGAGGATACATGGCTCGAAAAATTCAAGGATGAAGTACGAAGTCTACGACTCAGCATAGCCATGGATGGCGTCAACCCGTATTCCCTCTAGAACACCAACTATTATGTTTGGCCTATAGTAGTGATCAATAACGATATCCCCCCATGGTTGTTCGTGAATAATGAACATCTTATGTTGGCTCTCATAGTTCCTGGTAGAAGACAAGTGAAGAATATGGAAGTCTACTTACAACCACTGGTAGATGAATTGAAGGAACTATGGGATGGGATAAATGTATACGATGTATCAAGACCCATCGTAGCAGAGAGGAGTTTTAAGTTGTATGGCATATGTGCTTACACTACACATGATTATCCAGGATTAAGAGTTTGCTCTGGTAAATTACATGTTTAATTTATTGATTTGTTTATATACGTAACAATATTCTTTCACATATTATTTATTTAATTCGTTGTAATATTTGTTCTGATTTTCATGATATTCTTTAACGTGCCATGCATATTAATTGTATACAATAATCTCGCAGGTCTTATACCAAAAGGGTATTTTGGATGTAAATGTTGTGGACCTTCTCTGAAAGCTAGATGGTCCAAGGACCTACAAAAGCCAGTGTATGATTGCTCCAGGGTATTCCTCCTAGAAGAACACCCTTACATAAGAGCATCATCTGCTTTCAATGGTAAACGAGAGAGAACCCAAAGGCCTCCAATAATGACACCAGCTGAATGGCTTAGAGCATATGAGAGAGAGAAGGAGAAGGAGTTTATAGAAATGTTCGATTCAAATGGGGAGCCTATGTTTGATGATCCAGAATTCTTCGACACCTATGTTGAGAAATGACCATTGGGATGAAAAGGAAATCTAGCTTTTATATCCTCTCATATTGGGAGCATCTTAAGATTACTCACTTATTAGATCCCATGCATATATTTAAAAAAAATTCATCTTCTTTATGGAGGCACATAACATCGAAACAAAGTGACACATTGGCTGTTAGGAAAGATCTTATTACTTCAAAAACTAAAAAGAAACATTGGCCAAGTCGATTAGAAAGTACAAGATCAGAGGCAGGCATTGGTCCCTCTAATTCATGGTTTTTCAAAGAAGGTGATGTCCCATGGATTTTTAAAAAAGATGATATTTCTTTGGAAAAGGAAGTTATAATGGGTGTGAGGGTGCCAACTTCATACGGGTCTTCACTACGACGTTGCTTCACCGTGGATGACCATTTTTCGGGGTTGAAATCGCATGACCATTTGAATCTTCTAAGAGTACGTATAATGTCAAAAGCATGATTTTATTATTTGTTATATTAATAAATTATCCCATGTGGGGACTAGTAAACGCACTGACTTTGTATATATTATTGCACGTGTTTATAACTTTGCAGTGTCATTATCCTTTGTTCGTGCGTGGGTGTGTGAAACATGAATTCCCTCAAGACCTAGGACGTGCCATATCTAAATTATCTGCATTTGTACGTTTGATCACGTTAAAGGAGATTCATGTGGCTAGCATTCCACGGTGGCATCAAGAGATAATTGAGATTGTTTGTATGTTTGAGAAGGAACTACCGACGGACTTACAGGTTCATCTTCTAATCCACCTAGTAGATGAGGTTGAATTAGTGTTATGCAGGTAAATTCTCTCTGCAGACAAAGATGATCCCTCTAGCCCTAGAGTGGGTCTAGAAACAAAGAGACACACTAAAGTGTTGCTTCCTAATTATTGAATGAACAAGAGAAATGGTAGATAGTCCTATCTGGAATCCAATGTTGTCGTTGTTGCTGTAGTAGTGGTGGCCTCTTGCTCCTGCTTCGGCAAGTCACAATCTGTTCGCCATTACACTTGAATACCTGCACAAAGAACAAGAAAACAAGAACAACATACAAGATGACAACATTCCATTCATAACTATTAACCAGTCAAAGAGGGATAAACATATTGTGTTAAACAAAAATTATAACACAACAATGGAACCAAACAGTAGTCATGTATATAAATGAATAGAAGGAAGAGTTACAACCGATGCTTTGATGTCGCAGTCTCCTCCAGCGGGGTTTAGGCGAAGCGCATCTCAGATACTCGTCAGGGAATTCAGACGGGATGAAGGCATGGACTCAAGCTGTCTCAGAAGTCATGGACTCAAGCTTCCTCAACGTAATTCCTTCTTATTCTATCTTCTCTAGTCATTCAGCTATTCAGCCGTTCAACTAGTTTGTTCTAAGAGAGATAGTTTATTTTATAGAGGAAAAGGAGGAGGTTGGGATCCCTACAAAGGTGGGAGGGAGTCCTATCCTTTAGGAGAGTTCCAAGGGAGGTGGAAACCACTAACTAAAGGAGGGAGTCTGTGGTTGTTTCAGTTCAACCACTCCCAATGAATCATCCTCAAGGTGGTTGGAATGGAACCTCCGCCTCTATTTTTAAAAAACATTCCATAAACAGCTTGGCATGGGTGCTTAATTGGGACAGAGTGCCAACTAGTGTGGGCTTGGTGTTAATTTTCTAGCTCGGCGTGGGAGTATAAATGGCTACTAACGCCAAGGCAAAAACAAGGGCTTTTACAGTCCTGCTCAAGGAAATGTCAACAGGACGAATATTGTTCTCATGTAAAGGGATGCAATGATGGTCTTTGCAAGGCATGACACTTCTTATTAGTCACAGAAATGACCCTCCAATGTGCGAGTTGGGGATTGTAGGGAGAGTGACAAAATGTTGTGTAACAGATACCCCCTAAAGCATGAGGTCTGAGGGAGAGGGAGGGGCGAAATGCTTTATGAGAACCAAACACCACTGTTGGAAAACCCGCAATTACAAATACAACTGATATCTCTGATACATGAACATGTGGCATGGACGCATCCATCCATAATAGAGTATATATAAAAATTGATATCCGAGGTATGGACACATCCATCCAGCAATAAGGATCAACAAATAGACTCAGGTATGGGCGCAACCATCCAATCAAAAGAGTCATGTAATAAGTCATAAAAATCCACCAAAATCCACAGCCTGGACTTTATCAGACGAAATCCAGGGTCTTGCGCTCCATCTCGACCCGAACAAGTACAAATTCAAGCACGCAAATATATGAGCTCAAGTCGAACATGCAAGAAAATTACCTGATTACCAGCCAATGATGAAAGTTGTTAACAGGCACGAGATAAACCACCAATAATGACAATGGCTCTCAAGGTACAACCGGTACAATCCACAGGATGTGAATAGTGATCTGGCGTCGAACATCCGCAAGATCACTTGATCGAAGGCCAATGATGTGGACCTTGCGTCGAATGCGAAAAACCTGCCATTAAGGCATGCAGGCTCCAAGGTACCAGAATAGTGTCTCTAGATCAAATTCCTGGATAATGAGTTGAAGTTGATAGGAAGTGACCTGATCGAAGGTGGGCCATAATGTTTCCCACATCATTGATACGAGATAGAGGAACATGATAATAGTGAATTAAGACCAACGGAGAATCAGAGGGAGGTTGAAAACTGCAGAGGCAAACTTCTCTTGAACATATCAGCAGCACGACACTAGATTTGGCAGTATTTGACATCAAAGGATCTGAGGTCTTGACGACGTGGCAAAGAGCAGATGAGAGGTCAAAAGAGATTACCCAAACCCATGGAGGAAAAAATGACGAAATGAGATGTCCCCGACTCGACACAAATGCAAACATGTGCCATGTTCAAGAGCGACATACTGCCAACATAACTAAATTTGGTTCCATTTTCCCCCACCATTTCTGGCGAGTACCCCAATTATTTTTTAAAACAAGCTTGAATGGGATAACATATGCTTGTGTTGTAAGTTTTCCCTTCGAACAAATCCATCCTAGTACATTTTACGAGCCCTAGGAAGGAGGAACTCGAGTAACGTCATGGCGACGAAATCCGATGTCATCAGGGTTTAGCAAGTCTGACAAAGGGAGAACTCGGCATCTTTTCATGTTTAGAGAGTTTGAAAAGAAGGCAGAAAAGAAAAATCCATCATGGCCCTTTTCGTAAATAGTCTTTCATATCCTAAAAGGTAGAAAACAATATCTGAAAGAACCTCTTAGTCGCAATAGGCTAAGGTATTCCTTTTTCATAAATAATCTATCCCAATCCGAAAAAGGGGTAAATGTATACTGGGTAGATATCGTTTCGTAGCCATTTAACGAGGTCGAAATGACAAGAGCCTCGGCAATCTTTTCAATTTTAGAGAGTCAGAAAAGAGCTGAAAGATGACTCCAGTAGTGACTTTTTCGTGTTTTTACCGAGTCCGAAAAAAGTATAAAATTTAACTCGTTACTTCATCACTATGTCCTGAAAAACCTGTTGCTGCACAAGAGACACGTGTAAAACCCATTTTTCAAAAAATAATATAATAAAATAATCAAAAAACATGTCTTAAAACCTAATTAGGGTTGTAAAAAGTTATAAAGTGCCAAAAATGGTAAAAAATAACTACTTTCACTTTTTACCTCTTGTGGAGCAAATAGTTACCCATTTTACTGTGTGATTTTGTGGCGACGATAGCAAACAATCCAACAGATCAATCACAAATCCGTCAGTTCCAGGTAAGAGCCGAGATATTTCCCTTCATTTTGAGTCATTTATTACTACCTGCAATTTCTAATTCTGAAATCTAGGGTAAGAAGTATGAAAATTAGGGCACAGCGGTTGGCATGGGTTTCAAGCACGGAGTCGCGCCAACCACCCAATTTTTTGTACTAGGGCGTGCCAACGGCACTAACCATTTTTTGTGTATAATGTAAGACAGAAACCCCATTTATTCACAAATCCAAGTTCCCAAAAGGCTAATATCACTCATATGAATTTGTTTACAGGTAAAAAGCAGCAAAATGGTAATAGAATGGAAAGAACAGGAACACAGCGAAGAAGACGAGCTTGTCATGGAAAATGAGAGATGCATGGAAGCTCTCAGGGCTGTGGACTGAAGAAATTCTTCTTGACACCGTGTCTCCATGCTCAACCAGAGCTGTTACAATATTTGATCAGCATATGGGATGAGGACCAATAAATTTTCATCCTTCAATACCAGGAACTTGAGATTGATGTTTTCGACGTCTATTTTATCACAGGATTGTCGTGAAGGGGAGTAGCACCGATCCTAACCGGTACCCGGCCTTTCATGGTGATTATGTCCATGGTGATGGATAGAGTATGTCCAGGGGCATAGAAGGGAACAGGGAGTGGGAAATTTGACATCCAAACTATCCCAGACCTAGCACTAAAAGTAGTGTTCCATACCATTACACGAGCTGCGGGATCGCAAGCACCGCACGAAGCAACAAAAACACAGTTGCTTCTTGCTGTAACTGCTTGTCACCGACCATCTACAACTGGGCAAAGGCTGTGACAATAAACGTGAAATGCCAGCTAACAAAATGCAAGAAGACCAAATTGAAGCAATTTGGTTATGGGTCTATCTTAGTATTATTCTTCCTGGAATGATTACCAATCTTTCAGCATCAGGAGGTCATAGTCCCGACACCACCAGCAAGAGAACCACGGAAGGCCCGATGGGCAGCTCTGATGCCAAGGGTAGGGGGTGGTCAACAGATGTCCTGGAGACCGTAGTTCTTCGATTGGCTCCGCCGACAGTTGATCGTCGTGGAGGATTGGCCCTACTCTGGTATAGATTTTACTGGTGATCTGGACCTCCCACTCCCAGAGGGAGAGGATTGGGACGAATATTTGGGTAATACTCATTTTAATTTTCATGAGTATTATGAATTTTTTTGTTTATGCATGTTCTGACTTTAAATCCATGAATTTTCAGATGTCAGCCCAGAGAGACCCGCAGGCATGTCTCCGATAGCGAAGCGAATTCCTCATGATTTCGACCCCCATGGTGAGGGAAGCGAGGAAGACGAGCTTGTGCGCAACCTAGAAGGGATCACACATGGAATCCTGGATTATGGATGATTCGATGATGTACCTCGCGCCTACCAGAGACATACTGTCGGGGTGTCAAGCCGTATTCACTGCTTACTGAGGCGGCTTGTACGGGCAGTGACATGCTATCATGAGCATCACGCTAATTAGACACCTAGGCTTTATATCTGTATTTTTTAGAGACATGGGGTCTCAAGATGTAACAAAAACACACATATTTTTTTGAATGTATGATGCACACTGATGCAAACATGCGATATATATATATATATATACAACTATTTTCCTATATGGATCTTTTCACATGATGATGATTTTACAAATTACGCAAATGTCTATCTAATATAATGCTAGCCGTTGTATCAATTAATGTATTCATTCGTCTAGGAATATGTTGATATGTGATAAAATCAAAATGTCTTTCCAACAAACGAATATGTAAATACAACCTCAAAATTTATGGGTTTCTAACTGAATAATGACCATTGAGTTGTAGAACAACAAGCTGTGAATCTAGATTTACAAGCAATGTGCGTATGCTGAGATTGATTTCCTCGGTTAATAGTTCAAGAACAGCACTATATTCAGCGACATTTTTTGTAGTTCGTCCTAGACAAATGCCTTGCAGTTCTATCAACTCACCAGCAGGATCATAAATTACCCAAGCTGCTGAAGACAAATTCCTGGTACTACGAGAAGCACCATCCGCGAAACCGACATAAGGGGTAATAGACATCTACACAAATAAGCAAGACCCAAATAAGCAGGAAAATGCTCGCAAAGCACACCAAATCAAATCATGTACAAAAATAAAACACCTATGTACACAAATCATGCATGAATGACTCATGCATAATACTTTTTGAGATACAACCCATTTCTAGGTTGTTCTAACGGATGACCTTCGTAATCAGTGAGCTCATAGGCCCCATTCTACACTACACATTTAAAAATGTAAGGCCCATGCCACATGGGTTGAAATTTACCTGCCCCCAGCTTATCATGAGCTTGATCGTACAGGAGGAAGAGATTTCCTTCAATGAAAGAACGAGGGGAAACTGATTGGTCAAAATGAGCTTTGACCTGCTTTTTCTGTGCACAAATAACCAGAGCAACAAAGCGACGGGTTTCATCTAACCTTTAGAGATAAAGGAGACGCTCTTCTTCGGGTGAATTTTTTGGCAGTAATTCAACAGCCAACTTGAGCGAATGTATTTAACATTCAATCAGAAGAGTGGCTTCCAGCCCATAAACCAACTGAAAAGGGGTGAATCCGGTTGCACTCTTAACTGAGGTTCGGTATGCCCAAAGAGCTGAAAATAACATGAGATGCCAATTTGATTTATGGATCCCAATCGTACGTTGAAGCATGGTAACAAGAACTTTTTTCATGGCTTCGACCTAGGCATTGGCCTGAGGATAGTGAGATGTTGATCTGTCATGACGCAGACCCAACTTAGAAGTCAACTCGGCCACCATGTATTGCCAAAAATGGGAACCATGATCGGTAAAGATGGCTTGAGGGACAACAAACCTAGCAATCGATGCCCCACTTCACAAAGGGACCAATGATAATGACAGGATGAAGAGGTACAGGCGGCGCACGCATCTTGCATTGATAAACCTGGCAATCATGACATTTACGAACTACGACAATGCAGTCTTTGAAGATAGAAGGCCAGAAATAACCAGCACGAAGATTCTTCTGTGCAGTAGCATAACCAAACATGTGACCTCCACAGGCGCCACTGTGACAATCATTGAGGACTTTCTCAGCTTCCTCGAGGGTCAAACATCGACGAAGAATGGAATCCACTGCGACACGATAGAGGGTATCCTTGACTATACGATAAGGTTGCGACTGATGATGGATGCATCGGTGGGCATCCTTCGTCAACTCAGATCTAAATGATGATATCACCATGCCACATATTGAGGGTGCTAATCAAGAAAAGCGTGTCGTCTGGGATATATTCCTCAGGACGAGACGGAGGAGAGTCTGAAGGTAGGGAACAAATCAAATCAGAAAAGACTAATGACTTATTTGACTTGGACGTAGTAAATTCCAAATCGAACTCTTGGAGGATAACAATCCACTTTGAGTATTTCCCCCCAGCAATTGTCGAGACAATATATAGGTCATCGAGTTGTAATCGGAAATCATAGTCACCATACGCAAAAGAATATAATGACGAAAACGTTGAACGACTTGGACCGCGGCTAACGCTAACTTCTCGACGTGTGCATAGCGCGTCTCAGGGTCGAGAAGGCTATGAGACAAGTAATAAATAACATGCTCGTTACCGTCATCATCGTCTTGTACCAGAACCATGGCAATCATATTGAAAGCGGTGGCTAAATAAAGGGAGAAATCACGATGATAGTTAGGAGGACACAATAGAGGAGCTTTGACAAGAAACGTCTTCAGGGCCTCAAAAGACTTTTGAGAAATTTCATCCCAACAGAATGGGATGCCCTGCTTTAATAAATGCGTGTATCCCCGAGCCACTTCTATATAGTTAGGTATAAAACAGCGTAAAAAATTAGCCTTACCTTATAAACTCTGCAACTGATGTAATGAGGATGGAGAGGGGAGATTAATAATAGCCTCAACCTTCAGAGGGTCGAGGAAAATTCCATCTTTCAATAAGATAAACCCTAAGAGTCTACGAGAATCAATGCAGAAGACGCACTTGTGCGGATTAAGCCGAATATTGCAACATCGACAACGAAGAAAAATCTGACGAAGATGGTCAGGATGGTCTAGATGCTTAGCTGAATGAGCAGGAAGGTCATCCAGATAAGGCTGAACGATGTGTCAAATATCATGAAAATCATACGACATCGCTTTCTGAAATGTAGCCCCATAATTCTTTAAGCCAAAAGGGAGCTTTTTATAGGAAAAAGTACCCCAAGGACAGATAAAGGCAGTCTTATGTTGATCATTCGGAAGAATGTTAATCTGATTGTAACCAGAAAAACCATCCATTAAGGAAAATATCTCACTCCCGGCACAGTCATTAATGATCTGATCAAATAAAGGGAGTGGGATAATTATCCTTAGGACAAGCCCGATTAATATCACGATAATCAACACAGACACGAATAGTTCCCTGCTTCTTATCTACAAGAACAATATTAAAGACCCATTTTGTCAAAGGAATTGAATAAATAAAACCAGCTCGAAGAAGTTTTTCAACTTCAACATTAATGGTAGCAATTTTCTAGGGTGCACCGGACGAAGACGCTGGCGAATAGGTTTCGAACCGGGATAAGTAGGAATTTCATGCACCACTATACTAGGATCAATGTCGGGAATTTCTTTGTAGGACCATGCAAAGACATCACGGAACTTGCGAAAAATGCTAGTATAAACTTGGACTTCATCAGAAGAACAAGTAACCCCAATATGGATGTTCTCGACAATTCTCGGTTTAATGGAAATGTTAATAGGCATCATTTGTGTAATGTTACTCAAGTTACCTTCCGTAAAGACGTCACGTGTCAAAATAGGCAATTGAAGCGGAGGATAAGGAACCTGAGTTACAAAATGCTCGAGACAAGTAGACATGGCCCCGAGGCCAGGCATAAACAAGGAACGATGGTGACCATCATCCCACGGAAGATCCTCAAGAGACATGGTTTCCACGATGGCCTCATCAGAAGGAAAAACATCTTCCAACAAATCAAGCGAATTTGAATCACCAAGCCAGGGGGATTGAGAATAAATGTCAAGAGACATGCACAAAGGAGTGCAATCAGAGGACGGAGGTTCCGAAGCAGAAATGAGTTCACAATAATCAATCTCAATCGGACTCAAAGGCATTGAATCTCCGAAGGAATCAATCTGTTCAGCCGAAGGAATAATCCATGGGTCATTAGACCGAGAGATCATATGAATATGAACAGTATTTGGCAGGGGAAGAGGAAAAATACCCATGAGGGCAGGATCTTTAAAAAGACCTGGCCCTACGCTCTCGTAGGGAGTGGGAATCTTGTCCACATACGAAACGTTTTTCTCGGAAGAAGAGGTGAAGAGAGACAATTGATCAACAGTAACAACCTTTCCTTCATGTGGAAATTTCAAAACACAAAAGAGAGTGGACGGAACACACAACATGGCATGAGTCCAACTGCGACCGAGGAGAAGATTATAATTAAGCTTAGTGTCAATGACTTCGACCTCGACATTGATTGTCTTCCCTTTCAAAGTAATTGGTAAACTAGAGAGAAAACCTAAAGGTTTTGATTCTCTCCCATCAAATGATTCTAAGGCATTTGCTGATGAATTCAAAGTTGGAGAACCAATGGCTTTCCAACATGAAGATGACATGATACAGGTTGATGCACCTTCGTCTACAACTGCTCGATGAATATTGAGACCATTAATAACAACTTGAATAATGAGCGCAATCTGATGCGGAAGTCGTGGAACAAAATTTTCTAGATAGAAATCAAAAAGGTTAGCATAGGCAGGATCAATCCTGCCAATCACAAATAACAAAGCTCTTCGCTGTGACGGACAGCTCTGAAGTACTTCTAACGTGGACATCGCAGATGGCGCCTGAGCCAAATCTTCAACAATATTTTAATGGTGAGCAACACGGGCATTGGGATTATAAGAAGACTTACGGAGAACACCTTTGGAAGGTGGTCGCATAACAGATTCAGCATTAAGCCTTTCAATCTCAAGAGGACCAATAACAGGCGGAGGAGGAGGAGGGCCATCAGCGATCTGCTTCCCCATGGCCTAATAGGATCCAGCATAATCTTTCGACCGAGTAGCGATAGAAACGATGCTCGAACCGTTCATCATGAACACCTGAGAGTCAAATGGGGCAGAGGACTGGGGTTACTCTACCATCTGAGTCTGCTGAGATGGGAAAGGTTCCTTAAGAATGGTCGGATTTCCTTAGGTGCCTTTGAGAAATCGGCTCACTTCGAACCGGCGAGGACAGTCTTTGGTGAAGTGCTCTTCGTCACATATCAAACAAGGGTACTTCGATTTGTGTTGAGAACCATCACTAGCACGAGGTTTCTGAGAATCCTGTTTCGGGGTATCAGATTTGGCTTTACCTTTACCCTTATTTTTACCTTTAAAAGTATTATCCATAGGATTAGCCTGAACGGCATTAACTTCTGTGGGTTTACCAGAATTCGAAGCTGACTGAGAAGCAACATTATTGGAAGAAGCGGACTTCGGCTTCCCATAGTTTGAAGATGAAGACTTTTAAGAAGTTTGAGACACAGAACCAATAATACCATCGAGGGATGGAGTCGCTGGCGGTTTAGAAGTTCCAGGTTGGGGAGCATCAGGCAAGATATCATATAATGCGCCAGATTAAGAGTACATAAGATCAAGGTACTGGGCGTAAGAAATGGCTTGTTCCTCGGTTACACATGCCCCCATAGCTATGTCTTTGGCAATTTGATTGACAAAGGAGGTGGTGAACCAATGAGATAGAAGCTGATCAGGAATTTCAAATTTGATCATGCGACGACGGCGCCTCCGCTCATGAATATGATCCGAGATATGAGTAGCTCAGTCCTATTTCAATGAAGTGAGGAGGTGCGTTCCGGTATCATAATGGACCGGTAACTAAAAATGTGTATGGAATGCCATGGCTAAAGAATTGAAATCTTGGAAGACAGCACGAGATAGCTCAATGTACCACTTTGCAGCATCACCAGTAAGAGTTCGCTGGAAAAGACGGAGTCTAATAGAATCGTC
Source organism: Pinus albicaulis (assembly GCA_034641835.2). Classification (NCBI taxonomy): domain Eukaryota; kingdom Viridiplantae; phylum Streptophyta; class Pinopsida; order Pinales; family Pinaceae; genus Pinus; species Pinus albicaulis. The sequence continues at coordinate 429,511,540 of CM076583.1, forward strand.
AACCCAAGAGTTAGAGGAACACCACAAATGGTAAGTCATAACATGCGCTTGGGAGTCTTCACCAGACTTGCCCTCAAATTTAGGACAATCACCGGGAATCTTGGTTGGAACCGGAGGCCAATACGAGTTATGAAGAATGGGATCGTTCGTCAACTTTGACACATCAAGTAATTCCAACATAGCAAGAAATGGTAATTGAGTATTGAAATTCATCGGAGGTCTTTGAGAAGGACCTGCATGTACATTCCATCTAGTTCGAACAGGATTATGTCCCCATACATTTTGTCCCGGAGGATTCGGATCATAGGGATTAGAAGTAGGATAAGTTAGTTGATACCAGGGTTGAGGACCAGGATACTGGGTCAGAGTAGACCACTGAGGTCCTTGCTGAGCAACGTATGGAGTCTGTTGTGGAATGTAAGGATGAATTTGAGGTTGATGATAGATAGGTTGATTTTGAGGGTAAGGAACCTGAGGTGCAGTATATACCGGTTGATATGAACCTTGAGGGTAGTAAGCACCTTGCGGTTGAGCAGGTGGACCCGGCTGAGCAAGTTGAGCAGGCTACTGAGCGGGTAAACTTGGCTGACTATAAACAGGTAGAACAGGCTGCTGAAATGATGGAACCGACTGAGGAGCAGGTTGAAACGATTGCTGAGTAGGTTGAACTGAGTACTGAGGGCCACCGGGTTGGCCTTGTGGGAAAGGTTGGCTCGATGGTTGTGATGGACCAGGTTGTCCCTGATGACCAAGTTGACCCGAAGAATGACTGTAGGGTTGTCCTGGTTGCACAACATGTTGGCCATACTGAACATGTGACTGCGATTGTGGTGCAACAGGTTGTCCCTGAGGTGGGTAGATTCCCCCCCAGAAGCCTGAGATAGCCCTGGTTGATTCTGAGGTTGACCAAACAGACCAGAGGGTTGTGCATGTTGGACCAAAGGTTGACCATGTAAAGATTGGCCTTGTGGACCATGTGGTTGTCCCTATGGACCATAAGCAGGGCCCTGCTGAGATAAAGGTTGAGCCGATGAGGGTTGCGCAGGTAGGGTAGGTCCCAAATGAGTAACAGTCTGATAAGGATCATAAACAGCCTGATGGGGATCAATAGGAGGCAAATAGACCGAGTTACCATACACATCATAATGGTGCGGATATATATATACGGGATTACCAACAGCATCATAGTGATGGAATCGAGGATTACTAGGAGCCTGAGACTGCTGAGAACCCTGAGAACTCTACTAATGAACAGCCAATAGATATTCTTCAAAAGTAAGACCGCCAAGAATCACAGGAGTAGTGGAAACAACACTAGAAGCAAGTGGGGCATCTGTGGCACTAGATTGTGATCTATTAGGACCGGGATTAACAAGCCACGTTGGATTGAGGAAAATAGACCTGCGAGTGTGAAAAGATCCCAATGACTGATGGGTAACAACAGGTGTGGATGAAGCCACATAGACTGTCGATTGAACTGGAACAGATGTAACAGTAATCGACGAACCAGGTGTCGAAGACGATAGTCTTAATGAAGGTAAGACCGAACTCTGAGAAGGAGTTACTGTACTGGATTGCACAATGGAGGCAACTCCAGACATAATCTGACTCAAGAACCGATAGCTAGGCAGAAGTGACACCGATGGTGGGGAAGATTGAGTAGAAACATGAGGGACATCTTCTAGAAAAATCTGATATTCTCATTGTGGAAACATGCATTCCTCCACTACCAACAAGACTAGATGAGTCCATATCCGACTCCGCCATAAGATCTTCAAAAAGACTACGGGCACTAGTAGGCACAGCAGCAGCAAAAAACGGCGAGCCCGACGTAAGAGGAGGAAAATCTCCTTCTTCCCAAAAACCAAACCAAGCATCAGAAGGAGGCCAATTGAACTCAACTGGCTCTTTAGGAGGATATCTAGTAGCAAGAGGTAGGACAGACAGGAGAATAGGCTATGAGATCTCGGCAGACCTAGTGGGCTGAGTAGTTTCAAAAGAAACGTCCGGGAAAGAACTACCACTAGGAGGCAGTGAAGACGACAAAACCAGTGGTTTTGCCACCATGACCATATATCAAAACAGAAAGGGAAAAATAAAATCAATCGAGGACTCCAAGATCAAAACCAAGGAAAAACAACAGGCTAAGTAATAAAACTTTAACGGGCGTGTGATCGTAGGTGATTAATTTTATGACACTGAAACCATATTTTTCTGTTTCATTTTTAAAGAGTTGAGAAACGGGCCAAAGATGACTCTAGTCGCTTTCAATTTTAAACGAGTGTGAAAGGATAAGTGTTCGATGATCTCTTCTCTTTTTAAAGAGTCATGAAAAGATCAAAATGACTACTTTGGAATACTAAGCAAGAGGGTATACCAGGTTTTCGTGAACTGCCATATACACCTTGGTGATCAAATGAAACAGAAATGACCAACGACTTGACGTACGTGCAAGTAGTCTCCCTGTATGCTATGTTTGGTGTATCATGCCTACAAGGCGGCAGACTCAGCTTCCTATGGATAAAAGGATTGCAACCTAGAAGGGTCTCCCTTTATATACTTGACGGTACAGGGAGCAAAAGTTCGTACTAGCGCTGTCTAAAGCCAAAAGGCAAATGAAAGCTACTAGGTTTTAAGACGCCAAGACATGTCTCTATCCTAGACCACTAAAAATGTTTCGTTAGGTTTCAATGCTTCCTTAGGTTAATTAAATAAGTTTTAAAGTTGATCTTGGATTACGTTTCAGTTTTAAGGTCCTATCGATGTTGGGTCTCAAAAATCCCTAAATGAAAGCAAATGAACATCATTTCTAGTTCAATGAATGCTAGTTATGAGAAGGATAGATATCTTTCAAACAAAGAGCAAACAATGAGATTCTGCAAAGAAATCCACTAATGCATCTAACATAATACGAAAATGAAACTCTTTCCTAGATAATTAGATGCTAGTTATGCAAAAGAGTATTTCACTTTCAATGCAAGAAAGAATGCAAAATATGTTTTTTGTTTTTGTTTTTTTTTTTGTTTGTTTGTTGTTTTTTTTTTTTTTTTTTTTTTTTTTTTTTTTTTTTTTTTTTTTTTTTTTTTTTTTTTTTTTTTTTTTTTTTTTTTTTTTTTTTTTGTTTGTTTTTTTTTTTTTTTTTTTTTTTTTTTTTTTTTTTTTTTTTTTTTTTTTTTTTTTTTTTTTTTTTTTTTTTTTTTTTTTTTTTTTTTTTTTTCAATGAAAAGAAGTATATGATCCACTAATTACATGAAAAACGAAAACAAACACTAGCTTAATTGTTGCGTAGGAATCGAAATTGAATGGCTCAATAGAACACGAAACAAACACAAGAAATCACTCAAACTAATGTCGCAATCTTTCAAACCAAGAGACAATTTTCAAAATGAACCAAAACAAGCAATGTAATCTATGCTTGGAGAAAAAGGGGAAAGAACCAATCAAGAAAACGAATTGACTCTGCAACCAAGACAATCACTCAAAAGATCAGGAAAACTGAGTGCAATCAAGCCACAAATGGGAATGAAAACAATCAAACCGACTCGATTTTAGAACAGAAGGCTCAGCGCACAAGGACACCTAAAAACCCTAAGGCCTCAACTGACACAAATGGGAAGATGGACAAACAACTGAGAAAAGCAAGTCGACAACAATTAAAACAATCCCAAAGGCAAAATCATGCATAGAAAATAAACCAGAAGCAAGCACAATTGACCAAAAGATTCATCAAGGAGGTCAAACCAATTCCTACTTGGCATGACTGTAAGGCTGTAATCTGTGCCATATAGGGGTTTTTGTGACTGCACAAAGACCAACCTGCGCCAATTGGTGCGACTATTCAAAGAAAAACCATGCCAAGGAAGGTAACTATGGGAAATAAAGGAAAAACCAAAACCTAATGAGCAAAGGTCAATCTTGACACTCTGGAGCTAAACAGAGGATGAAAACTAAACAAGCAAACCATAAAAGACTAATAACAAAAGTAATAATTGAAACTGACCCAACAAAATTAAAAGACAAACTCGCACTGATCCCCAGTGGAGTCGCCAATTTTTTATGCAGGTAAATCCTCTCTGTGGACAGAGACAATCCCTCTAGCCCTAGAGTGGGTCTAGAAACAAAGGGACACGCTAAAATGTTGCTTCCTAATTATTGAATGAACAAGGGAAATGGTAGATCGTCCTACTTGGAATCCAACGCTATTGTTGTTGTTGTAGTAGTGGTGGCCTCTCGCTTCTGCTTCGGCAAGTCACAATCCGTTCGCCATTACGCTTGGATACCTGCACAAAGAACAAGAAAACAAGAACAGCATACAAGATGACAACATTCCATTCATAACTATTAACCAGTCAAAGAGGGCTAAACATATTGCGTTAAACAAACATTATAACACAACAGTGGAACCAAATAGTAGTCATGTATATAAATGAATAGAAGGAAGAGTTACAATCGATGCTTTGACATCGCAGTCTCCTCCAGCGGGGTTCAGGCGAAGCACATCTTAGATGATCATCAGGGAATTCAGACGAGATGAAGGCATGGACTCAAGCTCTCTCAGAAGTCATGGACTCAAGATTCCTCAACGTAATTCCTTCTTATTCTATCTTCTCTAGTCATTCAGTTATTCAGCTATTCAGTTAGTTTGTTCTAAGAGAGATAGTTTCTTTTATAGAGGAAAAGGAGGAGATTGGGATCCCTACAAAGGTGGGAGGGAGTCCTATCCTTTAGGAGAGTTCCAAGGGAGGTGGAAACCACTAACTAAAGGAGGGAGTTCATGGTTGTTTCAGTTCAACCACTCTCAATGACTCATCCTCGAGGTGGTTGGAATGGAACCTCCGCCTCTATTTTTAAAAAACATTCCATAAACAGCTTGGTGCGGGCGCTTAACTAGGACAGAGCACCAACTGGCGCAGGCTCAGTGTTAATTTTCTAGCTCGGCGCAGGAGTATAATTGGCTACTCGCGCCAAGGCAAAAACAAGGTTTTTTACAGTCCTGCTCAGGGAAATGTCAGCAGGAGGAATATTTCTCTCATGTAAATGGATGAAATGATGGTCTTTGCAAGGCATGACACTTCTTATTAGTCACAGAAATGACCCTCCAATGTGTGAGTTAGGGATTGCAGGGACAGTGACAAAATGTTGTATAATAATTAGTTGGGTTGGTTTCTTGTCGTTGGATGCTCTTCTTAGAGAGGTACATGAAGAAATTGAAAGGTTTTGTTTGAAAAGGGGAAAAACCCGAGGGGTCTATGGCAGAGGGGTACATATTGTATGAGTCTTTCTATTATGCCAGTGAGTACATCAAGCAGATTGACAACAAACCAGGGGTGGTGATTTGGGACGATGAAAGGGATGAAGACAAAAGAGAAGGGTAGTTGCTCCAAACGAGTGGAAAAAAAGCGCTTGATAAAGAGTAAGCGACTTATAATTTTTCAAATTTACACAAAGTTAATATTCATGTTGAACTTCGATATAATGTATAGTTTGATCTCTAAGTACTATATAATGTCAATTTGATTTCATCAGCGAATGAAGAAATTGAAGCAATCAATCATTTCGTTCTTTACAATTCTGAAACGACACAACCGTGGGTCACATTGTACGAACAAAAGAGAATGAAATGGGATAGTGAAAGGAAATAATTCAGACGGTTGAATGGTAGAAGTTTGCATTATCCCGATCATTTAAAAGAAAATATGCCAAAAATATGCCCCAATAGTTGGGTTGTTGACCAAGTCAAAGAGAAATACGGTGCAACCAGTCGTTACCCGTGTGCTGAAGAGGATGCGCTAAACGTAGGGATTGGGTGCAGCAACTCAGTAATAATATTTTTAATTTATATGTAAATTTGAAACTTTTAAGACATCTACATTTCATATTTTAACTATTGGGTTCTTATAGGACACATGACACTATGATTTTTTTAACTTTTTTATAATAGGTGCATTTGTTCCCATCTATGTGGGCATATGGACACCATTTTCGCACGAAAAAATTCGATGCTGGAAACATCACACAAGACTGTGGAATGGAAGTCGAGTTCGATCAATCTAGTCGATCTAGCCACCGTGATCAAAAGCTAGTACGAGGAATGTTAGGTTACGTCGGAAAGATACAAGAGATCATTGAAGTGGATTTCTCTTCTTTCCGATGTGTTATTTTTAGGTGCAAGTGGTGGGACACCTTTGATCGGAATAATGTGAAGGAAGATCGCGATAGTAGGCTGATATGTATCAACTCTAGAAAGATGTGGGATGAAGCTAAGGAGCCCTATGTTTTCCCCAAACGCTGCAACCAGGTGTTTTTTTACCCAGATGTGTTGGATAGGGATTGGTGGTTTGTATTGACACATGACCCTAGATCAAAACATATTTTTGAGAACAATAGTGTTATCATGCCATGTGAGCTGGAAGATAATGAGGGTGATCATGAGCGCCGAGAGTGATACGGTACATGTGTTATTTCATCAATATTTATACTTTTTTAAAATGGGTTTTTCGAAACATTATAATATGTATTTTGAATGAATTGGTAATTTGCATTGTGTTAATGTTAAAATCAATATTTCACTTGATAATTTGTAACTATGTTGATCTCAAAAACAATGGCGTACTATATAAATTAGTTATTTTTTTGTATCTAAGATCATAATAAAATAATGATAATTCTAAAGTACATGAATTTATTTGCATTATTCTGTAAACTTCATTATGTTACAATAATTCATATTATTCTAGATTTATTATTTTACAATTATTTAAAATTTTACAAATTTAATTTTTTTAATAAAATCATTTCACATTAATACAATTAAAATGTTCACATTAACACAATTAAAATTTTACAAATATTTTACATACAATTACAATTAAAATTAGAATTAGAATTACAATTACAATTAAAATTACAGTTACAATTACAATTACAATTTTACAATTTCACATACAATTACAATTTTACAATTACAATCAATTCACAGTAATACAATTAAAATTTTACAAATATTTTACATAGAATTAGAATTACAATTACAAGTTTACAATTTCACGTACAATTACAATTTTAGAATTTTACATTTATACAATTACAATTTTACAAATTAAAAAATTACAATTACAATTACAATTTTACAAATTTACATATATACCATTACAATTACAATTTTAGGATTTTACATACAATTAGAATTACAAATATTACAATTTTACAATATCATGATCATTTAATATTAAATTAATTAATAAACATCGTGTTCATGATAACCATTGTACAAACATCATATTTGACTAAAAAACACATTCAAAATCGCTAACATTATCAAGATCATGATCATCTAACAAAACACAATTAACATTATATATTAACATCATCACAACACAAACATCAAATATACATCTCATGTCAAATAACTCATGATATCACATACACATCTATCTGAAAGTTGCACATTAAATGAACATATCTAACATGACCTAACAATATACACATCATGATGATCACCAACATGTAAATTAAGTACAATTGCAACATGAACATAAAATACATGGTACCGTGCCTAGCAAAAGGCGGTACTGGCACACCAGCAGGAGCAGGCCTCTCTGCACCGGTCTCCTGATGATCCTCGGCATCTGGCATGCCCTGATCGTCATCAGGATCCACACCTGGATCATGTGGTGGTGTTGGCATGTCCTCGCCATCAAAACAACCAATGTTTACAAAATATATACAAGTACACAACAATAATTACACAATTTAATAAAAACAAGTTAAAGAACATGTTAGAATAAATTTAAATAAAACAGTAATATTACCTTTATCATCCGGCGGCTCATCAACTGTGAAGAGGATGTTGGCACACCCTCACCAATCCAAACCCGCATAAGGACAAGGGACCATAATGAAGGGATTCTCATCAACACTGGTTAGAAACTCCAGTGCATCATTCGATATCCTCACTAAAAACACAGTCTCGCCCCTCTTGGGCATCATCTGCCCCCACATGTGCATCTGTGCCTTGAACATCAGCCCATGAGGCTACCGAACAAAAGTAGGCCTCGTCTATGAAAACCTCTCAAAAAATAAACAAAAAAGCTCTAAAGCAAAAGAGAAGATGACCCTCCCTTGTGCATGAGCATGACATCTATCTAAGGTTGTACAGAACTGCCACAAAAAAATGGTAGACCACCTGACAAGTCGTGGCTCCTAACTAAAGAATCAACATAATCTAGAAGCAAGCAACTAATGTGTTTCCCATCACTGGTGTTGTGTGAATTGGTCGAAATGAGAAGTGAGAGGCACCTCACCTCCTCACTACCAAATGCACCAATACGTAACTGACCTCCAATGACCTAAAAATCTGAAGGAGACAGTACTGATGCTCCAATGTATCTTTGGGAGTACACTAACTGACTCCCTGCTACATAGCCAGCTGGAACCTCTGGGAACAAGGGAAAATCCACCCCTTTCCTCGATATCCCTGTAATGAAATATATATCCTCCTTAGTGGGCATGTACCACTGGTTAAGACCAACCCGGAAAGCCTGTTGGTGGACATTCCACCTTCGGATAAGATGTCTCAAAAACAAACCATGGCCTTTAGGGAAGTAGCCTCCTCATAGAACTAGAGGACACCTACCTGCCTTAGGAGCCCCTGGGTAGTTGCTGTAATAGGGTGAGGGTACGCATTCTCTCCCTCTCTCGTGCCTCCCACAGCGAACCATGTTATATTGGTCCGCCTGTTGTTGCTGTTGTTCCCCCTTTTCTCTCCTTTCACGTCTCTGAATGATTGACATATTAAATTCAATTTTTTTATTAAATGAGACATGTATTTAGAAATATACATATATAATTTTTTTTGGAAAAAAAAAACAGTCGGTGCACCAAAAAAAACAGTCATGCACCGGTCCTAGTGCATATTTTTATGGAGCACACTGGCAACAGTGCACCAGATAATATTCAATGCACAGGCAGTGGTACTCCCAAAAATTTGTAGCGCACCATTGACTATGTACAGTGTCAGGAGTGCAGTGCGCTAACTAAACTCTATGCCCCAGGGTGTATAGTTAATTCAGTGGACCGACCTCCTGCCATCATTACATAGTCAACGGTGCGGTCTTTTACCAAGCCACACCGTTGACCCTGTTGAAATATGGAAAGTGGTATGTTGACAAAAATACCCGTCCCAGGGCAGATATTTTAGTCAACGCACCGAGTTGTCGCTATTCCACTAGGTCAATGGTGCGACCGGGTAACCAACTACACCGCACTTTAAAAAAATAATAATAATAACACGGTGCCTCTTCAGTACCGCCCCGAAACTGATGTGGATACCGTTAGCACCGGTTTACCAGGCCGCACCGTTGACCTTGTCGAAATGTGGAATGCGGTGCGCTGACAACATTACCTGCCCCGGAGCGTATATTTCAGTCAACGCACCGCATTGTCGCTATTCCACATGGTCAACGGTGCGGCCGGGTAAACGACTGCACCACACTTTTTTTTAAATGTTAAAATAACACGGTGCACCTATTAGTACCACCCCGGAACTAGTACGGATACCATTAGCACCAGTTGCGGTGCGACCTGTAAATTTACAAGTAGCACTGCGAATTGGTGCGAGCCAAACGGCTCAAGCGCACTGCGCGACAATTTTTTTTTTCTTTTAAATGGTTAATTTTAAGGTTATTTGAAATTCTAATTCGCTAAAAGGCTTAATTATGGAAAAACATGAAAAATACTTGTACATTTGGCCGTTGAGGAGGCATATTGGCTGTAGAATTTGCAAAAGAAAATTTGCCCACTTGTTTTGCAAAATTCAAGCTAGAGATTGGTGGGCAATGCACAGCAGTGCGTGCGTGCAAGGGGTGCAATGGGAGCACCGATGTCAGGGCGGCTCAGACAAAGATAAATTGCACCAGTGCTTGAGAGTTCAGGAGCACTGAGAAAAGTGAAAAATGTGGTTTTTTTGCCGTAATTTTTTTTTTTTTTTTTTAATTTAACCCTGTTTCGGTGCGCGAGGTTTTTATGGGCGCACCGGTGCAATTGCTTAATACCACATCGGGCAGTTTCTGTTTTGGCGCGCTCTTTTATGAGGCACCGATGCGCTACAGTAATACGACGCACCGGTGGGTGTGTATGGAGCGCACGATGTCTGATGTGCCAATGTTTTGTGCGCACTGGTGCTTTCTCTTGTTGAACGCACCGGTGTGGTGTATGATGATAAGCGCACTGGTCGAAAAATATCCACAAAAACCTCCGCCCGCCAACCTCCTTTAGTAACCTCCGCTAGAAACGGATGTCGGGGGTATTTTTATAAGGGGTTCCTCAAAAACATCCGCTAGAGGGTCTTTTTCTTGTAGTGGTAAGAATGAGAATCGTTACCTTCATGTGATCTCTTAGCCTGTTCAAGAGACTCAATTGATCTCTCTCTGACATCCCTTAGCGAATAGGAATCCTTGCTTTTGAAGGATCGTTTCACCTTGCTCGTCGCCAAAGCGTCGACAGGTATTTCTCTGCCATCAACTCTGCTCTCCCTTTATCCATCATGGGACCTCTTAACCCTATCATTGACCTCAATCGAATGCTCTCTGCCATGATCAAGAAAATACTTACCCTCATGACCAAGCCTCTTAACCCTAGCGTCGGTCTCAACCGAGCTTTCTCGATTTCCCTTCTCAGATTTTTCATAAATATTTTCTCCTTTTGTACTGAGTCGAGTTCTGTAGCCGTCTGCATCCCTGCAAGCGTCTTTGTCCGTCTTTCTTTTTGAGTCACTCATTTTCTCTGCTATAAAATTCTCAGCGAAAAATTGAACTCTCATCTTTTCAAACCCTCATCTCCTCAGAAAAATTCTTGCCTGCGATTCAAACCCTTCACTGCTCCAATACTGCACTTTACAGAATAAATTTTCCTTCTTAGAAAAGTTATTTCAATGACATACCTGGTTCGCGCAAGGTTTTATTTAACCTTGTTCCGGTGCACAGGGTTTTATAGGCGCACCGGTGCGGTTTCGTAAGACCGCAATTTATGTTTTGGAGCGGTGTTTTATGATGCACTAGTACAGAAGGGTTGTAAAGCACCAGTGCGAGTTATGATGATAAGAGCACCGGATGAAAAACCTCCACTCGCCAACCTCCTCTAGAAACCTCCGCTAGAAATGGCGTACTGTATAAAGTTTTTTTTTTTTGGTATGTAAGATCATAATAAAATAATGATAATTCTAAAGTACATGAACTTATTTGCATTATTTTTTAAACTTTATTATGTCACAAAAATTCATATTATTCTAGATTTATTATTTTACAATTATTTACAATTTTACAAATTTAAAACTTTAAAAACTTTAATAAAATCATTTCACATTAATACAATTAAAATTTTACAAATATTTTACATACAATTACAATTAAAATTTTACAAATATTTTACATACAATTACAATTTTACAATTTCACATACAATTACGATTAGAATTACAATTACAATTTTAGAATTTTACATACAATTACAATTACAATTAAAATTTTGCAATTACAATCATTTCACAGTAATACAATTAAAATTTTACAAATATTTTTACACCATAAGGCATCATTATTTGAAAACAACTCTGCTACCTGCCCATGTGTACTATTGTTGACCGTCAGATGCCTTGTTAAACGATTGAAGAAAGCTGAGCCATAGATATAAAACTGTTAAAAAAATAAAACATAACTAAAAACCTTAATATGCAATATCCAACATTAATCAGCCAGAGTTATCCTCCTTCTCGAGCTAATAGTTGCATTTTCTGCAAAGAAGGGGCGGCTGGAAGAATAAGAAATCCTTTGCTGCAATACAGGAGCGTTGATGGACACGGGGAGGGAGACCTGCAGCCACAGCTGGAACAACAAGCAAGATTGGTAGTTATTAGTTAGGTGCTGGTATTTTTCAGATTTTTTTTTAAATGCCTTTATTTCATTCATTGTTCATCTATCTCTTCTGTTGTTTGTTTGTTCCAGTGAAGAACTGAAGAAGGTTGTTGCATATGAGTGGTGCTGAGGACTTCCACTGAAGTCAGAGAAGTGAAGTACTATTCCGTTTGGCTGCAATTGTTGGCCTGCTGTCGGAAGGTTTCAAGCTGAGTAAGCTTTATGTTCAAACTCCCTGCTTTCCTTTCTAATTCTTCATAGATGTTAGTTGGTTCAAGTATCCATTCAGGGATGGTTTTCGCACGAGATGCACAAGGGGGGCACTGAGTTGCAGTAGGAAAGTGATCCCTCGCCAATTTTGAGCTCTGGTCACATGAGATACCCCTCCATTTGCAGGGAGATTTGTCCTCTGTCTTCCAGTTACCAAGTTCTAATCCTTTGCTGTGATCGCCATGGCGTATTTGGTTTCTTTTTTTAACACCCCTTTTGCCTTCTTTACGTATCTTATAAACTTTTTCAATCCCTCCGTGGGCATATGGCAATACCATTATCCAAATGGGCATAGACCATGATGAAACACTGCCCCTTCGGCTTTTTCCCCTTTCCGAATCGAAAAACTCATTATTGCAAGCACCTTACTAATGTTTGTGTCTGTTTAGAAATATAATGATTATATGTTAAACTAAATTGCAACTCTGCCTCCATCTTTTGCCACAATGTTCACACAACTCTGTTTCCATCTTTTGCCTGAAAAATAAAATTGAAAATGTTGATCATGTAACATGGAATTGCAAAGTTACCAAATCATTTCGGGCTTGGATTGTGTTGTTCTTTCTGTCTCTTCCCTTCAACAGAAAAGGATATGAGGATATATGGATGAGTTTTAGTGTTCCAGCAACTCTGTCAAAACCTCCGTGGGCATATGGTAATACCATTATCCAAATGGGCATAGACCACGATGAAACACTGTCCCTTGGGATTTTACCCCTTTTCGTATCCAAAAACTCATTATTGGAAGCAGCTTACTAATGTCTCTGTCTGTTTAGAAATATGTTAAACTAAATTGCAACTTTGCCTCCATCTTTTGCCACAATGTTCACGCAACTCTGCCTCCATCTTTTGCCACAATGTTCACTAAAATGACAATAAAAGATCCTAACACAATGAGTTAGGAGGTGTCATGGTATCTATAGGTCTTGCTCTTATTTTAAAACTCAATACTTGGGTGGTTGGTGACCGTTGGTCATTGTTAAACTTAAAGATAAGTGTTCTATGTTTTGTCATAAAATTGAAAAATAAAATTGAAAATGATGATCATGTAATGTAGAATTGCAAAGTTACCAAATCATTTCGGGCTTCGATTGTGTTGTTCTTTATGTCTCTTCCCTTCAACAGAAAAGACTATGAGGATATATGGATGAGATTTAATGTTCCAGCAACTCTGTCAATCCCTCCGTGGGCATATGGAAATACCATTATCCAAATGGGCATAGACCATGATGAAACGTTGTCTCTTGGGCTTTTACCCAATGTTCACACAACTCTGCCTCCATCTTTTGCCACAGTGTTCACTAAAATGACAATAAAATATCCTAACACAATGAGTTAAGAGGTGTCATGGTATCTACAGGTCTTGCTCCTATTTTAAAACTAAGTACTTAGGTTGTTGGTGACCGTTGATCATTGTTAAACTTAAATATAGGTGTTATGTGTTTTGTCATAAAATTGAAAAATAAATTGAAAATGCTGATCATGTAATGTGGAATTGCAAAGTTACCAAATCATTTCGAGCTTGGATTGTGTTGTTCTTTCTATCTCTTCCCTTCAATAGAAAAGGCTATGAGGATATATGGATGAGTTTTAATGTTCCAACAACTCTCTCAATCCCTCCATGGGCATATGGCAATACCATTATCCAAATGGGCATAGACCATGACGCAACATTTTGCCTTGGGCTTCTGCCCAATGTTCATGCAACTCTGCCTCCATCTTTTTCCACAATGTTCACTAAAATGACAATAAAATATCCTAACACAGTGAGTTAGGAGGTGTCATGGTATCTACAGGTCTTGCTCTTATTTTAAAACTCAGTACTTGGGTGGTTGGTGACCGTTGGTCATTGTTAAACTTAAAGATAGGTGTTCTGTGTTTTGTCATAAAATTGAAAATGTTGATCATGTAATGTGGAATTCCAAAGTTACCAAATCATTTCGGGCTTGGATTGTGTTTTTCTTTCTGTCTCTTTCCTTCAACAGAAAAGGCTATGAGGATATATGGATGAGTTTTAATGTTCCAGCAACTCTCTCAATCCCTCCGTGGGCATATGGCAATACCATTATACAAATGGGCATAGACCATGATGAAACACTGTCCCTTGGGCTTTTGCCCCTTTCCGAATCCAAAAACTCATTATTGCAAGCAGCTTACTAATGTCTCTGTCTGTTTAGAAATCTAATGGTGATATGTTAAACTAAATTTCAACTCTGCCTCCATCTTTTGCCACAATGTTCACGCAAGTTTGCCTCCATCTTTTTCCACAATGTTCACTAAAATGACAATAAAATCTCCTAACGCCGTGAGTTAGGAGGTGTCATAGTATCTACAGGTCTTGCTCTTATTTTAAAACTCAGTACTTGGGTGGTTGGTGACTATTGGTCATTGTTAAACTTAAAGATAAGTGTTCTATGTTTTGTCATAAAATTGAAAAATAAAATTGAAAATGTTGATAATGTAATGTGGAATTGCAAAGTTACCAAATCATTTCGGGCTTGGATTGTGTTGTTCTTTATGTCTCTTCCCTTCAACAGAAAAGGCTATGAGGATGTATGGATGAGTTTTAATGTTCCAGCAACTCTGTCAATCCCTCCGTGGGCATATGGAAATACCATTATCCAAATGGGCATAGACCATGATGAAACACTGTCCCTTGGGCTTTTGCCCCTTTCCGAATCCAAAAACTCATTATTGCAAGAAGCTTACTAATGTATATATCTATTTAGCAATCTAACGATGATATGTTAAACTAAATTGTAACTTTGCCTCCATCTTTTCCCACAATGTTCATGCAAATCATATTTTGCCACAATGTTCACTAAAATGACAATAAAATCTCCTAACGTAGTGATTTAGGAGGTGTCATGGTATCTATAGGTCTCCTCACACAGTGAGTTAGGAGGTGTCATGGTATCTACAGGTCTTGCTCTTATTTTAAAACTCAGTACTTGGGTGGTTGGTGACCATTGGTCATTGTTAAACTTAAAGATAGGTGTTCTATGTTTTGTCATAAAATTGAAAAATAAAATTTAAAATGATGATCATGTAATGTGGAATTACAAAGTTACCAAGTCATTTCGAGCTTGGATTGTGTTGTTCTTTATGTCTCTTCCCTTCAACGGAAAATGCTATGAGGATATATGGATGAGTTTCAATGTTCCAGCAACTTTGTCAATCCCTCTGTGGGGATATGGCAATACCATTATCCAAATGGGCATAGACCATGATGAAACACTGTCCCTTGGGCTTTTGCCCCTTTCCGAATCCAAAAAATCATTATTACAAGCAGCTTACTAATGTCTCTGTCTATTTAGAAATCTAATGATGATATGTTAAAATAAATTGCAACTCAGCCTCCATCTTTTGCCACAATTTTCATACACCTCTGCCTCCATATTTTGCCACAATGTTCACGAAAATGACAATAAAATCTCCTAACGCCGTGAGTTAGGAGGTGTCATGGTATCTACAGGTCTTGATATTATTTTAAAACTCAGTACTTGGGTGGTTGGTGACCGTTGGTCATTGTTAAACTTAAAGATAGGTGTTATGTGTTTTTTCATAAAATTGAAAATGTTGATCATGTAATGTGGAATTGCAAATTTACCAAATCATTTTGGGCTTGGATTGTGTTGTTATTTCTGTCTCTTCCCTTCAACGAAAAAGGCTATGAGGATATATGGATGAGTTTTAATGTTCCAACAACTCTGTCAATCCCTCTGTGGGCATATGGCAATATCATTATCCAAATGGGCATAGACCATGATGAAACACTGTCCCTTGGGATTTTTCCCCTTTCCGAATCCAAAAACTTATTATTGCAAGCATATTACTAATGTATGTGTCTGTTTAGCAATCTAATGATGATATGTTAAACTAAATTGCAACTCTGCCTCCATCTTTTGCCACAATGTTCACAGAACTATGCCTCCATCTTTTGCAACAATGTTCACTAAAATGACAATAAAATCTCCTAACACAGTGAGTTAGGAGGTGTCATGGTATCTACAGGTCTTGCTCTTATTTTAAAACTCAGTACTTGGGTGGTTGGTGACCGTTGGTCATTGTTAAACTTAAAGATAGGTGTTCTGTGTTTTGTCATAAAACTAAAAAATAAAATTGAAAATGTTGATCATGTAATGTGGAATTGCAAAGTTACCAAATCATTTCGGGCTTGGATTGTGTTGTTATTTCTGTCTCTTCCCTTCAACAGAAAAGGCTATGAGGATATATGGATGAGTTTTAGTGTTCCAGCAACTCTGTCAATCCCTTCGTGGGCATATGGCAATACCATTATCCAAATGGGCATAGAACATGATGAAACATTGTCCCTTGGGCTTTTACCCCTTTCTGAATCCAAAAAATCATTATTGCAAGCAACTTACTAATGTATCTGTCTATTTAGAAATCTAATGATGATATGTTAAACTAAATTGCAACTCTGCCTCCATCTTTTCCCACAATGTTCACGCAACTCTGCTTCCATCTTTGGCCACAATGTTCCCTAAAATGACAATTAAATCTCCTAACACAGTGAGTTAGGTGTCATGGTATCTACAGGTCTCCTAACACAGTGAGTTAGGAGATGTCATGGTATCTACAGGTCTTGCTCTTATTTTAAAACTCAGTACTTGGGTGGTTGGTGACCATTGGTCATTGTTAAACTTAAAGATAGGTGTTCTGTGTTTTGTCATAAAATTGAAAAATAAAATTTAAAATGTTGATCATGTAATGTGGAATTGCAAAGTTACCAAATCATTTCGGGCTTGGATTGTGTTGTTCTTTCTGTCTCTTCCCTTCAACATAAAAGGCTATGAGGATATATGGATGAGTTTTAATGTTCCAGCAACTCTCTCAATCCCTCTGTGGGAATATGGAAATACCATTATCCAAATGGGCATAGACCATGATGAAACACTGTCCCTTGGGCTTTTTCCCCTTTCCGAATCCAAAAACTCATTATTGCAAGCAGCTCACTAATGTCTCTGTCTGTTTATAAATCTAATGATGATATGTTAAACTAAATTGCAACTTTGCCTCCATCTTTTGCCACAATGTTCACACTGTTAGGTATCTGTAATTTATTAGCAAGATTGGCAGAGTCCAATTACAGAAACAACATCGTTTCAACCAACTTTGGGATTCTAGGATCTAGCCCTCCTGAACCCGGAGAGGGATCTCTCCAATATGTACAAAGATGGATTTGTCTTTGAAGTTTGGGGGTAATGATATTAGGCTAGTTATGAAGGCCAAGGGTTTGTTTTGTTTTTTGGATGGTTGAGCATGATTGCTGCTAGAGGAGAAAAGTCCCAAAGGTAAAGAGGTTCAAAAGTGAGAAGTTGCAAGCAAAAAGCCTAAGTTTTGATCAAGAAGAAAGATGATGGCAGGTTTTCAGTCCATTGGGCTATGGATTCATAAGAGGATTTAATTGAAACAATCAGGTTCAAGAGTGGTCTATGGGGCAAGTCATCTATGCCTAAGGATCTCTTTAAGGTTTGATTTATGGAATGGAATGATACATCAAGAAGGGGAAATAAACAGATGCAGAACAAAGAGCAGCCCAGGATCTGGTAAGTACTTTGAAACTAGCCAGCCTTTGACCAGGCACTTAAGAAAAACATGAAAGCAAACTAGGATCTGGTAAGTACTTTGAAACTAGCCAGCCTTTGATACACTTTCAATATAAAACATACAAAAACTAAGGGAAACTTGAAGGCAACCTTTGGAGTATAAGCTAGCGGGCCGGGCTCACCACAAATCCTCTCCGAACTCTTCTTTACTTGGCTACTTCCAAGACAATCACAGAGATAACACAAAATGGCCTAAGATCTGGTAAGTACTTTGAAACTATCCAGCTTTTAACACATTCCAAGGGAAACAATCAAATATTTATGCAAACAAGACTGGGACCAGGGCTCACCATATCTTCCTCAGTTCATCTTCACACAACATATACTGAAAGAAACATTCAAAAATAATATTCAGCTAAGACAATAAGACGAGGGAACGCCAACATTCCTATGCTTAAACTAAATTAAGTCATTTTCAAATAACACAACTGAAAGAAAACATTTAAATAAAGATTTTTCAGCCAGAGAAGGTTACTGGTATACAGTAGGTCCTAACCCTAGTCAAACTGTTCTTTACAGCAGAAAATGAAAAATAATGAAAACAGAAACAAAATCACAAGTTACAATAAGAATAACATCACTGTCAACATAGACCAGGATCCCATAAATCAACTTGTATTGATGCTCCAAACCAGTTACAATCTTCAAGTCCAGTGCGTTAATTCATCTTTCTTTCACAACCTAACTTATCTGTCACAAGCAGAGCTCCAAGAGCCAGTGAGTCACTATTTACAATCGGGAGTCTTCAGCTCAGTCACATTACAATGCTTCAACAATTACATCAACAACCAACCCCTCACTCATCTTCTACTGAAGTATATATAGAAGGATGAGGAGGTGAGATCTGGTAAAAGATCTCAAATACAATTAATATAGAGTTGATGTCTTTTTGGCCCTTGGGAGGCTCAATGAAGAAACTGTACAGGTGTTTCACTGTATTAATTGGTTTACACTTATGAATTAAGCTCGGTGGGAGCTTTTGTTGACCTTTGAGGCTCTGTGTGATGCTAGGGTTACTCCGCAGACATTCTTTCATTAAATCCCTGGCAGAAGTAACTCTTCGGTTGCGTCGAGGCAAAATATCTGATCCTGATCAATAAATTCCGTTCCTGATTGAATACTTTGAGGCATAGGTGGCACTTTGGTCGCTGGGAGGAATCAATTCGCCTCCATTTGTGACGGTGGAGGGTTTTCCTGATAAAACACTTTAGGTTTTTCTTTAAACTGTGTTTTAGATTGGGGATTAGGCTTTTGATAACTGTCTTAGTCGTAATCCCCGTTAATTTGTCCATCAATTCTCTGCTCCGGTTCATCCTGGTCTTCGACACTAATAATCTTTGACTGTGCCTATTTCATGGTTTTCTTGCTGTCGTGCCGGGCTGCGCAGGGTTTATAAGGCATCAACGCCTGAGAAAAAATCGATGAAACATGCTTTTCAACCCTGCGGGTGATTTCCTTTGACGAATCGAAGACAGGAGGATCGTCACCCTCCTTCTCTGAATCTTCTTTGAAAACCACGAAAAATTATTTAAAACCCTGCACAATACGAAAATTTTATTAAAAAATCCTGCTTTTATAGGTTTAATTGCATTGGAAGGCGTGGAGGAAGCGTGGCCGTTGGATGGCATCATCCAACGGTCAGGATTAATCTGGGAGATCATAGAATGGGCGGAAGAAAGATTAAATCCGAGTCGTCGATCTGCAGAGATCGACGGTCGAGAGTGAACGAGGTGGTCAGAGGAGAAGGATGGATATGAGCCGTCGATCGCGTAGAGATCGACGGTCGGGATTGGGAAATGGAAAGTCAGCGGCGGGGAATCGTTGACTAGGCAACAGAATCGGGTGACGCAATATGAGCCGTCGATCTGCAGATCAGATCGACGACGGAGATTTATGTGCCGCTGTACGATAGCTTGTTTATCGCGTGGGCACCTTGGTTATCCATCGAGCAACTTTGGCGAGCGTTCACCGTTGGATCAGTGGGCCCAGATCGGACGACTGTGGTAAATTTTGATGCATGCCCTGGCCCGAACGTTAATGCACGGGGGATAACTTTAATGCGCGGGGACGGCGGTTTTGAAAAAGGTACAGGGGACGCGTGGCGGCAAGCGTATGGAATCGTTGCCGATTGGGAGAAACCACCTTTCGGCCAAAGGCGGTGCAAAAGATACCAGGCGGGTTTGGAAAACAGCGCACGGATGGGAGGGTCCACAGGAATGGCGCACTCCGCACCGTTTGATCTGCGGAGCAGATCAACGGTGACAATTTAGTTTTGAACGGCGAGGACCACATGGTAAGTCGGAGTCCGCACCGTCCGATCTGCGGAGCAGATCGACGGTGGAGATCACTTCACAATTTGCACGGGCGGAAAACTTTTGAAAATGAATTAAAACCCAAAAAAAAAACGTATTTACAAAGGTTTTTAATGTTTTTGGGCGGAGAAAACATCGAAAAGGATAAGCGCCCGACAGGTTTAGTATTTGGTTCTGGCGCTCGGGCGCATGGACGAAAAAAGGGTTAAAGGCTCAGCCCGAGGGGGCTTAAGCCCAGAACATAGAAAATATGCGTTTTCTATGGTTTTTAAATGTTTTTCAAAGGAAAAGAAGGTTGCGGTAAGGTAAAAAGTGGGTTTTTAACCTTATAAAATGAATTTTGATGAGGGGAAATAGCAGAAATGTGGAAATGAGGGATTTTCATGGGGAATGGAGGGATAGAAAGAGAGGTTAGTTTGGAAGAAAAGGGAGGGAAAAAAGGGGTCTGCAGCAGTATTTGACTTTGGATTTTTGTAGGATTTCAAATGTTTTTAGGATGTAAGACAATAGTGTGGGATCTGGACAGAGGCATGAGGCCTTCAAGAGTCTTCAAGAGCCAACAGTTTTTTGGTAAGGAAAAAATTGTTCCTTGAAGGCTCAAAACATATTTAGCCACCTTTGGTATAATCAAATTTTACAGGTGGCTAACACACACAACTCTGCCTCCATCTTTTGCCACAATGTTCACTAAAATGACAATAAATTCTCCTAACACAATGAGTTAGGAGGTGTCATGGTATCTATAGGTCTTGCTCTTATTTTAAAACTCAGTATTTGGGTGGTTGGTGACCATTGGTCATTGTTAAACTTAAATATAGTTGTTCTGTGTTTTGTCATAAAATTGAAAATGCTGATCATGTAATGTGGAATTGCAAAGTTACCAAATCTTCGGGCCTAGATTGTGTTGTTATTTATGTCTCTTCCCTTCAACAGAAAATGCTATGAGGATATATGGATGATGCGGCAGCTATGTTGGAATATGTGAAATTGAAAACCTAATTAAATATAGTTAGAATCAAGAAATTCCATTCCTCAAGAGATCAAGATATTGTGCATCTTTATTTATATCAAATTTGTTATTCCACAATGTATGAGTAAACACCAATTTGATGAAAGATTTCTTACCCTTGCTTTGCTTCAATGTCTCTACTGAAGTCAATATTGGGCTCACAATCTAGCACTAATGATGGAACCTGAAGTCGACGTGTTTGCATTAGAAGCAACCAATTAGCATCCTAAAATATATATCTCCATTATCATGCAAGTTGACTATAAATATAACAGATCAGTATTTTGATTACCTTATGAATACTGACATGTACATGCTCTCCTTGCAAAAGAAACGTGTGATCTTAACTCCATATTTCCTTAGATTATTGAAAGATGTAGATTTTAATGTTTTTACATTCTTCAATACTATTTAAACCTTTAGTTTCTGATTTTACTTTCTTTTTCTTTTTTACTTACAAACAAGTCCACCTAAGAATTTATTCTCTCAAATATGTGCTACTGAATATGTTGTTGTTTTAGTTTCTTCTTTTATTTAGAGTTTATTGAATATATTTGATGGTCCAGTTTAAACTTTAAAATCTTCTCTTTTGATTTTTCATATAAAAATAGTAAATTTTATAATGAAAAAGATCTTTACTATTTAGAAAACAAATTTTTAATGTTCCAGCGACTCTATCAATCCCTTCGTGGGCATATGGCAATACCATTATCCAAATCAGGCACTAGAACACAAAGTATATATGCAATTAGACTGACTCTTAACATGACAGATACACTAAAACATTGATTTACTTGTAATTTTTTTTATCTATGAATGTAACAAAATTTGACCTGAACAAGCTAGACTACACACCTACTCATAGGAAATTGTAGTGATAAATTAATTTGGGTTTTCCCTGCTTGGATGTTTCAGTCCATAAAGTTATTTTTGTTTATTATTGCAGTTATTTAGGAGCATATCACAGCTACACAGCTACTGCATTCCATATATCACATCTCCTAAAGGTTTCCAAATATTATCAACTCCAAAATATTTTGATCACACATCAATTGTACCTATTAAATTATTAATACATGGTTAAAAATATTACATTCTCGATATAATTCTTAACTATTTGCTTCTAACATTTTATTTGTTTTGAAACAGAAAACATGGACTCCCTGATATCACAGCTACAAAACTACTGTGCAGAAATAGATACAACAGTTCATGCATTACAAGACATACAAAAAAGATTCTTGTTGGTGCCAAATCCAAATGTACCGCTACAGACTACGACCAACTATAAATTGTTACAAAAAAAATAAAATCTACTATAAAACGTATGATCCACATACACGAACAAGATAAAATGCGAAAAAAGAGAGCAGAATGGCAATCCAGAAATAGGCATTTGCAATTTAGAATAAATCTCCAATGGTGTTCAGTATGCCATAGATCAACCTGCATCTACGACTAAACGTTTTCAATTTCCGATATTACAGGTAAATTCAATTTCTTTCAATACAATTTCTTTATGATAGAATTCACATACAACCTCATTATAGTCAATTTGAACAAGTTAATTTCCATTTTTCAAAAAAAAAATAAAAAAATCTTCTAATTTTTCAAAAAAAAAAAATCTCTTTGCAGGTTCCTTATTACCTCGGCATATCTCCTAACTCTTCAACAAGCTCAGCATCAATCATTTTGTTCATGATATACTTGTAATCTTTTACAAAAAATAACAATTTGATTGCAAAATAGTAAAATGCAATGTACATTTCAACAATTGCACACTCTTCAATTGTACATTTCAAACATTGTACATTCTTAAAATGTCACATAATAGAAATCAATTGCCATCAACTAACCTTTCCATTACATCTTCTACTTATTTCAACAATATAATTATGTATTCTTTTCAGTATCATATTAATATAGTATTATAACTCCTACTAAATAAAAACAACTTTAATAATTCATTTCAATATTTTTACATTTACATATTTCACAAAAAATATTGTTTTACACACCCACGATATCTTTAGCAAATTTTACCATAACTTTATTTTCAAATATGAAAATGCAATGTCTATTACAAACATTATATATATATATATATATATATCTATATATCTCCAATGACACACACACACACACACACACACACATATATATAACGACACATCAAATTAATTACAATTGATCTCTTTCTAGCATCTTCTTTATGGCGTTTCCTTTGCAACATTAGGTGCAATTGCTAGTTTACATACAATTAGAATTAGAATTAGAATTACATTTACAATTACAATTACAATTTTACAAATATTTTACATACAATTACAATTACAATTTTAGAATTTTACATACAATTAGAATTATAATTACAATTTTACAATTTGTCATGTATACAATTACAATTAAAATTACAATTACAATCACTTCACAATAAATTAAATATTATAATTACAATTAAAATTTTACAAATATTGTACATACAATTACAGTTAAAATTACAATTACAAATACAAATACAATTTTACAATTTTACATACAATTAAAATTTAAATTTCAATTACAATCACGACATAATATTTAATAAATATCATGGTAATTTAATATTAAATTAATTAATAAACATCAAGATCATGATAACGATCGTACAAATATCATATTCAACTAAAAAACACATTCAAATTCGCTAACATCATCGTGATCATGATCATCTAACAAAACACAATTAGCATTGTATAACATCATCACATCACAAACATCAAATATACATCTCATGTCAAATAACTCATGCTATCACATATGGATCTATCTGCAAGCTGCACATTAAATGCACATATCTAACATGACCTAACAATATACACATCATGATGATCACCAACATGTAAATTAAGTACAACTTCAACGTGAACATAAAATACACGGACCATATATATATATATATATATATATATATATATATATATATATATATATATATATATAATGTCAAAAATATACAACTGTAATATAAATGTCATGGATCAGCTGGTGGTACAACATCAATAGTAGTACTAGTCGAGGTCTGCTCAGTCAATGGTGCAGCCTCGACTGTCGATGGTCCAGCCTGCTCATCATCATGAGTGCTGTTGGATGTTGTAGGCTGCTGACTGGACGTGGTTGATAGTCCAGCCTGATCTCCATGATTACTGCTGCTAGATGTGAGTGGAAGCTTCTCATCTGGTGCGGTGCGAGGTGAACGATCCTGAGATGATGAGTCGTTGCTCGCACACTGTCGATCACGTGTTGCGTTTCGACCACGCCTATCACGTGCAACGGTCCTCCTCAGTCGCGTAACTAAGGTCGTAGCTCCTATGACATGCCGCATCAGGCTATACATGTCACGCGACATGCCTCTCCACATAGGTAACAACCTACCATCGCCCTGTATGTCTCTCATATTAGCGGGCCTAATGCCCGCCTCAACAATCAATGTAGTGAGTTGGTCCTGTATCTACTATCAAGCCGACCGCGGCTAGAAAAAGGTGGTACCGACGCACCAGCAGGAGCAGGTCTCTCTGCACCAGCCTCCTGATGATCCTAGGCATCTGGCATGCCTTGATCATCATCAAGATCCACACATGAATCATGTGGTGGTGTCGGCATGTCCTCACCATCAAAAGACCCAATGTCTGCAAAATATATAAAAGTACACAACAATAATTAGACAATTTCATTACACAATTTAATAAAAACATGTTAAAGAACATGTTAGAATAAATTTAAATAAAACAATAATATTACCTCTATCATCCTGCATCTCATCATCTGTGAAGAGGTTGTTGGCACACCCTTGTTAATCCAATCCAGCATAAGGACAGGGGACCATAATGAAGGGATGCAGCTCGTCAACAATGGCTAGCAACTCTAGTGCATCATGCGATATCCTCACTGGAAACATAGTATCGCCCCTCTTGGGCATCATCTGCCCCTACATGTGCATCCATGCCTTGAACATCGGTCTACGAGGTTGTCGAACAAAAGTAGGCCTCGTCTCTTGAAACCTCTCAAAAAATAAACAAAAAATATCTGAAGCAAAATGGAAGTTGACCCTCCCTTGTGCATGAGCACGACATCTATCTAAGGCTGTATTGAACTGCCGCAAAAAAAATGGTAGACCACCTGACAATTTGTGGCTCCTGTACTAAAGAATCAACATAATATAGAAGTGAGCAACTAATGCGTTGCCCATCACTGGTGTTGTGTGAAATGGTCAAAATCAGAAGTGAGAGGCACCTCACCTCCTCACTACCAAATGCACCAATATGTGACTGACCTCCGGAGACCTCAAAATTTGAAGGAGACAGTACATCTGCTCCAATGTATCTCTGGGAGTACACTAACTGACTCCTTGCTACAAAACCAACTGGAACTTCTGGGAACGAGGGAAAATCCACCCCTCTCCTCGATATCCCTGTAATGAAATATATGTCCTCCTCAGTGGGCGTGTACCACTGGTTAGGACCAACTCGGAAAGCCTGTCGGTGGGCATTTTTCCTGTGGATAAGATGTCTCAAAAACACACCATGGCCCTTTAGGGAAGTAGCCTCCTCATAGAACTTAAGGAGGCCTACCTGCCTTAGGAGCCCCTGAGTAGCTGTTGTAATATGGCGAGGGTATGCATCTCTCTCCCTCTCTCGTGCCTCCCACAGGCGAACCATGTCATACTTCTTTGCCTGTTGTTGCTGTTGTTCCCCCTATTTTCTATGAATGATTGACATATTAAATAATTTTTTTTAAATAAATGAGACATGTATTTAGGAATATACATATATAATTTTTTTTGAAAGAAAAAAAAAATAGTCGGTGCGCCACAAAAAATAGCCATGCACCGGTTCCGATGCGTCTTTTGTTTGTCGTGCACCAGTGGCAGTGCCCCAAATGATATTCAACGCACCGTAGGCGGTGCACCTGAAAATTTTCAGAGCATCGTTGAATATGTACGGTGTCAGGAGTGCGGTGCGCTAACTAAAATTTATGCCCCAACGCGTATAGTTGGGTCAGCACACCGACCTCCTGACTTCATTACATAGTCAACGGTGCAGTATTTTACCAAGCCGTACCATTGACCCTATCGAAATGCCGAATGCGGTGCGCTGACAAAAATACACGCCCCGGGACGAATATTTTCAGTCAATGCACTGTGTTGCCACTATTCCACATGGTCAACGATGCGGTCATCTAAACAACCTCACCACACATTTTTTTAAATTTTAAATAACGCGGTGCGTCTTTCAGTACCGCCCAGGAAATGGTGTAGATACTGTTAGCATCAGTTGCGGTGCGGCTTGTAAATTTTACAGGCAGCACCGCTTATCGGTGCGAGCAGAACGACTTGAGTGCACCACGCGACAATTTTTTTCTTTTCTTTTCTTTTAAATGGTTAATTTTAAGGTTATTTGAAATTCTAATCCGCTAAAAATATTAATTATGGAAAAACAAGAAAAATACCTATACATTTGGTCGTCGAGGAGGCATATTGGCTGTAGAAATTGCAAATGAAAATTTGCCCACCGTTTTGCAAAATGCAAGCTGGAGATTGGTGTGCAATGCTTAGCAGCGTTGCGTGCAATGGATGCAATGGGAGCACCGATGTCAGGGTGGCTTAGACAAGGATAAACTGCACTGGTGCTTGAGAGCTTTGGAGCACTGAGAAAAGTGAAAAATGTTGTTTTTTGGCCGTAAATTTTTTTTATTTAACCATGTTCCAGTGCACGGGGTTTTATAGGCGCACCAATGCGGTTTCTGTTTTGGCGTGGTGTTTTATGACACACTGGTGCGGAAGTGTTGTAAAGCACCGGTGCTCTACAGTAATAAGATGTACCGGGCGGGTGTGTACGGAGTGCACGATGTCCGGTGTGCCAATGTTTTGTGTGCACCAGTGCTTTCTCTTGTTGAGCGCACCGATGCAGTTTAGGATGATAAGCGCACCAAACAAAAAACATCCGCAAAAACCTCTGCCCGCCAACCTCCTCTAGTAACCTCCACTAGAAATAGATGTCTGGGGTATTTTGATAAGGGGTTCCTCAAAAACATCTGCTAGAGGGTCTTTTCCTTGTACTGTACTTTCCTTCCATAAGACATAAACTCTTCCCCTGTACAAGCCTTCTCTAGTTTCACTCTTGCTAGAGATGATTGCAACCTTGTTTATGGAGCCTAATAGGCTACTCGACCTCCCTAATAGGCCTTCTTCCCACATGCGCTAACAACAACATACCTCAGCTTGCGACAAATAACCTACTTATGATTTTTATGACCAAAGCAACCCCAAACAGACTCAACCTAGTCTCCCATAGAACCTCCTTTCCTAGATACCTTTCCCTGCCCAAAATGTAGCCCAAACAGTCATGAAAACATGCCCTAAATTTAGTCCTATTCCCTCCTTCATTTAGGCATCTAGGGTCGCGACTCCTCGAGGATTTCAACCTCCAATTTCAGACTTCACATGAGAGAAAGGATGCTATGATTGGTGAGTGAATGAGGCTCCTCCTTATTCCTTTTTATATCTTTCCTTGGGGCAACACCTAGCCCTCCCAAGGTGTCGTTTCAAGTGAAGCCAACTTGAATTCTCTAGAATAATTAGCACAAAAGATATTTAAAAATTCATAGCATTTCATGGTGCTGGAAGTTGCCCCTAACTTCTTTAGGGTTTTTCTTCGATCTCCATGTGTAAAGTCACCAAATCTCCTCATGGTTTTGGTCCCACGCCTTTTGGTACAAAACCCCAACCTTGGGTTCTAAGCCCATAAACCACTTTTGTGAGGTCCATTCCTCCAAAATCCTCTAGCACAGGGTTTGGAGTACCTCCCCAAGCTACAAATCTCAACATAGGTTTCAAATTAACATAATTTACAGGTTACATGGTAAAGACGGGAAAGTCAATGATAATAATTTGTTTTAATGACATGACTCCATGCCCAATGGAAAGCATAGGTCTACAATTTTCTGCATCACGCAGGGGGAAGTAGTCCTCGGTTGGAGCCTATGTTGTAACATATTATTGTCAAAGGAAATGTTACAAAAAAATATCATAATTTTCCAATTTCTTTTTTGGAACCAAAGTCCACTAAGCAATATTCAAATACCAAGCAAATATCACGAAGGGTCAAGTTGAACCAGGGAAACTTTTACGGATGGAAAATTATCTTGAAGTTTAAAAACATTGGCGAATATCAGTAGTCCTTAATATGCAAACTATAAATTTTTTATTGATACACTTGTAAAATGATTCAAATTTATAATTGTTTTATAGATAGCATATATATAATATTGGCAAATTTTAGGGTAAAATAATTTTATATTGTAAAATTTGGGCGAATCATTTTTATAAAAAGTATAAATTGGCAAATCTTTTTTTTGGAAAAATCATGAAAAATTAGCTCATATGCGAATATTAACCCCTAAATTTTTTCATAAATCAAACCAAGTCAGCAGATAAACATACAAGATACCATAGAAAAGCCCACAACCAACAAGTATGGAAGAATATAGTATTCTGCAGGATGCGTCAATGTGCCATATGTACGTTGGTGCATATAAACAACATCATGTAAATTCACCCAACTAATGTGGAATATATTCCATGAGCGCAAAGATTAAGTTATATACAAATTGTAAGGGTAAGCAAAAGTATGCCATAAAATTCCACTGCTTATTGATTGACTTCTTTAATTCACTACATGCATCCAATTCATGAAAGTAGTGAGAGAGTTCTTAAAAACAAGTTGGCCTTTGTCTTGTTTAAAATGTTTGAGACTTTTATGATAAAGAATATATTTTATTTTTTAAATATAATTAATTTTATAAAATATAATTTTATACATTCTTATAAACTTATTTATTTGAAATATTAAAATTTGGCAAATAAAAAGGAAGTTTCCTATCCATCTTCATCCATGTCAAACCATGTCACGAAAAAAGTCAAGTAAGTGCACTAAAGGCAGAAATCAAGCTAATTTGGACACCGTTGGATTGCAACCGGATCACTGAGGTTCAATTGCGGACCCCTTTCCCAGTCGATAATTAACAGAGGGGGAGATTATGCTATTGGTTGTTTTATGGAAACCATCTTTTCATACATGGCGGCAGGAGGTCAAGTGCGGACCCCTGATCAAAACAACTTACTGCCCAATACCCCTCACGCATTCCGCTTTGAAAACCGTTTGGTCAAAATTCGCTGGGCTTCAGAAACAACTAACTTCAAGTGCAGATTCCAGGCAACTAAAGGCGAAATTGAAAAATCCGAGACGTGGGTTTTTTTTGTAGAACAACATCAACTAGATATTTGGTGCGATTTTTCACAAAATTGTGAATGGTTTGAGTGATTCTGCTGGTTTTCTGAAGGGTATTTTCTAAGTGTCTGACATGGCCGATTTTTGCAGAAAAAAAAAACATCTTAGATTGGCACATTTATTTCATAAGCCTTACTTTTTGGGTCCTTTAGTTGTTCAGGCAGACATTCTCTCTGATTTTCATGCTAATACTCATATCCCTGTAGCTATTGGATCACAAATGAGATATGAAATAACATCTGACCTTTTATATAAAGAAATCAACATATATTACATGGATATTATGTATAATTTATTTTTTGAAAATCATATTCTAGAAAATTATGTCCATACAAGTTAATGTGATTCCTTGTACCACTTACAACATGCTTAAGGTTTCCTAAAAATCTAGTCTTGTACCACTTACAACATGCTTAAGGTTTCCTATCATCTATTTCGCTTGACCAAAGAAATTCTCACTATTTAGCGAGGAAGTGATCCTAGGGTTTTATATGCTTCCCTTAGGTCCTTGAAAAAGAAGGCTATTAGTTACCATGGGTGGGGAACACCATTCAATTTATTTTGGCTGGCATTATTATGGGATGTGCATAGAGTCATTTTCAAAACTAGGTATCAATTGAAGAATATATTCCCAAAATTCTAAATAAATCAAAGTGTAAAACACTGGAAAATCTTTTAAATGAAAATAATTTTAATTATTTTCTAAGCTGTGGTATTTGAAAATCATTGGAAAAACAATATTTAAAACTTTGGCATGGATTAAATTTATGAATTTTATTTATTCATAAATATATATATATAAGTGGGTAAAACAAGACATGGATTTCAAACCAATGGATGGTTTCAAAAAGTAAACATTATTTGAAGAAATATTTTGAGATTCCATTTATGAAATTCATGAATAAATAAATAATTTTATAGGTTTATAAGATATGGTTTTCTATGGTAAGTGTGGTTTTTGAAACCACGTGCATGAATTATTTTCTATGAAAAGAGAGAAATATGAATTTACAAATTAAAGATTTTTTTGGGAAATATTTTTATCAAAATATCTTAAAGTTGATATTTCTAAAAATTAAAGAGTGATAGAGTGTAAGTTGATAACATATCATTTCCAGATTCTTAGGCATTGAAGTCATCAAACTCAATATTTGAAGGAGGAAAATCAATGATCAAAAGATGAGGTAGCAATCGAAGATAACATTTCTATTTCTCAAGGGATTGGATGGAAATTGTATTTAGCATTTTGTGGTAAAATATCATAAACAAAAATTGAGATTATAGTTGTGACACTCAATCAAAATCAATTCCAGATTTAAGGGAACATCATTGGTGAATTTTGGGAACTTGTCGAATCCAATTAACTTTACTTTTTTCAATAGTTTACCTTAATATGGTTATATTATTCCATTTTCTTTCTTAATGGTTTAAATGAAAGATATATGCCTAAAAAATAGAATGAAAGAAACAACTATTGAAATAAGTGGTAGGGTTGGTCATATTTTAAGGCAATCTACAGTTTTTCTGGGATTAGAATCCACATATAGTTTCAATTTTAAATGACATAGGATTAAAATCAGTGGTCAAAGGCTCATTTCTAGATCTGGAGGCAAAAGACTTTCTATCAATTTATGATTCTTGCAAACAAATCATATTTTATTTTTCATTTTTGGTATATTGTTAAATTTTTATTGCTGGAGATTGTAACAGTTAGAGGATTGTAATTTTTCTATATATTGGTTCATTTGTAATGAGCAAGGGTTGGATTTTGGGCCAAAACCCTGATATTTTTGTAAAACTTGATATTACAGAGCTTTAAATCAAGGGCTTCTGACTTTAACCTTTGATAGATTTTGTTGTTGTGTGAGTGCTTTCCATGATTACATAATCCTTTCTGCATACGTCTGTGGTTGTATAGAAATTTGGGAAGGGCTAGGTTGAGTGTCAACCTCCCTGACATCCCTCTGCAAAGTTATGTTCAATTACATAGTTAATTAATTGAACAAGTTGTTTGATCTGGTTATTCTGCATCACTAGATTGTTGACTTTTATTCAATTCATATATTTATTGATGTTTTGCTATAGAGATACTTTTATGCACTTATGTTCTTATTAGGTACTATAAATATTTAGTATATATGTATATGCTGCCTAGTATCTCTTTATGTCTTCCATCGTCACCTTTCAAGCTATGTTAGCGTGTCATAGTTAGATGCTGACACTTTGATTAGTTTCTAAAAAAGAGGACCTTATTTGTTAAGCAGGGATTTGTGAGTCATTAGTAACCACCCATCCCAAAACCCTTAGATATGGCCATTGCTCTTCATAGGTTGTTGTTTAGTGACAATGAATAGAAAAAAAACCTCGTAACACTTGAGGGAGAGCACTCTAGTGCAAGGGCTAGCGTGAACCTAAAGTGCTTGAGTTGGTTCCTTGGAGCAATTTCCAACTAATACACTACCTTCAAGAAATAGAAACAACAACACAAAATATATATATATATATATATATATATATATATATATATATATATATATATATATATATATATATATATATATATTTTAATATAAACCATAAAATGAATTACTAATGATTTTTTTTCATAAAGATAACGTTGTTAACATGAAAAAATAAATTCAATAAAGTTAGGTTTTTTTTTTGGGATGAGACCACTATTAAAATACCAGGAGAAACTTGTTTAAGCACTAAAGCTAGTAAAAAAAAATGTAATTATATTGATATGCAATATTATTTTGAAAAAGAAAACTTCAAAATTTTAATTTAATTATAACGTTGAGCTACACACACACACACACGTATATTATAATTTAACATTTTTAATGATAAGATATTTAATTTCTTTGATACTATCATACATATTTACACAGTGGGAAAACCTATCATAATTCAGTCGTAAAACTAGTAGTGAGGTCAATCATCTCTGGCTGCTAACCACGAATGCAAGCTGACCCATCACCATTATTCAAGGAAAACCATGCCACCTAGAATAACTTGTTGATGGTCCGTAAGGGGGCAATTTTTCACTCCCGCCAATTGTGTCTTGGTCTTGGGCCGTTAACCTGTTTCCTTACATCCGAATTCTTAGCCAAACATAAACAATTGTAGGGCATACTCTAGGCCCAATTTTTTTTATCATACATTAATACATTAATGTGATTTAATTTGTATAAATATACTCATATAAATAAATAATGAATAAAGCCAGTAAATTGTAATTATAATGATGAACTATATAGATTTTTAAATATATTTATATGTTATAATTAAATTTAATATTATATTGATATGCTATAATTTAATTAAATTTTATAATAAGATTAGATATCATCTTTTTGGGATTCAAGTGCATTAAGTAAGTCATTCAACTATGCCCATTTCCATGAGAGGTAGTCATAATTGACTAATTTCTCAAGATTTTTGAATAGTCCATTTAACACCCATTGCATCGGGTGATGCTCACAGGGATGAAGAAGTGGGATTGAAACTAGTGAAATGAATCACATAACATCAATCATCACTTCCGGGGCTTGCACCCGGTAACCGAGACTTCTCGAGAGGTCACCCATCCCAGATCGCCTCTGGCTCAAGCCCGCTTAACTGTGGAGTTTTCCCCACACTCGAGCCCACTTAAAAATGGGGTAGCAAACTAAGTGGGCTTGATTGTGGGGAAAACTCCATAGTTAAGCGCGCTTGAGCCAAATGCGATCTGGGATGGGTTACCTCTCGGGAAGTCTTGTCCCATAAGTGATGATTTATGCGATGTGATTCATTTCACTAGTTTCAATCCCACTTCTTCACCCCTATGAGCATCACCCGATGCAATGAGTGCTAAATGGATTATTCAAAAATCGTGAGAAATTAGTCAATTACAACTGCCTCTCATAGAAATGGTCATACTTGAATGAATTACTTAACGTAGTTGAATCCCAAAAAAATAATATCTAATTACACTACAAAAATCTCTCAATATTTATAATATAATATTTAATTCATTAGATACTTCATACATTAATGTGATTTAATTTATAGAATAAATAAAAAATGTGATTTAATTTATAAAATAGATAAAAAAAAGCGAGGGAATTGTAATACTTCCATGGAATTCCAAAAATTCTTTCTTTCTTTCTTTCTTTCTATACGAATGCACCTGAGGAGTGAAACCTTGTACCTTTAACCCCCTTCGGACCATACTTTAAAAGATAGCGGCAAACTTCGAATGGCATATATCAATTCACCTTCACCCTTCCCCTTCCGATCCATTCGAATATTTGAATTTGCAATGGTCTGGTTACTCCGGGCCCCGCCTCCTCGGCACCGAAAAGCCCCTGGTCCGGCAGGCTACTTTCCTCCCCACTTCTACACAAACTCTATGTCTGTAACAAAAATTCAATACTCAAATAAGATTGTTAGAAAGTTCAATACTCAAAACAATATTGTCATATCTACATACTGCTTATTATTGAACCATATTTGACCCCTTCATCGAAATGGCGGTCCAAATGCAGCCTCAGCCTGTTGCTGTTCTCCAGGACAAGAACACCCAAATCACCATAGGTAAGCAAAGGAGATGTATGCATTTTTCTTTTTCATCGTCTTCAATGCACGATAATACAGCAAATACTAAGGGTTTGTTGCTTGCAGGCAACATTGCTAATGCTATTGCAGCCAAATCTGGCAGCCTTGAGAAGGCGCACCATCATGAGGTCAATGCCTGGGCTGATTATGAAGGAGGAATCGAGAGGGTTAAGTTTTGCGGTGAAGACATGGAGGCGATGAAGGAACATATTGCACAAGAAGGTAAGTTAAGGTATGCGGGTTTGCAGGGAAAGTTTTGGTTTGTTCTTTGGCGAGTCTGTATTTTGGAGATTTATATTATGCCGGCATTGGATTTTGATATTGGGCTGATGAAGATAAGGGGGTTTGTAGTGGTAGAAATATTGCCAAGATGTCATTCAAATTTGTTTGATGTATCCCACCCTTTTTATTTAGCATTGGACAGGGATATTTTAAAGTATTGCCATACGTGATATTTTTTTAATATCTTCTGGGCACAAGTTGGGAAAAGGGAAGGTTGATTAAGCAAGCATATCCAGCTTGCAGCTAATGAACTATTATGTCAAGAAGACTCAAACAATCAACCAAGATGATACAGGGCTCAAATGCAACTCTGTGTTTAGAATGCATCTATGTTCTCGTCTAGGTTTAGGAGGCCCACACCAGCGATTTTGCTTGTAGCAGTCCTGGTGATTGGGTGCCCTCTTTAAATTACCTCCCCACTGAAAAGGGTAAAATGACCTATTATTTCACTTCTATTCTGTTGAAAATAGTACAGCTGGACATCCAAACTGGTGGCATTTTGGTTTTATTTTGTTTGTAAACAATATGCTTTTGATATTCCATCAGCTATCCATAGTTGTATATAAATATGCTTATGGTGCATAATAAAAGCAAAACTGAAACTTTACTGTGTACGTTTTATGTCTCTCTCTCTGTGTTTGTTGTAACTGCTATTTTTGACATTCTTTGACATGGCATCAGAGCTGACTTGCTGTAAAGAGACTGAGATCACCGGCATGGCTGATAGTGTTGAAATTTCATGGAGAACAAACGCTGTTGTGCTGTTAAATCAGTAGCTGTGATGAGTAGTTTGCAGCTGAATGTGTTTCCAGAGAAAGAGTTTGCTATGAAATGTTTGTCGACAATAATTTAAGTGAAATGATTTACTGTTTGACCCGCAGTGCTGTTGTTTGACGTTTGTTGGATAAGAGTGATGGATGAAGATGTGAAATGAATGGGCAATGCACGCTTGGAAAGATTATTGAGGTCCACCTCCAGGTATTGACAATCATTTTTTTTGGCTTCTAAAGGTTTTACATTTGCAATTGTGGCCAAACTGTAAATCTTTGTTTCCACCACTAGAAGAGATGGCAAGCCTATTGTGGGTACATGTGGAGGTTATTGCTGGAGGAGGAGGTGCATGCAATGTTGGAGATGTGGATAGTGTTGGAGACTCCATCAATGGTTAGATGTGTCAATGACTAGATGCATTCGGAGTTTCCTATCGTTATGAGGAAAATTTATTGGGAGGGACCTCTCACTAGTTGGATGATTAGCTATAGAGGAAGTGTTGATAATAGTACAACTGGACATCCTATTGATTTTTGTAGCATTGGAAAGTGTTCCAAGTCTCATATTTTGTGAGAGGCTTGGACATCAGTATTCCAAAGAGCGTATAAACCGTTTGTGGAAATTCCACTTGGTTCATGTTTTATTAAAATAATTAATTCTTTTAATGTGGTCCCTAAGTCTGAACTTTGGGAAATTAAATAATTAAAGGGTATTAATAAAACAAAGTGAAAATCTTCCAAAGAACGAAGATCAAGTCATATTTTAATCTTAGCCATTGATTAGAGATCTAATTTGTGCTGTTGATTCATCAACAGGAAGATTATAAGAGAAGGCTTGAGAGTCATTTATAAAGTAAGCTGGGCACACACTCAATACCCGAAGGAAGTCTATTATGAAGGAATAGAATTCGATTTCAGAGGGAGAGTTGCAGAGGCAGAAGAAGGAAGGGTAAGTCAGCAGAGGTAGAGAAAGGCAAGAGGATGACGCAGAGGGCCACAGAGAACAGCGTTGAGTAGCAACACTGAGTCCTCACGCAGAGTGACACAGTCCAGTGCAGGAACTGCGTAGAAGATCACGCAGAGGGAGCTAGGGTGTCTTCCGGGTGTCAGATATTCTCCCAGAGGATTCGAGGAATTTATCTCAAGTGTATTCTAGAAGTCTTCTTGTCTAATTCTTGTAAAAGATTCTCCTTGTAGAAGAATAATACAAATCCTCAGCATTGGGTTTTTACGGGGACAATTGTCCAAAGATAACTTTGTTCATGTGATTGTTTCTATTGCGTTATATGTGTTCTGTTCTATTTTCTGCTTATGGTTAAGTGAATATTGCAGTTGTGTTTATTTCAAAATTTACTGGAAGAAAATCTGTAAATAACTTATGATAAATAAGTAGGCGAAATAAATCTGTCACTGCAGTAGTGTTTCAGTTGGAAAAAAATTCACATT
Organism: Pinus albicaulis; assembly: GCA_034641835.2. NCBI lineage: Eukaryota > Viridiplantae > Streptophyta > Pinopsida > Pinales > Pinaceae > Pinus > Pinus albicaulis. The sequence goes on from CM076583.1 coordinate 429,548,097, forward strand.
GTATCAGAGGAAAAGAAGAGTAACAGAAGAGGAGGTTTTGCAAAGGAACGACGGTCCGACAGTGATGCAGCATCAGCTCGGAAGAGTTCACGCAGTTCTACAGAATACATGGAGGAACAGAGGGATCATGACGTTTCAGTTATGACATCCAGACTAGAAGATGAATTTGCTTGTGTGTCAAGCATGGCCTCTCCAAACATTTGGTATATTGACAGTGGAGCATCTGCTCACATGACGGGAGTTAGAGAATGCTTCTCAAGCTACCAGGAGGAGCAGATGAATTTTCAAATCACTATGGGAAACAAGGCAAAATGTACCCCTGTTGGAAGAGGCACCATAATATTTCAAACAGAAGCTGGCAACAAGCTTCGGGCCACCAACGTACTGCATGCGCTAGGTTTGGGGATGAATTTGCTCTTAGTGTCTTAGCTTTAGAACAAGGGTTACGATGTATACTTTTTTGGCAACAAAGTTTATGTCAAACACCCAAGTTGGAAAAAGAAGGCACAAATTGGAGTCAAGAGCCATAAACTGTACAAGTTACAACTCGAATCCCCAATGGCGCTGATAGGCAGTATTGATGAAAGAGATTTGAATGAATTATGGCATAGAAGAATGGGGCATCTACATCACGGAGCCTTGAGAATTCTCAAGAAGACTGTCACGGGAGCTCCAGAACTTAGCACCAAGCGAGACGATGTCTGCAGAGGGTGTGTATTAGGGAGGTATGCCAAGGCAGCATATCCGAGAAGTAGCAATAGGGCCAAGAGTGTGTTGGGATTGATACACTTAGACATCTGCGAACCAATGTCCACGAATGCTCTCAGTGGTGCAAAGTATTTTGTCACCTTCATCGATGACCATTTCAGAAAGACATGGATCTACTTTCTTAAGACCAAAGACAAGGTCTTTGAGCGATTCAAAGAGTTTAAGGCTCTGGTGGAGAATCTAATAGGAAAACGGATCAAGACATTGCAATCAGACAATAGTGGAGAGTACATTGATAAGGACTTCACGAGGTTCTGTACAAGGGAAGGCATCAAGAGAGAATGGACTGCTCCATATAATCCGGAGCAGAATGGGGTCGCAGAGAGGAAGAATATGACTATTGTTGAAGCTGCGAGGGCAATGCTGTATGACCAAGACATGCCCAAATTTTTGTGGGCTGAAGCTTGTAATACAACCGTGTATGTGCAGAACAGGGTTCCTCATAATGCATTGGGTAAGGTTACTCTTGAGGGTGTGTTCATTGGAAACAAGCCTAAAGTGAGCCACTTTAGGATGTTTGGCAGTATAGCGTACTGCCATGTGCCTGATGAGAAGAGGAAGAAGTTGGATCAGACTACAAAAAAATGGTACCTTGTGGGATATAGCGAGAATGCGAAGGCTTACTGCATCTATATTCCCGAGAGTAGAAAGATAGTAGTAAGACGAGACGTGAAGTTCATGGAGGAGAGAGCCTTCAAGAAGTCCTGAGAAATGGCTTCAGCTACGCAGTTTGAGGAGGATCCGTTGGTCCAGCCACAACGACCTATGGATGATGGCTCTAGTGCCTCTTCAAGGCACAAAGATCCTAAGGATAGCTTTTCCGAAAAAGTGCAAGAAGAAGAGCAGGTGAATCCACCCTCCACCTGTGGACGGATGAGCATAGAACTACAACAGACTTTGAGGGATGCATAGGAGTTTGTTGGAGCTCCTAGAAATGAGAAGAGGGAACGCAGGTAGCTAGACATGTACCAGGCATTGGTAGCACAAGTTGGAGAACCCTTTAGTTTTCAAGAGGCAGCTTAGCATCAGGTGTGGGTAGATGCTATGGTGGAGGAGTACAACTCCATCATGACAAATGATGTCTGGGAAGTAGTTCCTAGACCTCTGAACAGGTCGGTTGTAAGTTCGAAATGGATCTACAAGATTAAATATGCTGCAGATGGCAACATAGAGAAATTCAAAGCCAGGTTTGTGGCTAAGGGTTACGCACAAAAGGAAGGGACTGTCTATGAAGAAACCTTCACCCCTGTAGCTTGGTATACTTCAATCAGATCTGTCATATCCCTTGCAGCGCAGATGGGATGGGACATTCACCAGATGGATGTCAAGACTGCGTTCTTGAATGGGGTGATAGAAGAGGAAGTGTACATAGAACAACCAGAGCGCTTTGAGACGCATGAGCAAAAAACTCATGTGTGCAGGCTTAAGAAAGCCTTGTACGAACTGAAGCAAGGTATGGGCGAATTGACAACTACCTACAAAAGATGGGATTTGTCAAGAGTGATGCAGATCCCAACTTCTACTATCTGAGAGTAGGGGATGAGCCTCTAATGTTGGTGTTATATGTAGATGATCTGTTTTTGATTGGACCATCTAGGCTCATCAAAGATTGCAAGGAAAATCTGGCTACAGAATTTGACATGAAGGATCTAGGGTGGATGCAGTATTTTCTGGGTGTGGAAGTTTTGTAGTAGAAGGGAGAAATCTTCCTTGGGCAAGGAAGATATACTATAGAGATTCTGAAGAGATTTCAGATGGAGGACTGTAGACCCATGGCTATATCAATGATCATAAACCGGAAGAAAATCGACACGTCCAAGGATGACGAGGCTGATCCTACCTTGTATAGACAGCTCATAGGATCATTGATGTACCTGGTCAACACTAGACCAGACATTGGTTATGTCGTGAATACCCTTAGTCAGTTCATAGTAGAACCAAGGAGGTCTCACTAGGCAACAACCAAACATGTTCTCAGATACTTGAAGGGGACAATCGAGTTTGGATTGAGGTACACCAAGGGCAATGAAATCCAGTTGAGTGGGTTCACTGATGCAGATTGGGCTAGAAGTTCAGTAGATCGGAAGAGTACCAGTGGGTACTGTTTCAGTGTCGGATCAAGAATAACTTCCTGGTGCAGTAGGAAACAAAAATCCGTGGCGCTGAGCTCAGCCGAGGCCGAATATATGGCAGCTAGCACAACTTCGTGTGAGGCCATATGGCTTCGTAAGTTGCTCATGAACTTACTCAAGAAGAGGGTGGAACTGACCAGAATTTTGTGTGATAATCAGAGTTGCATCAAGCTCTCTGAATATCCTGTGTTTCATGATCGATCGAAGCACATTAACATCAGGTGCCATGTCATCAGAGACTATGTCCAACGGGGAGTTGTACAATTAAAGTACATTCCTACAGGGGAACATGTGGTTGATATCCTCCCAAAAGCTGTAGGTAAGATTAAGTTTGCTTACTTCAGAGATAAGATGGGGATGGTCAAGAATCCATTCCAGTGGAGGAATGGATAGAATTCAGAAGGAGCTGCAGTACGGATGAGGCAGTGACAAAGATGGTGTCATGGGCAGTAGTACAGAGGGCAGCAACGCAGCAGATGAGGGGCAACAGCCGAGACATCAACAATGCAGTTGATGCTTCAGGTCAGAGCAAATGTAGTTGGTATTTTGCTTGAACACTTTCCTCGCTAAGAGAGTGTTGATTTTTGTGGCATTGGAAAGTGTTCCAAGTCTCATATATTGTGAGGAGGCTTGGACATTAGTATTCCAAAGAACCCATAAACAGTTTGTGGAAATTCCACTTGGTTCATGTTTTATTAAAATAATTAATCATTTTAATGTGGTCCCTAAGTCAAAACTTAGGGAAATTAAATAATTAAAGGGTTTAATAAAACAGAGTGAGAATATTTTAGAGAATGAAGTTCAAGTCATGTTTTAATCTTAGCCATTGATTAGAGATCTAATCTGGGCCGTTGACTCATCAATAAGAAGATTATAAGAGAAGGCTTGAGGGTCATTTAGAAAGTAAGTCGGGCACACACTCAATACTAGAAGGAAATCGATTTTGAAGGAAGAGAATTCGATTTCAGAGGGAGAGTTGCAAAGGCAGAAGAAGAAAGGGGAAGTCAACAGAGGCAGAGAAAGGCAAGAGGGGGACGCAGAGGGCCACAGAGGACAGCGCTGAGCAACAGCTCTGAGTCCCCACGCAGAGTGACGTAGTCCAACGCAGGGACTGTGCAGAAGATAACACAAAGTGATACAAAGGGAGCTAGGGTGTCTTCTGGGTGTTAGAATTTCTCCCAGAGATTCGGGTTATTTATCTCAGGTGTATTCTAGAAGTCTGCTTGTCTAATTCTTGTAAAATATTTTCTTTGCTGAAGATTAATACAAACCCTCTTCTGCTGCACTGGTTTTCCCGCATTGGATTTTTCCTGGGACAATTGTCCAAAAATAACTGTGTTCATGTGATTGTTTCTATTGCGTTATATGTGTTCTGTTCTATTTTCTGCTTATGGTTAAGTGAATACTGCAGTTGTGTTTATTTCAGAATTTACTGGAAGAAAATCTGTAAATAACTTATCATAAATAAGTAGGCGAAATAAATCTATCACTGTAGTAGTGTTTCAGTTTGAAAAATTTCACACATCCAACCAGCTGGAAATTTAATTTTATTATGGTTGTAAATAAGGTGGCTTTTGATATTCTATGGTAAGTTGAACATTTCAGTGATCCTACAGTTGCACATAAATTTGTTCATGGTGCATAACTGTTCGGGTCCTACCTTAACCTCCTTACTTTTTTTTTTAACTGGAACGGTTATGTTTTATTGATAGAAAACAGGTTGGGCAAAGCCTAAACAACCATTACAATTTTCAGATTTGACTTTAGCACTCTTTCCACTTAGGGAATGGTTGCCATGGTCGATGTTTCTGCATTTATGCTGATCATTCCATCTTGTAAAGTGCATCCAATATTTGCCAATCTGTTCGCTTCCTTGTTTAATCCTCTGAGAATGTGGAAGATTTGAACCGATGGGAAGTCTTTCAGAATTCTGTTCACTCTTGAGAGCTGTTTGTTTAGCACTGGGTCCTTGAGCCATTTCTTGTTTACCATTGTTTTTATCAACAATTTTGAATCACCAAAGATTAGAATTCTGTTTGGATTTTCTTTTCTGGCCATTTGGCAGGCTTTCAAGAGACTGAGAATTTCAACTTGATTGTTGGTTTTCATTCCAAGACCCCAACTGAAGTCGTCTTTTTTCCCATTCTGAAAGAAGATCACCCCTCCTGGTCCTGACCTCCCTGGGTTGCCTTTTGAGGCTCCATCGAAAAAAATAGTGCACTTGCCCTGGGATTTCCACCACTGATGGAAGCTGTCCTCTGGTTCTCGAATCTGCCATCTTCCCTTATGTTTTGGGCGGGTGTGTGCTGGAAGACTGGCCTTTCCTGTATAAGCATCCAACCACACCCTTTCTTCGATTCGAAGAGAGTTGTCATCTTTGACTGAGGAGTGATTCAGAGTTTCTAAGAGGAGATTCTTTCCCTGTTCCGCCACTTTTGCTGCGGGCATTTCTGTGTTATTGAAAATTATTTCATTTCGGGCTAACCAAAGTTTCCAGCAGACATACTTTGGTGCAGCTATCCACACCTTGTGCCATATTGATTTGCTGACAATGCTGTGGGGATAGCTGGCTTTCCAAGAGGAGAACATGATGTTTATCGTGCTTTGAGTTGGAGGACACACAGTCAGCCTGGTGAGGAAGATGGACCAGACCTCCTTCGCAAACTCGCAGGCTATAAACAGATGATTTGCAGTTTCCAAAGCTCTTTTGCAGAGGACGCATCTGTGTGGTCCAGCTATGTTCCTTTTGCACAAATTTTCTCCAGTCAGAATTTTATTGTGGAACAAAGTCTAGAAGAAGAAATTGATTTTGGGGATGCTGAAGCTGTCCCAGATCTGCTTCCACACGAATTCCGGGTGTGGTGAATCCTTTTTGCTTTGCATCTGATAATATCCTTGGCTTGCTGTGTACACTCCGGTCTTACCCCAACCCCAAGCGTCTTCATCTTCTGTGTGCACCGGGGCAAAGTCAGAGATTGCGTCTTTAAGGCGTCTAACTGAGCGTTTAGATGCTTTGGGATTCTGGGAAAATTCCAACGCTGCCAGTTTCCTTTTCTGTCCCAACCTGAAATGTCCTCGATTTTCCTTATGCCTTTTGACTGTAGCCAGTCTCTTATCTCAGAGATCTCATTGTTTTCTACTAGAGGGCGATGTCCCATGACACTGTCTCTCCATAGCATTGAATTTTTGCCATTCCCGGGAATTCGATACAGGTAGGTTCTAAAAAATTCAATACCTTTGTTACACAGTTTCCAGGCCTGCGTTCCTTTTGGGAATTTCTCCGTGTTGTAGGTTTTTATTGACTGGTTTTTGAGATATTTCAGTTTGAAGATCTGACTGACTGGGTGATTAGGCTCTGCGTGGAGCTGCCATAATAACTTGCAACCCAGTGCTAAGTTTGCATGCACAAGATCACGGATTTGTAGTCCTCCTTCCACCAGCGGTCGTTTCACCATGTCCCAACTTATTAAATGAAATCTGTTGGTGTTTCCTCGCCCACCGTTCCACAAGAAATTGCGCATGAGTCTGGAGATTTGATCTGGGATTAGTTTTGGAGCCATCATTAGTGAAGCTTGATATGTGGGCAAAGCCGAGAGGACTGATTTGATGAGCGTTAGTTTGCCTCCTGTGGTTAGCCAAAAGCCTCCCCACGTAGCGATCTTCTTTTTGAATTTCGAGATTACTTCCTCCCACAGGTGGTTTCTGTTGGAGCCCAGCGTTATAGGGAGACCCAAATATTTTATTTTTTCCCATTCTACATGACCTGTAAATCCCAGATCATTTGCAATTTTCTCAATTGTGTGCTGCTCTGTATTCCACCCATACACAACACTTTTCCTCTTACTTACCAGTGCTCCCGAGATGCTACAAAATTTCTGGAGTATGGTTATGAAGGAATTTGCTATTCTTGAAGAGGCCCCTCCAAGCAAAAGTGAATCGTCAGCGAAAAGTGCATGATTCATAGGATCTATACCTTTCACAATTCTGATCCCTGGTATACTTCCCTTTTGTTTTTCCAAAGTCAATTTTCTGCTCAGGGAGTCTGCCATCAGAATGTAGAGAAAGGGTGAAAGGGGGCAACCCTGCCTCAAACCCTTGGTGGCTAAAAATAAGTTAGCAGGTCTACCATTTATCATGGGCGCAATCCAAATCTTCTCCAGGCATGCTTTGATTAGATTGATGAAGTCCTGGCTGAAACCAAAGGATAATAGAACCCTGTACAAGAAGGAGCGATTAACTCTGTCAAAAGCATTGCACATATCCAGTTTAATGAGCATACCTTGTTCTTTGCGTGAGTGGCTGGAATGCAGAGCTTCTTGGACTTGAATGACATTGTCCAGAATGTGTCTTCCTTTCACAAAACCCCCTTGGGCTGGAGAAATTAATTTTTGCAGAAGGGGTTTGATTCTATTCGCCAGCAGTTTGGCCACAATATTATAGGACGAATTGCACAGTGAGATTGGCCTGTATCTGTCGAATGAACCTGGGCTTGCTTCCTTTGGAATTAAGGCGAGAAATGTGGAATTTATACTGCCTCCAACCTTTGCCTTCCTCATGAAACCTTGTACCATTCTAAGGAGATCAGGTTTAATTAGCTCCCAGCGTTTTCTGTAAAAGTGGATTGAAAATCCATCAGGTCCAGGTGCTTTGTTTGGCTCCATGGACCAAACAATATTTGATATCTCTTCTTCCGTGACTGGGCTCAAGAGTGTGTTATTATCGTCTGTACTAACTAGATGTGGAATGTTTGTAAGGAATTCTGCTATATCCTCCTCACTCCCGTCCTTTTCAGCGCTAAGGAGGTTTTGGAAGTGTTTCACAGCGGCTTCCTTAATTTGTTCAAATCCTCTGCATACCTGTCCACTAGATGTGGTGATTTCTGCAATGTGATTTCGCGAAAGACGAGCCCTGTATTGTCTATGAAAATATGTAGTGTTTCTATCCCCAGCTTTGGGCCACAAGCTGCGGGACTTTATGCGCCAATATTCTTCCTCGCTTCTAAAGGAGTTATATGTTTTCCTTTGAGTGGATTTTTCTTTATCTAAATCCATGGATGAGATGTCTTTCTCTTCCATTTCAACTTGGAGTTCTTCCAACTGGTTGACTGCTTCTTTTCTCTGGCTAATGGGGGTATTTATGGCTTTCTTTATCCACTCTTTTAGTGCCTTCTTAGTATTTTTCATTTTTTGTTCCCACACAAAACTTGGGGAGCCTGGAACATCTATTCTCCATGCTGTTTGAACTGTTTCAAGGAACCCTTCCCTTTCTGCCCAGAGAGGGCTGAAGCGAAAAGGAAGAGGGCCGAGATCTTCTTCTTCCTTTAAGCACAATAAGATTGGTTTGTGATCCGAGGTTAGTTTAGGAAGAATCTTGGAGAAAACAATTCTTTTATCCATCATAATAGAGCTGCTGCTGAGGAATCTGTCCAGCCTTGCAGAAATGTGGTGTTCCCCTGTTCTATTATTAGTCCAGGTGTATTCTCCTTTCACTGGCTTCAAGTCTACTAAGTCCCACTGATGGATGAGGTTTTCCACTGTGGCGAGGAAGGAATCTCTCGAAGCGGTCCCACCTCTCTTTTCTTTTGGGTCTAAGATTATGTTCAGGTCTCCTCCTATGACTATATTCGTAGGGTTGAGTAGCTCTAAATAATCCGAGAGTGTCTTCCAACACTCTTTCTTTTCATCATAATGCACAGGGACATACATATTAAACAGGGCTAATTTAAGGTTACTTGCTATATGGCGCAATTCTGTATATATCCAGTGTTGGGTCTCAAAGGATCTTTCTAAAGAGAAGGTGTTTTTGGACCAGAATGTGCCTATTCCTCCAGCTGAGCCTCTAGCGCTGACTGCCTTTCCTGAATCAAATTTCCATCTTGTATTGCTAATGTTTAGAAGGATCTCCCCTTCTATTTTTGTCTCTTGGAGCATGAGTATGTCTGTGGATTCCATTTTCATTAAATCTTTGATAGCCTCTGCCTTAGTGGGATTCCCCAAACCCCTACAGTTCCAAGAGACCAGCTGCATCATTTATAACTTGTTGGGGTGGGTCCACCTCCCTTGGGAGCCCTTGGTCTGGTATTCCTCTCGAGAGTCATTTCAATGATGGCTTGACTTCCCAGGGTTTTTTTTCTTTCTGATTCTTCTTCCCTGGTTTCCCTGTTTGATCTCCTTCCAACTCGCTTTGATGGCCTTTCAAGGGTCTCATTATCCGAAGAGCCCACATTTTCTGCATTCTTCTTCTTTTGTTTGATTATATCAGCATATGAAGGGGATGAAGTATTACATGGATTCGAGTTTGAAGTGTTACCTGGATCTAGGGAGTCAATGTTGTTCAACTGGGGAGGGTCTTCCCGTTCTGCCTCTGGAGGATCTGAGGGTGGTGTGAGAGATTCAAAGGATTTTTGTCCTCCACTATGCTGATGGTTTCCTTGCTTCCAATGTTTTGAGTGCTTTCACTTTCTTGCCCTAATTTGTTCCCTGTCTCTTTGCCTTTGTTTTTGTTGTTCTGCCTGTTATTTATTGTTTTCTTTACTTGTTTCCATTGCTCTCCTTTTTCTTTCTCTGTTGTTTCCTCATTTTTTTTCTTGCAATATCTTGCGAAATGCCCGTATTCATGGCAATGTCGGCATTTAAAAGGAAGCTGCTCATAGTCGAGCTCTTGGAAGTGAGTCCAGTCCGCCACTGAGAGTTTGATGGCTTCAGGTAAACCGATTTCAAGATCGACCTCTACGCAGATTCGGGCACAGGAGTATTGATCCTTCCTCGGCGCTTGATCTATATATTTGCCTAGAGCATTACCTATAGATTGCAGCGAGCTCTGACTCCAGCAGTGAAGGGGAAGATGTGGAAGGCGCACCCAAACAGGCACCGCCGTGGGCACGTCTTGAGCAGGATCGAAGTCAGGGGACCATTTATTCAAATAGAGCCCTTGAGGGCCCATGAAATATGGCCCATTTCTGAAGATCAGACTTCTATCTTCCGCGTTTTCGAACACAAACACAAAGAATCCTTTGCCAACGAAATGACTTTTTATTCCTTCTTTGACCAAAGGTATCCAGTTTCGCTTTACCCATTCCTCAACAGCTTTCGGGGATGGCCATAACCCTGTGAACTGGCCAATAAGGCCTCTTTCGGCGAGATTCAACGCTGTTCTGCATGTTTCTTCCACCGACAGAGTCACCGTGGGAATGCTTCCCAGTTTTTTAACGAACTTAGGCTGAGGACCAGACGGCCGTTTCCCAGTTGCTGCAACTAGAGATCTGAACGCTTCTAGTTCAGGAGGTGGTGGGGGAGAAGCATCAGAACCCCCTCCAAGGTCCATAGCGAAGAAGGCCTCACACGAAAAGGAGGGAACCAGCCTGACGCTGCTAGGCCAACAACAACGCCTCCATGCGAGAACGCAGTGCCAGAGAACCCTTGGACGTAAAAATCCGAGCAGAGAAGGACCCGGGCCTAAGCGCCGCGCAACCGACCCATGCGCCGCGGCAGTCCTGAGCGCCGCGCAGGAGCAAAAAAACACGCGGGAGGGCGAACCAATGCGCCGCGCGCACCTGATGCGTCGCGACGGCAGTCCAAAGCGTCGCGCGTAGCAGCAGCTGGACCCCGGCAGAAACCCTAAAGGATTTGCAGAGCAGTTCTTCAGCGGGAGAGCGCGTGACAACCCTCTATTTTAACTACTACCTTTTTTAACCTCCTTACTTTAGGCTATTTAGGAGTTAGTTAATTAATGTATGTGACCATTTTCCTTGAATAAGTCTTATTAGAAAATAGTGGATAGTTAGCTAATGTTAAATAGTCCTATTTATTAAATGAGACCCACTAGGTAATTGGTACTTGTTGATGGTGGGACCACAAGTAGTTAGGGTTTCGGTATTGAGAATATATTTAAAGAGCTAGGAGGATAATGAATGCTTTGTCGAGTGTTGTTGTCTTTGGAGCTTTGCTTCTTTCTTTTGATAAATCATTAATATAATGGTATATTTTGTGAAAATTCCACTACTCGAAATCCTACTGCAACAACTGATTAGATTTCTTCTATTTGTTATTTAACTGAACAAATTATTTATCGTGTACTATGGTAAATATCAAAATAAAATACATTGCAGCCTTCACAATTAAAAATTTTGCAGAAAGTAAATGCAAGGAAAAAAATGCTAGCACAAGTACAATCACAGTGATAGTTATTTTTGGATAATCGTCCACGGAAAAACTCTATGTTGGAAAATTGGTGCAACAAATGAGGGTTTCCTTATTATTCTTCAACGAAATATCTTGTACAAAATACAACCAACATAATAGAAGAGGAATTTCTATGAGAAATTTTACAAACAAATTTTCTCACGCTCCACAGTGAAATTCTGACCCTAGAGAGGCCCTATAGCCTCATTGCGTCAGCCTTTGCGTAGTCCCAACGTCACAGCCTCTGCGTTGTCCCTGTCCTTGCGTCACAACCTCTGCACTGCTTCCTCCAATCTGATCTTGCACTCTCGACTCTTGCTGATGCCCACTCTCTCCAACCTGCAACTCTCTCTATGATTCGATTTTCTCTTGTCGAACTTCAACTAGTGAGAAAATCGATCTTCTTGGGTAATTGAGTATCTACCTGGTATCTTTCCAAATGCCCATCGAAGTCTTCTTATAATCTTCTCGTTGAGAAATCAACAACCCAAATTAAAACATAATCAAGGGTTAAGATTAACTTGTCTTGATCTTCATCTTTTTCTAGAAGATTCACACCCTGTTCTATTAATACACTTTAATTATTTTAATTCCCTAAGTTTAGACGTAGGCTACCAATAAAAATAATTAATTATTTTAATAAAACCTCATCTTGGTGGAATTTCCCAAAACGCTTTCTCTGTATTTTGGCATACATGTGTCTAAGCCTCCTTACAAAATTTGAGACTTAGAGCACATCCGATGCTACCAAAAATCAACACTCCCTCTTAGCGAGAAATGTGCTCTAGTAATGCAACCTGTTGAAGCATCACCCTGACTCTGTAACATCTCCTTCTACGTTGCTGATGTCTGACATTGCTGTCCACCAACTACCGCGCTGCTGCATCTATGCTGCTGCTGCCGACCTTGCATACTGCTGCCAACTACTGCATTTGCACTGCAACTCCCTCTCATCTACTGCTGCTGCAACTGAGGACCCATCTGTTTTTGCTATTGAAACGGGTTATCTACCATACGCTTCTACTCCCTGAACTAAATGAACTTAGCTCTTCCTAGAGCCTTTGTGAGTACGTCTGCTACTTGATCTCCTGTGGGGACATACTGCAGCTGTACTGCCCCACGCTGAACACAGTCTCTGATAAAGTGACATCTGATATCTATGTGTTTCGACTGATCATGAAATACTGGATTCTTAGAGAGCTTGATACAACTCTGATTATCACGGTAAACACTGGTCGCTTCCATTCTCTTCCTAAACACGCTCACAAGCAGCTTCCTAAGCCATATAGCTTCGCACGTTGCTGTGTTGGTTGCCATATATTTTGCTTCTGCCGAGCTCAGAGCTACTGACTTCTGCTTCCTGCTGCACCAAGAGATCATTCTTGATCCAATGCTGAAGCAGTACTCGGTGGTACTTTTTTCGGTCTGCTGAACTCCCTGCCCAATCTGCATTTGTGAATTCGCTCAATCTGACATCATCTCTTCGGGTGTATTTCAACCCATATCAACTGTTCCATGCACATATCTGAGAATGTGCTTAGCTGCTGCCTAATGTACCCTTTTTGGTTCCACCATGAACTAAATAAGGGTGTTGATAGCAGTGTTTTAAAACTCGGACTAGAGCTCTGATTTGGCTGAGGGTCGGCTTGGACTCCGACTCCGACTCGGTATCGACTCGGCCGATTCAGTTTCAATGACTTGGTTTTTGTAAAAAAATACATTAAATATTATTTTTTTGTAAAAAAACATAATTTTAAAGATTTTTATTCATGTTTCCAAACACAAAGCATTACAATATAAACAAAAGACAACATATGATCAAAGTAGGCTCATGAATATATCCATTATATCAAAATTGCACCCAGTGCACTGTACAATACATAATGATGAGATAGAGATCAAAACAAAAAACATAAACAAGGAGGTTCTAAATGGCCTCCCCAACAAAACATGAATAATCACTACTGCTAGACATCTAACAAGCCAATGTCCTCTTCCTCAAACTCTGAACCAGAGGGGGAAATCGCTCGCTCCTCCTTTGAATCAACATCCTCAACTGGAACTATAACCTTGCCCTTACCACCCTGAGATAGACGAGTTATGCGCCTCTGTCGTGGCTGACTAGAGGAAGTGCCTGCGCCTGCAACTGGAGGGCTTGGGACTGGGTCTGCTACTAGTGGATTTGCATTGAGCATAGCCTCTACCTGTGTATCGAAGTCAATCCCCACACCAATATCCTCATCAGAGTCAAACTCTGGTGGACAAGTCTCCACTACCCAATCTGATGTTGGATCAATATCCTCCAACACAATGGGATCTGAATCAGGCCTTTTGTTCAGCAATTGGTTGCGTTTTAGTCGGAGGTTGTACTGGACATACACTAGATCATTTAACCGTTTTTGCTCCAAAGGATTTCTCTTCTTTGTGTGAATCCTCTCAAAGACAGACCAATTGCGCTCACACCCAGAAGCATTGCAAGTTTGATTCAAAATGCGGATTGCAAACCTCTGCAATTCAGGACAATGGCTACCAAATGCCTCCCACCATTGTGCTGCAAAAAATGAGTTTCAGTTAGCTCAACAATTTATATCCAACTTTGAAATTGAAATTATAAACAATTATACAAAATAATAAAATTAAAATATGAATTTGAAAATTGAAATTCTTTGTTTACATGGCTCATCTGATTCCCTTGCAATCCTTGCAAGGTTCTTGCTAAAGGTACCTGTGGCTTGGCTAAACACAGTGATCTGATTGTGTATCTTCAACTGCTCACTCTCTGTGGGGATCATGCGATCAATGCAGTCAATCAATCCATCTCTAACCTCCCCATTCAAAGCTCTTGCTTCCTGAGCTTTATAATGATACCTTGGGTTCAGAAAATACCCAGCTGCATGTATAGGGTGATGGAGTTGATTGTTCCATCTCTGATCAATGATTGCCCAAATGGGCCCATACTTACCCGCTCTGTCCTTGTATGCTGCCCTTATTTGCTGCTTTGCTTGATCCATAGCCTCATAAATGAAGCCCATCTCTGCTGCCTTTTTCCAAAATATTTCTTCATTGACTTTCCTTTTCACATCTTTGCCATCTTGTTTGCGAGCCCACTGACATTCATTCCATTTATCACTAGAAAACAACTTTTGCAAGTTTCTATGTTGGGCAAGCATAGATTGCAATGTCAAAAAATGTGTTGCAAATCTAGTGATGGCAGGCCTAATAATTTCCTAGCCCCCAGTGTTTTTCCTCATCAGATTCAAAATCCATGAGTGATTGTAAATAGATTTTGTGATGCATTTGGCATGCTCTATAGTGTTCTTGATCCAATCTATTTTGCCAATATCCTCAAGCATGAGGTCTATGCAATGTGCAGCACATGGGGTCCAAAAGATGGTTGGGTGTTTTTCCTCTAACAATTAACTAGCAAGAACATAGTTAGAGGCATTATCTGTGATGATTTGAACAACATTTGCCACCCCCACCTCTTCAACAACCTCATCCAAAAGATGAAACAAAAAATGTGAATCTTTCATCCTATCAGATGCATCAACTGATTTTAGAAACATGGTTCCCCGTGGGCAAAAGACAAGAAAGTTTATGATGGTACGGTTCCTCTGATCAATCCATCCATCTGACATGATGGTACATCCTGTATGTGCCCATGAGTTTTTGAACTCTTGCAAATAATCATCAATGGACATAATCTCTTTTTGCAAAAGAGATCCTCTTAACTCATGCATAGTAGGGCCTTTGAAGCCCTTTCCAGCAGCATATATGGCATCAAAATAGGTTCATAATATGGTGAATGAGTAGCATTGAAGGGAATATCAACATCATACCACCATCTAGCAATGTAATCACAAGCAACATCTCTCAATTCTTTTTTCCAATGAGCATCTAAAGTGGGCTGCACTTGACCTCTACTTGGAGGACTAGTACCATGTGCACTATCAGAGGGAAAAGAGGGCATGAAAAAACTTTTGATAGTACCCTTATTTCTCATTGCACCCTTACCCTTTTCAGAAATAGACTCCATAGAGGGAGGAACATAGTGAAAGGGGTTTGATGCATCAGTGCAAGGGATAGATGAAGAACCCTCATAATCAAAACTTGGGTTGGCAGCCATCATCTGTTGTAGGTTTGTCTTCCTCCCAATTTCAGCCTGTATTTCTTTTTGCCTAATTTTGTCTTCCTCAAACTTCTGAAATTACTCTTTCAACTCCTTCCTAATTTCCCCAATGTTTTGTGCTTCACATGGAGTAATTTGGCCTCTAAGACCAGCCAAATGTAGTTTCAGTCTATGAATGCCCCCTCCACCCCCCTTAATTTTTCTCTTACAAAATTTGCAATACATTTGATCATCAACCATTTCAGCATATGCCCAAGCTGCTTCTTTCACTCTAGGGGCCATTTTGGATTGAGTTTTTGACTTGGAAAGAAAATGTTTAAATCTGAAAATGAAAACAAAAAAAAACTATTCATTCTATGTTCATTTCTTTCACCAAAAACTATTTTTACCATTTTCAGATTTGCAAAATAAATAAAACAAGTAAAGGCAGATTTTAGAAGAGAAAAAATAAATACCTCTAGCCTCTAGCCTCCTCAATGCAGCTCCAACAAACCAACTTCTCAATGCTGCTCCAAAGCTTGCCCAATAAGCTGCTCACTGCTGCTCCAAAGCTTGCCCAAAAGACTCCTCAAAGTTGCTCCAAAACCAACTCCACAACTCTTCACAAATTCCTCACAAATGCTCAAGCAAATTCAATGGGATAGATGTGAGTTATTGAGAGGGGTTGGGTAGGTTAAATAGGATGGGGAGGGGTTAAATAAGCTAACAAAACCCTAACAACAAATTTAAAACCAAATTCAAGTCCGATTTTTTCAGTTTTTGGGGCCCACAGCCGGTTGGGAGCTGTCCGGCCATGCTAGCTCGGGCTCGGTCGAGCTGGCTGGTTTGTGACCGAGCCGGTCGAGTCGATGTACGGCTCGGCCGACTCAGTCACAAATTGGCTGCCGGACCGTTTTAACCACCGAGTCGGACCAGCCATCCCTTTGGCTCGGTCAACTTGGCTGGTTCCAAGCCTGGACGACCGAGTTTTAAAACTATGGTTGATAGCGAAACAAATGTTTGGCCTGGTGTTGACCAAATACATGAGTGAACCAATGAGCTGTCTGTTCAAGGTGGGGTCTACTTCTCTGTCTCTTGATGCATCTATTTTCTTCCAGTTGGTGATCATAGGCATCGCCATTCATCGACAATCCTGCATTCTGAATCTCTTCAGAATCTTAGTAACATATTTTCCTTGCCCAAGGAATATCTCTCCATTTTTCTGCCAAACTTCCAACCCTAGAAAATAATTCATTAACCCCATATCTGTCATGTTGAATTCTGCTTCAAGATTCTTCTTGCAGTCCTTTATAAGCCTAGATGATCTTGTAAGAAACAAATCATCTATATATAATACCAAAATGATGTTGATTTTTGTAGCATCGAAAAGTGTTCCAAGTCTCAAAATTTGTAAGGAGGCTTGGACATCAATATTCCAAAGAACCCATAAACCCTTTGTGGAAATTCCACTCAGTTTATGTTTTATTAAAATAATTAATTATTTTAATGTAGACCCCAAGTTTAAACTTAGGGAAATTAAATAATTAATGGGTATTAATAAAATAGAGTGTGAATCTTCTAGGGAACGAAGATCAAGTCAAGTTTTAATTTTGGCCATTGATTAGACTTCTAATCTGGGCCGTTGATTCGTCAATGAGAAGATTATACAAGAAGGCTTGAGGTTCATTTGGAAAGCAAGCTGGGCATACACTCAGTAACCCGAAGGAAGTCGTTTATGAAGGAATAAAATTTGATTTCAGAGGGAGAGTTGTAGGGCAGAAGAAGGAGATGGAGTCAGTAGTGACAAAGGTCGAGGAGAGAAGGACGCAGAAGGCTAGAGAAGGCCGCGCAGAGAGCCCACGCAGAGTGACACAGTCTGATGCAGGCACTGTGCAGAGAGACACCCAAAGTGACGCAGAGGGAAGCAGTCGGTCTTCTGGGTGTTAGAAAATCTCCAAAGGGTTCCGAAAATTTATCTCAAGTGTTTTCTGAAGAAGTTTGCCAACCTTTTCCTTGTAAAGAATTTCATTGCTGAAGAATAATATATAAACCCTCATCTGCTGCACCAATTTTCCTGCATTGGGTTTTTCCGTGGACAATTGTCCAAAAATAAGTGTATACATGTGATTGATTCTTATGATTGTATTTTTTACTATTCCTTTCTCTGCATATACTTAAGTGAATGCTGCAGTAGTATTTATTTCGAAATTTATTGGAAAAATTCTGTACATAACTTATTGGAAATAATAAGTAGGAGAAATAAATCTATCACTGCAGAAATATTTTCTGGATTGAAATTTTCACAAATGAGTGGCTCATTCTCTACCATCAAATAGTAGAGATTGAGATCTGCATCACTCTTGATGAATCACAACTGCTGCAAGTAACTATCAATCTGACCATACCATGCTCTGGGTGCCTGCTTGAGCCCATATAGGGATTTCTTCAATCTGCATACATGAGTTCTCTTTTCATGGGTTTCGAAGCCTTCGGGCTGTTCTATGTACACCTCTTCTATCACCCCGTTCAAGAATGCTGTCTTGACATCCATTTGGTGAATCTCCCATCCCATCTGAGCTGCTAGGGATATAACAGATCTGATAGAGGTATATCTGGCTATAGGGGCGAAGGTCTCCTCATAATCTATTCCTTCCTTTTGCGCGTACCCCTTTGCCACGAACCTAGCCTTGTACTTCTCTACACTGCCATCTGCAGCATGCTTGATCTTGTAGATCCATCTTGAACCTACGACTGATCTATCGTCAGGTCTAGGTACCACTTCCTAGACATCATTCGTCATGATAGAGATGTACTCTTCTACCATGGCATCCCACCCATACTTGGTGCTGTACGGCTTCCTGAAAATTGGAAGGTTCTTCAACCTGTGCTACCAAGGTTTGGTATCTATCAGGTTGCCTATGTTGTCTTCTGTCGATTCTGGGAGCTCCAACGAACTCCTTTGCGTCCCTCATTGTCTGTCGTACTTCCCTACTGGTTCTATCACTGGCGGTAGGAGGCTCCCTCAATCCGTCTCCTGTTCCTGCTGTTCCATTTGCTGAGAACTGCCAAAATCTCCTCCTCCTAAGGAAACACTGGTACTGGTCACTGTACTCGATCCTGGTGTCTGTCCTCTTGCCTGTTCTCCCTATTGCCCTTGTTGTTGGACTAATGGAACATTTGTTGACTATTCTTCTGCTGGCATCTCACGAGATTTCCTGAAAGCTCTATCTTCCATGAACTTTGCATCTCGTTTTACTATAATTTTCCTGCTACTAGGAATGTAGATTTTGTATGTTTTTGGGGTCTCGCTATATCCTACGAGATATCCCTTTTCTGTAGTTAGATCCAGTTTACTACACTTCTCGTCTGGAATGTGACAATATGGCAGACTTCCGAATATCCTGAGATGACTCACTTCCGACTTTCTCCCTGTGAAGACTCCTTCAAATGTTTTCTTCCCCATTGCTCTGTGAGGGGTTCTATTCTAAATATTCACTGTTGTGTTGCATGCCTCTCTGCCCATAAGAATCTAGGAAAATCTTGGTCATATAACATAGCCTTTGCCACCCTAACAATAGTTCTATTTTTTCGCTCCGCTACTCCATTTTGTTGTGGATTAATCTGTGAAGTCTCTGTTCGTATACTCTTCATTGTTATCTGAGCGCAATACCTTTATCTTTTTCTTTGTCATGTTCTCCACGAGAGCCTTAAACTCTTTGAATCGATCAAAGACCTCATCCTTGGTCTTTAGGAAGTAGATCTAGGTTTTTCTGGAGTGATCATCAATAAAGGTGACAAAGTATTCACCATCGCTAAGAGCTCTTGTGGACATTGTTGAGATTTTGTGTATTTGGGGTAGCATCAGTTGTGCTCTAGCTCCCAAATTTTGTGGTGGGACTAGAGTACACTTGATCTACAAGACCCAGAAAAAGATTTGGGAAATTTCGTTTAGTTTAGGAGATATTAAATTAATTAATTATTTTAATGTATTTCCTAAGTTAAAACTTAGGGAACTTAAATAATTAAAGTGAATTTAATTAAACATGTGATGAAATTGTCTTAAGTCACACGGATCAAGCTTTCTTTTAATCTTAGCCATTGACTCAAGATCTAATCATGGCCGTTGATTTGTCAACGAGAAAAGTATAAAGGAAAGGCTTGGGGTCATTTGTAAAGACACACAGAGGCAGAGTACTGAAGCTAAGCTGAGATTTTAGGGCAGGGTTTGCTAAGAATACTCAGAAGTGTTTCAGCTGCAGAGAGGGGAATTTAGACCAAGGGGATGATCTGATCTCGGGGTCTAGAATACACAAGACGCAAAGATCAGCTCAAGGACAGTGCAGAGGAAGGCAACAACAGCAGCGAGGACAACGCAATCTCTCCAAGGACAGCGTGATTTTCAGCAGGAAACCCTCAGGGGTTACGTAGAGACCCTTCAGGGGCAGCGTAGTGACTACGTCACCCAGTCTGGGGTAACGCAGTCCCTTTCAGAGCAGCGCTGAGGGTTTGGAGGACTTCCAAGGCTGACATAGAGGCTTTTAGGGGCTTCAGAGGCTGACGCAGAGCCTTTCAGGGACAACACTGGGGTTTCTAGGCCCTAATCTTGGCTGAGTTCTGTAAATCCCGTTTGAGGGTGTGGATTAGTCATTATTTTGGCCCTAGATCAGCCAGTGAGCTGTAGATTTAACATTTTCTCTGTTGGATTTTCCAGATCTAGAACCCAGATTTGTGTATTCAGAAATATTCTTAATAATAGAACCCTCCAGCAGCGAGAGACCGATTTTCCCACATTGGGTTTTTCTAGGGACTATTTGTCCAGAAATAACTGTGTCACTTTGTCAATGTGTGCATGTGCTTATTCTAGATCTGAATTGGCAGACATCTGTTATGTGTTTTGCTTCGATTTTAACTTGAATTTATTTAGTTAATAACTTGTATAAGTAGGAGGAGCATAACCCGATTAACATTAATAATTTCTGCATAAAGTATAAGATTCAGAAATTTCTACATGGTATCGGAGCAATTGCAGATCTAGGAGGGTCACCAGTAGGAGAATCTGAAAAATCTAGCTGCAGAAAGCAGCAAAAATGCAGATCTGAAGGGACAACGCAGTTTTTAGGAGTAGACTCACGCAGAGGGAAGGGTGACGTTGTCCAGCGTTGTGTCCTAGCAAGCCCACGCAATTACTGCGCAGAGGCAACTCAGAAACAACACTGGTTTAGTCTGAAGCCAACCAGTGTGATTTAGATCTAAATCTGTGAGATCCAGAAAAGACTGCAGAAAAACTGCAGAAATTCAGAATAACTGGTGGGGTTAAAATTCTGAAGTTTTCATATTTTAGCCTTAGCACAAGTGACAAAGAGTGGGAGGAGATCAGCTTCTCAGAAAGTTTCTTGCCAAAGGAAACTTACAGTTTGGTTAGAGGATCAAAGAAGAAGCTGAATCATAGTTGATTTGGTAGATTTCCAAGGAGGGAAATCAAGTGTCAGTGGGAACATAAGGCACCTGTTTCACCAAGGGCCTTATATCCATTTCTCTAGCAAAGAGAAAAGGAAGTTCCGACACATTCTGAGCAGATGGCTCCTCATGGACTGCGTGATCAAGATAGGCTGGATGGCCTCTCCAACTTTTCAGTTTGGAAGGCAAGGATCCTGATTGTCCTTGAGGCATATAATCTAAGAGACCATGTAGAGCAGACTCTGGCCACACCGACAGATGCGGATCTCCTTTGGAAGCATAAGGAAGCTACTGGGCATGCCAAGTGGCTGATTATGGATAGTATCAAGGACCATATTGTACCACACATAGTTGAGAAGAAGACAACTAATGATATGTGGAAGGCCTTGACTTCCTTGTATGAGGGAAAGTCTGTCCAAAGAAAAACACTGTTGGAGACCCAAATGGGGTCATTCATGATGACCAACGGAGAAGACATGGAGCACTTCCTCTTCAGATTGCAGTCAATCAAAGATCAGCTGACTGCAACGGATGCAATGATGGATGATGCTGTGACAGTCAGGACTGCCCTCAATGCAATCACGGATGAGTGGGAAACCTTTGTCCAAAGTATCTTGGGCAGAGCGAACCTCCCAGATTGGGACAACTTGTGGTCAATTCTGCGTCAAAAAGAACTCCGTAGATTCACCAAGAAGCAACACAGCCTAGGATTGAGCAAAGTGAAGAAGACAGATGAGGAAGATGCAGCCTTGGCATCAAAGAAGCAGCCGAAGAAGAAGAAGGATCTTTCAAAGATCAAGTGCTTCTAGTGTGGTGAAATGGGACATTTTTCCAGCCATTGTCCTCAGAAGAAAAAGGACAATGAAGCATTCTCTTCCAAGGCAGCTGTGGTTGATGATGGGTCAGAAAATGATGCAGCGATGAGCGCTCATGAACCACGGAGGTGGGGTGACATGGACAGGTAGAGGAGCTACATAGAAGGCATGAGGGATCCTTGAGCAGCTTATCTCTTGGATCACAAGCGAGCTACAACAGCGTTAAGACAATAGCGGGACAAGTGGAGCAGTGGGTGCATAGATCACAAATGAGGCAGAAGCAGAGGCAGATCTGAAGGCTGGGAGGAGCAGCGCAGAGCAAAGCAGCAACAACGTAGAAGCAGTAGTAACGCAGAGGCTGATGTGACTTCAACAGCGCAGAGCAGTGCTGCTTACGCAGCGTAGAAAGCTTCAGAGGGACAACGTAGTGCAGTAGCAGTGTGATAGATTTCAACACAAGGGGTTGATGTGACTTCAGTAGTGCAAAGGGAGTCTGATTACGTAGGCAGAGCTGTAGCTGTGCATCGTTATTTAGATGCCAACACAGATCTGTAGCTTATGGAGCTTTAGTGATGAGGATGCAGCCATCTGACTTGTCTGTCAAAGATTGGGCAGGAGATTTAGTTGTTTCTCTCCACAACTGAAGTTGCAGTGCAGCAGATCAACAGTGGCAGTGCTATGAGTAGCATAGATGCAGCATATTGAGAGGGCGCTGTAGTACAGAAGTTGCAGTGGCAGAGTCATGGGCAGCAGTACAAAATGGTAGCAACAGTGCAGAGTTGAGTGGCAGCAGGCGAAGCTTCAGCAGCACAGAACCAATGCCCAAAATCATGTAATGCATAGTGTGATGTATTGCTAGAGCACACCCTTGATGCTAAGAGGGAGTGTTGATATTTTGTGTATCTGGGGTAGCATCAGTTGTGCTCTAGCTCCCAAATTTTGTGGAGGGACTAGAGTACACTTGATCTACAAAACCCAGAAAAGGATTTGGGAAATTTCATTTGGTTTAGGAGATATAAAATTAATTAATAATCTTAATGTATTTCATAAGTTTAAACTTAGGGAGCTTAAATAATTAAAGTGAATTTAATTAAACATGTGATGAAATTGTCTTAAGTCACACGGATCAAGCTTTCTTTTAATCTTAGCCATTGATTCAAGATCTGATCATGGCCATTGATTTGTCAACGAGAAAAGTTTAAAGGGAAGGCTTGGGATCATTTGTAAAGACACACAGAGGCAGAGCACTGAAGCTAAGTTGAGATTCTAGGGCAAGGTTTGCTAAGAATACTTAGAAGTGTTTCAGTTGCAGAGAGGGGAATTTAGACCAAGGGGATGATCTGATCCTGTGGTCTAGAATACACAAGAGGCAGAGATCAGCTCAAGGACAACGTAGAGGAGGCAGCAACAGCAGCAAGGACAACACAGTCTCTCCAAGGACAACGTGATTTTTAGTAGGAAACCCTCAGGGGTTACGTAGAGACCCTTCAGGGGCAGCGTAGTGACTGCGTCATGCAGTCTGGGGTAACGCAGTCCCTTCCGGAGCAGCGCTGAGGGTTTGGAGGACTTCTAAGGCTGACATAGAGGCTTTCAGGAGCTTCTGAGGTTGACGCAGAGCCTTTCAGGGACAACACTGGGGTTTCTAGGCCCTAATCTCGGCCGAGTTCTGTAAATCCCATTTGAGGGTGTGGATCAGTCATTATTTTGGCCCTAGATTAGCCACTGAGCTGTAGATCTAACATTATCTCTTTTGGGTTTTCTAGATCTGGAACCCAGATTTGTGTATTCAGAAATATTCTTAATAATAGAACCGTCCAGCAGCCAGAGATCGGTTTTCCCACTTTGGGTTTTTCCGAGGACTATTTGTCCAGAAATAATTGTGTCACTTTGTCAATTTGTGCATGTGCTTATTCTAGATCTGAATTTGTAGAGATATGTTATGTGTTTTACTTCGATTTTAACTTGAATTTATTCAGTTAATAACTTGTATAAGTAGGAGGAGCATAACCGGATTAACAATAATAATTTCTGCATAAAGTATAAGATTCAGAAATTTCTACAGACATTGGGCCACAAATATCTGAGTGTATCAATCCTAATACGCCTTTTGTTCTGTTGTCGCTTTTGGGAAAAATTGTCTTAGTGTACTTCCCTAAAACACATCTTCTGCATACGTCATCATGCTCAGTACTGAGGACTGGAAAGTCTCTCTGATCCTTAGTGCTCCGTGGTGCAAGTCTTGCATTCACCTGTGCCATAGTTCATTCACATCTTTTTCGCCATCAAGATTGGTGCCTATTAGTGCCATTGAAGACTCGAGTTGCAATCTATATAGTTTGTTGCTTCAAGCTCCAATTTGTCTCATCTTCTTCCAGCTTGGATGTTTGACGTATACCTTCTTTCCAATGAAGTATACATTGTATCTCTTGTCTTGTAAATGGGACACTGAAATCATATTCATTCCTAACCCTGGCACATGTAGCACATTAGTGGCTCTGACGCTGGTTCCTGCCTCCATCTGAAATGCTATGGTGCCTCTCCCTGCTGGAGTGCATTTCGTTCTGTTTCCCATAATGATCTGGAAGTCCATCTGCTCTTCTTGATAGCTCGAGAAATATTATTGTATTCCAGTCATGTGAGTTGAAGCCTCGCTATTAATGTACCAAACACCTGCAGATGCTAAAATTGACAAGCACACGAAGTTTTCTTCCAATCTGCAAGATAATTTAGAGACATCTTGATTTTCCATACTTATCTGTGCTATTTTTCCTTCGATTTTTGACGCTTTTTCTGCCTAGCAAAGACTGCGTCCCACCTGAAGACTGCACTGCGCTGAAGCTGCTGCATTGCTCCCTCTGTCACTAAATTTTCGATTTGGAAATCTTTCTCTCTGTCGACACACTCAGAGGGAGATTTTCCTAAGAAATTTTGCCCTCCTGGACTGGATTGCGCAATCCCTCAGGGGATTCGATCTACTGACCACACAATCTTTTGATCTCCCTCTTCTATTCATCGCTGTCCCTTCTGGATTTGTTTGCTTTGCTCTGATACCATGTGAAAATTTCGCTACTCGGTGTTGATATTTTGGGTAGCATCAGATGTGCTCTAGCTCCTAAATTTTGTGGAGGGGCTAGAACAAATGAGATCTCCAAGACCCAGAAATTGTTTGGAGAAATTCCACCCAGAACCTAAGTTATTCAACATATTAATTATTTTACTGGAGACCCTAAGTCTAACTTAGGGAAATTAAATAATTAAAGTGAATTAATTTAGACATGTGGGTGAGAATGTTCTAAGTGATGTGGATAAAGTTTTTTCTAATCTTAGCCGTTGATTAGAGATTAGATCACGACCGTTGAATGTTCAACGAGAAAAGTATTAAAGGAAGGCTTGGGGTCAGTGGGAGGACACACACAAGAGTGGAAGCACTTGAGTTAAGTCGAAATTCTGGGGTGCAGTTTGTTGAGAATTTTAGAGTGAGCTTGCAGTGCTAGTGAGGGGCAGATCGACAAGGGATTATTCAGATCCGAGGTCGAGAATACATAGGCAGAGAGGCAGATCTGTACCAGGAATGCAGATACCCAGCAGGAGGGACACAACCCAGCCAGGCTCACGCAGAGGCAATGCAGAGGCTGATGTAGGCCCTTCAGGGTGACACAGAGGTAGTGCTGAGCCCTTCAGGGTGATGCAGGACCAGCTTGTGCTGCGTAGAGGCTCTAGCAGCTACCTAGCAGCTACGCAGAGCTGACGCAGTGCCGGGAGAGGCAATGCTGGGGTTTCCAGTGGGCCAGAAAGGGCTCCTATTCAGCATTTCCATAAGGTGTGAAGCCTTAGCTGAATCAACCATATTTTTTGTCTCCAAGTGATAGAGGTACATCTCCCGTGATTTCTCTGTTGGGAAAACCACTATTGGTGCCCTTGATTGTATTCAAATATTCTGCTTAATAAAAAACCCTCTAAGAGCTGCTGCACTGGTTTTAACGCATTGGGTTTTTCCGAGGACATTGTCCAAAAAATACTGTGTCCTTTGTCGTGTTTGTTATGCTTCAATAAATGATCTGTATTTATGTGTAGGCTGCAATAGTATTTACTTTGATGTTTTTGCTGAATAATTCAGAAAAATAACTTGTTAATTAAATCGAACAAGTAGGAGAATTAAATCAAAAAAATTGTAGTAGGGTTTCTGTAACTTAGGTTCAGAAATTTTCACATGGTATCAAAGCTATTGCAAATCAAGCTAAAGCCATCAGTAAAAAGCTGAAGATTTTTTTGCTGCAAAAGGGCAACTGAAGCTCATAGATCCAAAAAAAGGTAGCATAACACTAGAGGGACAACACAGACCCAACATGGGTGATGCAGAGCCCGTCTGCTCACGCAGAGGCTGATGCAAGCCCAGAAGGGTGACAAAGAGCCT
Source organism: Pinus albicaulis (assembly GCA_034641835.2). Lineage (NCBI taxonomy): Eukaryota > Viridiplantae > Streptophyta > Pinopsida > Pinales > Pinaceae > Pinus > Pinus albicaulis. Next base: position 429,573,971 of record CM076583.1, read on the forward strand.
ATCAAGCTCACACAGAGATGACGCAGAGGTCGACATAGACCAAAGAGGGTGATGCAGTCCAGGAGGGAGTGACGCTGTGCCGGTTGCCGTGGTTGGAAGTGCAGTTTTCTTATCTTTGAAGTTGTTGGTGGGGCAGTGTTTCTACCGGTGCAGAACAATGTCTAGCAAGGTTGACAAAGTAAGGGGGAACATTTTCTCAACAAATTTTCTAGCCAAGAAATTTGAGATTCGATCGGTGAAGTGATTGTAGAGGGCTGATTCAACAGAGTTGCTGGAGGATTTCCATGAGGGAAATCACTAGTTAGAGGGAGCATAGTCTCTAGAGGGTTTCTATCGCCAAGAAACCCAGATCCAATCTCTTGCTAAGAGTAGCAGCAGTAGAAGGGAGAAGAGTTTTTCGCTTCGACATTTTTGAGTAGAGATGGCCTCACACGGATTGAGAGATCAGGACCTAAGGTAAGAAATGGTCCTCGAACTAGGGCTTGCAATATCTTGAAGTTCCACTGTCAGATTTGCTTCAAATTTGGAGGATCTCTAGAGAAAAATCTAGCATAGTTGTGGACCAAAAATAAAAGTAATTGGATGGCTAGATTGTGAGATAAGTGATGCCCTAGGTGACCTATGTAGGCTATGCCTAGAAAGAAAGAGAGAAGGTGAAGAAAAATATTCGTTAAAGTGATCACCAATGGAAGACCAGTGCCTTGCCCTTTGGGAGAGATTGAGTCATGGATAAATTACGGTTTGGCTTGATTTCTACTTGTCAAGGAGGCATAAAGACAACTTTGTTGGGCATTAAGGCTTAATGGAAGTAGCTTCAAGGTCATTTATACTTCATTCAACAATATTTGGTGACTTATCAAGGCAAGGATGTCTCTAGGAACATTCATTCATTCAAGCATGGCCCAATCATGATACAATGCTATTTAGAGATTCAATTTCCATAATTTCGTTCCATGAAAAGTTGTAAATTAACCCTAGAATAGCGAAAATCCCAATATCATGAATGCAACAACATAAAGAATCAAAATAGCATTAACATAGTACTTACATGTAAGAAGAATATATCCAATCACCAACAAATGCGAATCATAGAAGCTCCAAGACAAAGAAGAATAACCAAACATCGAAATTAATCCATTCATCCAAAAATCTCCTCACAAGAGCTAATGATCAATCCAAGTGATGATGCTAAAATGAAATCACATCACTTGTATTTATACACTTCCTAATGAAATCGATTTTCCTAATGAGGCCTAATTGAGCCCCCTAAAATAAAATAATATACAAGATAGCTAACTTTTGGTGACATGCCCACTAAATTAGCTCAAAATGAAAAGAATAAGCCTCTCAAGAGGTTGAATGATCAATAATACATGACGTTGGGCCTTAGAGGAGGCCTAATGAAGTCCATAGGTGCCATAGTGTGAAAGACTCCCAAAAGCAGTGCAACCCCTTGTTCTCCAAGTAATAAACCTGTGGTGCTCCCAAATGGATGTGGAGACACACAAGTGTCCTCATGGGTCTCCAACAAATTGAAGACGCCTGTAGATCGTCTACAAGGGCTAGGACGATGATATAAGTGATGCCACATCATCATATAGATCTTGGATCATCTGCCAGGTGTATGGTACAATTGTGGAGCCGATTGGACATGGTGAACTAGGTGCATCCTCCTCGTCCAATAGGTGAACCACGAGCAATCTTTGAATGACTGTGGGGATCCATGGTGTGTTATCTGCTGTTGTGGAGGCCCATGGCTCTCTACACACACCCTACATGTGCCAATGTAGCCTTCTGGAGGGTCAGAATCCCGTATAGGGAGACCAAACCCAAATGGAGACCATCTGTAATCCTGCATAAGATCCAATGCGTCCCCGTTCCTTCCAACATACCAAGTCATTAAAGAAATTAAGTAAACAAGTTTCTAAACCATGGAAAACAAGTGGGCACTTAATAATGTCATGCCCTTCCATAGTGGGCTTTGGCATGTGCTAATGTCTCCAAGCTCCAAGTGGAGTTAACCAAGCATCCTATTAGGTGGTTTTTGCTTCTAAAGGGGGTGGTATGTTCATGGTACATCCTTCAAATGGTGGTGGCATGTGGCATAAAGATGGAATGAAGCAAGGGATGAAAGGCAGTAACCTGGGTCAGATGCCATGGTACAAGGGTAGCTAATGAAAGGGAATCCCACACTTGGGTAAATAATGTGTAGGAGGGAGCAATCGTGGTACATGAGTTACCTCGACCTTGCTTTTTTCACCCTTATTCATATGCCTTTTGCCTTTTATGATTTTTCTTTGGTTAACTGCTTGGGGGTCTAGGTAATGGGAGCATGATGTGTAAAGTATAGTAGTGAACACCCCCTTTTAAGGTGGGGTAGTTTGTCGCCCACCAGGGGTTGGGACAATCATGGGTTTCGAAGTGATAAAGGAGGCTCATTTAGGGCCATATAGGAACCAGGGTGATGGCAATGGAATGGGGTAGAGCTCATGTCATGGCTTTTGCCCACGTGTTAAATGTTTTTGTCCCGACCATCTTTTGCATTTTGTGGTACAATTTCCTGTTGAATGTGGCCAATTATGCTTTTTATTTTTCTTTTAGTTGCACCAAACTCCAGGCATCATTGTAGGCCTGACCCAAGGTGTGGGCAAAGGGGAGGGGGTGGCTGATCCTTTGTGGACCTAATGGAGGGATGTGGACCTAGGTGGGAGGAGTGATGAATGGGGTTGTAATGAGTGGAAGGGGAGTGATATATGCGGATTGGGGAGCAGGACCAACCAAAATCAAGGTTTCCCATGTAGTACCATCCCTAAAGCCCGAAGGTTAGTAAAAGGTTAACATCCAAAAGAGACCTAGGGGACAAGAGCACAAACCTAATCCACTCTTTCCGCCGAATCCATCCACTAATCCATGCCCAAGCATTTCCATGATAAATAAACTAGAATACTCAATTACCAAATAACAAGGCATACCTTTAGGTTTGGGAGGCCCACCTTCAAACATACGATCATGAAAAATGAGTGAAGGGCGACATGGCTGACTCAGGTGGTGGAGAAACGACACAACGAGCTAGCTGGTAGCTGCAAGGGGCTGTTGGCTGTCGGCTGGGGACCATCATGGATAAATTTTTTCTCCTAAGGATATCGCCCACAAAATGGTGGGTAACAGATCCCACACATGGTGGAATGTAGGCTATCTGCGAAACACTTGCTTCTTCTAAGTAGAGGTGAATTTTTTGATAAATATTCCAATGGAGGATCTTGATGATCCTCATTCTACAAATGCTTTTTTCCTAATGATGATGAGGTGTGATGATCTCTTAGTTGGTTATTTTGCTAGGTGATTTGCTTCAATCATTCAGTCTGTTACTTCAGTTATTCTTTTATGCTTCCAATGAAGGTGCCATGAGCTATTTCTTTTCTATCATGTACTCTGACTGTTTCAACCATTGTAATATCCCTATTGACCACTTTGTGTCAATGACCCCATAACTGTACACCCCCATTTTTGCAAATGTGATTCATCATGTTCGAGGTGTTTACGCCATTTAGATTTCATCGTCAGACGACAATTTTATAAATGATGTAAACCCATTCTGCATGTTTATGATGTAAATGATCTAAGTAAGACCATCATGTATGTAATGACCTAGGTAAGCCTAGTATTTTGGTGACGATTAATATCCTAGGAGGTTTTTTGTCTCACTGATTCATTTGTGTTTCTCGACACAAGTGATCGGCAAAGTTTTCCCCTCCACCTTAACCCCAAAGCTAGGCTGGATTTTGTCATCAAGATGCAAAGCAAGTCCTAGTGTTTTCTATCGAGTCTTTGTAATAGTAGTTTGGGAATAATCCTAGCTAATTGGCTAGATTACAAGCTACTTGGTCTACTAGATCATGTTTTGAGTCGCATAATTGGGTAGTTATTTGAGGGTCTATCATGAATGAGTTTTCCCCCTTTATGTGTCTAAATGTATTTATCTTATGTAAAGAGGGTTGGAAGAATAATTAAATCCCCTTTTAGTCAATTAATTAAATTTTCTGGTCAAATTAAATTAAAAATCCTAAGCCAGAAATTTAATTAATTTTAAATCTTAGGTGTTTTAAAAATTTTTCAAAGGCAAAATTCGTGGGTCCTTAAAAAATAAATTTTTAAAGGTCCCAAGCCAAGAGAATATTGAGAATTTCAAGAAATTTTGGACCCTTGGGCCTTGATGGTTAAGTTAAAGTCAATTTTGAGGTAATTAACTCAAAAATATTATTTTAGAGTTAATTAAAAATGAATTAAATGATAAATTCGAATTTCCTCAAAATTATAATTTTGACGGTCCAAATTAAAAGATAATTAAATCTTTTTCGATGGTTGAGATTATTTTGACAAGGATCAACCGAACTAGCCATTAGAGATTTTGTCTTGTATATTAGAGGTCTTTGTATGTCATTTGCACTCGCTCTTTGAATCGTGCACTTGTTCTCAGAAGCTCTTGTAATTTTTGTTGATTAATAAAGATAAAGACTTTGGGGTTACAGACTTTAATGTTCATTTTCCAGATCTATGTGGTGATATTGTCTCTAAACTGTGCTACTTTTATTGGCATTTTGATGGTTGATGGCCTTTATGGATTGATCTGCATATAGGTATCTTGTGCAGGTTTCTGGGTTTTCTTAAATTGCATTTTGATTTGACAGAAATATCAGCTATGTATGTTTCTGAAAGGTCTCATGGTTATTTTTTAAATCTCTATCAATCTAAAATTCATATCTTAGTGTGCAGAGATCATTATTCAAGATTTGAACGTTTGGGGAAATCTTCAGTTAGATCAGCCGACTCCCAGATTCCAGAAAATCTGAAAAAGCCCATTGTTTCCTAATTTCTGAAGTTATCTCACGAAATATTTTTTTGGCAGGGTCTTCTTGGGCTTGTGCCTCTCTTAATTTCACTTTTTATTAATTGTGCAAAATGGTTTTAAATCTAGCCATGAGGGCCTCTGATCTGTAGAGTAGCACTGTAAATTTGCAAATATAGTTATTTTTTAACTCACTGGGGTTTAAGGGTTTTATTTTCTGTGCATATTTTTGGGTTTGAGTTTCTTGTTTCTGGTTTTTGCAGGTTCTATTGGGAGATTCTCAAGATTTTTTTTTAGATCCGAGCTAGATCTAGGCCCTAGAGGGTAAAATCTGGCCTCAGGATCGTTTTGGGTTGCAAATCTGGGCACTATCTCGTCTTAAGAATTAAATAATTACAGGTGCATTTGTTTTAAATCAAATTCTGTCAGCAAAAATCCAAAAAATCTGTGTGCCTGCGTTATATGCCTGTCTGCTGCCTGGCTTTTCACGCTACACGTTTTTCCCTTTCTGCGTTAATCTCCTCGTTGTCCGTACGCATCCCCCTTTGATATATCCTCTCGCTTGCACGTTGCTCACTGCACACTCTCACTCATAGCCCGCAAGCTCCATTTCCCTCATCATTTCCTCACGCTTTCCTCCCGTCGGCCAGCCTCCATGCTGCCGGCTCCTTGCTGGCTTGCTCACTGTCAACAATCCTCTCCATTTCTCCATTATCCACAACCCTTTGCCATCTTCTCCCTCCATTTCTTCTGCTGTCGATCTCATCCTCGCTGCCCGAATTTCCTGTCCTCTTTTCCCTTCACCGCGGCTGCCATCCACTCGACCTGCTGGCTCCTCACCCTGTGTTCACTATTCCGCGTTGCTATTTCTCGGTTCGCCGTCATATGCCTCACACGTCCTTGCCTTCGACTTGCATAAACCTACGACTCACGCAAGTTAGCATTCAAATTTTCGATTTTTAACTTGGCTTTAGTTTTAGTTTTAAATATTAGATTTTCGATTTTCGATTTTGCTGAGTTTGTTTAGTTAGCTTTAGAGTTTGATTTAATTTTAGGATTTGATTTTTTTTAGTTTAATTTTTAGACTTAAAAAAAAAACTTTGAAATTAAAAATCTAACTCTTTATTTTTTGAACTTTTCATAGTTTTAGATTTATTTATTTTTAATTTGTAGTTTCATTAACTTTAGGTTTAAAAAAGAAAATAAAAAATTATAAAAAAATAAAAAAAGGGGTCAAATTTTTTTAATGAAATCTCTTAGGGAATTTTCAAATTAAAGATTTTTTGAAAGTGGTGTTAAAAAGTTAAATTCTTACATAGTCAAAAGTGAAATTTTAAATTTTTATCCAAAGTTTGACTATAGATGTCTGGATTGGAATTACTTAGAATATCATTTTGATTTGGAATTATTGGAAATGTCTAGCATTTAAATTCGATGCTCCTCTCATGATAATATTTTTGTTCCGAAATTTAAATTATTGGTTCGAAGTATTTTCATGCTTAGCTGTGATTGATGATTGATGAACTATCTCTAATTGTGGTTTTAAATTGCTTGAAATTGGTGATTAATTGCTTAGTCAACTTTGAGAATATTTCAAGTGATGATAAATTGCATGTCTTTATCGAACATTGTTGATGCATGATTATGAAGGTGTTTTATCGATTGTTAAATCGTATTATTGAAAAGGGCTTATCTCCCAGTTTGATCAATTGGGCACTTAATTGAGGAATTGAATATTATCGTGGTGGATTGATATTTTCATAGCAAGATAATTGTCCTTTTTAGCAGCAGTTACCTATCAATTACTTGATCTTAATTTCGTAATGGGATATTTTGACTCCACAAGGCACTGGTTTTAAACTTCAAATCTAATTGAATCTATAAAATCTCATTAAATCTTAACAAGTACTTGGTCGTTTTACTATCTCCTGAATTGGTTGGTTTCCAATTAATTCTCCTTCTTCATTTCATTAGGGTCTACCTCCCTTAGTCTGCAAGGAGACAACTTAAATAGAGAGATTGGGGATCAGGGTGACAGCCCCCGATCTGAGCCGTTGTTGCGGTGCCTAGACATTATGTGCGACAATAATCCCAAATGGGAAATAACTGTAAAAATAGGCTAAAAGATATTAAAGAGACAACAAAAACAAAAACTGATATCAAAACACCAATGGAGCCATACAATACTGCTGAGCCATTTTATTAATTCGCTAGAAATGAATACAATGGAGGTGTTAGAATGAAGGCACCTAGGCTTGCTCAAGGCAAGCTAGAGAAGCCCTCTGAATCAATGCTGAAATCCCCCACTGATGGTACGCTGTATGACTATAGCTCTGCGCTGCAATATGCCAGAAATGTTGTTTCTACTCTCGAAGAAATGCCGCTAGGATCTGCTACATTGCTTAGAAAATTCTGAGATTTTAACCCCGTACTCTACTCAAGAAACCCACAAAAACTCACGAAGGAATAAGCCAAATGTTGACCCTGGAATTTCGACCCAATTTCCCCTAGCTCCTCTAGCTGCTGGCTGAGTTGGGATCTTTGTTTGACACCTCCAATCTGCCCAGAAAATCTTGCCAAATTAATCTTGGCTTCTCCTCAATAAACCCAGAAAAACCCGCGAAGGAAATCTGGAAAGGCTGACCTCGAAAATTCACCCTCTAGGGATGGCTACACTCTCCTACTGGGTGCGATGGCCTCTATGATGAAAACAATGAAAGAAAGACATCCAACTCTCTGAAAAACTCAGCTATGGAAGGGTTGATCCCCTCATAATTTCCCAGACTGAAATCTCATCAAGTTCTCCTCCCCCGGAGATGATCTCCTCTATGATTGTGTAATCTCCCTAGAAGACTGTGCCGCACTGTAAATGACTACGTAATCCTGTGGCTAAAATGATGATGTTTCTCTCCAAAAACTGATGTGATGGCTCCTCTCCTGAGCGGGCACTCGAAGTCCCCCGAGGACGAGGTTAAGATCTTCGCTTGGAGACACACTTGTGCTAAACAACACTGCAGACTCAGCTAAACAGCTTGAGTGTGCTTTAGTCTTGACAAACAAAAAATCATAAGATGCGAGAATAAATGAGAAAGGCTGCCTTCCTCTCCTTTTATGCTTGTGAACCCCTAAACTCCCTTGGGCCCACCTATGCTGTGCTGCCTCTCTGTGCCATGCTGTCCCTTGCTACGCTGCGCTACCTCTCCCACGCTGCCTCTGCGATGTCCTAAGTGCCTCCTCTCCTGCGCTGTCACTTGGCCGCCTCATGGGCCCCACTTCAACTTTTAATTAATCTGCCCAGTGACTTTAGGAAAGTTCTTTTATTCTAATGTTTTATTCATGGGTCTCCTCACCCCTTTATTTCCGCTCAACATTAGGATTTGCTGAAATTAATCAAAATTAATATCACAATTAACTGACTGCTAATTTGGGGATATTACAGTCCTCCCTGCCAAAAATTGCTTGTCCTCAAGCAATGCCTGAACAAGTCTCCTCTCTAGCTGATGCTCCCCACCGTCATTACAAAATGTGCTTGGGTCCCAAATGCGCCATTGAATCTTCCCTGCCCTTTGCATCACCCTGATATGAAGGGATCTCTCAATGCCAGGATCCCAAGCCATCTTGTCCAACATGAACCTCCACTTGCTCCACTCACCATCCGTCCATGCTAATGAAGTCCCCCACTCCATCAGTGACTCGCTAAAGCCCAATGGAAGATCTACATGATCTCCCCATGTAGTATACAACTCACCCATAAAGGTTATTGAGATGTGGAGAGCTGTAATGCTCGAGTCTCCTGCTAATCTCGTAGAGGTGCCACCATGTTGTCGTTGCACCACTCTGACTGTGAGATACCCCCCATCATGCACAGACTGTATCCCTCTCTCCTAGGGCCTTATGGCGGAAAATGTGGGAAGGCAAACCTCATCCTGCCTGGGCATCTCCATGATGCTGATATCTACCCATCCATTGCCGATCATGACCCTCAACAACAACATGATAAGTCTGCCTCGCCATGCAATGGAGGTCTTAGTAGTCCCCCACATGTCAAACCCAAGGTGGACTGGATCATCATCTGCTTTGTCCCTGCTCATCACAAAGTGGAGTGATCCACTTGCCCAACAAACCCCTAGATCCCCCAACCATACGGGGAGCTCACAACTCCCACTCCTTGAGGGATGCCATTGCGTAGTGCTGCTACCTGCTAGAACCCATCTAGCCCTCATCTCTGACCCTTGTATGTATCCCCTGGGTGGATCCCAAGTATCTGGAGTCTGTCCCATGCATGCGTTCCTGCTCTGCTCCTACCAGACCACGTCGTGATACCCGCTATCCCAACTCTTGCTGATACACTTGGATATTGCTCGGAGTCTGGGTACCCTCCTATAGATGAAATCTACCATCCATCGTCCCTCACATGTGAGCCCAAGGGTGGAACATATGCTACCTTAGCAATCAAACATGCCATCCCTAAGCCTGGACCCGTCAACTTGTGCACCTACCAAGTGTCTCAACTGGAGAGCCTGCTCCCGGCTCATGACATGCGGTATCTCATCCAACTGTCTAGGGTGAACCTCCCATGCCCTGTTGCCTGAATGGAGAGTGTCAAGGGGCACCAACCAAACACTCTGCAACCATAAGTAACACTAAAGGATGATGGTTAGGTATGTCCCAAAGGGCGTGACCAAGAGTCTACCTGAATGCCCAAGAGTAATCCTCCAGATGACACTCTCTCTGCCTCGGATATGTTGATAACACCCTCGTAGCCCTGTCTCCGCCAAACGTGGCATCTCCAGATGCTCAACAAGATTTTCATCGATCCTAGATGAGCTGCATCCCATGGTACAACTACTGCCCCTGTCTATATGTCTCTTTAGAGGCAACGCTCCAAGAGCCCACTGCTTCGCATCATGTGTCACTGCATACCACCAAGTATCACCGCACTCCTCGACCTGCCACTGTATGCCGCAACCTGCCCCTGTACACCAGTCGATACCCTCGACAATAGCTATACTGTCCTGTACCGTCATGTGTCCATCCTGCGTCGCCGCACTTGTCACTCCCTGCATGTACTCAATAAGATGCACTCCTACTCCACAATGCAGTCCGACATACTACAACACACCCCCATGCATCTCCATGCCCATCTATAGACCACTGCCCAATGATGGATGCTCCTACACGTCCCAGGGTGTGATGGCCTAAGGTTGTATCCATATGCGTTGACCCATACTCGATCGGTACTATCACCTCCACTGTTGCATCACCATACTTGCCAATGAATGGATTGTCACTCCAAACCCTCCCTGGGGTGTTCGAGAAGTGAATCTCCCCTGGGGAGTTCGAGAAGTGAATTTCTCTATGTGTCGGTAGTGATGCCACCACTGCTCTGCAAACTCTATGCCCCACACAAAGGTGAAGAATCCCTGGCTCCATACATGGCTTCGTTTAGTGGCCTGCCATGCCACCTCCTCTGACAAGCTCATTCCAAAGTATGTTGATCACCCCGTGTCCTTGCGTAAAAATGTCGTACCAAGACAACCCAAGGGGTCTGTCCATAAACTGGCTGCCCACTGGAGCTGACCAAGACTCCCCTAGCGAATGTGCGCGTTCAACTGTTAGGCCAAACATACCCTCCAAAACATAGTCAACCGGCCTGCTTGGGAAACGATGGGTAGTCCCACCCAAATCCCAATGCCAGTCTAGGGTTCCTGTATTCCCAACGCCTGGTAACTCCTGCTGAACTACACTCGGGTCCACCACCATCTCCATAACCCACTCCACTAAGTACCAACTCAAAATCTCTCGCCATCGAACCCCAACACGCAGATGCTGCACCCTGTGCAACTCTGGTTGTCTCATCCAACTATCCAGGTGAACATATGAGATTTGACTAGGTGGCTCCGTCTCTCCCTCTCCAATGGGAAGAGGTGGCCCAACAGTGTTGCTAGCGACATCTATGTATGCTTGAAGGGGGCTGCTTTGACACTCCAATGTGTCCTCTAGCTGTATCATTAGGGAATCCAACTGTTCCCAAATGTGGGCCAACTTGGTCGCTGACTCGACACAAACCACTCTCATGCCCTCTAGCTCCTCGTTCTGTAGTAGAATAGCCTCTCGTATTGATGTGGCCTTCTCCTTCAAAGCTAGAAGGTTGGCTCGTAGTTGATGGCACCGCTGTGTGCGATCATCGCCCAACACCACTGTATCTCCTAGCGTCTCATTAAGGGTGGATGCTTCTCCTGGTACCTCACCCATCTGCTGTGTGATGTTATCACCCCAAAACTCGGACACGTCCTTGGTCATCACCTCAACGGATGGCACTACTAGGGTAGACTCTACTCTCTCCACTAAGATGTCAACCAACACAGTCAAGAAAGTCTCCAACACGGGTGACCCCTGCACCATACTGGGTGTAACCACTTGCTCCCCATGATCCTGTGTGCCCTCATCCTCCAAGTGCGAGGTAGCCATTCTGATGGCTTCCCCCTCTGTTATTCGGTTAAGCTGGAAAAAAGTATCCAATCTTCCCACTCGATCCCGAGTCGTGCACTCGGTGGATCCATCATACTTGGGGAAAGGTATCCTCCCAATGGTATGCTGCAGCCCAGAGCTCTGCGTGCTAGACCCCCCATCATTCCTGCCTGAGCTGGCAGTAATCTCTGAAGGACAAAGCTACTATGAAGTTTTCCCCCATGGATTGCCATTCTCGGAAATAATCTCCCATGGTTATATGATCATGTCGCCTACCTTGCTCACTCGGGACTAAAGGTATAAATGTAGGCAACGTGGTCCTGGTTGGCCTGCTGAAGGCTAGCAGGTAAGTGGTTGGTAAAGGGTGGTCATACGGTTGTGAGGCCCCAGAAGTCTCTCCAACCAGGAATTCATGATGGATGCTCTCATTCCTATTCTATTGCTTGAGTCTTTCCAACATCCCCTTCTGTCCTTTGGCTAAATCATTTAGGACCTTAAAGATGCTACCAAATGTTGCTTCCCATTTTCTCCTTGAATCCCCCATATTTGCCACCTCTACTGCCTTTGGTGGGTAAGGTTCTTCCTACTCTCCTTGTTCATAGAAAAAGATCCCTGCCGCTGAGCCAAGAACGAAGCTTTGATACCATTGTAATACCCCAAATCGGAAAATAACAGTAACAATAGGCTAAAAGATATTAAGGAGACAACAAAACAAAAACTGATATCAAAACACCAATGGAGCCATAGAATACTGCTGAGCCATTTTATTAATTTGCTAGAAATGAGTACAATGGAGGTGCTGGAATGAAGGCACCTGGGCTTGCTCAAGGCAAGCTAGAGAAGCCCTCTGAATCAATGTTTAAATCCCCCACTAATGGTACGCTGTATGACTATAGCTCTGCGTTGGAATCTTCTAGAAATGTTGCTGCTGCTCCCGAAGAAATGCCGCTAGGGCCTGCTACATTGCTCAGAAAATTCTGACACTTTAACGTCGAACTCTACTCAAGAAACCCACAAAAACCACGAAGGAATTCACCAAATATTGACCCTGGAATTTCGACCCAATTTCCCCTAGCTCCTCTATTTGCTGGTTGAGTTAGGATCTCTGTTTGACACCTCCAATCTGCCCAGAAAATTTTTCCAAATTAATCTTGGCTTCTCCTCAATAAACCTAGAAAAACCCGCGAAGGAATTCCGGAAAGGTTGACCCCGGAAATTCACCCTCTAGGGATGGCTACGCTATCTTGCTAGGTACGATGGCCTCTATGATGAAAACACTAAAAGAAAGGCCTCCAAGTCTCTGAAAAACTCAGCTATGGAAGGGTTGATCCCCTCACAATCTTCCTAGCTGAAATTTCATGAAGTTCTCCTCCCCCAGAGATGATCTTCTCTATGACTGTGTAATCTCCTTGGAAGACTGTGCTGCCTTGGAAATGACTACGTAATCCTGTGGCTGAAATGATGATGCTGCTCTCCAAAAACTGATGGGATGGCTCCTCTCCTGAGCAGGCACTCGAAGTCCCCCGAGGACGAGGTTGGGATCTCTGCTCGGAGACACCCTTGTGCTAAACAACACTGCAGATTCAGCTAAACAGCTTGAGCGTGCTCAGTCTTGACAGACAAAAATTCATAAGATGCAAGAATGAATGAGAAAGGCCGCCTTCCTCTCCTTTTATGCTTGTGAACCCCTAAACTCCCTCGGGCCCACCTATGCTGTGTTGTCCCTCTGTGCCACGCTGTCCCTTGCTACGTTGCGCTGCTTGGCCCCACGCTGCCACTGTGCTGTCCTAAGTGCCTCCTCTCCTGTGATGTCACTTGGCCTCATGGGCCCCACTTCAAATTTTAATTAATTTGCCCAGTGACTTTAGGAAAGTGCTTTTATTCTAATGTTTTATTCATGGGTCCCTTCACCACTTTATTTCCGCTCAACATTAGGATTTGCTGAAATTAATCAAAATTAATATCCCTATTAGCTAACTGCTAATTTGGGGATATTACAACCATATATATTTCTACTTCTGCTATCTTTCAAGCCTCTATGATGATGTCATCTCTATTACTGCTATAATGCATCTTATCATGACTGTGATGCTTCCTTCCTTTACTTGCTAACTACAATGCACTTGTAAATAGATTAAGTGTGTGAGAGACCTTCTAATAGTGGAGGTCTATCACCTCTTCCTTCTTTGACTTCTTCTTTTCTAGTTCTTCTACTTCGTTGGTGAGATGGGTTTCATTTCTTTTGTTTTTCTTCTTGTTGTCCTTCTTGAGTTTAGGACAATTCCTCTTGAAATGCCCATATTCATTACATTCATAGCATTGAATCTTACACATGTCAATTTTCTTTTGAAATCTTTTTCAAGACTTCCGTTTCTTCCTTTCCATTGCTGCATATGCTTGTGTTTCTTCATTTGCTCCAACGTTGTTCTTTGCCTTCAATCTGGTTTCTTCAATTTTGCATAATGACCATAGATCATTGAATAGGGTAGTTTCCTTCTTTCCATAAATATTTGGTACAAAATTGCCCCATTCATCAAGTAGTGCATTGAGCGCAATGGTGGTTATCTCTCGTTCAGACATTACTTCTCCTATCTCTTGCAGTTGATCTCTTATTTGATATACTTTCATAAGGTATGAGGCCACCCCTTCTTCGTTTGATACCTTCATCTTGTATAGTTTGGTTCTTAATGATATAATTTCTCCTACAGTGCTTACAGAGAACAATTCTACCAACTTTTCATAGATCTCTTTCGATGTCTTCAACTTTGCTACATAAGGGATGAGAGAATCCCTTATTGCCTCAATGAGGATCCTTTGAGCCCTTATTTCTCCTTTTATATACTTCGATAGTGCTCGAGATTTCTCTTGTGATGGTTTGGAGATTGATCCCTTGACATATTCTTAACTTCATTTCTATGAGAATCAAATCTATTCTCTTCTTCCATGCAAGGTAATTTGATGACCCAACAAGTTTGTTGTTCTCCTTGCAGAAAGAAGTCAATGTAGATTGAGACATAAAATATAGAATACTTGTCATGTGAAGATGCTCCTTTGATAGTGATATCTTCAACTTGATGCCTTTTTGATGATGTTGACTTCCACTATTCCTTTGTTGTTGACCTTTGAAGATGCCTCCTTGATGATGATTGCCTTCTTGATGATTTTCTTTTTCCAAAAGACAATGCTTCCTCTTCAAGATGGGGAGAGATGATCTTCTTCAAGGATGTTTGAGATATGATCCTTTCTTCAATGAGACGGAGATCACTTTGATTTCATTGGTGATGATGAAGTGATATTTCTTGCTTCCTTTGGTTGATGATTTTAGAGTGTGTAAGCTTCCCAAGAATGCTTCAAGTGTAGAGTCCTTTGAGTGGAGGTAGGGTTTTTTGAGGTCTTCTTCTTCTTCCAAGGGTTCCTTCCTTCAAGATGACGTGTAGACTAGTCTTCCTTGATGCTCTTTAGCTCTCCTTGATGACTCAATTTTCTTGATGCTATTCTTGTGCTTGATCCTTATGTGTCCTTCAATTGGACGATCTTCAAGTTGCCTTCGTTGTTGTCGCCTTAGCTCTGATACCATGTTGAGAAATCAAGGGCAACTCGATTAGGGTGATTTTTCTTACTTTGATAACTGCTTCTTGTTAATTTTTCATAAAGCAACATTGTTCTTTACTTTGATAGTTACATTTCTTCATTAACATGTTGCATTCACCCCAAATAATTTTTCCAATGTACAGATCTATATCATTAACCATCAAAAAATGAAACTATGCGGAAAGAACAATACCATCATCATCATCATCATCATCTAAACAACGAAAAATAAAAGATCAAAGGAAGAGAAGCATGAGCACATAGAGACACCAGGATTGGTTCGAGACTCCGAGAGCAGGGAAAAACCCACTATGGGGAAAACCCTTGGAAATTTTTCTTCTTAGATCTTCATTGAATGATTCAACAACAAGAGTACAATGATCCATGAGTACATATCTTTACGATGTAGAAAACAAATAGCATACAAGCACTAAAATGATACCCATACTTCTGCATGAAGGAAACTGAATCTGAGAACTGAAATGCACTGACACTAGCTGTAGCAAACTGATGAACACAAATGATACTGAACGAGGACTGAAGATACATCTGCAACGGAAACAAACAGATATGATCTACAGATCAATAGATGTATAATACCACAACTCGGATTTGAAAGATAACCAAGTGATCTCAACTCTGAAGTCCTAGATCTAAATCCAGGAGATTGTCAATGACGCTCTGACGCAACTGTGACTGAACGACTGATGTCTGGAAGCACTAAACAATCAACTGAAGATGAACCAAATTAGATCTGTCCAATAACTCTCTGAGCCGCGGCCTTAACATGCTCAACTTGTGGCTTTGCAGCCCTGAGCTGCTACCACAACACCTTGTGCCCGTGACTCAGCTTCATAACAAGCCGATCTGACCTTAGGGCTTTCGCTGTGCCCTTAACATGTTGTGCCAACGGCTTTGGCACCTTGGCTGCGGGCACAACACATCCTGCCCTCGACTTTGCTTTAGAAGGGCCGCTACCAGGGCCTTACCTGCCCTGGTTCAATAGACCCAGGTTTGGAATGTGCACCAGATTCTGACCCTGATCCACTGCGTGTCACTGCGCGAGCTCCTTCCGACGTACCTGTGCGAGCCAAGAAACCGAAAATACTACCAAAAACGAAAATAGCATGGAGAAGATCTCATGAGCGAATGTGTGCAAATGAACTTGAGGTCGCTTCTACTATTTATAACTTTGTGAGTGACCGCTTGGGGCTTTGACCGGATCAACATGCGGTTAGGCCAACCCATAAAATATTAAATTAATTCATAACTTAACTTCTGCTCAACCGATTGGGGCGATCTATAGGTCGATTTTGATCCTCTCAAAAAGAGGAATCTAATTAAGTTATTACCTTAATCATCCGAGCTATCCAATGTGGAATTTCACCTTAGTTGCAAAAATTAACACTCCATCTCAACTATGAAGTATTCCACTTTGGAATCTCTGCTTGTAGTTCTCTGCATCATGGAGTCATCACGACTCAAAACAATCTGCTGATATTTGATCATCGATCAATATGCCATTCTGATATTCACGTATCATCATGTGTCGTTATTGAACATCTTTGTCATGTAGTCGTCATGCTGTGAACCTTTCTCATTACAAATCAACAATGTACTCTTCATGCTTATTTCTGTTTATCTCTTGATTGCTTCTGCTTGTATGTTGAACATTCTCGGATATAGAAGAAGAAACTTTCACTGGAGGCGAGCTTGGGCTACCACCCTTCTTTCATCAGGCTGTCATTATGGAGTCTTTGCCATCGGGTTACTACCCGGAATATCATCATCGAAGAGCATATTAACAGGGAGCACATCTTGTCTCGTAACTGCATCAGGAAGCACATCTTCCAGAATTTCATGGGGGAGTTATACCTCTACAACCCCATATCTAGCAAATAGGATACCCATCCACGCAGGGGATATTATCTCGACCCTCGTGTCACATCGGGTAGCTCACTCTCAACCCAGAATCACATAGGGTTATTTCACATCGGGGATCTCACTCTCAACCCAGAACCACATAGGGTTATCCCAACCCATCCTATTTCCTATTGATCTTCCCATCGATGATCCTGAATAGCCATGTGGTAGAACACCTGCATCATAATCCAACTTGGATGAGATACCCAACTTACCAAGAGGTAACGATCACACACCTCCAAGCCTTCTGAACCCCTTGGCCAAATGGGGAGGGCCAATCCCAACAAACCCTATGGGTATGATGCCAACTTATCAAGAGGTAACGATCACACACCTCCAAGCCTCCTGAACCCCTTGGCCAAATGGGGAGGGCCAATCCCAACAAACCCTATGGGTATGATGCCAACTGAGGTATACTCTGCAACAACCAAAGGTGGAGGAGATATTTGACATGTCAAAACAGACAAGGATCACACACATCCCACGGGTGACAGATAGGGAATACGGCCTATTGTCCAGAGTTCCCTCCACCCCAGGAGCCCTCTTCTCAATTCCTCGTTCTGGGAGCTCAAATAGAGAGGAAGAGCTGGTTCAGTGTCTTCGATCAGCGCTGCTCTCATTTGGTATCTGCTGATTCCTGTACCTACAGGACATCAAATCAAGTGTTATGTCATACATAATCATGTAAATCGCAATAAGATACCAATAGCAACAAGATACCATAACCATCCTCCCTCTCATGTCAATCACAAGCCTCAACTTGTTTCGAACAACTGCACTATCTCACTAAATGGAGAAAGCATAGTCCCAACTATACGTATTTTGGATTCTGTGTCATCATCGTGTATCCATGTCATCCAGATCATACTCAATCAACTCTCTAGGGAGCTTCGACATCGTGCCTCACAACTAGCCTTGCTAGCAGCATTATATCTGACCTCGGTCGTGCTATGGACCTCTTGTCCAAGATATCATGGAAAATCTTATACTAAGGTAGCATCCAAATGTGCTCATCGATACTAATCGAAAACATCATTAGTTCATTCATGCCGCTACAAATCATGGGAGAAATATCTCAACCAAATAAAAGATGTTTGGTGGCAATTCTGAGTGAAGCTGTTCAATCATGAATTCAATCACATCATATACGGAAGAATGTTCAAAGCGGAACATCATGTTGAAAACTGTAACTAGGATCGGTCTTCATATTGACTATGTAATTATGTATTTATGTAAAGAAGAAGACATATAATAAAATGTATTTTGCTGTACTTGCTTCATGGGTTTCATGAGCAAGTTTTTTATTATAGGTTAATAGACTTCTTCTTGATGTCTATTAGGGTTTTGTCTTCTAGGTATAAATATAATTAAGTATGAAGTATCTAGTCTAGAGAAAATGCTCCAAGACCTTGCCAAAGGATCCATGAAAGAATAGCTTATGTCAGTCCTCAAACCATGCTGAAAGATAAGCTCAAATGCTGGGTGAAAGTCGGCCTTATGCATAGTGATGAAGTCGGCTATAAGGTTGGCCCAATGTTTGCAGAAACGCCCCCCCAAGGACACAACGTAATGACATAGAATCAGACACGGATCCGTATATCGAAACGCTGTTGAAAAAAAAAAAATTTGCGTCTCGGAATTTTGGATCTGTACGACCGGATCCGTGTTTCTGTACGGCGGATCTGCATTTTCGTATGTCGGATCCGCGTTTTCGTACGGCGGATCCAGTGCGCTTCCGGTACAGATCTGTACGGATCGCCAGCGGTTCCGTACGGATCCGACTAATGCAGCAAAAAAAATGACTTTTAAAAATATAATAAATTAATTTTTAACTGTTGTTGGGTTAGCGGGTGGGTTAGTGTTCAGTTAGCGATAGGATGAAAAAAGATATAAGCTCTCTTTCACCTCCTTAGACTTTCATGGTAATGTTAAATTCTCAAAGTAAAAGGATGAAAATGAAAAATAATTTTCATCCTTTTAATTAAATTTTTAACATTACCATGAAATGACTCACGATGTTTGAGAGTGGTTTCAGCCTGATCGGACATCATATGGAGAAAATAAAATTTCATATCCTATTCAAAATTCAGCAGACTTAACAGTTTTCAGGAATTTAGGATCAATGGTATGGTGGCATTTCATTCGATTATATCATGTATGAGGGTATGTGATTAGCATTTAATCAAGAGCACCAAGCCCTATATGTACCCTAGTGTTGGTGGTGTTAATTGTTGAACTCCTTTGTCATGTCGTTAGAAAAAATTACATTTCAATCAAGTCAAATCATCGATCAAGCATGTTAAGTTCTTTCTATCATATTTTAAGGCTTGCATTAGGTAGTTTGATTAAAATTGGGCAATTTTGATTAATGTCCCTAGATAATCGAGGTAGAGGCAAAGGCTAGACAAGAGCAGAAGAATCTAGATTATAGATGGTTGATGCTCAAATAATTAATCATTAATGTACAATTGATGTTCATATCTATCTTGATTTATTTACATATATGCATGCTTCCATATCTTCTACAAGTAATTTGGTATTTTGAATGTTTTTTAATATAAATGCAAAAAAAAAAAAAAAATATATATATATATAGTAGACGCTTCCGAGACGCTTCGCTTCCTAGATTTTTTGGAAATGACGCTTCCGCGTCCCCGCTTCCAAAAAACGTCCCCGCTTCGTCCCCGCTTCGTGCAACGTTGGGTTGGCCTAAAGACAGGGTCTGTGCCCTACCTAATTGACACAGAAAATTGCGGATTCAGCTCTGTAATTTCTACAAAAAATTGTGGATTCAGCTCTGTAATTTCCACAGAAAGGTGCGGATTTTGCTCTGTAATTTCCACAGAAAAATTGCGGATTTCTGAGGACTTGTTCAGGGTTTCAAGTGCAGATATAAAGACAGAAGTAATGCTGACTGTTCTAAGTTAAAAGGTGCGGATTTTCAGAGGGTACTAAATGCAGATAGCTCTGAAGTAAAAGTGCAGATTAGTAAGCAGCAACTGTGGTCAAGCTTGAAGTAAATTGCAGTCAAACCTGTGGTGAATATGTTGACATACTAAAGTGGAATGAAGTCTGTAATACTCCTCAAGTGAGGAAAATTCAGGGTTATGCAAAGTGGAAAAGACATTTCTATGCAAGGTACATAACCATTCTAGAGCAGCAAGAAAGATTCGAGAAAGATAGACCTAGGGACCGAGCTCTCTAGTAGTAGAACAGTGCAGGTTGCTGCAGAAAAGAAGAATCAGTTTGAAGGGCAAGAAAGAAGTGGTGACAAGGTCTTGTTGGCATTAATAGGTCAAGGGTCTAAAGTCTTGGTCATGGTACTTGTCATCTGAAAGTCTATAAGAAGAATTTCTCGTGGGTTTTCCTCTCCAAGAGGGAGAGGTTTTGCCCTGGCTTGAAGAACCTAAATTTGTGTCTCTTGTATTTTGGTAATTGACTTGATGAAAGACTGAATAAGTTAAGAAAAGAAGACATAAGTAAATCAAGTAAGCTCACAAGTAATTATCAAGAAGAGAATTTGTATTAATCTCTAGACCTACAAATTTTCAACACATCAATGCTTAAACCAACTAATAGATGCCATATTGCATTCAATCAACATTTGAACTTTAAATCAGAGTATCCAAGAATTTACATTATTCAAAGGCATTTCAACAACCTTGCTATATGGAATTTCTTTCCCAAATTCCAGAAATCAATTTATCATGTCATGATACATCATTACTATATTCAAAAGTCATCTCCCTCTTACTTAGATTTTCAAGGCCTTATCACCTATCAAGGATAGACTATTAGTGTGTATAATCAAAGTCATAATTAAAAGTCAAGATCATACCTTGGAATTCATTATCCTGACTTCACCAGATAACAATCACATATAAACAAATCTGAATCAAGGAGTTTGCATCACGCAACACTCTCTATGAGCCTAAGGCCTTATCATGCCAACATATCTAGCCTTACTCAAATCAAATTTGAGTCAACAAAATCAGCTCATCCAAGTTTAGAAGCCAGTCACAACTATTATCAAAGACATTGATTTCATAGTTATCAATTCTTCCAACTAGAGACAGTTAGCGCACATATCAAGTCTTGACTTCATTTCATGTCAAGTTCTCAAGTTTGTCATTTAACATGTCATTATAGGCCATTTCCGTCATTAGATGTAAGTGCATACACATCACGGTTAAATCATGCATGTTCATACTATTTCACAACAACCTTTCTGCTAGGAACAAGGAGGCCAATACAAAACCATACGTCTGTATACTCACATATGACACTGAAGGTCGCTCTGCACACATAACATAGTCATATGTGAAAATCAACCATCACCAGCTCAATTAATGTCAAATACAAATGTGCAATCATGGTAAGATCTATATATCCAGACATGTCTCAATCATTAAGCATCATGTCGAAAGTACCAAACACATTTTATCAATATCAATCAACCAAAACATGATGCGCAATCCTCAAACACAATGACATATCCAAATGAATGTCTTGGTCACTTGCATACACAAATTCGGTTCAAAGATACGGACTTTCCCAGCTGACAGATCTTACTGGCATCTGCAATACATCTACAAAATTGACATCTTCCAAGTGACCATCTGATTTCATGCTCAATTCTAGCAATACCAGAAATCAATTGACAACAACAAGACAAATTAGAGATCCATGGATTCAGAGTATAGATCAAATTCATTATATATAAGTTCAATTCTGTGTCTCTCAGGCATAGTCACATCTATGAGCCTTCCTTTGCGCAAATGAGGCTCAAACCTCAGCTACAGATCAACAATGTCAGATACTTAAATCATATTTCAATAGATCATAAACTATCAACATGAAAATGAATCTTTTAAGAGAGAGTTTCTCTCTCTGAATGAAAATCCACTTCATTCATGTCATCAACCTGCCTTTACAGGGATCAAGCAATAACAGATCTATCATAAACACATATCTATCACGAACATCAATATCATGTCATCCATCTTTCATTAAGGGCTAGACTAGAAAGATCAGGGCGACATGTAGATGTGACAACACAACCTTAAGATCCAATAACAATACATCATGTTAAAGCATTTAATTTCACTTCATGCTATAAGCACAAATAGTCAAAGATCTAGAACATCAATCTCATAAATATGCCTTTATAATCACGATTGCCAATACCATGCACATCATAATCAATAGGATCAAGTTAGGTTAATCCATAAACCAACAAGGTGCAATGAGCTTTCATCATGCTGATTGCAAGTATTATCAATACCATATCAATGAGGTAAACTTCCATAAGAGATTCAACAGATCTTATGCATATCAAGAATCAAGAGTACCATCCACCAAAAATCAGAATCAGGATCTCAAAACAATAGATGTTAGCCACATATTAAGTTATGCTATTATATCCATGATCGACAATCACATCAAGTATTCTCGCAAAATCAAGTAGATCATCATGATCAAAACATTCAATACCAGGTGTACCATTTCATCATAGTAAACATAATCCCAATCACTCTTATATGTGCATGCATGAACCATCCGAGAAGTAGACATTCTCAATATATCAAAGGGCTTACCTAGCCATCCAATGTTGTAGCTAAATCATAAAATTAAAACAATATACCAAGCATGCCTTACGATATTACTTGTGCACCTTCACATAGGCAACTTGTAGTGCGCAAGTGCTTCTTTACCTTTTTTGGATGTAGGCGTCTTTCCTTTTCCAGATCTGGCTGCATTTCCAGATCTAGCCAACTTTCCTGCATTTCCAAAGATCCTCAAGAGGGATCCATCCATCACATATCATCACAAAGGTTAGATATAGCCAAGTGCTCAAATATACATGCAGGAAGTAACGACTAGAAACAATAATCATAGAAATCGGATCCATTAGCAAGGGTTATAAGTCAAGGAATACTTATCTTTAATGAGAGATGATCCTCTTCCTTCTAAACCAACCTTCAAGTGTTAACCACAGATCATACAACAGTGTTGCCTTCAATCAACAACTTTATCGATACCAAGGTCAACTGTCAAATCGATCCCAAGTACTTGAGCATGTCCTCATAGAGCATGTGAGGGTTTCATATACCAAATCTCAAGACTTTGCCATAAACCAAGGTTTCTCTCAAACCATTATCCACTAACTGCCTTGGGCTTTCTTCATACCATAGAATTATTTAGGTCTCTACCATCCTCTGCTTGCTTCCATAGAAGTCTCTTCTTGGGGTGATCCTCATTGCTTTTCTTCAACCAGCTCTGATACTGTGTTAATTTTTCATAAAGCAACATTGTTCTTTACTTTGATAGTTACATTTCTTCATTAACATGTTGCATTCACCCCAAATAATTTTTCCAATATACAAATCTATATCATTAACTATCAGAAAACGAAACTATGCAGAAAGAAAAATACCATCATCATCATCATATAAGCAGCGGAAAATAAAAGATCAAAGGAAGAGAAGCATGAACACATAGAGATGCTGAATCTGAGAACTGAAATGCACTGACACTGGCTATAGAAAACTGATGAACACGACTGATATTGAATGAGGACTGAAGATACATCTGCAGCGGAAACAAACAAATCTGATCTACCGATCAACAAATCTATAATACCAAAACTCGGATTTGAAAGATCACCATGTGATCTCAACTCTGAAGTCCTAGATCTGAATCCAGGAGACTGTCAATGACTCTCTGATGCCACTGTGACTGAACGACTAATGTCTGGAAGTGCTGCACAATCAACTGAAGATGAACCAAATCATATCTGTCCAGTATCTCTTTGAGCCGCGGCCTCAACACGCTCAACCCGCGGCTCTGGGGCTCTGAGCCGCTACCACAATAGCTTGGGGTAACATCGGATGTGCTCTAGCTCCCAAAATTTGTGGAGGCGCTAAAGTACATGAGATCTCCAGGAACCAGAAAGTGTTTAGAAGAATTCCATCTGGTTTAAGTTTTATTCAAATAATTAATCTTTTTAATTAAGGACCCTAAGTCTAACTTAGAAAAATTAAAAGATTAAAGTGAATTAAAATAAGCATGTGATGAGAATGACTTAAGTGACGCGGATCAAGCAACTTCTAATCTTAGCCGTCGATTAGAGATTAGATCATGGCCATTGGTTTCCCAACGAGAAAAGTATAAGAGAAGGTTTTGGGGTTAGTTGGAGAACGCACACACTAGCAAAGCACTGAAGCTAAGCTGAGATTCTAGGGCGTGGTTTTCTAAGAATTTCAGAAGTGTTTCAGCTGCAACGAGGGGCAGTATTGGCAAGCGAGATGGTTTGATCCCAGGCCAAGAGTACAACGAGAGCAAAGAAGGAGCATTCCAGAGCAGCGCAGAGGCAACAACTACGCAGTCCAACCAAGAGCCCAACAGGGGCAGCGCAGAGGTAGCAGGAGCCAAGGAAGGTTGATGCAAGCCTAGTTAGGGCAGCGCAGGGGTAGCGTAACCCCTTCTAGGGTGACACAGACCCTTCCTGAGCAGTGCAGAGGCTGACACAGAGGGCTTCAGAGCAGCGCCAGGGTTTCCAGAGGCCAGAAAGGGGCTGAGTTTTGTAAATCCCGTTTGAGGGTGTGAATCAGTCATATTTTTCTGTCTCCGGGATAGAGGTATTGTTGCCATTTATATTTCTCTGTCGGGTTAACCAGTTTTGGTGCCCAAGATTGTTGTACTTAGAATCTGCATAATACTAAAAACCCTCTAGAAGCTAGCAGCACCGGTTTTCCCGCATTGGCTTTTTCGGGGATATTTGTCCAAAAAATCCTTGTGTGTCACCTTGTCTATGAGCATGTTATTCAGTATTTGATTTGTATGTGTAGGTTGTTAACTGTATTTACTTTGATGTTAATTTTGAATACTTAGATTAATAACTTATGTAAGTAGGAGAAGTAAATCAAGATTTAACACTAGGATTTCTTAAGTTTAAGAAATTTTCACATGGTATCAAAGTGATTGCAGATCAAGCTGGATCTCCAGCAAGATGACTGAAGAATTCTATGTTGCAGAAAGTAGCAGCAGCAACAGAGAAACCAGAGAGGGCGGTGCCGCACCAGAAGGATGTAGAGGTGGCAAGAGCCATGCAGGGGCTGTGAAATCCCAACTGGGTGACACAGAGACAACACAGTGCCTTCCAGAGGGATGTAGGAGCAGCCTGCGCTGAGCCAATCTCCTCATGTAAAGGCCAGCCAGGGTGACGTAATCCAGCAATTGATTGCTGTGCAGAGTGCCTTGAATCAAAAGATGAGTTGCAGATCTTTAGCAGTTGCTGGTGGGGTGAAGATTTTTCCGGTGCAGAATTAAGCCTAAGACAAAGAGTGGGAGGTGAACAACTGCTCAGCAGATTTCATTGCTAAAATAAATTTGAGGATCGATCATAGGGTGATTGAAGAGAGTTGATTCCTTGTGTTTGGCAGATTTCCAAGGAAGAAATCAGTTGTCAGAGGGAGCAAAGGGTGCCTTTTCACGAAGGACCCTAAATCCGAGCTTCAATTGAGAAGCGGGGAGAGGAAGATCTGTTTCGACAGAGTAGATCAGAGCAAATGGCGCCACACGAATTGCGTGATCAGTATAGGTTGGACGACCTGTCCAACTTTGCTATCTGGAAGGCCAGGAATCCTGGTAATCCTCGAGGCATACGGCTTGAGGGAGCATGTAGAGAGTCTCTTGGCTACACCAATCGATGTGAAACTCCTTGCAGAGCATAATGAAGCAGCGACACATGCCAAGCGCTTCATCATGGATGGGGTTAGATCATGTGGTACCACACATAGCCGAGAAGAAGACGACTCAGGAGATGTGGAAAGCTTTACCCACATTGTATCAGGGAAAATCCGTTTAGAGGAAGATGCTTCTGGAGAACCAGCTGAGGTTATTTATGATGACCAAGGAGGAGGAAATCGATGCTTTCCTATTCAGACTATAGTCTATCCGGGATCAGCTGACTGACATGGAGGTTAATGTGGATGATGATGTCATGGTGATGACTTCTCTAAATGTAGTCACAAAGGACTGGGAAACATTTGTCCAAAGCATTTTGGGCAGAGTGGACCTTCCTAACTGGGACGATATTTGGGCTATCCTCTGACAAGAGGAGATCCGTCGAATGACCAAGAAGTAGACCAACACCAGAGTAGGCAAGGTGAAGAAGAAGGAAGAGGAAGATGCAGCCCTGTCATCAAGGAAGCAACAAGGGAAAGATAAGCGTGATCTGTCAAAGATCAAATGTTTCCAATGCAACGAACTTGGAAACTTTGCCAGCAATTGTCCTCAAAGGAAGAAGGACAAGGAAGCTTCTATTTCCAAGGCTGCTGTAGCAGACGATGGTTATGAAGATGACATAGCCATGAGCGCTCATGAACCACTGAGGTGGGGCGATAGTAGCTACAAAGTGGTGGCAGGATCCTTGAGTAGCCCAACTCTTGGATCACATCCGTGCTACGAGAGCCTTAAGATAGTAGCAAGGAATAACTAGAGCAGTGGGAGCAAAGATCATGGATGAAGCAAAGGCAAAGGTTGACACGTTGGAGAGGGAGCAACGCAGTGCAGAGGCAACAACATCGTAGAGGGCAGTAGCGTAGAGGTAGTGCAAAGGAGGCATGCTTACGTAGTGCAGAGCTGCAGCAACGCAGTGGCTTCAGGAAGACATCATAGAGTAGCAACCTATGGAGCTTCAATTATGAGATGCAGCCCGACTAACTTATCTGTCATTAGGCAGGGGTCCTTCAGTTGCTTACTCTCAGCAACTGAGTTGCAGTGCAACAATTGGCAGCATGAGGCAACAATTTGAGAGGGAGCTGCAGTACGGATGTAGCAGTGACGATGGTAGAGTTATGGGCAACAGTACAGAGAGCAGCAACAACGCAGTGATGTAGGGCAGTAGGGCAAGCATCAACACAGAGACCAACACTGGAGATCAGAGCAATACTTCGAGGTGAAGTGTATTGCTAGAGCACATTCCTTGCTAAGAGGGAGTGTTGATATTTTGGGGTGTGGGGGTAGCATCGGATGTGCTCTAGCTCCCAAAATTTGTGGAGGGGCTAGAGTACATGAGATCTCCAAGACCCAGAAAGTGTTTAGAAGAATTCCATCTGGTTTAAGTTTTATTCAAATAATTAATCATTATAATTAAGGACCCTAAGTCCAACTTAGGAAAATTAAAAGATTAAAGTGAATTAAATTAAACATGTGATGAGAAATTGAGAATGACTTAAGTGACGCGGATCAAGCAGCTTCTAATCTTAGCCATCGATTAGAGATTAGATCACGCCCGTTAGTTTCCCAACAAGAAAATTATAAGAGAATGGCTTGGGGTCAGTTGGAGAACACACAGATTGGCAGAGCACTGAAGCTAAGCTGAGATTCTAGGGTGTGGTTTGCTAAGAATTTTAGAAGCATTTCAGCTGCAGTAAGGGGAAGTATTGGTAAGCGGGATGGTTTGATCCCAAGACAAGAGTACAACGAGGGTAGAGAAGGAGCATTCCAGAGAAGCGCAAAGGCAGCAACTACGCAGTCCAGCCAAGAGCCCAGCAGGGGCAGGGCAGAGGTAGTAGGAGCCAAGGAAGGCTGACGCAGGCCCAGTTAGGGCAGCGTAGGGGCAACGTAACCCCTTCTAGGGTGACGCAATCCCTTCCTGAGCAGCGCAGAGGTTGACGCAGAGGGCTTCAGAGCAACGCTAGGGTTTCCAGAGGCCGGAAAGGGGCCGAGTTCCATAAATCCCATTTGAGGGTGTGAATCAGTCATATATTTCTATCTTCGGGGTAGAGGTATTGCTGCCATTTATATTTCTCTGTCGGGTTAACCAGTTTTGGTGCCCAGGATTGTTGTACTTAGAATATGATAATAATAAAAATCCTCCAGAAGCTAGCAACACCAGTTTTCTCGCATTGGATTTTTCTGGGCACATTTATCCAGAAAATCTTTGTGTGTCACTTTATCTATGAGAATGTTATTCAATATTTGATCTGTATGTGTAGGTTGTTAACTGTATTTACTTCGATGTTAATTATGAATATTCAGATTAATAACTTATGTAAGTAGGAGAAGTAAATCAAGATTTAACAGTAGGATTTCTTAAATTTTCACCCAGAATAGCCTGTTTGACCTCAGGGCTTTGGCTGCGCCCTTAACATGTTGTGTCAACAGCTTTGGCACCTTGGTTGCGGGCATAACACATCCTACCCACGACTCTGCTTAAATAGGGTCGTTACTAGGGCCTTACTTGCCTGCGGCTCTAGTTCAATAGACCCAGGTCTAGAATGTGCACCAAACACTGACCCCGATCTACTGTGTGCCAATGTTCGAGCTCCTTTCGACCTACCTGTGCGAGCCAAGAAACCAGAAATACGACCAAAAACGAAAATAATATGGAGAAGATCTCATGAGCGAATGTTGCAAATGAACTTGAGGTCGCTTCTGTTTATAACTTTGTGAGTGATCGCTTGGGGTTTTGACTGCATCAACATGCGATTAAGCCAACCCATAAAATATTAAATTAATTCATAACTTAACTTCTGGTTAATCGATTGGAGCGATCTATAGGTCGATTTTGATCCTCTCGAAAAGAGGAATCTAATTAAGTTATTATCTTAATCATCTGAGCTTTTCAATGTGGAATTTGACCTTAGTTGCAAAAATTAACACTTGTGATGTTCTTTTACTTATCTTGATGTACTTGTACTTAGCTTCTTATTTACTTGATTATTATTGTGTTCTTTTATCATCAAAGAACTACCAAACTATGAAGATCAATGAGACAAGAGGAGACAAAATGTAGGCTGCAAGCCTGGGCCAAAACCTCTTCCCTTGAGATGAAAACCCACAAGAATTATTATCTTCTTATAGAATCTTCAAATGACGAATTCCAAGCCCTGGGACCCTTGACAAAGACCCCTCCAAGACCAAGGGACCCTTTCTTCTTGATGTGATTTCCTTACACAACTCACAACAACAAACTTTGACCTACCAGTAACTTCTCCAACAACTTCGACCCCCAACGACAATTTCTGCAACTTCGACCTAGCAGCTTTAGCAACTTGGACCTAACAACTTCACAACTTCGACCTGATGCAACTTTACAACTTTGATCTTGATGCAACTTCACAACTTCAACCCCCAACGACAATTTCTGCAACTTGGACCTAGCAGCTTTAGCAACTTGGACCTAACAACTTCACAACTTCGACCTGATGCAACTTTACAACTTTGACCTTGATGCAACTTCACAACTTTGACTTGATGCAACTTTGCAACTTCAATCTTGATGCTGCTTCATAACTTCGACCTAAATGCAACTTCACATCTTCTTGATGCAACTTCAAAATTTTGACCTAGCAACTTTAGAATTTCGTTACACATGAGCGAGAGAGAGAGACCGACAACTTCAATTCCAACTTCCTTCTTGAATTTTGCTTGCCTTTTTGGATTCCTTCTTAAGATTGAATTTATTCTCTTATTCTTTTACATGTCTTGGATGTGTGCTTCAAATGAGGTCGAATGCCTCTTATATATAGGCTTCCCAATGGTACGAATTGCCTTCATGAGGCCGAGTTTATTTCTTGTAGGCTGACTTGATCTTTGAGGGTCTTTTGACACAATTTTGACTCAAATAAATTCTTTTGACTTGATACAATATGTCCAATGGGGTCTTATATATATGACAATGACTTAATTGACTTCTTGACTATATGAAAAACCATAGAAGCACTCAATGGGTTCTTAAACTAGAAATAAATTGACCTTGAGCATGAAATCCATGCTACAAAAATGATAATAATCATTTTTCTTTCTTTTTACAATATACAAGAATCAAGTGTACATTTCATATTTACGAAGACTGAACCTAGTTACATACTTCAACAACGATGGCATGTGGGTTGACTTGAAGGACTAGGAGAATACTTGTTAATGAAGCTAAGCTTCTCCACTTGAGGCCTCTTGCAATCACCTCAGTCGTTACCAGGTTGAAGGATTTGTAAAGAAGTAACACTTCAGATAGGCCCTTAATTAAAATCTACTAAGAACACCATCACACACAATCACCTTACAACTTTGAATGGTTTTGCATGCATTTGAAGCTTGGATCTTGTTGAACATTTCACCATTTTAGTTGTTTCTCATTTCTTGTATCTTGTTCATGAGAATTGGATCAACTTAAAGTTCCATTCATGTCATGTGATTGCTGATATTTCATATGAGTGTATTTCCTTTTTACAAGTACAAGCAATATCTTACTTGCAAGCATTCAATTCTATTTAGTGCTTTCCTTTCAAAGTTGTATGATTATATTGTAGATTTATTATTGGATGTTCTAACACGTGTTTTGCAACTTCTCTATTCTATTGAACTTGTTGTATCTTGAAAGCATTGTTTAATTTACAAGTATTGTTACTACATTTGAGCATTTTTTATTTCTTGGAAGATTATTATTGTTGCCATTGGTCCACTTACATCAATTTGCCTTGAAGGATATATTGTTGAATCATTTTAATCACATGTTGATGTTGATTATATGCTCATGATCATTTGTACTTGCTAAGTCTTTATTCCTTGCTTCAAGTTACTATTCAAGTATTTAAATGGTTGATGTTTTAATTGGTCTACTAATTCTTTTCTAGAACTTGTTGAGTTTAACAAGCGTTCCTTAGAATCTTCCTTAGGGTCCACCCCCCTTGGCTTTAGCTAGGAGAGAGCCTAAACGGAGAGAGTTGGGATTAGATGACGTCCCCTTCTCTAAGCTTTTCCACCTATAGAAAATACAGAGAGGGGGGGTGAATCAATTTGTTTTATCAATTAGTATTTTTAATCTTTCAAAGCATTAATTATCTTTAATAATTCATCAACATAAATTGGTAAACAACACCATTCAACAATGCACAAAATTCAAGCCAATAGAAACATAGTTTTTTAGGTCAAAAACGACTGAATGCTTCTTAATATTTGTCTCAAAAAATAATTACATCAAGTTTTCAACTCCAATTGAAGGAGGCTCCAACCCCCTGATTTACAGGCTCAAACCTTAGGATTCCCCAACACCCTGTTTACCAATTGCAACTGGGAGGACGCTCCAATGCCCTAGATCTCAGGCTCCAACCTGATGGATGCTCCACCACCCCGTGCACCAGCTGCAACTGGATGGACGCTCCAATGCCTTGTGCAAGCTACAACCTGCCCTAGAACCACCCTGCTGCCCTAAAGTGTTCTCAGGCTCCAACCTGAAGGTGACTCCAATCACCTTCCTTGCACCACCTTGCCACGCTGATAAGCTGATGGACCACGTTTCAGAATTTTCAGACTGGATCCCCCTATGCTCTGAATCAATACAAGTAAACGGTATTTAAGGTTTTTCTACTGTGCTTAGTATGTATATCACTGTCAAGTCCTGATAACTTCACTGCTCAACACTGCTCAACCTGACCATTGTACAATTGTACCTCAAACACAATCCCGCCTATGCTCAATCATAATGCCAAACCAAACCACTTCACAATCTGCATATCAAACCCAAGAATCATAAACTGTACTGCCAAATATCACTGTGTCAAGTACTATGATATCATCAACCCAACATCCACGCAATATCCTTAGGTAACTTACATGTACAAGTAATACTGTCAAGTACCAAAATATACTATCAAACACCAAGTGCACTCTCATGTAGATCACTCCTACTTCTGCTTAGAATGTATGTCAAATGAAATTCAATTACAGAGGTATTGTCACAACTTCATTGCTCATTTAGGACACTTATCATTATGCAACAGAATCAAGCATATCAAGGTCTTTGTCAAGTGCAAAGTACCTAGACCATTGACAAATGTATTCATTGTTGTATGTATATATATATCACTATTGTCACAAATGTTTCATTCACATCAGTTAGGTTTCCTCAAGGTCATATCATATGCAAATGTCTTAGATTATCAATTCAAGTCACTGCGACATTGTACAACCAAGTTATTATCACTGTCACGAGTCATATTTATGTCTGCTATATGGATGATGGGACCTTGCTAGTCTGGAAGAATGAAACGTTGAGTGCCTTAATGTTGTGGGAGATGATGAAAATCTCTCTCTGCTCTGCCCTTGATAAATAATTTGATGCCCTTCACTGTTGTGTGCTTGGAGAAACCCTTAACAACTTGAAACTGTATCCTGCATTGTTCTTTGCTTCAGAGGCAACCCAACAAGTAAGAAGAACATCATTACATGCCTTTGTGTCAACAGTACCAAGGAACCTCTATATTGCTTTTAAACACGGTGACTGATGGATAACCAGTCAACTTAAGATGCACATGTTTCTGTCAAGTCGGCTTTGTTACCTCTTAATTTAGTAGGGTCCCTTGGAGGGGTTCCAAAGGGACTACTACTAGATCAAGTGGCAACAATGGGACAAAACCTACTGTCACCTCAGTCGATGTTCCTCGCTCTTTACAGACTTTCACCAATGGGAGGAGTATCGATATAAGGAAATCAATAGGAATGAGGAGTTAATGATAGGATAGGTAGTGATTTCTAGAGACCATTCACAAGAGAGACACAAATAATGGGGCTTTCTTGCTTTAGAAGCAAGATGAAGGGTTCTCTAGGAAATGCTTGAGGGATTCTAGGACCTAAGGATTAGAGATATTCTTTAATGAGGAGTGCCTTAGACCTAAGATCTCTAAGGAAACAAGATTCCCAAAGTGGACTTGTGGAATAAGGAAAGGTTATGTTGTGGGTCCACGATGGGAGCCTTGGGAAAGCCCTAGCTTGGCCTAGGGTTTGAATGATTCTTGAGAGGATGTGTAGGCTAAGTAAGGATGGAGATAAGTCAAATGAATGGTTAACTTCCCTTGAGTTTTTGCGCAAGCATACTTTCCAAGATGCCATTGACCAAGGATACCTAGGGACAAAAATGGAGTTGGGGCTAGGGCTTAGGATATCTCGAAATCTAGCCATGGGATTCGTTGAAACTTTGAGGACACCTAGAGAAAGCCCTAGCGCAGTAGTGGACCAACTCACACTTGAAAAGGAGCTTCCTAAAGCAATTCACACTAGGCCTTAGAGGGTACAAGGGTTAGGGCAAGAAAAGGGAAAGAAAAAGGAGAAAAGAAAGATTTAATGTGATCATCAAGACAAAGATCAATGCCTAGCCTATTAGGAGAATGGAGTCAAGAATGGAATTTGATTTTGAGATTTTTATCTTATTAAGGAGCCTTATTGGAACTTCACATGCCCTGGAGAAGCAACTACAAAGTCTCAACAAGGATTTATACTTCGTTGTGCAAATTAAATGGAGTTAAAAGGTCAAAGTTCAATAATCCACCCCTAGGAACATTCTATATTCTTGCTAGATTGAATAACATATACAACGAGCCATGATTACATGTGATTATGAATTTCACATTAACAATTAGGGCATAAAAATTAATCCAAGCATAGCGTTCTATACATTAGACAAATTTCATGAAAAATTTCGCATAAGAAAAGTAACTACATGACAAGAAGATTATATCCATCCATTAGACTCGCAAAAATGAAGCTCCAAGATAAACAACAAATATCCAAACATCAAAATGCATTAAAGGTCCTCCAATTCGTCCATCAATAGGAAGTGTGAAGTCCTCAAGAAGAAAAAGATACAAATCCAAGTGATGATAAAGAATGAAATGAACCTCTCATCAATTTATATGATCCTCAAAGGGATTTGAATTGCCTAATTAGGGATAATGACATCCCTAATAATAAAATAATGTACAAATAACAACCTTTTGGTGACAAGCCCACCAAATAGCTCCATAGTTTGAAAAATAAGCCTCTTAAGAGGGCCGAAAAGATAACATAATAGATAGGAGGGCTGTTGGAAGGTCTAGTGAAGTCCAACATGTGCCAAAATGAATTGAAGGGCTCTAAAAATAGTGATGAAGGGCGTGGCCCCTTGATCTCTAAGCAAGTGACCTTTGGTGCTCCC
This sequence comes from Pinus albicaulis, assembly GCA_034641835.2. NCBI lineage: Eukaryota > Viridiplantae > Streptophyta > Pinopsida > Pinales > Pinaceae > Pinus > Pinus albicaulis. Next base: position 429,607,780 of record CM076583.1, read on the forward strand.
AAGTGGCTCTGGGGGGACAAAGGCATCCTCATGGGTCTCCAACTGAATCGAACAAGCATGTATCCCATTTGTAAGGGCTTAAACAATGATGCAAACCCTCCCTTTGTCTCCCATGGTGAGACGAAACCCCATCTAGGCCCTAGATCAACTGCCAAGTGTGTGGTGCAAGAGTGTAGCCGGCTGGGCAAGGTGGTCTAGATGCATCATCATCATCAAATAAGTGGAACTCGAGCGAGCAATGAGTGGTGTTGAAGGATCCCATGGCATGGCTATCTGCTCTCTGCTATAGTGGAGGCCCATGGCTCTCAACACACATATGCTATAAATGCCAATATGACCCTCTGGAGGCTTTGGACTTCGTATAGGGAGATCAAACCCCAAGATGAAGACCCACCTGCAATCTTGCATAAGATCCAATGTGTCTCATCACCTTCCAGTACAAAAAGTCATTAGTGTAATTGAGCAAATGAGCTTACAAGTCATGGAACCAAATGGACACTTCATAGTGCCATGCCCTTCCATAATGGGATTTAGAGTGTACAAGTGTCTCCAAGTTCAAGGAGGAGGTTAATCAAGGTCCCTATTAAGTGGTTTCAACCTCTAAGGGAGTGACAGGTAAGGTTGGGCAGTTCAACTTGAAACCCATGATTGTCATAATGATTACAGCCTTAAGGTTGGGCAGTTCACCTGAAACCCATGATTGTCATAATGATTACGGCCTTAAGGTTGGGCAATTCATTGCCCACTAGGGGTTGGGACAATCATGGGTTCCTTAATGATGCAGGGGGCCAATATGAGGGGCCTTAGGAACTAGGGTGATGGCCATGATGATAGGGGTAGAGCTCATGCTGGATTTTGCCCACATGCTAAATTTGTATGCCCCCACCATCTTTTATATTTTATGGTACATTTCCTGTTGAGAGTGGGCAAATTATGCTTTTTACTTTCTTTTTAGCTACGTCAACCTCCAGGGCATAGTTCTAGGCCCGACTCAAAGCGTGGACAAGGGGAAGGGGAGGCTAAATTCTTGTGGACCCAATGGACAAATGTGGACTCAGATGGGAAATATGTGAAAAGGGGTTATAATGAGTGGAGGGGAGTGATGTATGTGATGTCGGGAAGCGAGACCATGCAACCAAAATCAGGGTTTCCCATGTAGTGCCACTCTTGAAGCTAGTAGCCAATAGAGAAGATCCTTATCCACGAGACTAGGATACAAGGTTAACCACCAAATTGGACAAGGGGACAAGAGTACAAACCAAGCCCATTTTTTCTGCAGAATCCCCCCATTAATCCATGCCCATAAGTGTCCATAATGAGTAAGCAAAATTACTCAACTACATAATGAAAGCCATACCTTCAGGGTTGGAAGGCACTCCTTCAAACATACAATCACGACAGATGGGTGAGGGTGCATAATAGTTGGCTTAGATGGCAGAGATGGTGGCACATCGAACTATGTGGGGGTTGCAAGGGGCTGTTGGCTATCGGCTAAAGACAAACTAGGAGAAAAAATTCTCCTATGGGTGTCACAGACAGGTGGTGGGTAACAGGCTTCTAAATGACAATCACACACACATAAATATACATATTTCTGATGCCATGGTATGTCAAATTTGTGAAGACTTGCACCTCAAACAACTTTGCTCACTTTGGGAATAACACTGGTAAAATGCAAGTTTTTGAAATGATGGAAGTCAACTGAGACAATTCAACATTTACTTCATCTCAATAGGCTGTAAAGGAGAAGCACAAATTTTCTTCTGTGTTAGTCTGTTGATGAATTAGGGCTTGAGACTTTAGTTTTGAATCCTCAAGTGGATGATAACTTAATCCGCAGGACTGTGAAGACGCATCAAGGAAGATAAGGATGTAAAAATGAATCCCATATCTTCTTTTAAGGCTTGATCATAAGACCGAATTTCAAGGATGATTTGTAGATGAATTTAGAGCTTGTTAAGAGACTTGAAACCTCAAGAAAATGCTCTCGCTGTCTTGTAATAAGCCTAAGGAATGTGCGCCCTAGAGGGTCGAGAGCTACAAGGAAAAGTTCACAATTGATATTCTTCGCTACCCATATCCACCTTGTAATGTTGCTTTAGAACTGATGCCCTAACGACATGAATTTGTGTCCAACGAGAGCTGCAATATAACCTACACCTGCAATCAAACTAAACCCAAGCGAATCCCTAACATCCCAAAAAGAAAATGAAATAGAAAAACCCTTGTTCTTGACACTAGGGCCAAATGTGTAATCTCAGGTTTGAAGTTTTAGAAGATATGCAACTTTTTGGTGAGGAACCTTCATTAGGGATAAGCCTTTCTTCCAATAATGACCTTCGATCTTCATTCAATAAGGTGACTTCCCAACCAAACCTTCAAACCAATCCAACTAATCACAGAAATACCCTCTCTACAGATCTGTCATTTCTTGCACAAGAGGTCGAATACATTTCAGAGCTTGGATAATCAAATGATCATTGTTGAGTACTACCAATTGGATAACATATTGATTGGTTTATATAGATCTTGGAAGGGCTTCTTAGGGAGGTTGAATATATTTAATTTTGAATTTTTATTTTAAATTAAACCCGCAATCCTTTTAGGATTAGGTTATAGTTTCTTTAGTCACCAAGACCTCTTGAAAATAATCTTTAAGGCCCTTCAAGAGATGAATTAAATTTATAGAAGGCCCAACACCCTTGATGCAAATTAATGTGTTAGCTAATGGAGTATTGCCACATCAACACCCTGTGGGGTTTTTGCCCCCAAACTAGTGTTTTCAACTTCAAACCCAAATATCTCACAAACTGGGAGGCCTCTCAGGGCGTGCTATATACCACTAGAATCATTTTGATGAGGAGAATTCAATAGAGAGGATATCCATGACAAATTCCATGGTTTGCTTTAAAAACCCTTAACAAGTGTGGGGTATGTCCTTAGTCAAAGGAACCCAAACCCTAGAACTAGGGCTTTGAACCATCCAATAGTGGAGCTTCCAACTTGATGTAATCCAGACAAATATAAGAGTATTCATTAACAGTTTGACATCAATGAAAGATATTTAGTCAAAGTCAAACTCTAGGGTTGACATTAATGACAACACCATTCAACACCACCAAGGCCACACCTAATGGGGTTGAGGATTTTTCGCACATTAAATTAGGTGTGTAAGCAAGGCGACAATAGTCCCCACATGGTTAGCCCCTTTCCCATGAGTATCAGGGGTAGATGTGCCATCCTCTCGAATTCTGGTGGTCAATCACAATAGAGCAACTTCCATGAGGCATAACTTTTGATTTGAACTATGATTGACATGATTCTTGCACCATTGGAAAGGTATTCAAGTGTTGATTAGCACCTTGGGGTCCTATAGTTAAGGATTGAATTTTTACCCCAAAAAAAATCATTTAAGGCCTCAAATTGACCCTGAAAGTTTTTAGACCTTAATTCTTCAAATTGGGTCTTGCTAATAAAATTGTTCTTATAAGCTAATTCCTTTTATTTTTCCACTCTGAAAGCATCGAGATGGATGACAAATAATTTGGATCATATCATGACATTATTAGGTGCTTCCAATTCTAAGGGGAGGAACAATTCCTAGGTCGACCCTTTCAAATGATAGGTGTAAGTGATAGGTGTTATGGCTTGGGGTTTACTTCATGAAAGGTGCCATAGTCATATACTAGGTTATGAAAAGCCATTTTCAATGAGTGCCTTTGTAGAGGGAGTTCTTCGCTGCTTGAGTTACATTTCCTTGGCTTTGTTTTTCCAAGCCCCCAATATTTGCCTTTTTCTTTCTTGCTTTGATATGGCTTGTTTAACAAGCTTTATGGATTTATCAATATAATGTATCATACAATACCCCTTTAATGATGGGTAGTGAATCACTTCATCGAGGTTGGGATGCTTACAAAGAGTTCCTTTTACTTTGATAGGTATGATAAGCTTTGATACTCTCAGGGATGAGTGGCTATATAAGAGGGAGTAGAGTTCAAGCTAACACTGGCTTTTACTTGCTTTACACCCCTTGCCATTATTTTGCATTTTAACATTTGGTTCATACTCTTTCCTTTCTTATAGCTACATCAACCTTTGATATATTCAACCCCTTCTTCTCATTGGCCAAGGTCAAGACTCAATAGTGAAGCAGTACGAGCTACAAACGAAAACCAATCAAATGATGGGACAACGGATACAGGGGAAGGATGACATGTGTTGAATATGAATACATGGAGCGCTACCACCGTCAAAGCCTCTTATTTGTGCCCCTCCTAGATAGTGAAATAAAAGACCCTAAGGAAGGTCACAGTGGGCTTGGGACACATGATAACCACCAAGGTGAAGTAGGGGAACAAATACACAACTAGTAGCGGTCTATAATCCAATTTTAACATGTGATCCATATTAAAATGCCTTAAGCATTAAATGAAAACACTTGGATATAGAAATGGTTAAAGTACCACACAATAGATGACCCACCTTCATCAGATGAGTAGGCTAGACGAATCAAGATACTGACTAGATCATGGATGAGATGCATTTGAGGTTGGCTATCCATGGATCATGGTAGGGCTGCTGGCTGGCAAGCTGCATTGTAGGAGAAAAAAATTCTCCTAGGGTTACCCATGTATTTGGAAGGGTAACAGTTCTCATATAGGATATGAAACATTAGAGCTTTGATATCTAGAAGTGTACATCTTGCCTAAATATGATGGACTGGGGCATGGTGTCTTAACTTTTATCTATAAATCTATATATTTCTATTCTAGAAGTCTGATTGGGCGGTGTCTATTTACTAAGTTTTTTTGTCATAAAATCTGAGGAGCTTGGTTTTCTTATACAACTTAACAACCTTATGCTGCCTTTCAGATAACTATTTTGTTTATGGGATTTAGTAGTTGTTTGGTTGAATTCGTTGGGTGTGCTTAGGTTTTTGTAATAAAAATCCGAGGAGCTTTGTTTTCTAATAAATCTCCACAATTCAGATTATCTTTTTTATGGGCTTCAATACTTGTTTCATTGAATTCGTTGAGTGTACTTTACTAGTTCCTTTGCACAATGTGGTTTGCCTGCCTTGTGAATTTTGTGCTTTTGTCCCTAGACCATGATCGAGGTTATGTTTGTTTCTTATTCTTTCAGAGGTTGATAGACGAGTTGCACAGGCATTGAGCTACCAAACTGACATACCATGTTTTCTGTCTTGTGCTTTTCAAAAGGTAACGGTTCCAAGGGTTCTGTTGTTATTCCTACAATTTTAATTGGGTATGAATTGTATAGCAAACATAACAAAAAGATCTAGCTAATGCAAATGGTGAAGAAGATTGGTCTGGTTATTGAAATGTTTTTCCAGGACCCCCCTGAAATTCAGGATTTTCTGGAGTTAGACTCTGTGAAAGATCTCAACAATAAGGGAAGTTCTCCTTGCTATGGTATTCTTCATTATATAATATTTCTTTGATCTTCTATCCGTCTTGGCTTTGCCTTGCTAGAAAAGCAATAATGATGTAATACAGGTTGGACTTTCGAGCTCATGTGCTTTTCTTCTTCTTTCACAGATATGGAACTGCAGGCGATAGATGTGGATTATGATGATTCTTTCCTGGAGTGGCTTGAAATAATATTGCAGAATGCCTCTAAATACTGGCCTGCTCTTATTGAGGAGCGTCTGTGGTGAGATTTGTTATCCAATTATCCTTTTGGGACATCTAGTCTAAACTGATGGGTTCAATGACATGGTTGCACTGCCATAGGGTTGTATGGGAAAAACTGGAGTTTATGAATGGCTATAGTAATAGAGTTTGCATTATGAAATTATCTCTACTATTTACAGATACATGGGAGCAACAGATGATGGCATTAATCTTTGAAGCATTTGTTTTAGGGGCATGGTGATTAATACATATTCCATTGAGAAGGGCAATGATGTAACTGATACACTTGAAAAGAAAAATGTATCTCTGGAAAAGATGTCATATTAATCATTAAACATTTTACTGTTTAATGTCATCTATTTCTACCATAAATCTGTTTTGAACTTTTAGTTTATGTGTCTGCCAAGAGATATATTTGTTTACAGATAGAAGACATGTTTTATCATTGTAGTTATAGAGGTTCCAATGGTTGACCATTGGCCGATGCTCAAAACATTCATGTTGCTCTCTTCAGTAGACAGTTTCAATGCTTTGGCACTCAATAAATGTTTTTTTTTGAGAATCAGACTGTTGACCACAAATGGGAAAACTACATAAACCAAGAGATCAAAGTCTCAAAAATTTCACGTGTATCTGTTTCTTCCTGCTCAGGGAAATACTGTTTCACTTCCTCATCATTCATCCATCATGGGGTATTCATGATGGTCTATGTAAGTGATTAGGAACTTGTTGATGTAGTCAGTAGCAATTGGTGATATCGTTCCGAACCACCATGCTAATTTTACATTGATTGAGTTATATTCTTAGTATATTTGCTTATTTGCAGTGGCTAACATTGTTTTGACTCTATTCATTTGTCCATGCCATGGATTGCATGCAGTGCCATATATGGGAGAAGACATTGTTTTGGTCCCATTGGCAAACTTGGTTGCAACCCTCTTGGGATTTGCAATTAAGCAAAAGAAGGCCTATCAGTGGGAGACTGAATCGTCTTGTGAAAAATGGGGAGCTATCTTCTAGCAGTTATAGTCAAGACTTTGTCAATTCCTTTGGCAGATCCAAATATTCTTACAAATTCTTTGTAGTCATACAGATTCTGAAATTCCTTGAGAACTAGAAATACCTGTGATGCAGGATCACCACTAGGCATTTGTAGAGATGCACCGGCAAATTGATTGAGCATAGAGATTGGAGTTGGTGTTAATTTTTCTTTGATAATTGCATTTCTTCATTTACATATTAAACTCATCCCATAACATCATAACATTATTCAGATTTACATCATTATTCAGCAGCATATGCAACTATATAGAAAGTGTTGGAAATACTGAGAGGGTGGTGAATCAATATTTCTTTTCAATTGTTATTTTAACCAGTTAGATTCTTCACAATTGTAATCAAAGAAATGTATAATGATAATTTTATTACGAAACAAGAAGGATTATAATCCTTTTTCAAATGAATGAGTACAATAAGATGTGAGGGTACCAACCCTTCAATAACCTGTTGCCAAGCGCACCAACTTGGACTTTGATGAGGCTCCGACCTCTAGGGCTTCGACCCTACCATTCACAAAGCTCCAACCTTGCGTTTAGGGGCATCTACCCCAAGGACACCAATCCTTCTTATCTTCTTTTGATATTAAATGAGTGTTGTACTTACTTGAGTGTCCTTGACATAGTCTTCAATGTACAATCAACTCCAAAGTTGCTTCACTGCCCAATCACCTTGCTGTGTGTTGACTTCAATTTCAGAATTAACTTGCTTCACTATTTAGGTGTAGGTATCTTCACTGTAAGTCCTTCACTGTACTTAGTCTGGATTCTGCATCATTAATCTAGCACCATCAATTCTGCACCATTCTGCAACATTAATTCTGCACCATCAATTCTGCACCATACTGCACCAACAGTGGATCTTTACCACAGCAGTATCACTGAGCTTTATGAAGTAGCTACACCATAGTCCTGAAATGTCACAGTTCCACAGTCCAAAGGCTACACAATTACTGAAATGTCATGCACTGTAGTGATAGCTAATCCGATGCCCACAGATTTGGGTTTCACCAATCAAACTCCACTGAATTAGAATAGTCACAGATCCACCTCAACATCCATACTTCAATGAAGGTAGCACCTTATAGATTGAAGTTTGTACCACAGCTCAAAGCATCACCACCTGAAACCACAACGAGTGCTGCAAGGATCCAAGCTACTGCAATTAGGGTCCGAGACTGTTGAAAAGTTATCTGACCTGAGGTATAGAGGCACAGATCGTTGCAACAGTTCTACGAAGTGAAAGAGAGTTTCACCGAGATATATAAATGTGTTGTTCTTCTTTTGATAGTTCACGAGATGTGAACTTGTACTTCTCTTCTGTGTAATATTTGATCCGAACTGATGATGTTTGAATGAGATCCGAGATCTTTATAGATTGTATAATTCAATGTTAAACAAATATACATGATTCCTATGGGCAGGACGACATAAGAGGTCTAGTAACATGTCAACTCCAACACTGAATACATTATAACTTAAAAATTTGGTTTCTCTCTCATCACGGGGAGTTTGGAGGCGTGTGAGGGCTCGTTGGAAAGGAAAAATTATGCTCTAAAAGATGGTATAGGAATCCTATTGATAGGTTGCCTCTAGAGTAGTGAAAACCATTTTTTAATGTGACTGGTCATCAAATATTTCATCAATGACAATTATTGATCAACAATCTCCCCCTTTGTCATTGATGGAAATATTCTTCCATTCTCTACCCCTTTGACATCAATGGCAAATGGGGTGCCCAAGTACTCCCCCTATCGAAATGCTCCCCCTGTCATGTTGTTTCTTGGTGATAGTGCTTGCTCAATGTGATGCAAGAGCAATAACCCCCATATTTTGGCGAAGATGTTCGAATGCTTCTCGTGGAAGGGGTTTGGTAAAGATATCTGCAATTTTCTCCTTTGTATTGCTGAATTCCAACTTGATTTTTTGTTCAACAACATGTTCACGAAGAAGCATTAATTGGAATATGTTTTTCCTTTGAGCGCATCACCGGATTCTTGCTGAGACCGATGGCACTAGTGTTGCACAATAGATGGTGATTGGTTGTTTAGTTTCTATGTTGACATCCTTCAAAGCTTCCTTCATCCATAGTATTTGTGTACAACAATCCGCGACATCTATATATTTGGGTTCAACTGTAGAAAGGGATATAGATGACCGTTTTTTGCTGAGCCAAGATACTAAACAATCTCCCATGAAGAATGCATTTCCGCTGGTACTTTTTCGTTCATCCACACTTCCAACCCAATCAACATCAGTGTAAGATGTCACAGTAAGAGTTGAGCTCTTAGGATACCAAAGACCGAAATTAGAAGTTCCTTTCAAATATCTGAGAATTTTCTTCACAACTGCTAGATGGGTTTGTTTAGGAGCTGACTAAAATCTTGCCACCATTCCCACTGCTTGCATAATATCTGACCTTGTAGCTGTTAAGTATAGGAGAGCTCCAATTATTGACCTATAGAGAGTTGCATCTATTAGAGGGGAATCATCATCTTTGCTTAATTTGCAATTTGTGGTCATCGGTGTGCTCATAAGTGCACAATCTTCCATCCCATGTCACAGTAAGAGTTGAGTTCTTAGGATACCAAAGACCGAAATCAGAGGTTCCTTTCAAATATCTGAGGTTTCTCTTCACAACTGCTAGATGGGTTTGTTTAGGAGCTGACTGAAATCTTGCCACCATTCCCATTGCTTGCATAATATTTGGCCTTGTAGTTGTTAAGTATAGGAGAGCTCCAATTATTGACCTATAAAGAGTTGCATCTATTAGAGGGGAATCATCATCTTTGCTTAATTTGCAATATGTGGTCATCGATGTGCTCATAAGTGCATAATCTTCTATCCCATGTCTTTTAAGATATTTTGCTTGAGAGATGAACATGCCTGCAGTGGTTTGAGATACTTGTAGCCCAAGAAAGTAGGATAACTCACCAATCATTGACATTTTGAACCTTTTTGACATATTTAGAGCAAATGCATGGCTCATCTTGTCATCATTGTTGGCAAAGATTAGATCATGAACATATACAAGAGTGATCAGTAATTCATCCTTGTTTATTTTCATGTAGAGATTACTTCTTGCCACTCCCTTTTTGAAACCTTCTTGTTGTAGATAGTGATCCAATTTTGCATACTAGGATCTAGGAGCTTGTTTTAATCCATACAAAGCCTTTTCCAACTTGCATACAAAGTCCTTTCCTTCAGCTAGGTCAAGCCCTTCCGGTTGCTCCATGTAAACTTATTCTTTGAGTTCTCCACTCATAAATGTTGATTTTACATCCATTTGATAGACCTTAAATCCTTTCGAGCAAGTAAATGCTAAAAACATCCTTATGGCTTCCAATCGGGCTATTGGTGCATAGGTTTCTTCAAAATCAATTCCTTTAATTTGTGAATATCCCTTGCAAACAAGCCTTTCTTTATTTTTGATTATTTGTCCATCTTCATTCATCTTGTTTTTGAATACCCATTTGGTTCCAATTATATTTTTATCTTCCGGACGAGGTACCAGCTCCCATGTTTCATTCTTCTCAATTTGAGACATTTCTTCTTCCATGGCCTTTATCTAATGAGGATCCTTACTTGCTCGAGTAAATTTTTTTGGTTCTATCATAGATAAGAGAGCAACATCATCTTTCCTTGGTGTACTTGTCATCGTTCTTCGAGTTTGTATTCCCTCATCTACATTCCCAATAATCTATTCTTCCGGATGGTGTTTTTGAAGGAATTTTATCTTTGAAGGAGTTTGTGAAGGTTCCTTTTGAAGTTCTTGATCTTTTTCTTCTTTTGGAGGTTCTTCTTCGAATTCATCAAGAATAGATTCTTCTTCATGGACTTCAATTTCTTTCTCTGGAAGAACTTTGTCAATATTTACATCAATGCTTTCTACTATTTTTCGTAGTCAATTATTGTAGCATTTGTAAGCTTTGCTCCTTGTAGAATATCCAAGGAACATTCCTTCGTCAATTCGAGAGTCAAATTTTCCTGGTGAGTCATCATTGATCTTCATGAAACATTTTCTTCAAAAAATCCTAAAGTATTTTATTGAAGAAAGTCTCCCTTTCCATAATTCGTATGGAGTCTTATCATTATTTGGTCTTAGTTGTGTTCGATTCAAGGTATAAACTGTTGTCCAGACTGCTTCTTTCCAAAATTTGGGCTGCAAGTTAGCTGCTAGTAACATTGTCCTTGCCATTTCTTGAACAGTTCGGTTTCTTCCTTCAACTACTCAATTTTGTTTGGGAGTTCTAGCAACAGAAAGTTCTCTCTTCATTCCTGCACTTTACAGAATTCATCAAATTCTTTTGAAGTAAATTCTCCTCCTCTATCTATTCTAAGACGTTTAATCTTTGAATCTCTCATTTTCTACAAGAGATTTAAAATTCTTGAAGCATTAAAATGCTTCGGATTTGAACTTTATAAAGTATACCCACATCATTTTAGTATAGTCATCTATAAATAAAGAAAAATACATTTCACCTTGTAGAGCTGGAGTTCTAGTTGGTCCACATAAATCTGCATGTATGATATCCAAAGGTTTTGATGTTGAGAACTCCTTAGTCTTGAATCTGATTCTAGTTTACTTTCCATGTTGACATGGGCCACATACAACTTGATCTGGCTTGATCATTTTTGGAATGCCCCTTACTGCATTTATTTTACTGATATTAATCAAGTAATCAAAACTTGCATGTCCCAATCGCTTGTGCTATAACCAACTTTCATCTGTTCAACTCATGTAACATATATCTTCTTGAATTTTGTTCAAAATGTATACATGGTCAGGAGTTCTTACTCCTTTTGCTACAAGTTCACCTGAGGAAGAATTCCTTATCTCACAATTTTTTGTACTAAAGACACCTGTGTGTCCTTGGTCACAATTTTGGCTTACACTCAAGAGATAGTGTTTGAGCCCTTCCACCAATAGTGCATTTTGAGCTTTTCCTTTCCCATTAACGAGAGCAACAATTCCTTTTCCAAGAATCTCGACAGATCCACTTCTAAAAGACACATTTCCATCCTTCTTGTTTAATGAGATAAACTTCTTTTGATCACATGTCATGTGTCTTGAGCATTCACTATCCACAAACCATTGATTTTCGTCACTACAAGTACATAGAGCTAGGCCACATCTATTAGTATTGGGTTCCTCCATTTTCAATCATTCCTTTTTGAGTGGAAAATTTTGTTCATTATGTCCATAAATCATTTCATATTGAGCAAGTTGGATCAAACTTAGCCAAGGGATGAAAAGTATTGTAAGTCTTGATTTGTCCTTGTTCTTTGAAACTAAGTGGCTTGCTTGGTTGACCCTTAACTCTTGATGCATTGTCCTTATGAGCCTTGCAATACTTAGCTTGATGACCAAAGTTTTTACAATAGTAACAATAACCAAGAAAGATTGTTTGGTACATGTTAGAACAACCTTGACTTGAAGTAGCATTCTTCCTTGGAGTTGTCCTTCCTTCATTCCTTGGATTGATAGAGGTGGACCTTTGTTCTTGGTGGAATGACTTCTCCTCTTTTGGATGACTAGAAAGGATGTCGGAATAGCTTCTTTGAAGTTTCTCATTTGCATTTTCTTTTGTACTTGATGATTCTCCTTTGAATCTGATCCCAGATTTGTCATATTGAGGTCTTTGAGTATTGAGGATGTTATCAAGTGTTTGAGAGCTTTGCCAACCCTTTTGACTTGATCCAACTCTTTCCTTAGAGACACTATTTCAGCTTCACGTTTTTCACAAATTTCTTCTTTATCTTTTAGCTTATTGTTCAAGAAGTGTTCCCTTCTATTTGCTTCCTCTTCTACTTTGAGAGAGATAATTTTCTTTCGTAATTTCTCATTTTATTTGATGACACTTATTTGTAATTCATGCATATTTCCTTTGCCTTCTTGTCCTGAGTCATCATCATTTGTAAATGCCATGAATAATACTTCTTTGCTTCCATCATAGTTATTTTCTTCATCTGATTCATCATCATCTCTTTTGTGAAGAGGGATATATTTAGTTGATTTCATCTTGGTGATCACAAATTCATCTTCATCGGAATCATCTTGTTTGGAGAAGAAGTTCTTCTTATTAGATCCTTTCTTTTTGGACATCACCTTCTTAAAATCCTCCTCATCATCAATATCATGCTTATGAAGACATTTTGCAGCATAATGACCTATTCTTCCACATTTGAAACAAATAAGAGGATACTTACCTTTAGCTTGGATCCTTTTCTTAGTTTTCGTACAAATTGTGCTAATTCAGTTTCAGTATCAGAGTCATCATTGCTGGTATTTCAACCTTCCCCCCCTTTTTTTTCACTTTTGAAGCTTTGAATGCTGCTTCTTTGGAATTTGGGATTCCTTTTCTCATTTCATAGGCAAGGAGAATTCCATGAAGTTCATCCATTTTTAGGGTATCCAAGTCCTTTATTTCTTCTATGACACTTACTTTGGAGTCAAATATGTCTCAAAGAGATCTTAGGACTTTTTGAACAGTTGTACTTTCTTCAACATTTTCTCCTAACCCTTTAAGTGAGTTGACAACTTCAACTACTCCGAGAAAGTATGATGCAATATCTTCTTCGTCATCCATTTTAAGACTTGAATTTCCTTCTTAACTTTGGAATCCCCATCATATAAAGCAATCAACTTATCCCATACATCTTTGGCAGAGTCACAATTCATGACTTTGTGAATTCAGAATCAGTGATTCCGCTAGTTATGGAATTTAATGCTTTGGCATTTGCAATGTAAGCTTTCCTTCCATCTTGATCATTTGGGGGAGTGGGAGGAGCTTTGTACCCATCCAAACCAGATTGCCAAACTTCAGGTCCAAGGGACATTAAATAGTAGGACATCCTCTTCTTCCAAAAACCAAAGTTTGTACCATTAAACAAGGGAAGCTTCCTTGTCACTTTCTGGTTCTTCATTGTGACTCAAGAATCCTTCTTCCAACTGTTAGGTTGATTATGAAGAACCTGTCTCTGATACCGATTGTTGGAAATATTGAGAGGGGGGTGAATCAATATTTCTTTTCAATTGTTTTTTTAACCAGTTAGATTCTTCACAATTATAATAAAAGAAATGTATATGATAATTTTATTACGAAACAAGAAGGATTATAATACTTTTTCAAATGAATGTGTAAAATAAGATGTGAGGGTACCAACCCTTCAATAATCCAGGCACCAACATGTTGCCAAGCACCAACTTGGACTTTTCGCTCCGACCTCTGGGGTTTCGACCCTATCTTTTCCAAGGCTCCAACCTTGCGTTTAGGGGCACCTACCTCAAGGACACCAATCCTTCTTATCTTCTTTTGATATGAAATGAGTGTTGTACTTACTTGAGTGTCCTTGAAATAGTCTTCATTGTATAATCAACTCCAAACATGCTTCACTGCCCAATCACCTTGCTGTGTGTTGACTTCAATTTCAGAATTATCTTGCTTCACTATTCAGGTGTAAGTATCTCCACTGCAAGTCCCTCACTGTTTAAGGTGTTCACTATACTTAGTCTGAATTCTGCATCATCAATCTAGCACCATAAATTTTGCAACATTAATTCTACACCATACTGCACCATCAATTCTGCACCATACTGCACCAACAATGGGTCTTTACCACAACGATATCACCGAGCTTTATGAAGCAGCTACACCATAGTCCTGAAATGTCACGATTCCACAATCCAAAGGCCACACAATCACTAAAATTTCATGCACTGTAGTGATAGCTAATCCGATGCCCACAGATTTGGGCTTCACCAATCAAACTCCACCGAATTAGAATAGTCATAGATCCACCTCAACACCTATACTTCAATGAAGGTAGCACCTTATAGATTGAAGTTTGTAACACAACTCAAATCATCACTATCTGAAACCAAGAGTGCTGCAAGGATTCGAGCTACTGCAATTAGGGTCCGAGACTGTTATATATCACAAGTCCGAGACTGTTGATGAAGGTAGCACCTTATAGATTGAAGTTTGTAACACAACTCAAAACATCACCGTGTGAAACCACGAGTGTTGTAGGGATCTAAGCTACTGCAATTAGGGTCCGAGATTGTTATATATCACAGGTTTGAGACTGTTGTAAATCACAGGTCCGAGATTGTTGTAAATCACAGGTTCGAGATTTTTGAAAATTTATCTGACTTGAGGTATAGAGGCACAAATCACTACAATGGTTATACCGAGTTAAAGAGATAGCTTCATCGAGATATATCAATGAGTTCTTCTTCTTTTGATAGTTCACGAGATGTGAACTTGTACTTCTCTTCTGTGTAATATTTGATTCGAACTGATGATGTTTGAATGAGATCTGAGATCCTTATATGTAGTATATTTCAATGTTAAAACGAATAAACCTGATTCCTATGGGCAAGCCGACATAAGAGGTCCAGTATAGGTCAGCTCCAACATTGAATAATTACATTTCAACTAAAAGATTTGATTTCTGTCTCATCACGGGGAGTTTGGAGGTGCGTGAGTGCTCGTTGGAAAGAAAACATTATGATCTAACGTATGGTATAGGAATCATATTGAGAGGTTGCCTCTAGAGGAGTGAAAAACATTTTTTAATCTGTCTGGTCATCAAATAGTGCAGAATTGGAGGTAGGACATAATGGCTTGATGGAGACATTTACTAGGAGAACTCTTGCAATATATCATCAATGACGATTATTGACCAACACAATATCATCATCAATGCAACAAAACATAAAGGAACAATAGAAGAAAAACATCCACACAAACACTAGGATTGGTCGTAGACCAGGGAAAAAACCACTATAGGGAAAACCCTTTAAAATGTTTCTTATTAGATTGTCATTGAATGATTCAACAAAAGAGAGTACAATGATCCATGAGATGAACCCAACAATGTTAATAATATAAATCCTACTACTTCAGATGTCTGTTGTCAACTGTCGAACACTCCGGTCAACCGATAAAAACTTCGGTCAATTGAAAAACCAAACCCTAGGTGCTAATCACACAGAGAGAGTGTCGTGCGTGCGACTGAAACCCTTGAACCAAACAGATAGGCATGAATGCTTGCTGTTGTGACCAAAAACTGTCTGTGTCATGCCCGCGATCAGAAACCAAAACCATAGAACACGTGTGAGCTTCAAACCTTGCAATTTCGGACTTGTGCGAGCCAATCTCCGTGAACCTACCTCAGACCTTTGCAAGCCAAAACCAAGAAAAGGAATATAAGAATGATCCAAAAAAAAATCCAAATGAGGTTGAGGTCACTTGTATTTATAGACTTCCAAGAGTGTTTCATTTGCTTTAGGGCCGACTTGATCAAATATGCACATGTGGGATTTAATTCAAAAATACACTTTCCCTTGTCCAAATTGAGTGCTTCAATAGTCAAAATTGGTCCTCTCGAAAAGAGGAATCTCGTCCCATGGTTGGAATTTGTCACTGAGTTTCCAAATCAACACTCCATCTCAACTAGGGAGAAATTCCAAATGCATCACGTAATCATCGCAAGAATCCTATCATCAAATCATATCCAATCTCAAGTATCTCGTCATCAAATGTCATCACTGCTCATATCTGCTTATCTCTTGATTGTCTCTACTCATATGTTGAACATTTTCGAATCTAAAAGAAGAATAATTTGACATCGGAGGGGAGCCTAATCTACCACCCTCTATCACATTGAAGAGCACCTCTCAATTTGAAGCAATAGCAGGGAGCACATATCAACTTGAAACTAAATCGGGGAGCACATCTCAACCTGGAATCACTGCTAGTGGGGAGCCCAATGCTACCACCTGTGAAACATTAGAGAGCTTATTACCAAGGATGGCATCTCAACCTGGAACCACATCGGGGAGCACATCTCAACCCATCTTATTACGCACTGATCTTCCCAACAATGACCCTCAAGAATCATTTGGTAGAACACCTACGTCAGAATCAGTTTCGGTTGCACACATCCAAGTAATCTCTCAACCTGTTAGCTAGATGGGGAGCGATATTCCAAACAAGCCTAACTTGTGGGTATGATGCCAACTGGGGTATATTTCACTAACATCTCTGACCTTATGGGTGACATATAGGGGAGCAACGTCTATGCCCGTATTCTCTAGAGATCCATCAACCCCAAGAACCCTCCATCTCAATTCCTTACCCTGGGATCTCAGACAAGGGGGAAGAGTTGGCTCAGTTTTATCGATCAATCATTTTCTCTATAGTACATAAACATATCAATGTACTAATATTTGGTATCGACTTAATCATCATGTCGCAATAGAAACAATCTCCTATTCATGAAAGACATCAAATAGAATATTATGTTATAACAAACACACACACACACACAGATATATATATATCAAAAAAAGATACCTTATTCATCCTCCCTCTCACGGAGGCAACAACCACAAGCTTAAGCTTCTCTCTTACAACAAAACTATCTCAATATATGAAGACATCTGAATCCCAATTATATACAAGATTTTCGGCTAATTGGATCCCATTCATTATTATCACAATGTATCCCTGTCATGTCCAGAACCTCTTCAAACAACTCTTCAAATAGCTTCTTCAACTTGCCTCACAGCTAGTCATGCTAGCAACATCTTACTCAACCTCGTCCATGCTTAAAGGTATAAAATTCTCATCCAAAAATATCATAGCAGATCTTATACTAAGGAAACACCCAGATGTGCTCATCTTATCAATAACAATCCCAAACAACATCAATATATCATAAGAAGAGTATCTCAAACCAAAAATTGATCATCCCATGCAAAATATCTTGAAGGGTGCTTGGTGACAACTCAATGTGTATGAAGTGGCTCAAACAAATTTTATGCAAAACACACACACACACAAACGAGTTTTCACACAGAACATCAATGCTTCAATCAACTGTCGGTTTCCAAGTCAGGTTCAACAATATCTCTTCATAGCTTATTGGAATTTAATCAGAGTGTCCAAGGATTCATATTTCCGCTTTCTTTAATAGCCTCACAATATATATTTTCTTTTCCCAACTTCAAAATGTAATTATTCATGCCATGATTCTTCATTTATAACTTCAGAGGCCATCTTCCTCTTACTTTGATCATCAGAGGCTCATTTCCTGTCAAGAATAGACCATCAACATATAAAACCAAAATCAAAGTCATACCTTGGAATTTTTTCGAAGCAGAGGTTTGGATTTGCACATATTCTTGGTTTCACGAGGTAACTGTCAATGCGTACATACTAGGTTCAGGGAGCTTGCTTCATACATTGCTTTCTGCAAACATAACACTAGACCAAACCAACATGATCAGCCTTACATAAATCAATATTGTGCTATCAAATCAACTAAATCAACTTATCAAGATTTAGATGTCAGATCAAAACTATTGTCAAAATCATAAAAGTTTCTGCCAATATCCTTGTGACAAACTCTTCGGAACAAGTAGAGCTCACATCCAAATATCAAGTTACAACAAACTTTTATTTTCCAAGCACTATCTAATCAAACTTTGTCAAGCCATCCTTATGATCTTAACATGAATACTTTCTATCACTAAATATGAATGCATACATCCGAGAAAAATCATATAAGTTCCATCCATTCATTGTGATATAAATGCATATTGAATCACAACTGTTTATACTTCAACCAATGTGCCAAAACAAAATAAATACCAACATAAATCAATGAAAGTCACTATGCCCACATAGTACTGCCATCAAGGAAAATCATCAGTTATCAAGTCAAATCATTAGTCATCAAGTCAAAACCCTAATTTGCTATCACAATGCGTTCAATTAGTCCATAGCCCAAAACATATCTATGAATCAACAAGTGTCACGTCAAAACTCTGAATATTGCTTGTCTATATCAATTAACTAAATATTGTCAAACCCTTGCATACACTAGCTTCAATGGCTAAATCAAAATGACATGTTGATATGCATATTCCGGTCACCTGAAAACACAAGTTTAGTCAACACATTCACATTCTCTATAGTAAGTCAAATATTCAAACTTCCTTGATCATAGGACATTCTATTATTTGCTCCATGTCTGTAAGAGTGTCATACTCTAGGTGCACTTCTGATTTTATGCGTAAAGCTTCAGTTTTGTGAACTACAGGCATAACCGCACCCATAGGATTTCTTCCATGCGATTGGGATGCTAAAACCACACTCTTGAGCATTCTACAGTGCAGTTGGGGCTTAAACTAAGAGAAACCCTTCTTCTACCATCATATATCAGTAAAAAATATTACTTTAACAATAAAGAATATTTTATACATTTATGCAAATGATAACAGATGTAGGGATGTTATGAAGAGTTTCTCCCTCTTAATGAGGAACCACTTTAGTCATCATCATTGAAGTCATCAACCTATCTATAATATTGTCAAGCATCAACATAACTGTTAGATCATGAAATCCAACTATATTAGGTTCTGGATCATGATCATACAGAGGACGTGTTCTGCACTCTTGGGGTAGATCCGACCTCGCTGAACATGCACCGAACATCAGAGGATATCTTGGGCCCCACCACAGCCTACGGGAAACACCTTTTGCAGATGGGGGAGTCTCACGAGTTGATAATCCTGAATGACCTCCCTTGCTTTCTATCCTCCCACTTCTTTACTTTCCGACCGCATGGTGGGGGAGCGAGTGTGGTAGAATATGCCCTTGCCAGCCCGGATCTCCTCCCATACATCCAAAACCTTTCTATCACACCTATCCCCCTAGCTGATCATGCACTTCTCTCACTTTCACTTCAGTTTGACATCCCTCCCACATTCCCCCCCCCTCCCGCACAACCCACCTCGTACCCTCTTTCGGTTCGAGGAAGGAGACCCTAACGTCTTCTCCTCTACCCTCAAGCACACACTTCCACCTGAAGCCCAGTTCGCCTCCCTTGAATCCGTCAATGATAAATACCATTGCCTCTCATCTGCAATCTGGGAGGCCACGCTCCAGTCCTTCCCTTCCTCCACCTGCTCCATCACCGCCCCCCCTAAACCAGGAGGATGTCCTATGAATAAGTGGTATGACCACGAGTGCAAATCTCTGCACCAGGATCTCCGACACGCCTTCAAACATTCCCTACTGTCATACCCCAACATTCGCTCTGCCTACCGCCGCCTCCTTTGCCGCAAGAAACGTCATTTTATTTCCCAAAAGAGACGAATTCTTTTTGATCTTCTTATACATTCTCCGTAAAGGAAGAAGGCTGCCAGGAAGAATTCTTCAAACTTGGGCTTCATCCTCTGGTTGGTTACCTTACGGATCTCTTCAACCATGTCATTCGAGATGGCTTCCCTGATGGATGGTCCCACCACATTATCTACCCCATCCATAAAGCAGGGTCTACCTTTGACCTGAACAATTACAGAACGATCATGGTCGGGCACACATTCTCCAAGATGTATGCTACTGCCCTCCACAGGGGACTCTCCAACTTTCTAGAGCAGAAACATCTCAGGCCAGGGGCCAAGATGGTTTTAGACCGGACCATCAGACCACTGACCATATCTTCACTCTTCGATCTACAATTGAGGAGGCTCGACATCGGTCCTCCAAGGTGTACTGCTGCTTTGTGGATTTCAGGAAGGCCCTCGATTCGGTCTTGAGGGAGGACCTTTTTTAGAGGCTGAGAGATATTGGCATCTCTTCGACTCTTCTGACTGCTATTATGCACCTCTACGAGTCCGTACTTGGCCGTCTCTGCACAGTTGGACGGATGTTGGAGTTCATCCGGAGCACTATTGGAGTCAAGCAGGGGTGCCCGCTTTCCCCAACTCTTTTCGGGATCTACATTGATGAGCTAGAATCTTTTCTCCGAGAGCATATCCAGGAATTTGATGGATGCCTTCTCCACCATGTATTGATCTCCATCCTACTTTTTGTAGATGATATTGCCTTCCTAGCCTCCTCCCTGGAAGGATTACAGAGACAGCTGGATGCCCTCACAGCCTTTTGTGATCTTCGGCACATGACGGTGAACCTGAGAAAAACCAAAGTCATAATCTTCAATAGGGTGAAGAAGACCTCGAGTCTCCGCTTCCTATTCAAGGGAGAAGAAATCGAAATCGTTAGCAGTTACACTTACTTGGGAGTGCAGTTTATAGGTCCCTGTTTCAGCCTCCGGCCGACCCTTCAGCCCAGGATAAACAAAGGATATGGTTCCTTGGACCTTATTGAGAGACAGTGCTTCCGTCACCACTTCCAGGACATTTCATCCAAGATGAACATCATGGATACCTTGATCCGCCCCACCGTGCTTTATGGATCAGAGGTTTGGGGCCCCTCATTACTGGAGTCAGATTGGGCCTCGGCAGAGTGAGTCCAGACCCTTATCTTGTGCCGCTTCATCCAGTGCAAGCAGACAGTTCCTCACAACATCATCCTAGCAGAGTTCAGGGCTAAGCCCTTCTGCCTGGAAGCAATCTTCAGGATAGTCTCTTTCCTCCATCGGATCCGTGGATTGGCAGACACGAGAGAGGGTAGAGATAGGTACCCATACCTGGCCTATTGCTCCTTGGAGAACATTTCTCATACGCAGACAGGCTGTACCAAATTCTGGTTCACCGGGATGACAAAACTCCTTGGTCTTAAAGGGATCCAGATTTATCATCTCCCCTCGTTCCAGTATTCACTGAACGCCCTTGGGCACCTTCTCCCAAACCAACATGAACTCAATAAAATCATCAGGGAGGACATCTAAAGACAGTATATTTAGACTACATGGGTCTATCCTCCAGGCAGACTGCGCCCAAATACGGCCTTCTACGCTGAGAACTTTCTGGAGATCAGAGATGGACTCATAATTAGACCCCTCTATACCCTCCAGCATTGGATGCATGCTATTAGGATCCCTCTCGGGCAGCTCAAGGTTGGATTGCACAGGCTTCGAGTTGAGACAGACCATCATATTGACAGGACAGAGAGGATCTGCCAACTTTGTAACCTACAGGAGGTGGAGACTGAGTCACACTTCATCTTCAGATGCTCGGTCTACTATGAGATCCGAGGGCATTTTCATTGCTTATTCAGGGGCCCCCAGAGCCTGACCACTGTTAAGTCCCTATATTAATAGTGTAGTCCCTTATTATGTTAATGTAGCCCCCCTTATTGTTATATTTGTACCCTTGTAACCCCCATATTGTTATTATTGTGCCCTTACATTATTATTGTTAGGTCGGCTAGGATTACATTGTGGCCCTATGGACTCCTATATATAGAAAGGAGGTTTTGTCATTTGTATCATCCAAGAATTGTTCATTCATGTAATGTATTGGAGGTTTCCCCCTCAAAGTGGCTTATTTCTAAGGCATTGATATCTCTTTTCTTCTATTTTTGGAGTTGGTTTCACAACATTTGGTATCAGAGCTTTGGATTCTATGGTTTCGCTGCCCCAAACAGGTCATCGTGGCATTTTCGCTATAATTTATTTTTTCTACGAAGGTTCAGAAACTGAAATTTTTAGAGTGTGAAGCCGAAATCTTGAGGAACATTGTCACAAAATTTCAGATCTTGGTTCACAATATTTGTGGAGATATGATCTGTGGAAGTTAGGTCTTTTTGCAGGCTCCTAAATTTAACCTAAACAGGTCATCGTGGAATTTTCGCTATAATTTTTTTTCTACAAAGGTTCAGAAGCTGAAATTTTTAGGGAGCGAAGAAGAACGCCTGAGGAAGATTGTCGCAAAATTTCAGAGCTTGGTTCACAATATTTTTGGAGATATGGTCTGTGGAAGTTAGGTCTTTTGCAGGCTCCCAAATTTCATCTCAAAGAGGTGATCATGGGAAAAGCTTCATAACTCTCTCTGTGCATCAGATTGGATTTCTGTAAGAAGTGACTGGAAGTACACAGACTATAGTTTTCTATCTATAAAGTTTAGAGCCAAAGGAGCAAACCGTGACATGTGGCAAGTCGTACAATTTTGCTCTACTGAACTAGTCCATAATTAGGTCATCATAGGAGATTGGACATAACTTTGTCTTCAAGAATCTAAACCAAGTCAGACCTGTGGTATTAGAAAGAAGATTCATAGGGCTACTTCAGGACCAAATTTCAGATATTGAAGATCCAAAATCATAGAGATAAATCAGTTTCAATATCTAGCTCCTCAAAATCAAGAAAAAGGTGTGTATTTGGTTTTTAAAATTGCATAACGTTTGTTTGAAAAAGCAGTTTGAAGTGATTCCAAGGGCATATTTTAGATTTTTATCAGTATTGGGTTCTATAATGCCTCCAAAAAATAATTCCATACCCATTAAGCCCTCAAAAAGCTATACTATGAGACATGAAGAGGAAGAATTGCAGTATCAGATATCAAAATTACGGTACCAAGTGCAACAAATTTCGATCTTACGAAGAGCAACTGAAGATGACATACATGGTTTAAAAGCAGAAATGGAGGCTAAGTTGGATGGTTTGAAGGATCAAATAATAGCTAATATGGATGATAAATTAGTGGAAGATCACATCGAGCATCAACAACAGGTTCTCCAACTCTCAAAGGATAACCTAACTTTGGTGCAGAATCTAATGAAACAATAGGAAGATCAACATCACATCGAAAGAAGTTTTGAAGCAGTCATAGAAACAAGAACTCGACAAGTACAATCAATTTCAAAGTATCTCAGCAATTGGAAGAACTTTCCTATAGAAGATTCCACATGGGAGGATGAGAATTTTATACAGAAGCATCAAGAAATAATCAAGAGTTGAGGACAACACTTGTTTGAAGGAGAGGGGCATGTTAAGTCCCTATATTAATAGTGTAGTCCCTTATTATGTTAGTGTAGCCCCCCTTATTGTTATATTTGTACCCTTGTAACCCCCATATTGTTATTATTGTGCCCTTACATTATTATTGTTAGGTTGGCTAGGAATAAATTGTGGCCCCATGGACTCTTATATATGGAAAGGAGGTTTTGTCATGTGTATCATCCAAGAATTGTTCATTCATGTAATGTATTGGAGGTTGCCCCCTCGAAGTGGCTTATTTCTAAGCCGTCGATATCTCTTTTCTTCTATTTTTGGAGTTGGTTTCACAACAACCAGCTTCCTTAGATACATTGACCAGAGATTCCTGGCACTTTACCTTCAGGAGACCTTCAGACACCGTTCGATTCTACTCTAGCCTCCGTCCGTTTCGGCCACCAGACAGAGGATCACATATTTCTTTAGGGTACTCCTTGCATCGCGGGGTACCAAGAGAACCACTGATCGATCCATATACCATGATTCCAGATTAGTGCGGATCCGGGGGTCTCGTCCCACTAGACCCCATCAGAGATCCAGAACCAGACCCCCCTCCAGGGGACGCCCCAATCCTCCAGACGACAATTGCAGCAGTCTAGTTCCTCGTCAGGGCAACAAACATTGACAAGTTTCCTTCAGTCCTCTTCTATTGGCCTCAGATGCTAGGAGAAGGAGTCTCCCCTCCTTCAGGAGGCTCCTCCTTCTCCTCCAGGACTTCTTCATCACAGCTCATTGTCAAGATGTTTTAGTCATCTAGCTTTTACTTTGCATTTGCACTCTTTGTAGTTTTGTATTTCCTTCTTTTATAAAGGAAGGGGACCGTTTGGTCCACCGGCTAGGCATGTGGTAATCATTGTAACTAGCAGTCCCATTGACCTTTTTGTGGTCATTCATTGGACATTAATAAAATTATCTTATCTTATCTAAAACATATATCCATCATGGTCATAAAATGTTAGCATCAACTATTTCATCATCACATATGAACATGACATCAAATTTTCATCAAGAGGTAGAGTCATATGATTAGGGTTGCTGACAGGTTTCTCATCATACTTCAAAAATCATAATTACTACATTAGTTCTTTATTATATTATACAATCATCAGGAAAGGCCATCAAGATTTATCACATTGTATAATTCAGTAAGCTTATCAAAATATAAACAAGATAAATAAGATGATCTTGAATGTGAATCTTATTGTTATACTTCTATCATCAGGGTTACCATGCTTGTAACAAACACCATCAATAGTATCAAGCTACCATATATAAGAATTGTTACAATTGGAAACTAGGGCCAAATTCCACTTTAGACATCTCATTTTATGGAGATGACTATTGCATTGAATTCCTCTTTTTGAGAGGATAAAAATCAACCTAAAGATCATCAAATTTGGACAAGCATAAACATGTTTTTGAATTTATGCCCACACATGTAAATTGTCAAGGTTGGCCACATTATCCTGTAGGCTCATGAAGCCCAAGAGACATGTCACTTCACCCTCATCAACTTTTATAAATATGTGACCTCTCACCTCATTTGGCATCATCATAACTCACACATTTCTTCTCTCTCCTTCTCTCATTGGTTTGTACAACTATTGGGCAGATCTTCTTTCTCACACGTGTGGTAAGGAGGACGAATTTTCTAGGCAGATTGTAGGGCCTAAATTTTAGAACTATTGTAGGGCTTAACCAACATTTACAAGACAATTTGACTCACCCTCTGATTGCTATTTTTTTGGAAAATTTTGTTTTTGGCAGGCTGTATAGATTGGCACAAAAATCGAGAAATTCAGAGCACTTTAATTTGTGTTGACCACATACCTGTTTGAATGCAGAAGTTGAATTCAGTTGTTTGAGTTTCACTGTTGTTTGGATTGTTTTGACTAATATTTGATCAACTAACAAGGCTGAGTTTGAATTCCATTGACCGAGCTTCAAAGGGGAAGTTTTGCTATTGCGTTGACCATCTTTGAATTTTTGGTTAGGGCTGAATTTGAATGCATATTTAACAAGGTTGCTTTGAATTTTATTTGGCAAGTCAACTTTGAATTTTTTACTCTGTCTCTATGATGAACAATTGATATAATAATAAGAAGAATTGATCAAAGGGTTTTCTCAACATTGGAGTTTTTTCCTGGCATCCGCTCTGGTGTCCTCTTGTCTTGGCTTGTCTTTTGCATTTTATTTTGTTTTATATACAATTATTGTCAATGTGATTACTATTGGAAAAATAAATTGGAAATTGTCATTGGCTACTAAGGAACATTGAAGTAATTGTGCTAAGCATATAACATACCATTGTTAACTAAAATTAAGATGGTATCAGAGCCCAGGTGAAGACAAAGGCCAAGCAAGAGAGAGAAAAACAATCACTAAGGGATATTTGTTAGACAATATTGGACTAGCCTCAATGGCTACTACATATTACTTCAAATATTATGATAATATCAATGAAAAATTTGACTATCATGCATGGACGATGACTTTGGACTTGATTTTGGAAGAGCATGATGCCATGGACAATGTGCAGGGAAGAGTGGTGGAGCCTCATTCAAATGCACT
Organism: Pinus albicaulis; assembly: GCA_034641835.2. NCBI lineage: Eukaryota > Viridiplantae > Streptophyta > Pinopsida > Pinales > Pinaceae > Pinus > Pinus albicaulis. The sequence continues at coordinate 429,633,815 of CM076583.1, forward strand.
TGTTGTTGCAAAGGAAAAGTATAAGAAAGGTGAGGTGAAAGCTAAGAGAATTATCATAGACTCCATTCAAAAGCATTTGGTTGCCTATATTTTCGATTTGGGAACATGTAAGGAGATGCATGATAAGCTGGTTGGGATGTTCAAAGTAAACAATGCAAATCAAATCATCTTTCTCAAGAACAAGTTGAAGGACATTAAGATGGATAAAGGGGAGTCTATCCAATCCTACTTTATGAGAATAAATCAAGTCAAGAATGACCTACTAACCATTGGAGACGTTATTGCTGATATGGAGCTCAATCTCATTGCACTTGGAGACTTTCAAGAGCATGGGATGTGTTCAACACCACCATTCTCAACAATTACATGATTCCTAGTTTCGATGAATTATTGGCTAAATGCACTCAAGAGGAGACAAGGATGATGGAGAGAGACAAGCCCTCAAATGGAACTGAACCTACTACTTTCTCTGCTCATGCAAAGAAGAAAAATAATGCTAGTCCAAGGAGACAGGGTCAAGGGTTCAAGCAGGGATTCAAAGAAGGAAGGAAAGGAAGGTTCTACAATTCTAATAGGTTCGACCACTATGATAGAGAGTGACCTCACAAGAAGGATTCTTCAAGGGATGATGAAAACAACAACAACAATTACAAAGGAAATGGAAATAAAAGAAAACAACAAGTTCAACAATAAAGGAAAGAGGAATTCTCTTGCTACTCGATATGGAAATGGTTAACCTCCCAAAAGTACGAGAAATTCCAGGTATGAGGAAAGTAATGTTGTATAAAACAAAGAGATTTTTATCTTATTTACACTCTATCTACTGCCTCTCCTCTAGATATTTTGGATAATTGGTTGATTGATAGTGGAGCCTCAAGGCAGAGTCACTGTGTACAAGGAGGCCATCTCAAATTTGATTGAAAAGAAGACTAATTTGGAGATCATACTCGGAGATAATGCCACCTACCCCATGAAAGGAATAGGTACGGTCAATCTTCACTTAAATCAAGGTCAAACCATTCATCTACAAGAAGTGTTGTATGTGCCCGATTTGAAGAAGAACCCGATGTATATTTCTACAATGGAAGATAGAGGCTTCAAGGTAGCATTCATTGATGGAAATGTACCTATTTGGAAAAAAAACTCTAAAGATGCATTCACTCTTGGATTTAGGGTTGATGGTCTCTATCAAGTTGGAGGAAGTCCTTTGGGAGCCTTGACTTGCGATACTTCTCTTCAACCTGAATTATGGCACCAAATATTTTCCCACCTTCATTACAAAGCCTTACTTAGGGTAAGAAAGATGGTCACAGGTATGCCCAAGTTCAACATGAATCAAGAAGGGGTTTGTTAGGGTTGTGCAGTTGGGAAACTCACAAGGGGACCATTCCCTTATAGTGAAATCCAAACTACCAATATTCTTCAATTGGTCCATTCTGACCTATCTGGTATGTTGCTCATAACGTCGCTGGGACGATACTTATATTATGCAATATTTGTGGATGAATCATCACACAAAACATGGATCTATTTCTTAAATAATAAATATGAAGTATTCAAATGGTTCCATTCTTTGAAAGCCTTGGTGGAAAATCAAACAGGGAAGAAGATCAAAGTATTGAGGACCGATAATGGAACCAAATATGGATCAAATGAATTCAATGTCTTTTGTAGATATGCTGGTATTCAGAGGGAGGAATATGTTCCATACACTCCCGAGCAAAATGGATTTTCTGAAGGGAAGAATCGAACAATCATGGAAGTCACCAGTGCCATGCTTCATGATCAAGGTCTACCGAAGTTCTTATGGGGAGAAGCTGCCAACACTGTCGCACATGTTCAAAATAGGAGCCCACATCAAGCATTGGATTTCAAGACAACCGAAGAAGTTTTCACTGGTAAGAAACCTGATGTTTCTCATTTTAGAATACTTGGTTGTCCCGTGTATTCTCATGTGCCTAAAGAGAAAATAAACAAGTTGGAAGTATCTGGGAAGAAATGTACATTTGTTGGCTACAGTGAAAATTCAAAGGCATATAGAATTTATGTGCATGGTTAAAGAGAAGTGGAAGTAAGCCATTATGTCACCTTCGATGAAGATACTACCTTTGGGAAAGCCAGAGATCTCCCTATCCCAAGGAAGGACAACGAAGGTTCTGCAGAAAAATAGGACGAACCTTCGACAGATGAGCCTGTGCCCAATGTTGAAGGCCTGATGGATCCCATTGATCCACCTCCTGGTGATCCCTCTACTTCAAGGAAAATAGGAACATTCTGTGAAAGTAAGAAGGTGAACATGTATTAAGGGTACTTAGTGTTATGAGTACTATTGTTCAAACTGAACCATGTACATTCGAAGAATGCACAAAGCATGAAGTCTGGAAGGATGCGATGAATGAGGAATATGAATCTATCATGAAGAATGATGTATGGGAAGTGGTGCCTAGACCCAAGGACAAGTACTTAGTCACCTCAAAATGTTTATACAAAATTAAACATGGAGCTTATGGGAGTGTTGAACAAATAAGGCCAGTTTTGTTGCTCGAGGCTTCTCTCAAAAGGAAGGATTGGACTATGATGAGATATTTGTATCACTTTCCTGATATACCACTATTCGATCTATTATTGATATCGTTGCCTCTCAAGGATATAACCTTCATCAAATGGATGTTAAAAAAACTTTCTTGCATTGCTCGCTTAAGGAGAAAGTCTACTTGGAACAACCTTAGGGGTTCAAAGTACAAGATCAAAGGATACATGTATGTAGGTTGAAGAAAGCCTCTATGGGTTGAAGAAAGCCCCTAGGGCTTGGTATGAGAGAATTGATAGCTATCTTATGAAGGTAGGATTTACAAGGAGCGATGTTGATCCTAACCTATACTTCAAAGTTGAAAAGGACATGCATCTCATTTTGATACTTTATGTATATGATCTCTTTCTGACAGGTGCAAACCCTCTCATTTATCAACGAAAGAGGGAGTTGGCTTCTCATTTTGAAGTGAAGGACCTAGGTCTGATGCACTACTTCCTAGGCCTGGAGGCTTCGAAAAAGTGGGGTGAGATGTTCCTTTCTCAAGGAAAATACATTGTGAAACTGTTCGAGAGATGTGGGATGGTGGATTGAAATTATATCTACTCCAATGGAACTCAACTTCAAAAAGCTATGTTGAAGTGTTGCTTGGATCGAATTGGCAAACCCTTCTGAATATAGACAACTTGTGGATACCCTGATGTTCTCGGTAAACTCTCGTTTGGACATATTATTCGCTGTGAATTGTTGAGTCAATTTATGGTTGAGCCTCATCACATACATTGGATCATTGCTAAGAATCTCTTGAGATATCTTCATGGCACAATAAACTATGGATTGAGATACACTGCCGAGAATTTGAGACTACATGGATATACTGATGCTGACTAGACTATCAGTGTGGTGGATCGAAATACCATGTCAGAGTGTTGCTTCTCTTTGTGGTTTGATTCGATTTATTGGATGAGCGGGAAACAAAAATTTGTTTCTCTAAGCACCACCGAGGTCGAATACATTGCATCTAGTATGGCCTGTTGTGAGGCTGTTTGGTTGAGGAAGCTATTTAGTGAGTTATTTGAGCACATGCTAGATACCACTATGATCTTTTGTGACAACCAAAGTGGGATTCACCTTTTAGAGAATCCCGTGTTCCACAACCGCTCTAAGCACATTGATATCAGGTACCACTTTATCTAGGATATGGTACAATGGAGAGCAATAAGGCTCCAACACATCAGGACTAATGAGCAGGTCATAAAAATCCTCACAAAGCCCTTAGAGAAGGTCAAATTATTAGCCTTTCGAGAGAGACTTGGAGTTGTGGAAAGACACTCCCATGAGGGTCTCACTTGAGTTAAACATTAAGCTCTGGGATCTCCTAAGGGCTTTGGGTACTTCTTGGAGCTATGAGCGACCACAGGGTGAGTGCTACACCTTCCTAAATTGGTGAACTATGTACAGGGTGAGTGGCTCACCTTCCCCTGCGATAGCCCATGATGGTTGACATGTGTGTAGGGTGAGTGGTTCACCTTCCCCTACGAATGCTGATACATGTGTGTAGGGTGAGTGGTTCACCTTCCCCTACAATTTACATATGCACATAATGAGTGGTTCACCTTCTCCTATGGCATATGAGTAGGATGGGTGGTTCACATTTTCTTTCTGATGCCCCAACATACATCCTACCCACGTAGTCTAGGACTCATAGGAAGTACCTCTCATCTGGCCAATGATTTGGGAAAAGTGGATAGGGACCATAACACTACAAATTGACTCATCGTGTACTATCATACTCCCTATGTCTAGGATGCATGGTGTTTAATAACTTGATTTGGGATCAAGTCTGATTGAGGTTCTACTTCTGGACTAACTTTTGTCAGTGGATAGTGGTAAAGTCCTATGAATCACTCTCGATCGATTCTTCTTCATTATCTATATCAATTTTCAGCAGATTATAGATGAGTTACATAGATGGTACATGAAGACATGATGGCATGATGATCGATGATGATAGATGTATTGGCAGGTGGAATTCTCCCTAGTTGAGAGGGAGTGTTAAAATTGGAAACTAGGGCCAAATTCCACTTTAGAAAAAACATTTGATGGAGATGACTATTGCATTGAATTCCTCTTCTCGAGAGGACCAAAATTGACCTAAATATCATGAAATTTGGACAAGTAGAAATGCGTTTTTGAATTTATGCCCACACATGTGTACATTGTTAAGGTTGGCCACATCACCATATAGGCTCATGAAGCCCAAGGGACATGTCAACCCTCACCGCATTTGGCATCATCCTCACCCACAACGACTTGTATAAATTTAAGTGACCCCTCATCTCATTTGGCATCATCATCACTCACACATTTCTTCTCTCTCCTTGCCTCATTGGTTCGTACAACTATTGGGCATATCTTCTCTCTCACACGTGTGGCAAGGAGGAAGAATTTTCTAGGCTGATTGTAGGGTTGAAATTTCAAAGTTGTTGTAGGGTTTGACCAACATTTACCAGACACTTTGAATTATCCTTTGACTGTGATTTTTTTCGGGAAAATTTGTTTTTGGAAGGTTGTACAAATTGGCACAGAAATTGAGAAATTATGAGCACTTTGACCTGTGTTGACCGCATGCCTGTTTGACCACAAAATTTGAATTTAGTTGACCAAGTTTGATTGTTGTTTTGTGGATTGTTTTGACTGCTATTTGACCAACTAAACACATTGAGTTTGACTGCCTTTGACTAGGCTTCAAAGGGAAAGTTTTGCTGCTGCGTTGACCATTTTTGACTTAATGTTTGTAGATTTATGTGGGGTTGATTCTTAGATTTTGGTTAGGGCTGAATTTGACTGCAGATTTGATAGGTTTATTTTGACTTTGATCTGGAAATTCAACTTTGACTTTTGTACTCTCTCTTTGTTGAACATTTGATATAATAATAAAAATAATTGATCAAAGGGTTTTCTCCACATTGGGGTTTTTCCCTGGCATCCTCCAAATCTCGTGTCCTCTTGTCTTGGCTTGTCTTTCCATAGTATGAAAAATATCTATTTATAATGTGTATAGGAAACTGGAGAAGGATTACTTATAGTTGAAGATAAGAAAGTGAGAAAATTTTTTGTGGGGAATTCTTATCCACTTTGTATCTTTATTTAGAGGGACTTGTAGATTAATTGCATCATTTGGTATAGGACCTTTGAAAATTCAGGAGAATGTTGTTGAATTAAATTTTTGAGAGAAGAAATTTTGTAATTAAATATTGCTAAGAGGTTGCAGAAAAATATAGAGAATGAAGATCTCTTTTAGTAAAGAGACAAGTTGTGTGGGAAAGGATGTAGAAATAGAGGGAAATCTTCTTAGACAATGGAATTCTTTGAAGATAAGAATGTCACTGCAAATAGTGAAAAAGATGTAAATCTCCCTCAAGCGAGAGGAGCCACTTGAGGAAGAGCCAGAGGGAGACGATGTAATGTGGGAGTGAGGATCCAACTTTGTGTCATGTAGTTTTGAGCAAAATATATTTGCTACACCAAAGCACTATTGTGTTTTGTTGGAGAGAGAGATTAATCAAAGGAGTCTTTGGGGAGACCTAGTTCATTATGTCACATGTTGTGAATGTGCCTTGTAGAGATGAGGTATGTGATTTTCATCTAAGTGGTTGACTTGGAAACAAGAGGAAAACATGCATTCTGGAGGCACTTAGAGGAGTGTAACTAAAAGGACAAAGATTTAGAAAAGTTATTGAAGAAAAAAACAAAAAGGAAGGTATAAGTACAATACAATGGAAGAGAAAGACATTGCAATGGTAGAGGATGTAGAAGATCAACAAGATAGATGATTGAGACACTAGCATGAGAACATTTCTAACAAGTGGGAGAATTGAAGGTGCTAACAGATAAATGAAAAAGAGGTCATTGAAAGTTACAAATTGGATAATTGTGGTTTAGAGTTTGTGTACAAGATTCACACAAGAAAGCGTTGCATGAAAATATAAATTTGATAAAAACAAAGATAAGAAAGCCTCCTCATAGATTCGATAATTATTAGGGGAATCAAATTCCAAGAAGAGATTGAGATTGCAAGAAACCCACAAAAGTATTGGATGTTGAGGGGTATCGAAAAGACAAGGGAGGCCAAAGATAACTTAATAAGAGGATATTTGAATGTGACATGGAAACTAGAGAATAGGAATTAAATTGAAGATGAACACACTAAAGAATATGACATAACTAGAAACTAGTTGATGCATGGTTACAACAAGAGATAATAATGAATGAAGCTAAGTGTTAACACTGGAAAATCGTACAGCAGAAGACGAAATTAATTAATGTCAGGCAAAAGGATTTATAGGGCTGAAGACATTACAAAATCTAGAAAGTATTTAAAAATCTCTAAGGTCCGAGGAAAATCAAATTTGAACAAGTCCTAAATGCTCTTTGCGCGCATAATCCTTTGTGAAGAGCGCCTTTCGTGCGCCTTTTTGCCCGATATGCGCGCAATCCTAGGAGTGGCGAAATGTCACTATCCGGGACCACACAGAGAAAAGACAAGCGACCCCTTACTTGAAGCCGCCAAAGGACAACCACCAGCGCCTCCTTAGACACTATGTGAGCACACAATGAAATATTTAGAGCACATAAAGGAATCATGCCGCTCTCTTGGGTCACCATCCTCCTTCTACCAAGAGAGGGAAGGGAGGATTTGAAATCTCTTATATAAGGCCACCATGAGATGAAAAATTGGTGAACACATTGTTATGTTGGCCAGAACTTCCCAAGCAATACCAGTAGTGTGTGAGCCAGAGTTGAAGATAAAGGGACTCAATTTTTGGCCATCCAATAAGTTCAGTCCAACAAAGTAGAGAGAGAAGGAGACTGCACCAAGAAAAGCTTGGGATAAAAACATCCTTGCATCGGGACCGAGAACCATTGTCCAGGGGCCCTTTAGCAAGAGGGTAAAGTTTCATTCTTATTACTACCAGCGCTCAATAAGAGGGGCCTAGAGCCACCGTTTGTATTATTGTTGTCGTTTGATTTTTTTCACAGCTCGTTTTTATTTGTTTTAGTTTTTAGTTTATATATGCATGCTATTTCTCTATCTAGTATGCTTATGATTCTAGCTTGTTCCATTAACTTGCTTGACTCCACTTCTTTTTCTGCTTGTTACCAATAACTTAAGTGGGTAGACCACACCCATTAAGTTGGTGTGATTTCATACATATGTGCACCAAACACACCCCAACAGGATTGGCGACTCCACTGACATTTATTACCAAGTTTATGTGGTTGTGCCTTTTTTGCAGAGACCTCTGTCTGTGCTGTGGAGTGGAACTGAATTTCCCCTGATTTTTCTTGCATACAATAGTGTACTCAGTACTTAGTCTAGAAATTTTACAACATATCTTAAGACAACACCACATACACTTGAAAATGTTTCCCATTGTAAGTCTCCCTTGGACACTTTAATCAATGAAACTTGGGATCTCTATTACACTTCTTCAATTTTGGATTATAATGCAGGACTGGAATTTTGAGCATAAATACGTTGATTGCACATATAGATGTCTAAATAAATACATCTCCCATACACTTAGCTCGAAAAATCTGTAGCACATTCACCTTTCTCTTCCAATAATATGCACAATACATACTCCTGCAATCAAAAATTTGAGCATACATCATTTTGGAGCAACATATAGTATTCTTGACAAATACGCACATATGCACCCAGTTTTTACACCAGATTTGTCACTTCTGCATTGGTGATGCAGGGGAAAATCTTCAATATCTCAGTAACCTGAAAACTCTTTGAAATGTCTAGATCAATAAGCCTCAAAAATTTATACAAGTTTCTCTTTGTCATCTTCTCCTTAATAATACATCTCTTTAAAGAGTGCCACAACCTTAATGGAGGTGCTCCTCACATCTTGAATAGTACGGTCAAAGAGAACATTGTTTATCGCTTTCCATATCCCCATATGATAGCTGCATTTCTCGCTCTCCATATGCCCCATATGACATATAATGACAATGCTTTGTTGAATTATATCCCCGAAACCAAAGTGTAAGGCAGGAATCAATACATGACCTATCCCATGATGCACTCAACTTAAGGATATGGCCTACCCCTAACCATATCACAGCTGCAAAGGGACACTTCAAGAATCATACATCGTGGAGCCAAGGGGTGGCCATATTGGTTTCCCCTCCTTATAAATTCGCCTCTTACTTGTTGTGTTGTATGTTGATATGAAAACTTAGAGAAGACACTGTCTTAATATTTCTGATTTACTGTTTACTCTCTTTAAACTCGAATGTCATTTGATAGTAAAGTTGTACTCTTTAATGCACAAAATTTATGTATTAAAAAGGTAAATTTAAAAATTATTTTAGATTTCATTTTGTGTTTTCAAGTTCTCACATTTCTAATTTTATTGCAATGTGGCAGACTGATCATGGCACAGGAACAACCTCAGGATAGGTAAACAAATAAAAATTTTAGTTTCATATTAGTTTATTTATCTTTAACAATTATTATTATTATTATTTTTTTTTTAAATTTTATTTTATTTCATGTTTCTTATTATTTTATAATGTGGCAAGATGATCGCGGAAAGGGGCCAGCCGAAGAAAATGTAAAGTGCCAGCCTTGCTCTATCTTCAGGTATTTTAGTTCTTTACATAATTGAAATAATCTTAATTTTGTTCACATATGCAGACACCTGGCCATGGTGCGCATGATGGTTCCCTCAACGAGGAAGATTTGTGTTAATCCCCATGTCCATTGGTGTTGCTGCGAAAAAAGACGCTAAACGCAAACAAGGAACTTGAGCGTTTGTTTGACATTGTGCCTCAAACACCTGAATTAGGAAGAAGGATAAGACAAGTTATGACCCAGCTAGAAACATAGAAGGTAATAACAAAAAATCAAAAGGATATTTTTATTGTTCTGCATGAGATCAATTGTGATAGGTTGATTTATAATTTTTATATTAACTAAAATAACAAAAAAATTCTTTTGTATGTAGCATTTTCTGGAACCCGATGTTCTCAGTGTTGTTGGTAGTGGGACACAAAAGCAAGAGATTCTCGAGGAACCCTCTCGTACAAATTCTACACCTTTAGGTAGAAGCCAAGAAACACACCCCCAAGAAAACACAGCAAACTGCTGAACGTGGTGGCAATGATGAGGCTGGTATGACCAGCTTCATTATTACATTTCCTGGAGCTACATGTGTCACTTCCACGGGGACCATTTCAGGCACTATTTTGGTGAACAATGAAGGTGTTCCTATAAAGAAAGTACAACACCCATATAAGTTTTAATATTTTAATTGTTTCATGTACTCTATCTAAAACATACTCTATTATGATTATTATTTTTAAATTAATGATAATATATTTTTTGTGTAGGAAACAATGATTTCTACAGGGCCTTAGAGAGCAAGGTGGCTCAACCATACGCACAAGGTGGAATTCCCAGAATTCCAACATGAAAAAAATAACTTCTAGATTATCTAGAAGGCCTTTTTGGGACGAGCACATTTGATAGGACAACGGTCCCCGGGCAGTTGGAAAATATTTAAAATATACGCGGGACACCTATAGGATGCACTTGCAAATTAATTCTAGATACGAGCATCCTCTCACAGTTCCAGAGAGGGAGTGGAGAGCACTCATCGATGACTGAAAAGAGAAAAAGGCCAAGAAAGAAGGAAAAATGCTAACTGGACCCGCAAGGTAAATAAAAAATTTAATTCAATAGCTTTAATTTTCTCTATGTCTAAAATAAAAGTGTGCTACATCACTGACTTAAAGCTTTTTATGATAGGTTGCTTGACATCTCAAAGGCAACCAAAGCTAGGATTGAGAAAAAAGGGCATCATAAGCTAGGTCAGGGCGGAATTGTAAGTATCTAAACATCTTATAATTAATTGTATCGCCTTCCAAAATTTTTGTAATCCCCATTAAATAACATTAAAATTACACAATCATATGTAATGTAGGGTGACGAATTTGGAACGAAAACCACAAAGGAAGACAGAGAGATCGTTTTCCTTTCCGGCTATCAAGCCTTAGTTGAACGACGTAGAAGCTTGGGACAAGTCCCAAGATCCAGAATGCCCGATAAGGTAAAATGTTAAACTTTCAATATGTTTGTTTTCGTCCATAAATTTAATGTCTAACAACTTTGTTTAAATCAGGGGAGAAAAACTTTCAATGAGCCAAATAACCCAGTTGTAGAGCAGTGCGTTCAGAGTGAAATATTGCCAGAAGTACATGGTCCTCACGTGCAACTTGATCATTCTAGTGGGGACCAGGATGAAAATGCTACTATTAGTGAGAGCCACGATGGTAATTAATTTCTACTTATAATTTTTTCTTATTATACCTTGAGGGTTGTGTCCTTATAAGGTTTTTTATTTAAATGAAAAATAATGTTGTACTTGAGCATCCTACTACCAGAGAGGAATACAAGGCAAAGATTCCAACAGTGACAACTAGTGCACTAGGTAAATAATGTCATTAAAATTTATTTTATTAATATTACCGAACTACTTCAATGATATTTAAAAACTCACAATTAAAATTTAATGTTATTTGTTTTTGTAGGAGATGTCTCGTCACTGCATGAGACCAGACATCGTGAGTATGCAACTAGGTCAACTATGCAGGAAATGCACGAAACATAAGTAGAGAAAAATGATGTTGATGATGTAGTTAGGAGCTTTAGAAGTAGGAATAAGAAAAAGAAAATTTGATAATGTAAAATATTATATTATTATAAGACAAATGTTACCTTACTTGAAACCTTTTTTGTGTTATATAAAACTCATTTATCATACTATTTTTATGCCAAGCACTTTCAATGTTTTCTTGCATACTTTTTGTTGCATTGATTTTTAATTAGTTATTGAATATTTTTTTTATGCTCATGAAAGTAAAAAATAAAATATAGATTCGGTACTGGGGAATTGAGAGTGATGTGAGGGGGGAGGGAGGGGGAAAGGCCATAAGAGCTTCCACCTTCACGTGCTTGGCTTTGTTTAGTAGATAATAATTTATTGGAACGATTTAATCTTGGAGAAAACCTCCCTCGATCCAACGTAGTAGCAAAAAATTCACTGTTGAATTAGTTGCTACTCTTTCATATTGTGAGAGGCTTGTTCCAAGTTTAGGCGACACCAATAAATTGTTCTTGAAACAAAAAGGAGCTTATTTAGGTATGTTTTGACATTGTCAACATATGTTCTAACATTATCATAAGAATGCATCTTAGAGTAAAAAATACTACAAATATTATACTTGTATTTATTGTATAGATTATGGATTTTGAATGACTTGGCAGCGCAGGTACAAATCCTCTTGCATCATGAGCAATACAACTTGTCAACCAGGGTCATGTCTAGGATATTTTTGCTTGTGCACTTGACCATGTTCGTAGTGTCACATTTTGTAAGTTCCTTTATAGTTCATAATTCAATATGAAGCTTATTCATGATTATTATATGGTTTTCTGTATGCGTTTTTTCCTCTATATGATTGTAAGTTTGAACATGCTTTTAAACATTGAATTTTGTTTTGTTTTTATACTATTTTTATACTTACTTGTTCTAGTTATGGTGATATAACCACCATTGTATCGTATCCATATTATCACATTCCCTTGGGTTGTAGTTAGGTATAAAGGAACTCCAACCAATTCCAATTCCTTCACTTCCAGTTACAAGGACCATTGGAATAATTGGCACATACCACGTTGGCTCAATTTTTTGGCCATATTCATTCAAGTAGTCCAAGAGTACATCATCATATTTTGGGAACAAGAAGAATGCTATTGGTGGCATGCATGTGAAAAAATATCGAGCGCTTGCATGATATTTTCCACCCTAGGCTCTGGTACCAAATTTCCCAAGTGGAGCAAGGAGGTTAATGTTGTTACTTCCAACAAAAATCTTGTGCCATTCCAATAATTGTGCTAGCAAGACTCTGCTCACCTTGATGGTAAGAAGTTTTCTCTAAGACATAACCCAAGAATTGAGCAACCTTTTCTTGCATAACAAAATTTATCTTGAAAGAGCAAAGCAATATTTTCCTTTGCCCTGGTTTCAAACCATCAACCATGGATGGGATGGATCTTTGCAAATCAACCATGGAAAATAGGATCAGTTCCTTGTTTAAAAAGTCGATGTACTTGATAAGCATGTCATTCTGGTCCAAATATGTTCCCGGCTCAAAATGTCTTAGCCAGTTCTTACCGACCTCTATTTTCTTCTTACTGAAGGCCAATTAAATTGCATCTCCATCTTCCTCATTTATCCACATGAAGTCTTTTTTATGTTTGTCCAATTTTTTAAAATATTTTTTCCCCTCTTTAGAAGTACATATACCGAGACCTTTATAGTAATTTATGGTCCATCCTGTTGTTGATCCACCCTGAGATTCTCTCCATGATTCATACTCAGGCATGGTATAGAAAGACAATACACGTCCATTTTTATGGGTTGCCTTGAAAATAGGAGTAATGAATTCAACAAGAAATGAAGGAATCTTGAGTAGAGATGTCCAGAAAGAGTGTATGAAGTTGATCAGTATTCCTTTTATGTGTGAACCATCATGATATTGATATTTCATAATCATATGATGGCCATATCTTAGATATTTGACGCCGTCATATTCCATTCCATGCTACAGACCAAGGATTTTCTTGATATGTTGAATCTCAAAATTTTCCATTATCTGTTTATGGTTGGCTTCCCTTACATTCAACAACTTACCTCTGAGGGGAAGCACAAATAATGATTTTGACCAACAATGACCAACCCTACCATTGCAAGGGCCTTGGCTGAATCTCCCTCAGTTAAAATCTGAGCGCATTTCTTAGAATTCTTGCTTCCTGCATCATTTGCATCATCAAGCTTGGTGATACCAGTTAATCTTTGTCTCTTGGTTCCATCAGTTTTCTTAAGATCCTTGCTCTGTTTGAGGTTTTCCCATGATAATATGTTCTCAAAAAATCCACATTTATCAAATTTGTTCAAAAACCCTTGAGAAAGTTCACACTTTGAACCAAAGTTGTTCTGACGAGTTGTTAGTGTCTCCTTGGTTTGAGATTCAAAAGCAGGATTGTCAATCAAAGAATTGAAAAAGATCCATAAATGATTCTTTATCGTGTGTGCTTTCACCGCAGCTATCTTGTTCTTCTCATTTAAAATGCTCATCACATGGGTTGTTATTTGGTTTTCTATAAATCAACGTGGGAACCACCTTTAATGGTAGCTATTCCATTAACAAAGCTGAGGTACTGGTGTCTGTACCTCATGTATTTTCTTTGTGGATAGTTAGTTGATTACTTCTGCAAGAAGTAGTGAACTTAGAAAACCAAGTGAATCCCGGGGAGGTCCCCTATCATTTTCTGGAGTTAGAATGCTGTGGTGCTCATGAGGATTTATTTGAAATTTGTACCATTGATATTTTGTTACCATTTGTTGCACAGGGTCACGATTTGGATCAAAACCTGATCCTTTTCTCTATGTTTGTCTTGCATATGAAAGGTTTGATGGATATTAACGGATCAGAGAATCTTTTAAGAACTACTTAGGGTTTGAGATGTGATCAGTTGAAAATATTGGTGAAATTTAGACGAGATATAATCAACAAGGGTGATAAATATCTATGTTGATTTAAGGATTAAGCTTAGAATTAAGCTATTATGGCTGAATAGTTGAATCTATAATGTCTTGACTTTCCAAAGACAATGTCATGCAGTTGATGAATTGCAAATCAAGTGTGGAATGACACTCCCAATAATGGGTGCATGTGGAGGCCACCAGCTCAACTGAAAATGCCAGCCCAGGTCTTGCACTCTACAAATGGTTTCAATATAAGAAGGTTCAGTTAATATTCATCAACCTAGGTCTTGCAATCCTTTTTCATACATTCCACTACTCAAGATAGAAGGTTCACTACTTGGGCAATGGGAATTTGACAATTTTCCACATTTGGCATCAATATTGAGGAGTTGATACCACTTTATTGTGGACCAAAGGTAGAGCAAGATGAGAAAAGATGCATAAATTTTCTAGCTGAGCTAAAGAAACCCAAAACTTGATCTTGAAACATGATGTGCTCAACACTTTGTTACATTGTTACAATCCAAGCTTATGTATTTCCTCTGATTCTGCTCCAGAAGGCCTATTCTTCAAGGCACCGTCATCACCCTATTGTAGCTTCATTATAATCTGTTCATGAGTTTTCTTCAGGATTTTTTAAAACTGTGAGCATCACACCCTTTTTATTATTTGTTTATGACAAATTGACCAAATCAACACCTTTTGGAGCCCAACCATAACGTTACTCACTAAAATTAACTTCTGTTGATGTATCTATTCATTAAATTAAATGAATTCAATTTGAGATAATGTCAAATCCCATTGACCAATTGTCTTGTCCAGTAGTGGATATGGTTAAAATGGCACATGGTTCGGTAGCACATATGTTAGATTGTATCCACTACTTCAGTCCAAATCATCTATGTGTTTGTCATTGAATCAAAGTAACGAAATATTTTAATAAATTATTGAAAATTACCTTTATATACTGTCGCAGGTCTATGAAACACATGCTCGATTAGCTCTGGAGGTTGGAGACATGCCCGAATACAACCAGGTACGAATTATTGCGTCATGTAATTTTTACTTGCGGCTTTTGTATCTTGTCTTTCTTTGTAGTTGATGGACATATTTTTACTTTTTAATTTTTTTTGAGGAAATTAATGTCTTGTTTCAAACAATGTCCACATTTTGGTAACCATGTTCAAATGGGATTAGTGTGTCTAGACTCTCTATCATATCCTTTCTGATTCCATCTGCTATTTACAAAGCCATCTAAAAAACGTTTTTATCTTCTTTAATTTTTTGTCTTAATGCCTCTAGGATTAGTCATAGGATTATTTTTGAGAGTTATGCCTTCTCTTCTTATAGTTATCTTGTGCCTCTACTTATGAATGTCAGCAACATTCTGTGACTACTGTAAGGTACTTTGCATTGTCTTTGCTCATAGTGGCTGAGACAAGTCTCAATGTTTTAGTTAAGACAACTGAGTCAATGTAGTGATATAATTTGAACACAAGGGAACTTCTTAGCTCAGTAGAAGTCTTGTTATTGGCACATTACATAGTCTTATATATGAAAAGAGCCCACGTGAAAGATGGAAAAATGACTAAAATCTGCAGTATTAGGCCTAATAGTTAAAAATTAAATTAGATCTGGGATGTGTTATTTTCCCTTTTTAATTAATAATCTACATTGTTATGGTACAGTGTCAGTCATAGCTTCAAGGGCTATATGATGAAGGCATTGAGGGTTGTTGTCATGAATTTGCAGCTTACAAGTTATTATATAGTTGTTTGAATCCAGGCAACACTAGTCATCTTTTTTCCTCAATGGCAAGGTATGTACGATACGATTGGCATAAAGTAGTTCAAAGATCGTTTCTTGATTAAATACAATTTTAAATTAAGCTTATTTTCCTAAACTAGAATTGCTTGGTTTTTTATATCACAATACTCTGATATGCTTCCCATTTATTCGCTATTTTGGTAGCTTGGTTTAACTTTAACCACTCACATCTGCATTGGTCTAAATGGATCACTATTATGTGATCCTTGTCGTTTTAGGCTTGTATTTTGTTACTTTTTTTTCTCCACTTAAGTAATCATATTTATTCTTGGCTATAATGCATGCATTGTGTTCTGGAAAGAAAATCATCTTTTAGATTGAATAATTCTTTAGGTTTACAAAAAAACAGATGTGAGGCAGAATTGATAGAAGTACAATATATTGATGTTTAATGGCTGTTATATTAATGGGAGCCTTTTGTGGCCTAGATCTGAGACATTTCATCTTTAGAACACATGCAATCATTAGTTAATTTCAAATAACTCACTATCATTTACCATGAATGATTTTAGTACTACACCTTATAAAGGAAATTTCTATAGAATGATACAATATTGCAATATTTATTGTGAATTCATAGAAGTGAAGTAGAAGTAAATTTGATAGGATGCCCTATGTTGGGGCAGGATCTCCTGCCAACCTCCTCTCCATTATTCTCCTTGTCGTTAGTGTTTATCGTGAATTCATTATCCATGGTTACAAGAAAACATGTTGGAACAAACACTTTGTATCCTCATAAAGCTCAATGTTAGTGCTTTTACAATGCTACAGTCTTCTCTGATTCTTATGCAATTTAGGATTTAATTTTTATCTCTATTTGTGATATGGTCAAATTTATGTCACAGGATTTCTTGTTCTTCATTTCCTCTGACAAAATATTGTCCTCTAGTTCAATGTATAGGGTTTATCTGCTTGAGAGACCACTCTGTTTTGTTATTTTGTTATTTGTTCTTTTGCTAGTTTAGCTTCTTGCTTTTCAACTCTCCTTTTCAGGAGATTCCTTGGGTACCCCCACATTGCTATGTTTGCTTGATGTATGTTAACTATGCAATGTGTACATGTGATTTCTTTATTTCTTCTTCCATTTAATGAAAACAATGGATTTTGATACTTTCGTCGAGTATACCTCTAATATCATCCTGTTACCCTGGGCAGTCTACCAAGAAAGTACCAAGTATTTGTCACTAGTGTGTTTTTCAAACAGTTTGAGTGAGAATATTTGATGAGTTGTATGGCATTTTGTCTCAAGGAAAATGTTAAATTTACAGTGTTGAAAGAATTGAACATGCCCTTGCAACAAAGGAAAAAACTAAGGGAAGGAGTAATTATGATCAACCAAGACTAGATCAATGAAACAAATAGTCAATCAACATATAGATGCAAAGATGATGGGAGTTTAGTCATCAACCAAGACAAGGGTGGTGGAGGAAAGGATACAAAAGTTTTCAAGAATGAAGATGCAAGAGGAATCACTTCAAATTATGTTAAACGATGTTTTAATTGTTGCAAATTAGGGCATTTGAAAAGGATTGTAATAAAAAAATGTGTTTGAACTCATGAAGTAATATGTGCTACGGAACCATGTGCCACAAATATCTTACTTCAGAATATGTTAGACTGTATCCACTACCTTAAAATGGAATATGTTATAATATTGTTATTCGATAGTTGATATGTTAGACTGTGCGCTTGATAGATTTGATGTTAAAATGGAATTTTTTAGTTTAAATAACAAACCTTTTTCTTTTTCTTGAACCTATTCTTTCATTTGTCAGTGAAATGAGAGATGGTCCCTAATTTGAATTGGCTCCAATGAGAATAAGTGTTCAGTGTGATGTAAAAGAGTATACGATATTGTCCATCCTCTTGCATTCTCTGAGTTGTTGTAAGGGCTTTGACACATGGCTAGATTAAGCCGAAGTCACGATTATATGAGGGTAGTTAGTTGGGATTGATCCAAAATGACCATATTATGACTCCTTCCAGCAATCTGTTGACTCTATTCAATAAAATATTTAGTGAGCCATAATTAGGCACCTTTATGCATTCTATTGAATAGAAAAAAATAATAGAGTGACCTACATTGACACATGGCATGTACAAAGTCATTAGGTGTATTTTCAATCAATAAGTGATATGAGTAGAGATTGAGCAAGATAAGAATTGAACATAACCCACATAACTCCTTCAGTGATCCAAGAGTCCACTAAGAACTTCCTATGAAAATAGGATGTGATATTCTAAACTTTGAATGAATGTGCATGGATGATGAGGTTCCTAAAATACAAAGAGGACATCTCCTCATTAGTTCCATGTTACCTCTTACTAATTCCAAATGCAGTGCTACACTTAGGATGTGTCATGTGGCTTTTTTAATTGTAATGTTACATGCAGAGTGTTATGATTACAATTTGTCAACTAACTGTATCTATTCCCTTTATTGTAGGGATGAGGTGGCACTATTCAAGTGCTCTCTTATCTGAATTGAAATTGTGATTTTATTTGAGCCTGATATTATCAATTCTTTATGTATCATATGTACATTGCATTGTAACTTTTGGGATCTTGAGGCTGCTATTGGCACCTTTAGATTTTTAGCTTCAACCAGACATACAATTTGTTACATTTTATTTGAGTTTTTGTTTTCCTGCAACGATTGTAGTTGTATCAATGGCTCATTCATGCTGTATTTATATGCAATTGATTGTTATGGGCAATGTTTCATAGGTGTATGATGTAACCAAATTTTTGGAGGACCATCTTGGTGAAGATGAAGTGTTGATCTCAGCAACTAGTATTGTATCCTTTCTAAAACCACTATTCTTAAATGCTACTTCCTATTAAAATAAGAAGCATATTTACTAGACAAAATGTTACTCTAAGTGATAGATCTGCATGCCATAGCAGTGTTACTGAGCATAGGATTTATTTTTTTCAAGGTGTTGTTGAATAAAATCCCAAAGGCATGGTTATGAAGTAGATCACCCTGTTGCAGCAACTTAGCTAAAGGATTACTTTAACAAGCCCACTTGCTCTTGTTGATAGGAAACATCTATCAAAAAATTCTATTTAGTGTATTTAAAAATAACTGAACTTAACATACCCCTTGCACGCATGCAAGCAAGATCTATATTCTATTATCTTTACTATACTCTTACATGATTTCTTGGCTAGTGTATGCATGCATATTTGCTTTATAACCAATTGGTTGTTACCTATTAAATCTCTCTATAACAATCACCAACAGATCATCTATCTGCTTGACCCCTTAGCTATTTGCGTGGTGTTCAATTTATAACATATATGCACATAGCACCCAATGATTTATCACATATCGTTTTGGACATCCATCTAACCTTATGGATTCCAGTTTGAAACTTTGAACCATATTCCAATTTCACACAGAGAGAGCGGGGCACTAAACAACCCGGGGTGTGGGAGATCTCCATTACTTTGAAGTTTGTATGTATAATGAGTTATAATAATGTAAAACATCAAAAGATCCAACGTGTTGGAGAAGCTCAAACTCGGATATGTGGCAGCCAATGTGTGAATAGTCTTATAGCTTACCTTTGTTGTGGACTGTCACCTCCAGAAGCTTGGACAACAAATAGTGAACAAGAAGGCTCGGACTGGCAGTGACCTAACTCAAGGTTCAGTGGAGAGGGCTCGATGTAGTGATAAAATTTAATAACACAGTACTGTGAAGCTCAGACAGTCAATAGTAAGGCTTGAATCCCTGTCTTATAAACTCATGATGGCTCAGAATCTCGGGCTATTAGCAAGTCAATAGGTATTTATGGTAGCTTGGATTAGTAGCACAACTACCTATGGAGAAGACCCCGGAACACTGAACCAACATTGTTGGAGGGTCGGATTAGTAACTTACTTGTGGACTTGACCTTCCTTCAGAACCTAAAAGGGATCAAACCTTTAGAACTATTGCCTTAGCCTAGGTTTGAGAACAGTTGCCTTAGCCCAGACTTGTAGTTTACAGTGAAGAATAATAATATATTCATTGGCATGTGGAACACCCACATGGAAGATAACATGTCATTTTTATTTGGTTCATGATGTTGTGGCACTGAATTAGAATGATGTGGCACACCCATGTGGCAGATGGTCTATCATCATGACATGGCTCATTGGTGATGTGGTGATAACATGGTGAAAACATTGCAGTAACATGGCACTAACATGGAGAGGAAGTGGAAGGTGATGTGGAGCTGGGTATTCACCTATTGTTATACCAGGATGTCGAGGAATTGATTATGAGAAATTTGGAATCCAGTATTTGGCCTATCTCCCAGTACTAATAGAACCTAAACTTTTTCAGTTGACAAAATTGTTGGACTCTATCGAATTTATCTTAGTATCATAGACTTGAGACTTATTATTGGTTGAGATAGTCGTATTTGTACTCGAAACTACTACATTAGAATCTTCAGAATCAACTGTAGATCCAGTTTTCCGACCTTTTTGAAGACCCTTGTAAGATGAAGATATGGAGGTCGCAAAACTTGAGTTTATAGTTAGGTTAGCCTCAATTCTAGTTGAAGAGACGGTCTGTATCCCAAGTGCTTGTGCAAACAGCCTCTGGGCAGCTCTTCTAGGAATGTGTGCATTTGACATCCTTGTCATTAATGAAAGATTTTGAGGATGAACTCTTAGTGCCTTATTGATAGAGGGTTGATCCACCTTAGCCCTTGAATCATTTTCCTCAGGTCTCAAATGAGATGTCAAGGAAGTGTTTCTCCTGTATAAATTCACCTGAATCTGAAACATGGCAGGCATTCTTGATTGAAGGAATACCTACAAGAAAAATTTCCACATCCACAACATTGTTGCTTCCAATTTCATGTCTTGTTGTTAATTCTAAAGCAACTTTAGAAGGACAATTTGCAAATGGAAGCCCCAATGCCAGGGAAAACATTCTCTTAGCAGCTGCTGCAGGTTTGTATTCAAAAGTGGCTTTTGTAGGCTGCAAAGACACATTTGTAACTTGTGATGAATCTGTCAAGGCTTTCTCTATCATATTCTCATTTATAAAAGGAACCCTTGTGTTTGTATATTTATTTGTCATTTTATCATCTATACAGGGAACCTCCGATTTCAAGTTCCTTCTCATCGTTATTTTAACTGCTGTAGAAGGTGACTGTCCCAATCTGACCTTTTCAGTCTGTGGTGCTATGGAAACATCCTATAATGTCTCACCCAAGTTTTTATGCTCCATTTTCACATCTATATATGGAACTTTTATATCCAACACCTTATCCTTGCTTTTGTGATCCGTGCATAAAGCATCTACGTTCAAGTATTTTTCCATCATTATTTTCGTAGCTGTAGCAAGTGTGTGTTCACAACTGTCCTTTACAAGTTGTGGTGTTACTCTTTGTATTTGTGATGATGCATGATTCAAGCATTTTTCTGTCATATTCTCATCTACACATTGAAACTCGGTATTTTTAACCACATCAGGCTTCTTAGAAGATGAATATACCAAGATCCACTTTCCCAAAGCATGAGCAATCATCCTGCGAGCAACTACCAGTACAGTTCTAGGTCTTGGCACTACCTGCTCCTTTGGCTCGTCAATTTCTTCAGATGAACTAGGAGAAAAAATCTGTTCCCTTGCAACTAGGTAAGCAACTTCCCTCTATTCAAATGATATGGAAGGAAATTGGTCAGTTATCTCTTTATGATGCAAGTCTTGTAATGTCATATTCCACTTTAGTAATTGACAAGTAGCTTGTGGACTTTGAGTATCAAAGCATCCATATGATACAGTCAATTCTTCTGATGTTTTTTTTTAAATATTATATTGTTAGCGCTGGTATTCTGACGCTAGCTTATCCGATGTTTTTTTTTTTTAAATGGTTTGTATCTGTCGGTAATCTGACATTAAGTTTTTTTTTTTTTTAAATGATTTTTGTTGTCAGTATTACGACCTTTTAGCACCGTTGCTCTAGCGACGTTTAATTTAAAAAAAAAAATTGTTTCGTCGGTCTTTCGACCTTTTAGCATCGTCGCTCTAGCGAAGTTTACTTTTATTTAAAAAATTTGGTTTCGTCGGTCTTTCAACCTTTTAGTACCATCACTCCAGCTACGTATAGTTTTTTTTTAATATGTTTGTGCCGTTGGTATTCTGGCATATAGAGCTGTCGCTCTAGCAACGTTTACTTTAAAAAAAAAATTTGTTGCGTCAGTCTTCTGACCGTTTAGTACCATCGTTATAGTGACGTTTGGAGGCATCGGACTAGTGACGCTTGTGTCTGTTAGAAACATGAAAATTCATGAAACGTCAGAATTGCGACACCAATATCAAACGTCAGAGATAGCGTCACTATACCAATGGATAATTGAAGTGTCGTAAGTTTGAATTTAGGAGAAACCATGTTTTGCCGCACCTCAAAACGTCACTCTTGGGATGCCTATGTGTTGCAAGAGCGAAATTTGGCAGTCGGAATTTGGGGAAAATGTGCTAGAGGTTTGTTGTGTTTCTTAAATTAACTTACATTAATTCACTTATACTTAGTCATATCTGCACTCAATCTCACATCATCACTTTTATTTGCTCGTTTCCCACACTTCCACCTAGAAAATTTGCACTTTCCTTGGCCAATTTTCACTTTTTCCATTTGGGAATTGCTCAATCCTAAAGGCTCAAGCTGAGAGCTTAGCTTCTGAGGCTGCGTAGTGCGTATTATAGGCTAGAACAACTACACACTACTCAGTTCCATGGCTAAGTCTACCCCCTTGGCCACTGATACTGTGCAATGTGCAGTCTCTCCCAGTCTCTGCCTAGGCTGAACTGTGTACTGCACAATCTCAAGCCTCAGGTTGCGCCCTTAGATGGTGGGATTGAATAGTGAAAAATTCCCATAGTCAATCTCCCTTTCCTGTGGATGAAAATTGTGTGACCCATCTCATCAGTTGCTCGATTTGCTGCTTGATCATGCTTTGAAGTTAGATTTGCAAAATGAAAATGTTTACTTGCTGTAAGTGCCTTTTTTGTCGCACATGTACCATAATTGTTGAGCACTTCACTCCAACAGTAATTGTTACCATGGCACCAATGAGAGATGCTTCAAAAGAGACCACTAAAAGTAGTACTGGGGAATTAGTTGAGCAAACACAGGTAGACTTTCCAGTGTATGCAAATACTCAATTGTTTATGGAAAAGGATTCAAATCTTAAGATGGAACAAGGTTAATGAAGATTTATCATCAAAGAGCTTAAAATAAGATCTAGAGGACCGACTGGTTTACATCAACGTTCAATAGTAAGGATTACACAAGGTCGAATGCCGGTAGCTAACCTTCCCATGTGCAGATGTCATCAGCTAGATTGTTTCACATATTGATGATAATAGCATGACATTGAGCGGTGCCAATGGAAAAAATATTGCTACCTTTTGGGCAAAAGATGATCAACTTATGTACCATCTTCCCGAGCCAACAAAGCTCATAGACTCATATTTTTATGCCACCAACAACTATGTGAGAACAAGAGACATTGTTAAAGGCTGGGTGAAAGACCTTCAAAGCTTCGACATACACGTACCCATTCATACAAGAAAAAGTATCTCAGGAGGGCCTACTATCTCTTGGTCATCTTAACTTGTAGAATTCACGCTCATCAGAGCACAGAGACCTTTACTAAAGGGTGAGAAGTCTTATTGAACCAACTTGTGAACGAGGGGAAATCATTCAACTGGTCAGACTTGTTGGCTCAACAATTGAGAGCCCATGTAGCACATGCCCGATATCCTCCTAAGGGCGAGCAAGAAAGGTTCTATATGTATGTATATCTTGTGGATGCAATTTGTGCGCAAAATCACTTCCCTAGCATGAACTAGACATTGAAACCATGACACCCTGCCGTGTATGTTAATTGTAAGTTGTTGTCAGATTGCATCCATAGAGGAGTTATGGAAAAATTTATCGACCATTTCATCATTTTTCTATACATGATTATCTTTGAGGAAGATCCACCTTACATGTCACGTGGAGAAATGGAGGCAATATCAGAGATTGTGGATTGGTTTTCCTTACCATATGACACACTCCTTGGAGTGTTTGGTGGACAAAATTCATCGCATTTTCTACCAAGGTATGCCACCGAAAATCTTGTCATGCAATAAGTGTCATATCATCTCGCCACAGGGTTTCCAGTTGCTTTTCACAGGAATAATAAAGCACCATGGCCCACTCTTCCTTTGCATATCAGATTATACGAGATAAACGATCTCAAAGTTTTTGATTTCGAAGGAAAAGCCATAGAAATTTTTTAGTTCAGTACGAAAGACTTCAATCCGTACGTTCCAAGGGGGATTTTCAAAGACCACTATGTGAGAATATATTATAATTGGCATAGCAGGACATTTCATTGGTCGAAGGAGGATCCATGGAGAAATTGTTACAATTCATCCAAACTCTGCGTTTCAGTTAGTATAGTAGGAACTCCACGAGCCACTCCACGTAGGGTAGTAACTCCAGAAGCAACAACAACAGAAGGTAGCAACCTAATACAAGATACAGAAAGAGAAAGGTTGTTGACATTCAAGAGGGAGAGAAAAGTTGCAAGATGAAAGCGGATCCAATCAACATGAAAGAAACTTTAGTAGTAGAATAAAAAAATGAAGCAGAGGATGCAGAGATAAGAGTGGTGGAAGAGAGAGAAATAGAGCTTGCAGGAAGCATAACTAAGGGTTTATAAAGAAGAATAAAAACTCAGGGAGGAACGGGAGAAAAGGAGGAGAGAACAAGAGGAGAAACAGAAGCAGGAAGTAGAAGAAAGGAAAGGTGCAATAGCAGCAGAAACAACGCAAAATAAAGTAGAAAAGCTTGAACAAAACCATAAAAAAATAGTGGACGGGAGTGAAAAAATGCAGGATTGACAATTTTCTCAGTAGATTGAATACTTTATTGAATTTGTAGACATGGAGTTGGAATCAGAGCCGCCGTGAATATGTTGACCTAATGTCACCATGCACCACATGGCACCGTTCAATCTCCACTACCTCCAGTCATAGAGGTAACCCCGAGCGAGGAAGGGGAAATAGTTCCTCTTGATGATGATCCAGTAATGGATGTGTACAATTTGGTGTACGATGAAGTAGAAAATAAGATTGTAGAAGCACGAAGAAAGCATTTTCCGGATGATCATGCGTCGCCTACATTCATTAGAGAAAGGGTGATAGTGGTAGACACCAAGAAGAATCCTAATACCATTGTCGAAGCCAACTTGGCCTTTGCAGGTGCAACAAAATCAAACATTTAGTATTTGACATCCGAGAATAAACAATTGGCACAAAACGCACAGGATTCCAGGAAAGAGGTAGAACAACTCCACGCAACAACTTAGAATGTAGCTTCCACGAGGCCCACACGGAGACAATGCAAGCAACAATACTTGGTGAAGTATTTACACTTGGAGAGGCCATGCAGAACCTCTATGAGATTTGGTTACTGTACATAAGGAATTTTTCTTCTTGCATGGCTTGCAACAGTAGAGAAAATACTTTGTCAAAACTCTTAGGAATGTACAAGTTGTCATCTCCTTCATGCATGAATGTAGAATGCGATACAAAGGGACACTGCTAAACATGGGAAAGATAATGAAGCCACACGAAGAGTTGTAAAAAGTGAGAGTTTGAATGTTGATCTAGAATAACAAGAAGCTCGCCTCGTTCATTGATAACATTAAGGCCTCATATGTATGGTTATACAATTGTTTGGATGTCTTGGTGAAGGCACAAAAGATCCCATCACTTGGTCCACTCACCGAAGCCAAGCCCAGGAACTAAGTTAGGTAGGAGATCAAAAAGTACTTGGAGCAGCTGAGACACATTTCCACCAAGGAATATTTAGAGATGAACAAACAGAACATGCAAAACTACATCAGTGGTCCGGTCGAGATCAAAACAATGTTGCTCATGCTTTAGAAGGAGGTTGAAACTAGTTCCAAATCATTGTACACTGATTTTATGGAGGCTAGAGTCCACTTCCATCTAGACACCGTCACATAGTTTGGGGATGCCATCACAAAATACCAATATTGGCACCAATAAGTGACCGAGAAGATTCAAGTGGAAGTTGTTGAGCTATATTTTCCCCAAAGTCAAGCATCATAGTGTTTTGTCTTGTTAGGCTATCAAGTTTTCTCTACCCTATTTTGTCTTATATGGTTATGAGTGTAAATGTAATATTATTTATAATTATTGCTAAAAATGCATATATAAAGGAATGGGCACTCCTATGGAGTTACCTTAGATGTTGTGGCATGAAAAATTGTTACAAAGTCTTCATCCTCTTCTATTATGATTTGAAAACACCAATCACAGATGATTTTCTTTGTTATGAAACAAGTACAATATAAAATGATGGAGCCACCTCTCCTCCTAGTGGCTTGATATTCAACATAGTGCAACAACCATCTAGAGGTAGGGTTTTGACTTCCTAAACCCTCAATTTCATAAAGTTTTGGACATTCTAAAATATTCTTGAAAGGCCTCATGTGGCTAGCCCCCACATGTGTGGGTAACAAGAGCTAATGTGGCATCCACTTATACCATGGTTCTAAACTACAGAGGTTAAATCGCAAGAGGGTTAACTTCTACATATACGCTTAAACTGAGGTGATATTTCAACCATTAAAAAGATCTAAAAGTATAGATCAACATCAAGGGGATAGATCTATGCTCATAAACTTTTAACTCTTAACAATGTTGTTTGATGCCTCGAAATGACTGCAAAAACTTTCGAACCACAATTTTTGAAACAGAGACATGCCACTAAAATGAAATTTGTAAACAATTTCTCCAAATTTTCCACCATAAAAATACTAATATAAATAAAAGATTATATAATAATCCAATCTAAATTACTATAAAAATAAATATCATATAAAATTTATTTTCATTTAAGATACCTACAATCACGATCTAAAATTCTCCATGGTTCAAATTAGAGTGCGGTCACCCAAACTTCAGAGTGTGACTTACAAATCATATCTCTTGCAAGAGTAAAATTTATTACTTATCTATTTTCTAGTAATACATAACCAATAAATACTTTATTTCTTTCTCGTTTATCTACATCTATGAGATTCAAGTAAAATATTATGGGAAATAATTATCTGTATATTTTGGTTATTATGATGAAAGGTGTTCAATGTTTCTCTTTTGAGGGATTATACTTCTATCATAAAGACTTTATAAGTGATTATCTTTCTATTTATTTTTCATGTTTCTCTTTTATTATAATATTATATTACAAAATTTAGACTCATCTAAGCCAATAAGAAGATTTATATCATTTCAACGAATACCCTTAAAAATTCAACCATTGGCAAATTATGAGCATCATTGCCAAACACATTGGATGCAGGCCTACTCATAAGATGTTGATGTTACTAGCATCTTCAACTCTACCAATGATTTATTGTTTGGGGAGCACATGATGGATTGCATAACAATTTTCCGAGGATAGCTCCATTCACTTGGACCCTCAACTTGAGCCATCATCAATGTGACATTTTTAGATTGTGTTAAGGACCTCCCACCAATCATGGTTTGAGTAATGCATATGATATTGATTTATGATTTGATTAACACTTTTTTTTATATTGATTTATGATAATTGGAAAAAATGAATATCCATAATCTCTTTCCTCATATGCCATTTGTGTGGCTTTTTTTTTTTACCAATCACTTTTATCGAATAAAATTGAGAATGCACTTTTTAATTATTTCAAAACATCTTTCAACTTTTTTTAAATTTTATTTTAATTTTATTTTAATTTAAATTAGTATAAGAATATAAATTAAAAGATTGATAAATATTGTTAGTCATCAAAATACTTATATGTTATTTAATTTATGTAATTAAGAATTTATAATAGCAAATACACCACAAGTTTTGAAATAAAAAACAATTTAAATTTTTTTGATTTTATCCAACAAATTATATATACAATAAAAAATATTTTCAGATTATTAAATCTATGACATCCATACATTTTTTATTTATTAAAAATAAAAATTATAAATATCTTATTCCAAAATAAACTATATCTATCAACATAAATATTAATTTTTTTATTAAAAACATATTAATCTTTATTAAACACATAACTTTAAAAATATAATCCAAATATAATGGTTTGGTCCCTACAAGTCCCGATGTACTAACTCTTTTGACTCTTCTTTGATTCCTACGAATAACAAAAAGAGTACTCATATTTTGGTATCCATCAAAAGTAAAAACTTGAAAAGCCTTATTAAAAAATAATGCACCTATTAACGTAATTGTTATTTTTTTATTCAACACATTTTAATACTTCTCGATTTTCAAATTTTTTTATTAAAATCATTTTAATACTTCTCAACTTTCAAATCTTTTCATTAAACACATTTTAATACTTCTCGACTTTCAAATTTAGACTCTACTATTAATTGAATATGTTATAATTTTAAATTACTTATCATAGGGACCAAAGGCCTTCACATCCGATACACTCTTTCAAACACAAATTTTCAATTTAATACACACGTTGTCCTATTTTTCCAATGAGTAGGATACACCATGGATAGTCCTCATACACACTTCTTTCGATTTGTATGATGAGTGGGACATTGACATGGACTAATCAATGTCAAAGCACACGTTTTTCTTTCTTTGAATTGCTTATATGAAATTGTAAAGTCAAATATGAATTTAGCAAGTCTCTTTTCTAGCTAGCCATCCATATGTCGTTCATAACGTGTAAATATAAAATGCAATAATCTTCCTTTGCTCTATAATTGGACATGTCAAAGTAGTAGACGCACCAATTCTTGTTTGCTTTAAAATGGGACTTAGTTGATGGTGGTTGATGATATTTCAAATGAAGTTGTTAAATTTTTTGTTTTTCTTACCATTTCTTATTTTCTTTGCTATCAAGAAAGTATATAATAAGAAGTAGGTTATGTTCAACTAATATGAAGAGAGAAAAATATAAAAATAACTTTGATGGAAGGTGCCCACAATAAGTGGGCTGCAAACAAATATACCACTTCAATCCATCAAAATAATTAGTATAAAATTAAGTACATATTTATAAAATTATTGTATTGAATTGTTTAACGATTGTGTTTCCAACAACTCTCATATGGCTAGAAGCCTCAATGGGTCGTGGCCCTCTCAAGGAAATTCCCAATCAATCCATGTCTCAGTTTTGTCTTGTACTAAATGAAACAGATGAGAAGATTTGACCAAATCAGGTAAAATAAAATTAAATATGTTGATAACAGATCAATATCTGTACATGTCTGCCTCGTACCTAGGTTTGGAAATTCAAATCCCCTTGTCCATCAAATGAAAATTTGATGACGTTTTTTCACTTTTCATGCCCTTCATTTTACGTTCTACGCAAATCTGTGAGTGTTAACCTCCCCTTATCAGGAAACTCTCTTTAAATTACTCTTGCATTCAACTTTCATTAATGTCACTATGAGAGCGGCTTGTTTTTTCCTAAGTTAAAATATGTGTTTCAAGATAGCAGACAACCATACTTTTAATATTAAGGCATTTTAGATTTTGGGGTTAATAGTTTTGATTATGTACATAAATTTTAACATGTGAAAGGCACTAAAGAAGGCCGCATGGTTAGGATGATGAGGATCCTCAACCACCATTGGATGAGATGGATTTATGCATCCCTCTAGCCATATTAGAATTGGAAAACCTATGTCACGAGGAAAATACTAAATGGAAGTAACTAGTTGTAAATAACCATGGCCCATCACAAATGACTTTTTGGCCAAGCCCAATCATGACATCTTTAATCTTGTAGCTACAATTGATCCGGATTTATGCAGGAACGAAATAAAATACAGAAATAGAAATAAACATAGAGATGTAGCGGAAATAATACTTCATTTCATTAATATCAAATAACTGAAATATGTTTACAGACATAATGGATATAAACTAGCTAAGGCGATGGTAGCTTATCTCTAAGGAGAGATGTGGCGCCTACATGCTTTTGAACTGTGTTACAATGAGGCTTGAAGGCCTATTTATTGTTGAGAAACAACGCAAAACCCTAAACATCCAAAAACCTAACTGTAGGAGATGAAGTGCCAAAACTATGGGCCCCGTTTGGGTAAATTGGTGTTTCAACTTCCCGGGGACGTAATTTTGGCATACGATCTCCGTTTGACACGCATCATAGCTCGTTAGAAATATATATTCGAGGAGTACAACTTTTGGTGTCAGAAACTTCAATTAAATAACCCATGTTTCTCTTGGTTTTCCCAAAAAACATCGTTTAGGGCCTTAAAACGGCTCTGGAAGTCCAGGACCCGAAAAACTGCTAAAAATAGTAAGTAGTGCTGCAACTGAAAAACTAAAAGAACTGATGGTGGGGTTTCAAATGTAATAGGTGGGTGGCCACCAAGATCCACCTAGATCATTAGGGTCCCAAAACGGCTCCGGAAATTCAGGACCTAAAAACCTGCTAAAAATAGTAAGATGTGATGAAACTGCAAAAATGAAAGAACCGATGGTGGGGGTAAAAATGGAATAGATGGGTGGCCACCAATATCCACCTGGATCATTCCTCCCCCCTTAGGAAGCAATGGTCCCTATTGCGTTGAGATCCTCCATGAGATGAGGCAAATTCTGTTGAATTGGGTATTAGATTTGTCGAAGATGTCATGGACCTGCAGGCAGACATGTTGGATGTGTTCAGTAAATTTGGTTTCTTTATCAGCCTCAGAAGCGACATGTGTGGATTATGTCTGTGTAGTCGCATGAGGTATGGAAACATCAGGCGGCAGTGCATCGAGGGTAAGCTCAATGGAGTGCTTGTCTTGACAGTGTAGAGGAACCTCTGTAAGTAAGGAGAAAATGTCCTCATATTCCTCCATGAATTTGTCCATCTGCTGCAGTCGTGCAGGGGAGCCCTGTTTTGAGATTGTGGCCACAATATTCTTCTTTCCATGTGAGTGGGTTGTAAGGAAAATAAATTTCCTGGTTTGAGAAACAATCTTACTGTGTTGTTTTCCAATAGTCAAGGAGATGGCAGGAGGCAGTGCTACCTCTGGTATCCCATATAGTTTATTTCCCAAAGTAATAACAAAAAAACGAGGTCTAGACTCATATACAACATGTTGCCTCCACAAGTATGGTTGGCCCAATAATACATTAGCTACATCAAGAGGAGCAACATCACAGAATACCTCATCCGTGAATGGCTTGATGCTATACGAAAGGCGACACTGATGGCAGATGCAGAGATCTCTCCCTGGGTGAAGCCACTCGATGGTATACGGTTGTGGGTGTGCTATGGTTGGTAGGCCAAGATGCTTCAGGACCTCTACTGAAATGAGGTTCTTTTGGCTTCCTCGGGATCCTTCCTCTGGAGCTTGGTGGTGGAAACGATTGCACTAGGGTCCGCATCAATGATCTTCTTGCCTTTGTCATCTCCCTTGTTTGGTTCTGTCAGGATCAAAACATGCATTTGATTCGAGTGCCTTCAGTTCAGCCACCAGCGACGGTTTGGCCCGACACTCATTTGTGCGATGAGTGGGGCTGTTATGAAATTCACACCACTTCCCTGTGTCCTTATTTGGATTTGTGGTGGTGTTCTAAATCACCCCACTTTGGCTTGCCCCATGTTTTGTGGTTTGGGGGTGCCTTTCCGTGGCTTTGGATTCGCGGATCCAAAGTCTCGCTTCTTCTGCTCAATCTTGGCGGCATAGCGATATGCAGTTCTAAGAGAGTTAATGTCGAGGAACTCCATTTCCTCCTGAATGTGTTTGTGTAGAAAACTATGGTACTTGAGCACCAAATGTCTCTCTAAATCTTTAATACCCAACTTTGTGCGTAGGGTATGTAACAAATTCATCGGTTTGTGCACATCTTAATCCCTTTGCTGCCGCAGTGTGGTCCATTGGATGTACTTGTCCTCATAGCTCCCCACGGGGTAATATTGTTCCTTGATGCCATCTCGGAACAAATTCCAAGTGGGTGCGGCTGAGAACAAAGAGGGTTCCCCCTCGTCCTTTTGATCACAGTAGGTTTCCCACCAGTCTTTGACATGGGGGGCAGCTTTGAGGAGTGAAAAAATAATATTTTCTCGGTCAGAGAAATCATGGACTGAGAAATACCATTCTAGAAAATTCAACCATTTATCTACGATGTCTGCATATATCTGGCCTTCAGATACAGGAATGCCAAATTTTTCCTATACCTTGAAGGGAGTGGTGCCTCTAGAGTGGTTGTTGGATGCAGATGCACTATAGGTGGGCACCTATTGAAGGACCTGAGCAAATTTATCCATCATCGCGTTCCTTTGTTTCTCGAGGGCCTCCTCGAGCAATATTTTGATAGGATATCCTGCTCTCTCATCTTTCTTTCCTTCTGCCATGGGGGGTCGTCAGGGTTTGCGAGGCTGATCTTGCAGAGGTTCAACCAAATCGAGCCCTAATTCCTTATACCTTGACCTCGTTGGGGACATGCAAAGAAAAACAGAGAAAGAGCAGACCGCTCTGATACCATTGATCCACATTTATGTAGGAACGCAATAAAATATAGAAATAGAAATAAACACAGAGATGAACCGGAAATAATACTTCATTTGATTAATATCAAATAACTGAAATATGTTTACAAAAAGAATGGAAATAAACTAGCTAGGGCGATGGTAGCTTATATCTGAGGAGATATGTGGTGGCTACAAGCCTCTGAACTGTGTTAGAATGAGGCTCGAAGGCCTATTTATTGTTGAGAAACAATGAAAAACCCTAAACATCCAAAAACCTAACCGTAGGAGATGAAGCGCCAAAGCTATGGGCCTCGTTTGGGTAAATTGGTGTTGCAACTTCCCAGGGATGTAATTTTGGCATATGATCTCCGTTTGATGCGCATCATAGCTTGTTAGAAAGATCTATCTGAGGAGTACAACTTTTTGAGTGAAAAAAATCCATCCATGGACCAATGTTTCTCTTTGTTTTCCCAAAAAATGTCGTTTAGGGCCTCAAAACGACTCTGGAAGTTCATGACCCAAAAAATGATAAAAATAGTAAGTAGTGATGCAGTTGAAAAAACGAAAGAACTAATGGTGGTATTTCAAATG
Source organism: Pinus albicaulis (assembly GCA_034641835.2). Lineage (NCBI taxonomy): Eukaryota > Viridiplantae > Streptophyta > Pinopsida > Pinales > Pinaceae > Pinus > Pinus albicaulis. The sequence continues at coordinate 429,666,926 of CM076583.1, forward strand.
GAATAGATGGGTGGCCACCAAGATCCACCTGGATTTTTAGGGTCCCAAAATGGCTCCGGAAATTCAGGACCCAAAAACTTGCTAAAAATAGTAAGATGTGCTGAAAGTGCAAAACTGAAAGGACTGATGGTGGGGGTCAAAACGGAATAGATGGATGGCCACCAATATCCACCTGGATCAAAAATATATAATAGCTTGTGTTTTAAAGTAACAACGATTATGTATATAATAGGTTCTAACGACTAAAACTTGGTAGTGACAAAAGGTATACATGATCAATTTTTCAGTTCTCCCACATTTGTAGATAGAATTAAGGAAGACCAAGACCAATTTTAATAGAAAAAATACAAGATATAACAACCAAAACCTAGTATCCATAAGAATTTCATGTAAGAAAATTTTACACCATCTCCCATATGTAGACACTAAGATAGAATCAACTTATGTTTTAACAACACATCTGAAGAAGAAAAAATAAACAAAGAGGTCAATCATAAACTCACTAAAAGTTTTCAAACACAATATTTTTTAGAAACATATCTAAAGAAGAAAAAAATACAAAGAGGTCAATCATAAACTCACTAATAGAAAAAAAAAAAAAGCAATGAAACATTGATAATAAAAACAAGATCAAGAAAATTTTCGACCTGACACTAGATCAGATTCACTACAACAGAACTTGTGCGAATCTTGTATGAGGCATAGAATACACCTGACACTGACATGACACTAATTATATTATTTTCTAATTATTCATTTACTAAAATATTTGAAAATAATGAATACCATCATCGTAGAACATAAGTCAACATCCTTCTTATATTTCGCAATGTTGAAAAGTCAACAAGAAATGTGTGTCTAGTTTAATTTTCCCTTAATTAAATTTGACAATAAATTGTAATCTTATCTCATAATCACTTGTAATAGTTAGCTAAGTGTGATAGTCTCAGTTAGCTCATGAAATTCAAGTTGAAGATGGTTGGTGAGGTATGTAGAGTGATTCTATTTGTTTTATAGTCCAAGTTGCAGTTATTGTATTAGTTTAATGGATAAGAAATCAGTTAACTTAATTAAGTGAGTTAAAGTCAGTCTAACTAGTTGTAACTGATTATTGCACTAGTGAGAGGTCAAGTGAATTAAATGAGATTTAATTCACATGCAGTTATCTGTCAAGTGACTGATGATTTAATATTAATAGCTACATGCATGTTAGTTCTAATGAAGACCCAGTTGAGACAGAGGTTAAATGGTTGTTATCTATCAATTATATTATTAGTAAATTGTCGGTTAGACAACCATATGATTGCCCATGATGTATGTCACAATTTTGGAAGGTTGAATTTCCTAATTAGTAGGGATCAATTTTTCTTATAATTGCGCAAGCAAGGGAGGTTGAGCAAAGGCAGGAAATTGGCTAAGTGTTGATCGATTTTGTTAGGATTAATGTGAGACAGTTGGTAGAGTGCAACAGACTCTTGTGACAAGAGTGCATTATATTTTTTCACGATTCCTTGGTTAATTATAAAATAAATATAGAGGGGTTTTCAGCAGCAAGTTTTCCCCAGGAAAAATATTTGTGTTATGCGATTTATTTGCTTCTTTCTCTTACTTGGTTTGATTGTGCGATCATGTTTATTTTATGAAAATATTGTAGAAGGATTCAATATCTTATTTTAGTATATTACATGATCGGATTGAATCCATTGGTATACATATTTTTTGTATAATTTCTACATGGTATCAGAGTGTCAGGAATCACAATAGTGGAGAAGAGATTGAGTCCATTGATATAATTTCTATATGGTATTATAGCTGTGTTAGAGATTTTCTACATGGTATCAGAGCAGGAGTTTTTTGGGTGGCGAGTTTGTAGAGAATATGTGAAAATTTTGATGAAAAATTTTCAAAATAAAATAGCATATTTGGATTCCTTGCGTAAAAATACCCAAATTGAAAAAAAAATTGGTCGAATCGGAACTCGGATGAGGGAGATATCTTCGATTTAAAATCAGATCTTTTTTTAGAAAATTTTGCGATGGTGGGACAATTACAATGTTCATGAGTCAGAAAAAGAAAGAAAGCCAAGGGGAAATAAGTCCCAAGGTGAAAAGGGAAAGAGAGACTTGTCCAAGATTAGATGTTTTCATTATCACGAGCATGGGCACTATGCTTCGAATTGTCCACAAAAGAAGGCAAGCAAGAAGGAGTTTGCAGTTGCAGCGGGTGAAGCATTGACTTCATAGTTCGAGCTTGATTTTACTCTCATTGCATGCATGGCCAGCATTGTAATGGGATGCATGTGGTATCTAGACAGCAGTGCCTCGTTACATATTACAGGGAATAGAGATCTCTTCAGTGGCTTGGAGGAGAAGGACCTCCAACAGAACATAGAGTTTGGAGATGACGTGAGGTATAGCACAACCGACATAGGTACAATTACCTTTCAGAGGGAGTCTGACTCCCCTCTTAGACTAGCAGATGTTTTGTATGTTCCAGGCCTAAAGAAGAATCTTGTCTCCATAGCGGTATTGGAAGACATTGGTTATGAGGTGATGCTTAGAAAAGGAAAGGTGTTCCTTAAACACATAACCACAAGACAGGTGAAGTAGATCAGTTCAAGTGTCAAGAACCTGTATGTTCTCGAGGTTGAGGATGAATGCAAGGATTTGAGGAGAAAATCAATGGTTAATGACTTGGTGGTTGAGAGGGAGCAATTATCTCTCAACATGCGGCCTCAGAAGCAGCCTCAGAAGGTTGTGGAGCAGCCACAATTGGAGAAGTAGAGAGGAGTCTGAGTGGAATCATCCACTCAAGCAGAGACTTCCAAGAGGGGGGAATTTTGTTACATCTGTGGGCAAAGGCATGCAACACAACGGTATTTTTCCAAAGTCATAGTCCTCATCGGATACTTGGCATGAGTACACCAAAGGAAGCTTTTTCTGGTAAGAAACCCGATGTTTCATATTTTAAAATTTTTGGCTCATTTGTCTATTTCCATGTGACCAAAGATTTCAGATAGAAGCTAAAATCAAAAATAGATATTGGGATATTTTTGGGGTACACTGATACTCCCCACAACTATCGGGTGTATTTTCCGAAGATCAGGATGACAGTTGTCAGACGGGATGTAAAATTTGATGAGGAGAAAGCCATGCGATTGTCCCTTGAGAGGGAGTTTGATTTGCATGCAGATGAGGAACTCTTGGTTCCAAAGGATAAACCTCAAGATGTGGAGTAGCTACATGAGGAGGATCATGGAGTCGAAGAAACCACTCATGCAGAGCCATCCACCAGAAATGGTAGGAGGCGCACCACAGAGGCTGAAAGATTGAGACTTGATGCAACAGAACATGTAGGAGCACCTACATCACAACACAGACAGAGACAATCACTATATAGGTATACTGGATACATGGCTCTTATGAGAAAGTGTATTGTGACAGAACCATCCTCTTTTGAAGAAGCAATGAAGCAACCAACTTGGGTTGACGCCATGGTTGAAGAGTATGACTCCATCGTCAGGAACAGTGCATGGGAATTTGTCCCAAGACCAGTCATGAAGTCAGTAGTTGGATCTAGATGGATCTATGAGGTGAAGCAGGCAACAGATGGGAGTGTGGAGAAGTACAAGGCTAGATTTGTAGCCCGGGGATTTTCACAGGTTGAGGGGATTAACTATGAGGAGACTTTTGCACCAGTTGGACGGTACTCATCGATTAGATCTATCCTTGCACTCTCAGCATAGATGGGTTGGCAGATACATCAGATGGATGTGAAGATTTCATTTATCAATGAATTTATTGAGGAAGAAGTGTATATTGAGCGGCCAGAAGGTTTTGAAACCTTTGACAGTGAGGCGCATATATGCAGACTCAAGAGAGCACTATATGGGTTGAAGCAAGCACTTCATCCTTGGTACACCAGGATTGACAGCTATTTCACCGGGTTGGGCTTCACGAAGAGTGAAGCGGATGCGAACCTGTACCAGATTTTGGTTGATGGTAATATTTTGATTATCGTACCTTATGTTGATGATATTATTTTGACAGGTGATAAGCAGCTCATAACTTTTTGCAAAGAGGATCTTGCAAGAGAGTTTGATATGAAGGACATGGGACTCCACTATTTCCTTGGTTTGGAGATATGGTAGTGGGATGGGGAGCTATTTGTTTCTCAAGGCAAGTATGCCAAATAGATTCTAAGGAAGTTACACATGGAGAGCTGTAAACCAATGGAGACTCCTCTTGCAGGAAACTGGAGGAAGGAGGATGCTACTTCAGGTGAGGTAGTGGACACTACTGTTTACAGGCAGCGTGTGGGTTCACTCATGTACTTGTTGAACACACGACTAGACATATGCTACACATTTAACCAACTTAGTAAAGCTGTGGTTAATCTGACCAACCTCTTTTGGAAGGCGGGGAAGCATGTCTTGAGATATCTCAGGGGCACTACAGAGTGTGGATTATGGTACAAATGGATAGAGGGAGTGAAGATTCCAGGCTTCACCAATGCCAATTGAGCAAGACGTCCATCAAAGAGGAAGAGCACATCATGAGGTATCTTCAGCATAGGATCGACAATAGTTTCTTGGTACAACAGGAAGCAGAGATCAGTTGCACTTAGTTCAGCCAAGGCAGAGTACATGGCAACCAATCAAGTGGCTTGTGAGGCCATCTAGATGAGGAAGATACTTGTTGGCTGGTTTGGTCATCAGATGGATCTGGCGGTGATACATTGTGATAACCAGAGTTGCATAAAACTCTCGGTTAATCCATTATTGCATGACAGGTCCAAGCATATTCACATCTGGTACCACCATCTCAAAGATTGTGTTCAGAGACGCAATATGTTACTTCAGTACATTCCCACGGAGGATCAGGATGCAGATATTCTGGCAAAGGCGCTTGCCAAGAGAAAATTCGAATACCACAGAGGCAGGATCAGGGTAGCTGATAATTCCTTTCTTGTTGAGAGGGAGTGTTGAAAATTCAACAAGAAATGTGTGTCTAATTTAATTTTCCCTTAATTATATTTCACAATAAATTGTAATCTTATCTCATAATCACTTGTAATAGTTAATTGAGTGTGATAGGCTTAGTTATCTCATGAAATTCGAGTTGAGGGTGGTTGGTGAGGCATGTAAAGTGATTCTATTTGTTTTAGAGTCCAAGTTGCAGTTACTGTATTAGTTTAATGCATGAGAAATCAGTTAACTCAATTAAGTGAGTTAAAGTTAGTCTAACTAGTTGTAATTGATTGTTGCACTAGTGAGAGGTCAAGCGAATTAAATCATATTTAATTCACATGCAATGATCTATCAAGTGACCGATGATTTACTATTAATAGATGCATGCATGTCAGTTCTGATGAAGACCCAGTTGAGACAGAGGTTAAAGTGATGTTATCTATTAGTTGTATTATTAGTAAATTGTCGGCGCACAATTAGACAACCATAGTATTTCCCATGATATATGGCATAGTTTTGGAAGGTTGAATTTATTAATTAATAGGGATCAATTGTTCTAAGAATTTCTCAAGCAAGGCAGGCTGAGTAGAGTCGGGAAATAGGCTAAGTGTTGGTCAATTTTGTTCGGATCAGTGTGAGATAGTTGGTAGAGTGAAACATACTATTGTGAGAAGAGTGCATTGTATTGTTTCATTATTCCTTGGTTGATTATACGATAAATATCGAGGGGTTTTGAGCAGCAGGCTTTCCCCAGGAAAAATATTTGTGTTGTGCGATTGATTTTCTTATTTCTCTTACTTGGTGTGATTGTGCGATCACGTTTATTTTCCGCAAATATGGTAGAAGGATTCAATATATTTTTTTAGTATATTACATGATCAGATTGAATCCATTGGTATACATATTGTTTGTATAATTTCTACACGCATATACTCAACATTATTATTCCTGCAGCGGATATGCTCCTCTCAACACCACCAAATAAGGAAGGAGGGGAAAAGTCGAGATATCAGGGCCTGAGGGAATTAGGCCCAAACACCAATGAGAGAAAGCAACAACGGAAGCAACAAGGGCACGAAAATGGGGCTTACCATTGTCGTCATTGAACCATGTGATGGATTTCACACAATCGTCGTATGAAATGGGAAACTGGTGCTCGGGAGATCACCTGTAATCCATGAAGATCACTAACATTGAGTCTCTTCTCTAGCCATCTACAGAAATTTGTAGAATGCAAAATTGGAAGATAGGGTAGAAAATTCTCTGCCATGGAGATGCAAAAGGTTTTCTGATTTCGTTCCATGGGTAGAAAACCCTTCGCCATGTAAGAAGAAGATGATGGGAAACAACTCTCCAGTTTTAACATGAATGAAGAGAGGAAACTACACTCCCATATAGGCATCGATGAGAAAGTCTTCACTATAAACCCCACGGGAAGGCTCATTAGGGGAATTTTGAGGTCTAAAATGGGTTTCCTAAGTAACTTACAAAATAATAGTGGAAATAAGAAAATAAGCTTAGATTACATCATCAAATTTTAGAGGGAAAAAAAAGAAAAAACTACTTTTTTACCTCATATTTTCAACTTATCTCCTTATGGATTTACTCAAATTTCGAGCGAGAACACTCTTTGGATGCATAATTTGATTCCTCATCCAAGGAGTACCCATGTTGCATACTTTTAATGGACCCATGCTACACAAAAAATAAGAAATACATGAAAAACATGATTGCTATCACCTTTTTCATGTATTTCTCATTTTTAATGTAGCATGGTCCATCCAAAATATGCGACATGTGCACTCCTTGGATGAGGAATTAAATTTTTTGCATCCAAAGAGTACTTCCATTGGAAAATTGAGTAAAACCTTAGGGAGATGAGTTTAAATACAAGTTGAAAAAGTGGTTTTATTATTTTATTATTTTTTAATCTTTTTTACTATTTTACTCCAAAAATGGTGAATCATCCCCATGGTTGACATCATCATCTTGAATCCTATTGGTTCTTATAAATTCTATTTTGGTTGTACATTTTTCTTAGGAGGTCCATTTTAGACCTCAAAAGTTCTTTAATGTCTTGTTTGTGGGGATTTTGTACTTGATATTTAGACATAGTTAAGGAAGACGAGGATGAGTTATGCATCCTTCTCTCCTCTTCCGAAACCAAAACCTTACACTCCAAGAAATTTGAACACTCTTGTGTACTGGTCCCAACTCCCATCCATTCATAATTTTAGGGATTGGTGCTTGTAAGTCAATAGGTATCATAGAGGTATAAGAAATTTTGAGAGTTGGAATTTGAAATTAGAAGTCATTTTGATAGGTTGCAGATGTATCACACACGTTAAAATTGATGTGGAAAAATTTGCATCATCGATTAAATATGTCCTGGAACACCAAATATGTCCTACAGGACATCAAATTCCAGGCTTTCATGTACAAATACCAATGTAGCACACAATGTATCATCGAGCCATGGAAGCGTTTCCCCTGCACCGTCGTTTCTTTGCCCCCAACAAACTGACGAAAAGGAGGAGCAAACGACTAGGAGAGAAAAAAACTAAACATTCTTTGCTTTGGATTTATTGACGTTGTGTCATTTTTTTTTGAACCTAGTCCTAAATATGAATGCAAGTTGAGTTGGGATCGAAGGTTAGAACCGCTACTTTGGATGTTAGTGGGATTCGAGAAACTATGATTCTGCCCCACCACTTTATCATCACAACATTAGCACAATATAGGTTATGGTATTCTAGTGATTCAGACTGTAGAACATGTTGCTTTGATCATTCTTGGTATTCAAGTAGTTGAATGGATCGGTTCTAAAAAATTGGATATGACTTATTATTTTCCAAGTGATGAGAGTGCTTGTGACTTTCCTTAAGAGATAGCCCACTCTTTCAAAATGTTGTGTCGGCGATTGGTGCATTTGGTTGATTTGAGCCATCTCATCTCCACTCTCCCAAGGAATTACCTCATGTTGGTGTTGGGTGTTGAACCCCATCTTTTATCCTCTCTATGTTTTTAGTCCGAGTACATAATAGCTTTAGCCTATTGCTAGGCATGTTCATTTGGAACCTATCAATGGGTGAGTCTATCTCGCCTATTTGTGTGAGTCATTGGAAAATCCTATTTAAAAAATAAATAAAATGTCGCTTTCGAAGTGAAGTTGGGTTCTAAATCGATAAAAAAGAGTGTTTGTGGATAGCCAAAATGTAAATAGACTCAATTTATCTCAATACTTGCCCTGTAAGCACTCTCTTTACTATAAGAAGGAGCTAGAGAAGTTTGAGGGGATGGAATAATAACCTTCCCTTCCTTATATGCATTGAGTCAACGCGTTTATTATAGCTAGATTGGAGTTATTGAAACCACATGGTGCATACTGCTTGTAAATTGGAAACACCCGCCTTTTCCTTTTTCAAATGCGATTGTCGTAACGATTCTCCTTCATCCTATCACATTTTTTTTTCGTTTCTGTGTAATGATGAATACATGCATCCACATGTGGAGCCTGATTTTCTATTACCATGACATCCCTGTATTGAAAATAAAAAACAATGTATTTGTATTATAAACCTGTTTTTCTACCAAATGGAAAATAAAAAATACACCAATAATAAATGAATGCATGGACCTGTTTTTGTTTTTCTTGGTGGTTGTGTATTGATAGTTTAGACTTTTTCTTTGTAATTTAAAAATGAATTACATAATTGCCCATTTTCATCACCGTAAGTTAAGGGAGCCCTTAGAAATTGAAAAAATGCCCGTCAACTTTAATATAGATGATAAATGGAGTATTAACAGGAGTTGGATCCCTACCCTATATTCCTAGTCTCTGGTTTGGTTCTTTCATTTCATCCCTCTTCCCCTATTCTCATTGTAATTGATTTTATTATCAAATATAATTTTTTAACTTTATATTCATGACCTTATATGACGAATTTTAAACCATAATTATATTAAATAAAATTATAGAAAAAAATATTTGACCTTTGACTTATTTCCTCTCCTTTATATAATAAAATATTTTTTATCATAAAATAATAATAATAATAACAAATTCCTTTTAAATAAATTATAATTTAAAATTAGCAAATATGATAAAATAAAATAAAACTAAACATATTTTTTAAAATTTTAAAAAAATTTATCATTATTTTTCCCTATTAGTCAAACTAGCTATTAGGTTCCAACGACTAGTTTAAGAGTTTATTCATCTATTTATGCTTAATGAGTGGATCTAATCTCTCATCTCTTTATGAAAATGAACCACACTGTTTGCTTACACTAATTGGTTAAAAACTCATAGACAAAAAAATATCTCATGTGATTAGAATCCAGAAATCTCTAAAAAATAACTATAGATCGAAAGAGCCAAATTTCAAATAAAAAATTTAGTATTTTATAAAATTTATAACCATAATATTTGGTAAATTCAAACTTATATTCTCATTTATGAATAAATTTAACCTTTTGGAAAATTTATATTTCAAACTTATAGTTTTTAAAATATATATAAATATAATTCAAACTTGTAGTTTAAAAATATATATAAATATAGATTTAATTTAGTTTATTGAAAATTTTATAGAAATGCCATATTCTATAAATTCAAACTTATGATTTAAAAAAATATATTATATTTCATAGATTATGATTTTTCCTCCATTTTTTGTCCATAAATTTTTAATTAAATTTATTTATGTGGTTCATTTTTCCTTATTTCTAAGATTACATTTCTTATAAATTTATTAATACATTCTTCCTTTAATATACATTTATTTACTATGGATAGATAAACAAAGATTTATGAATATATTTGGTTATTTTGATTTTTCTTTTTCATTTTTTTTTATCAACTTTTAATTTCCAATATATATCATTTTTCTTATTTTTCATTAATTTTTACTTCTATTTGAAATTAAATTTATAGTTTTTAACCTATATTTACTATTTATTAGTATATTTTATTATTTTGATTATTTTTCTTAGTTTTATCAATTTTTAATTCCCCATTCATATATGGTTTTTATTTTTATTTGAAATTCATTTCATTACTATATATATATATGATAATTCATGGGTTTTTAAAAGTTTTGAATAATTCTTTTTGGCATCTCTCCATTATATATTTGTAGCCTTAGATCAAAATTTTCATCTTAATCTTTATGTTGAACCACATTATGTGGTTTAAAACATGTTGATCAAAAAAATATCTATGCCATTTTTTAAGAAAAGAATTTTATAAACATTATGAATCACAAAAACTTGAAAGAAATACTTGTAAAAATATCTATTAATTAGAGTGCAAAGCACCTCTCGGTCTTTGCCCACTCTGTGAACTAAAAAGTCATGATTGTATATAATGTATTTCATTTCTGATTGATGAATAAGATCTTTAAAATTTACCCAAAAAAAACTATTAAATATATTATATTTTTTGTAATCTACATTAATTATAAAAAAACAACTTTAATATTTTTTCCCTTTAAGTTAAATAGAGGGATTTGAACCTTCAATTTTCATTTTTATTTTTTATGGTGTTTACCAATTAAGCTACCTTTGATGGATTAAAAACACTCAACATTATTTTCCATATTCATAAGGGTGTATGTGGCCTGCTTAATTATTGTAAGCTTTCTCGATTGTGATACATCATGATGGTCACGTATAAATTTACTTTCGTTGTTTGGGTGAGCTCAAGGGACTTGATTAAAATTTAAGTTGAGTGGGTGTTGAATAGGAATTTTTGTGATGACAATGACTATGATTATGGAATTTTGTTAGAAGTAGAGATCTAAGGGAAATTGGTTGGAAAATTTAGTAATACATAATTATTATAAAAGAATTTGGTTGGAAATGGAAATAAGTTGGAAAATATAGTTTTACATCATTATAGAAAAATTATTTGGTTGGCTTGGATTTGACCATCAGATTGAAATTTTGTATACTAGACTTGGAGCAATGACCATGCGACACTGGTGGATGTCTACTCATGTGCTTTCTGGTAAAAATACATGCAAGCGGCCGGATATCTATCTACCTTTATCTCTTCGCCATTATCCTCAGTGACTCACAGAAAGAATTGCTCTTTGCTTTTGAAATGACACATATTACAATTTTGGAAGACACGTCATCAAAAGAGACACATTCCCACATTTGTTTGTTAAAATATTATAAAATAAAGCTTCATTTTCATAAAAACACCTCACAGTGCCCCACATGAATTTTTAAAATGGAAAAGTCAAAGTTAAAAGCCATATTTATGTAAAATAAATATCTTGCTGGAAATGAGACCTTTTGGAAATGTTTCCTGCAATAAAAATATAAAGTGGTTTGATTTTTTGCTGTGTAATTAAGTTTAGTAAAATTGATGATTAATTATATAATTTTACCAAATATGAAAGAAAATACTCTTCTTTTTTTATTGTAAAGATATCAAATTATTAATTTTTCATTTTTATTGTAAAGATATCAAATTATTAATTTTTCATTACAATAATTTAATGAATGATTTTAATTTTCAATATGGAAAATGATATATATAATTATTATAATTTAAATGGTTGAGAATTAGTGCCATAATGTTTAATTGTGACTAATCTTACTAGAGCCCAAAAAACAATAATGACAACAATATATGATCTTTAATAATTAATAATTTATATTTTAATTATAGATTTCATTGGAGAGTTTGGGGAACCTTATGTAGATGCATTTAATAGTAGGCTCTGTTCATGGTGAGAATATCTCCCCAAATCTTCCATGCCTTCAGTGTACCTTTACACCTTTAGGAGCAATTTCTAGTCTATGCTCATAATTGGCAATTACCAACTATAGAAAATAGATGAAAATGAATAAGATAGTTTCAGTTTTCTTAGACGAGATTTTGCATACATTTTTGATATCCGAATAAAGGTCACATTTTTAGTCTACTCAATGTAGTTTCCAGTTAGATATGTTGGCCCCATTACATAAAAGAATGATGAGGTAGACTCTCACCGAGCGTCCGACTAAATATAATGGCTATCTCTCTACCTAGATATGAGGGTCGTAAATTGGTTTTTCCATTTGAACCGCAAATGGAGACAATAGAAACTCAAGTGTCCCGGATTCGTAGTGACAAAGCCACAACTCCCAAGAAGAAAATTACTTTTTTTCCTTCAGGCTTGGTATTCTTGAGAAGGATGCCAACGACTTGGAACTTTGGTCTTCGTATGGATGAATGTCTTCCTCCTCGGAGGCTTGGCTATAAATTTAGGAAAGTTAGAATTCTACTTCGTGAGCATAATATTGTTGAAAAAAGGTGCTTACATCTTCAGCTGAAGCCAGGAGCTCAGGTGGAAAATATATTATATCTTTGGCGGCTCTCAGAGACTGTTAAACAAATAAGTCATAGGTTCTATATTATAAATGGAAACAACTTTATTTTAGATGAATTTTCATATAGTTTAGATATGAAAATACCAAAAGCCCAAACATCAATATTCCAGAAGAAAATTCTGGTGTTAGTAATCATGGTTTATTAAAGAGGACTTGGTCGATGTCTAAGGTTAAATTGGTGAATTATACTAGTGATCCAATTTTGGATTCTCAAATTTGTATCGAAATTACAAAATGAACAAGATGGTCATTTTGAAATAAGTAATTATCGATTATGTAATAAAACAGGTGGAGATGAAAATGTTTCAACCAAGATGGTCATATGTACAAAGGATTCATCGACTCAAGTTCAAATGTTCGGTGTGACTTCGACATCAGTATCAAAGACTTCGCCATCAGCATCGATGTTTTTCTAAAGTCAAAGTTGTCGTCAAAAGAAAAGTTGTCATTATGTCGACCTGTGACACAAAACACATCAAGTCATGATTGTAACGACTTAAGGAAAAACAATATCCTAAGTCTTAAAAACATATAACACTATAGATCTAAAGTGTTGAGGTAGGCAAAAATGTCAAATGTCTAAGGAAAAAGGTTATTTGAAAGTCCAAGTTGTAAATCTAAAGGTTCAAACCTACGGTAAAAGGACTAAATTTTAACCTAGATCTAAAGTCCTAGGTCTAAACAAAGTCCTAAGGTGAAATACTAGCACTAAGGTATTAATTCTAATACATGGTGTTAAATACAAATATGCCTAGGCTAAAAAGGCAAACCATGTATCGGGTTTATAAATAAAACTTATAAACCTATGGTGCAAAAACTATGTAATAAACTTCGGTTCGAACTGTCGGGTTTGTAAATAAAGGTTTGGTGTTTTAAAATTGTAAAATATATATTACAAAACCCACAACGCTAGTCGTTAAACCACGTGGCTAATAGAATGCATCAGGATTTGTTTAAACATGTGAATAGATGAAATGAAACTGCAGAGGAAAATTTCAAACCACGTGTTGAAACCATCAGATAGACCGCGTCAAAAGACTTCATGTGACAGGACTGTAGAGTTAAGGTTTGAAGTCAGGCAACGGAACCTTGTGGTGTCAAAATTCCACATCATCGAACTGTCGGGGTTTTAAGTTTGTAAGCCAAACATCAGACCGTCGGAAACTTACAATCATGTGAACAGTGTATATGTTACCGCGCAGTAACTGTTGACCGCCAGCTATTGTGACTGTGTGATATTCCGCATTGGAGGCTGCGTCATGTGATAGATCGAAACCATCGTGGTAAGTCTGAACCATCGGGATAAAGCCATGACCGCTGGGCTCAAGCCGTAACCGTCGGTCGGAGGCACTAATCACATGCTGCAGGTAAATATCCTCTACCCGGTTAGCTAGCCGTAAAGGCTAAAAATATATATTAAAGTTTGTAAGTGGGATTTTATGCACTGTATTTGAAACAACACCCCTATCCTAAATGACTAGAAACCCAAGAGCATTTACGATGCTGGGGAAAAGATAGAGAACCATTAATTCAACAGTTAAAAATGGAAAATAAAACCCTCTTCGAGATATGGAGAGATTCTATTTCCATGTTTATATGCACTCCTCTTATTAAAGAAAGATGGATGTTTTTGTAGGGAAAAGAGGGACATGAGAGAAAGAGAGTGAGTTATTTCAGCTTCAGGAAGGAGTGATTACTCTTAAGAAGATTGTCTCAAATACGTGGTGGAGAGTTTTGGTTTGCAGGTACATTGAAGGAGGAGAGCTCATCCTTTCTTGCAAAGCTTCAGTATTGAAGAACGTTGTTGATCAACTTGATCTACTTCTATATTCCAAACTCTATTCAGCCACCATATTGCTCAAGGTCTTTAAAGCTTCAGATTCTCAGATTAAGTGTGCAATTCCTCCTCATCTTTTCTTGGTTGAAAAGAATCTGTATTTAGTTAGCCTCTTCAGGAGATGATCCTTTTCTGCAAACATCAGTAGTGTTTCTTAACACTCTTCAACTGATGATTCTTTGTAGTTTTATTCTCTTGGCTTAAGGAATACATCAGAAACACATTTCTAAGCAAGACCTGGAGATGTAGTCCAGGAGGGACGTACTCCGTCACAAAACTTCGTATGTTTTATGGTATTATTTACATGCATCAAGTGTATTTGTTAAGCCATAACATAAACAAGTTTATACTAAAAAAATTTGATGCTAATAGTTAATTTTTTTTAAAAGTAATTGCTCAGTAAAATACTTTCCATTCACATATTGTATAAGAGCTAGAAAAGATCTTGTCAATTCTGCATTTCAGATCAACTAGGTTGTTGGAAAGGCAGAGGAAGAAAAGAATAAAATTTCACACACAAAAAATATGAGATGTTTTTTCTTATATTGATCACACAAAATTAACTTGATTACAATGAACCTGATGAGGGGTATTTATACCTTTTAACTGGCGACTCAATTGATGCTCACTTCAACATGTAAACACACACTACATTTAAACTTTCCAAATATAATATTAAACTCGAACTGACACTCACTTAACTCAAATTAGTTGACACTCTGAATCTATATTGCTTTGAATGTGGGAGTAATTAGATATTTTTGACACTCCCCCTTAATTATGGCTGCTAAACTAAGACATGACTCACAACCCAGACAGCTCTGGTGGTCAAAGTCTCATCCGGGCTTACAACACTTAAGTTTTCTCTATGAAACTCAAATACTTATTTTTCTAATGGCGTAGTGAATATACCATCCAATTGATCAATAAATTTATAAGGTGTAACGAATAAGGTTTGTATACTCAAAGGAATGCTCTGATACCAATGTTACGAATACAGTTTTTACACTCGGAGGAATGCTCTTATACCAATGTTATGGAAAATGTTTGTAATTAAGTTAAATACTCAAATTACTTATATGAAGATCTCCATTCAAGATATAAGAATATATATATTAAAATTTACTAATGATAATATGGTACAAATGAGGGTGAGGGCATGCTTATATACCCTAGGCAGGTGTCCCTTTATGAATGGTCATTTCCTTATGGACATACCTCTTCATTAATGAATTAATAATTAATCATTATTTGTGATGTCTTATTATTATTTATATCTATATTTTGTTCATAATATTGCCTTCCTCCTTAAAAAAATTTGTTCTCGAAGCTTGATGATGAAAAGGCTTGATCTCTTTTTCTATTTTGTATGTCCTCTCGTTTCAGACTATCATCTTTGTTGATAAAAGTCGATATGATCCTTTGAGTGATAAATAAAAATTCCGAACTGAAAAGGGATCATACCATCCTAAATTAATCTTATATTAAACTTGGAAATTACTTGATAGTTGGGACACTTTGTTATTGTCAGCCAGGATTGCACCGAAATCATTAATCTTTAGAACTTGAGTTTGTTGTTTCTATTTTGAGTGGTATAGATATGCACACTAATTTGGATGTATGCTCTTGTAGTTCAGATGTCGATAAGGAGTACTAGTGATTTGATTTTCTCTTATCATGTGTTTCGAAATTTCCTGATTTACTCTAGGTGTCGATGTTGAGTTGGTTACCAAATCATCACTTGGAATTTTCATCATTTGAACTACAACATCTGAATATGTTTTTCCTTCAACTAGTGTGTCATGTTTTTGAGTTTTGATATTGACTCGATCAGTGTTCATATATTTTTCTTCAACATGGACTGAAGGCTTTGACACTTCTTTCGTAATAAATTCTTCTAATTTTTTGTTTAATGATTTATTATCATTTTTAAGTTTCTTAATTTGAGTTAGTAATTTCTCGCTATGGTCCTTAAGAGGAGTAATTTATTCACTTTTGTCAGTGGTGATTTTGTCAACTTCCCTTTGCATATTTTGTATTTCGTTTTTACTTTCTTGAAGACTTGATTTTGAGATTTCTTGTACATCTTATGGCATCACTGAATCCGGCTTCAAGATAACATCCTGTAGCATTATTTTTTTCTTTTTGTGTGAAAATTTCAAAAACTTCCTTTTCATATTTAGGATAGAGGACCCTATACTTTCCATCCAAGGTGAGCCCAAAATAATGTCACTATCATCAAAAAATAAGGTTCTCATGGTTAATTGTGAAATAAAAGTATAATCCCCAATACTTAGTTTTGGATTGCTTATGTCATATTGTTTGTCACTTGTGTCAACAAAATTCATTTCAATTATATTATATGTGAAATGAAAATCAATATTTTGAAAGTGAGTTTAGGATATATTTAGTATGGATATGAGACAGAGTGGTATCAGATTTTATTTTCAAGCTAGGAAAAAGAAAAAGAAAAATAAAATTTTGGTTACCTTGTAACCTCTTTGAATCATTGAGGGAATTGGGTAAGTGACAAAGTGGTATTAGAGCTTATTTTCAAGCTCATGAGGAAGAAACAAATTGCATAACCCTTATCGTTAATCAAACATTAAGGCATTAGGTATGTTACATTCACCTCCAGAACATAAATATCACCTTGATATATCTTGATGTCACCCTTCAATTCCATTTTTAATAGGGACTATGAATGGTTCATGCAACTCAAATTGGGTTGATCCTTTTTGGGTTCTCTCTAAGACTCCCCCTCTAGTTCTTCCCCAATCTTCCTATGTCCCTTCTTATAAAAAATCCATGTTAGAACCTACAACTTCTTTGAGTAGCCCAAGATTATTGGTTAGGGATGCCATCAGGAGGCTCACATTACAATTTATATCTATGACTTGTTCCTCTAACTGTGTAAACATCTCTTATGTGACATCATGAGGATTATTTGCGGATTTGTTGGCCATTGTTGGGGTTTTATGACACCTAATTTATCCAATCTAGATCCCATGGAAATCCCCACAATATACGAAATGAAACTTGCTCTTGTACCAACATTATCCATAATCTTCTATGGATATTTCACTAGAGATTTAAACATAAAGGATCTAATTAAACGATGCTTAAAATTTGAAATCTACATTATGAGGATTAATTTCTCCTAATATTTCTAAATTCATTAATGACAATCCTATTCTTATGCATGCAATAGATAAAATATGCAAAAAATATAGAACAATGAGATAAAACTCACAAATGACAAATTAACACAACATATAACCTACGAAACCTTTTTGGGAGAAAACCCAACTAGAAAGTGGGGTCACGCTACTCTCTTTTGTTTTAATGGAAATGGATTTGAGTAAGAAGAAGTGAGGCATGTCCCTCGTGGGATTCCACAATGCACAGATCATCTCATTTTACTCTCTCCCCATCCAATCTTATTTAATATGATCATCTGTGGAACAAAACACACTTAAATAGAATGGAACCCCTTTTCCTCCTAGTGGCATGGTTATAACATAGTCTGATAATCAACCACTGGTTAAGTTTGACTTTTTAGAAACTTAATTAGAGTTACAATATTGAATCTTCTAGAGACTAATTCATCATTATCACCTTGCTATCCCATTTTCCATGAGTACTAAGTGTTGACATGGCATCCTCTAAAATTATGGTGGTCAAAATAGGAAGGTCAAATTTCGAGTGGCATAAATGTTGCATATAGACTTCAATTAAGGTGATTCTTATGTTGTTGTAAAGGTATCTATGTGTAGAATAATGTTAAATGGTGTAATGTTAAATTACCCCCCCACCCCCCCCCCCCCCCACCTCCACCAAAAAAAATAATAATGCCTCGAACTTATTTGGTAAGGTTTCAAACCTCAATTCGCCAAATTGGGACCCACTTATAAAAATAGTCATGTGAGCCAATTCCTTCACTTTTTATACTCTAAAAGCATCAAGATTGATGAAAAACAATATAATCATCTAATATGGATTAAAATATGTGTACTAACATCATAAAGAAGGGAAACCACTCAGCCAATGATCAATGATGAAAATCACTACTGAGCATAAGGTCGCCTATCCATAATGATAATAGGGACAAGGTGCTACTCTAAGTCTAACTATTAAGGAAATTTGTTGTAGTTGATGATAATAGTCCTTCCAATAAGAAGTAAAAAGGGACCCTATACATTTATAAAAGTACATGAAAAACATACTTTTTTATACTAAAACGTAACTTACAAACGAAAATGACTAATATAATGAATGAAGATAAAACTATGTGATGGTCTATATATATCTAACTTCCCTTGAACATGAGCATGACACTGGTGACTTGGGAAGTAGATACTCAGGAATGAACTATGATATAGGATTATGATGCAAAATTCAAAAGCCTCCTCATATGATTGTAAGAGTGATGAATTGGAGAGAAAAACTCAAAAACAAGGTCCATATTTGATCTGTAAACTACCATGGATATTCCACTAGACAATTCATCACAACAAACATGATAAATTATACTCCAAAATCTGAAATCTAGGCTATTAGGGTTTATTTCTCTTTAGATTTATGGATATTTAAACTACTGTTTATTGTGTGCGCATGAAAATTAAAATTTATACCCAAAATAGAGAAAAATAAAAATAAAAAATCACAAGTCACATTTGAAACAACATGTATCTTGGGAAACACTTTTAGGATAAAACACAAGTAGAAGGTGAGGTCACTATGCTCTCTTTCTCTAATAGAAAACTTTTCTGAGTACAAAGAAGTAAATATTATGGCTCCTGGGACACTATAGTGCATAAATTCTCTCTATTTTCTCTCTACTTATCCCTCTCAATTATTCTACTCCTCCGTGGAACAAGATACACTCGAAAAGAATTGAACCCATTTTCCTCCAAGTGGCCTGATTGTAACATAACCCGATAACCTAGTCGTGGTTAGGTTTGACCCCCCCAACTCTTAACCAGAGTTACAAATGGACTCTTTATAATATTCTTCATCATGATCGCATGGATAGACCTTTTTCCATGAATAATGAGGGATAATGTGGCATCCTCTCGAATTATGGTGGTTAGAACATGACTGTCAACTTCTTCGTGGTATAAATTTTGCATACATATACATTTATGAACTTATCATGAAAGCTTCATGACCTACCCATATCACCCAGGTACATGAAAACTTTTCAAAGTGGAAATTTTTTCTTGAACAAAGAGAAAAATAAAGTAAATGAGGTAGCTTCTAAATCTATAAAGGATATTTCTACTAAATATTTTTGTATTTATTTTCTTTGATATTTTAAGATATCATTTAGAAAGAAGTGGAAACTATTGCTTCTTTCTAGAAGTATTTTCTATTTAATGAAATTTTATACTCATTATGGGTTGAAATTTTTTGTAAAGGAAATAAATATTATTATCATTCTAGAATACACTTTGAAGAAGACCATATTTTGATGAATCAAAACATGTGCAAATATATGTTTACATGCATTACATTTATGTAAGATGTATGAATTATTTATTTGTCATTACTTTATGAAAAAATCTTTCTATAATATATTTTTAATTAATTTATGACTTTATAGGTAGAAGATAAGAGCTTTTTTTTTTCCTTTAAACAATTATTGATGAAAAATAAATCTTCCTTCTTTTGCCAATTGAATTTATGCTCCTATAAGATAGACAAATAAACAGATAGATAAATTATATTTTGATTTATTTTATCTTAATAATTTAACATTTATTTAAGTAACTAATTAACCTTGTGATTAACATTAAGCAGCGTTTTCTCTTTCCTTTTACTTATTAGGAATGTGCATTCATAATTTTAAGCACTTTCATAATCTTGAGTACTTTCCATGGGAGACAACACAAGATGGTTGTAGTTAAGATGTTCATGTTGTAATATTTTTAGGTAAGCTTTCTTTTTTTTTAAATTCTTAATGATTTTTTAATTTTTGTGTTTGTTTTTCTATTTTTTATTTATTATTTATTAAAATTTAAACTGGTGATTCTATTAAAAATTTAAAAGTAATTATTAAGGTATTAAAGTTTAAATTTATAATTTGAATAAAATTTGAAATATTATGTTTAAAGCTAATTTTTTTAACTACAAGAAAATCACCTGGCTTATATTTTTTTAAATATTTATAATTAATTAGTAAGTTTTTTTTTGTTAATTTTATAATGACTTCTAAATTACTACACATTTATGAAAGATGTATATTTTATTAACACTTTGAACAATAAATGTTTCTATTTTTTTTCTTAAAACATCTCATAATAATATTTTTTGGATTAATTTATATAGAGAGTGTGTTTTTTTAATTGTTATTTTTAATGAATTATTAAATTTTAATGCGTGGTTCAAACAACTGATTCAATTTAATTTAATTAAAGATTTTTTCGTGTGTTCCTTTCTACTTGCATAAATTAAAATCTTGGAAATTTATTTTATGGATGAGAAAGATACCTTCATTTCCATTTTTACTATTTTAAAAGCATGACTTAACATCCTTCTTAGGGTACAAAGAGAAAGAAATAATGTTATTTGATTTAGAGGTATTTACATGGTTTTAATGTGTATTGTTTATTTTTATTATCTTCTTTTTATTCAAGTTGTAAATATTTTCTTCCATTTACTTCTTTCATTACTTGATAATTTGTTAAAAATAATATTTATAAATATTTCATTTACTAAACATGTCACTTTCACCCTTAAAACATTGAATAATAAAAAAAGAATTCTATCTGCCAACACACAAAAATACATCTATCAAAACTTTCACCATGATCGATATCAATATTCATCATTTGTAATGTACAGACTCTTTTACCTTTTTTAATCATTTAGCAAGGAGATAATTACAATAATATGGAAGCTGACGTTAACATACATCGGTTCTTATCATATGTTGGTAATTATATCAAGGCGAACATTATCATACCTTGGTTCTCGGTTTTCAAAACGATGGTTGCATATATTTGGACCTTGTCATTTCGTTGTGTAATCTTTGATCATTATCTATGGTTTAATGGGCGTTTAATTCGTGCCATGGGATACTTACCTGTCGTCGTTATTGGCATTTATTTCATCATAATCAAAGGTACTACTATGTATCAGCGATCCCGATTGCGAATCCCTTGGCAACTGGCACACAATTAATTTGATTGAATGGCACTTTGCTCTTTTTACGCCGTTGATCTTAAAGTTGATCGAACGGTAAGAACTTGTTAGGGTTTGGCTAATGACTATCGAGCCCGTAACCATTTTCTGCTCTTTCGCATTCCTCCGGAGTAGGTTCTGGTTCTGCCACCGCAGAGTTTCTCCTTCCGGTTGCTGGCTCATGGCCTCTGTTCGGTGATGACCCGACATTTCTATGCGTTTCAGTGCTCTTCGTTGGCTGTTACATTCTATCTGCTACTGCTGGGGCGGTATGGTAAGTTTTTGTACTGTATCTGCCGCTATTTCGCCTTCCATTGACAAGGTAGAATTCTTTTCCTTTTTGGTTTGAAGCTCGAGTTTAACACCAATGCGTTGTCTCATATTTCTGCTTCTCGCATGGTTTTCTACGATCCAGTCTATGGCTTGCAAACGTTTTTCAAACATCCTACAGGTATTATTCAGGAATCCTTCCGATTATCTTTCCTAATTTTCCTGTTCAAGTTGTTAAATTTGGTTAAATGTAAGGGTAGGGTCTCTATTCCTTGGCTCAGCTCGGATTTTTAACTCAACTTGTTTTTTTCTGCATGGCAGGTACAGGTTCCTCCGTCTGCGCTCAACGTTGGTGACTCTCGTGAGTTATATTGGTGCGATTCCACTTTGACAAAGCTGTCCGGTACTTCCTTTACTTCCACAGGTACCCTGTCTGAGTTATACGATGATTCCTTGGCCGTAAGCGGCCGGTGGACACCATGGTCTTAAGTTGAAGGGTTATTATTTCTTTTCCAATATTTTGATGACTATGTGGCTTAAGGTTTTAACTGCCACACCTAGGGTTAGTATTAAGGGCTCTGTCTATTTCGGCCACAGGCCTATCTTCTATGTAAGCCCTCTTGGTTCACGAAACTTTAAAGAACAATGGCGATAGAATTATTTAACTATCATCGAGTTATTAAGTTCGGGGTTTACTATCTCTGTCCTCATTGTTAAACACTACATTGGTTTAAGCTCTCAAGGTTTACACTGTATTGGTTTATGCTTTCCGAATTTACAGCAGAGTCTTTATCTAACTGGTCTACAGTGAACATATTTGTATATATATGTATGATAATCTTTCATTTACAATTATCCTGTTATGCATGTGTTGTCCTCTCCTGTACATGCATGGACTGTAAATTTGTTTGGTTTCTTGTTCCTTTCTTGTTCAGTATATGGGTGTATCCGAATGGCGAGCAAAAATGGTTTTTCTTCGTCGATCGCCGTCTATCTCTCTTCTATGAATAAAAGAGTTTTTTTTTTTTTTTTTTTTTGCAGATATTGGGTATACTTATGGCTTTTATTTATGTGTATACATAGTTATTCAATTCTATCAGAGGTTTTGATTCTTTTTGTTCCTATGGCGAATTTACATGTTTGGTTAGCATTTTTCCCTTTCACTTAATGAGGAACTCTATTAATGTGAATTTGCTCGCTACTTAGTATTTCGTTTATGATTCAGTTATGCTAGTCTTATCTGTAGTACATGTCCGGACGACGACCTGTCCGTGTATTATCATAGATTATGAAGGACGACCAGCCCAGGAATCTGGTCACAGATATTGGGCTAATAGTCCTTGAGTTAGCTAATTAGATTGTAGCTTGTTTCTTTTTTTTCCAAACAGAGTTAATTCACCTATCCAGAGTGCAGAAGTGAATTTCGTCCTAGACTTTCTTTTCTGTCTGTTACCTGAAACACCTAAATTATTTCAGCCCTTACAACATTTCAATTTCCTTGTCTGAGAAATTTAAGGAAATAATCATTTACACTACTGTCATAGTTACAGAATCCATCTCATTAAATTAAGAAGCAATCATTTACCCTACTTTCAGAGTTACATAATTCATCTAATAAATTAAGAAAAATAATTCATTTATTCTACAAACAAAGATACAGATTCCACTTATCTGTACTTAAATCTGACTGATGATTTTTGGTTTCCTCCCTTCCACGAGTTGGGAAATTACGTCCTGCAACTCTCCCCCGTGCAACCAAGTCTGAGTCTTCGTTGAACACAGAAAAATCTGGAGGAGAATCTTGGGACAGTCCGGTCCAATTCTCTAACTCCAGTGGAACAGTCTCCTCTGCAAGTTCCCTTCAAGGGTTACTTCCCAGGATGACATATTTCCTTTTTTTTTCTTCCACACAGAACCCCAAACTCTCTCCCAGAATCCTTATTTATTCTAGAGTTTTTCCTTGGGTAACTGTGGAACTGTTTTTCTGTTCAACTAACTCCAGATCTTGAATTACTTTTACCATCAGTCTTTACTCATGAAACTAATTTCACAAGTAATCTTTTATTCCAATACCATAGTTAATTTATGTTCATAATATTCTATTTGCAATAAAATAACAGTCATATTTAATCCATTCTTAACAATAGTCTAACCATTTGTCAACAACTAAGACAGTGGTTACATTTTTTCCCCTATGGAAGAGAACACCGTCCCCAGTGTTCCTATTCCAATTCAGTAAAAAGCTCAGGATAAGCTTCAAGAACAAAACTTCCGTCCTCCCAGGTGGACTCCTCCGGTCCAAAGTGCTTCCATTGCACTTTAACCTGGGTGATGGCTCATTTCCGGAGCATGATTTCCCTCCGGTCAATTATACTATGAGGCTCGACCAAAAATTCTCCGTCCGGTTCTACCTGAATGTTCTGCTAATGGATTATGTGTCTTGGATCATGAACATATCATTTTAATAACGACACATGAAAAAAAAGATGCCCATCTTAATGTACTCTTCTTTGGCTTAATTCTTACATACATGTGATCTCCCACCTCATATTCACGGTATGATCTCTTTTTATCTGCGTACACTTTTTGCCTGTCCTATGCTGTTGTTAAATTTTGCCTAATTTTCTTCACTTCTAATTCCATTTCTGCTAGCATGTCTGGTCCTAGCATGAATTTGGTCTCCGGACTACCCCAATTAATGGGAGTTCTGCACTGCCGCCCATATAGGGCTTCAAATGGACTCATTTTCAACGATTATTGGTAACCGTTATTATATGAAAATTCCACTAAGTGTAGATATTCCTCCCACCTGGTCGGTTGCTACATGACGTACATTCTCAGCATGTCCTCCAACACTTGATTTACCCGTTCAGTTTGTCCATCCGTTTGTGGATGATATGCAGTACTAAAATTAACTTGAGTTCCTCAACCCGTAAATAGGGCCTTCCAAAAGGCTGATGTAAATTTTACATCCCTATTGGAGATCACTGTCTTAGGAATACCATGCAGTCTGAACATCTCCCGCATAAACAAATCTGCAATCTGTACTGTCTTGTAAGTGGACTGGACAGGTATGAAATGTGCTGATTTACTTAATCGGTCCACAACTACCATTATAGAGTCGTTACCACATTTTGATTTGGGTAATCCAGTAATTAAATCTAACGAGATCACCTCCCATTTCCATTCCCGAATTGGTATGGGCTGCATTAAACCAGCCGGATGCCGATGTTCTACTTTCACCTGCTGGAACTCTAAACACTTAGTTAGATAGTCTGATATGTCCTTCCTCATACCTGGCCAGCAGTAATCCTTTCTGATTTCTGTCAACATCTTTTGGTACCCAAGATGCCCTGCATAATTGCTTCGATGATATTCATCTAGTACCAAGGTTTTTAATTCCACTCTGTTTGGAATGAATATCCTCTTCTTAAAAACTAGCAATCCATCCTGGTTAATTTCATAATTCCCCTGCCTTCCTTGTTCTTCAGATTCCTATGCTTGTTGCCACAGAAATTTATATTCAGGGTCTTTGCCTGCTTCCTTTCTAATTTGATCTAGAAACCTTCTTTCAATTTGGTTAACATATAACTCGTAAATGTTATGCAGTTTTCTGCTCAATGCATCTGCAACCTTGTTCTCCTTTCCTTTTACATGCTGCAGATCAATGTCAAATTCACTTAAGAAAGCATTCCACCTTGCTTGTCGGGAGTTTAAATCAGCTTGTTTGAAGTAGTTGGTTAGACTGCTATGGTCGGTCTTCAATACAAATCTTTTCCCAAGTAAATAATGTCTCCATACCCGGAGGGCGTGCACAAATGCAGTCAGCTCCAAATCATAGGCTGAATAACGTAGCTCATGATATTTTAACTTACGGGATTCATATGCAATTACTTTTCCGTCTTGGGATAAAATTTCCCCAACACCCTCCTTGCATGCATCCGTGCAAACCTCGAATTCCTTATTTGGATTAGCCACACTTAACACGGGTGCTGATGTTAATAATTGCTTCAGCTTTTCAAAGCTATCCTGACATTCTTGTGACCAATTAAAATTTTTTCCCTTCCATTGCAAAGAGGTAATAGGGAAATCTATCTTTGAAAATCCTTTGATAAATCGCCGGTAATAGCCAGCGAGTCCCATAAATGATCGTATATCTGCCACATTTTGTGGCACCTTCCATTCCATAATAGTTCGGATTTTCTCCGGGTCTACTGCTATACCTTTTTCAGATATCACATGTCCAAGATATTGTATTTCTTCCTTGAAGAAATCGCATTTTCTGAATTTCGCATATAGTTGATGCTTCCTTAACATTTCCAGTACCATTCGCAAATGTTCCTTGTGTTCTTCCGCATTCTTGGAGTAAACTACTATGTCATCAATGAAAATTAACACAAAATTATCCAAATAAGGGTGGAAGATACTATGCATCAGTCTCATGAAAGTCCCTGGTGCGTTATTCAGCCCAAAAGGTAATACCACGAATTCATAGCAACCATACCTTGTGCGGAAAGTAGTTTTATGTATATCTTCATCTTTGATTCTGATTTGATGATAATCGGACCTCAAATCAATTTTTGAGAATACAGTAGCTCCCCTTACCTGATCAAACCAATCGTCAATACGTGGTAAAGGATATCGGTTCTTAACAGTCAGCTTGTTTAACTGCCGGTAATCCATGCACATGCGCATGGTTCCATCCTTCTTTTTGACGAACAATACAGGTGCTCCCCAGGGAGATACACTGGGTCATATATATCCCTTGTTTAATAATTCCTGAAGCTGCATTTTTAACTCAGTGAATTCTGGCACACTCATACGATAGGGTGCTCGTGAAATCGGTGATGCTCCTGGCAGCAATTCTATTGTAAAATCTATATCTCTTCTAGGTGGAAATCCGGGTATCTCTTCTGGAAATATATCCTTGAATTCCTGTACTACAGGTATATTTTCCAGCATGGCAGCTTTGTCTTTAGAATCAGATAATCCTATTTGTATAGCGTACAGTTGACATCCCTTTCTTATACATTTTCCCATTTGGGAAGCTGTAATTGGGCACAGCTGTATAGGCTTCTTTATTCCCTGAATCTCTTGGCGTTTGCCATCCTGATCTCTGTAGTAGATAATCTTATCTTTGCAATCTATGAGAGTCCAATGCTTCTCCAACCAATCCATACCAAGCAGCACATCATAAGATCCCAAGGGCAAAATATTCAAATCTACCATTAATTGTTGTCCACTGATTTGTAGTGCACAATTTGGTATTTTGGCGCTAACTTTTCTTTTGGCTCCAGTAGCCAACTGGACTAACCATGTCTTTCTAAATTTTTGACTTTGCAATTTACAGATCTCTACTAGTTTAAGACTTATATAACTTAAAATTTCCCCCGGATCTACCAAAACATAAACAGTTTGGGGATAACAATTTACCTTCTAGCTCTATCATTGTAGGTTGGAAATCAACTTGTCAATCTTCCAACGCTGCATTAATTCTGGATATGCTTTGGGCAACATCTCCCACAGTAGAGGCCTCCTGTAGATTGGTTACTGCTTCGTTTCTACCTCGCTATGGGCAGTCTCGATAGTAGTGCGCTGCTCCACAACCCCAACACTACAGAGGTGGCTTCTGATTTTGAGGTTGCTCAGGTTTACTAGACGCCTCAACAGTTTTATCTTCCATAGGCCATCTTACCCTCTGATGGTTCTTACCGAACTGCTTACTAACTGAGTTCCTTGCTGTGTTTTTAAAATTACTGGTTTTGCCTCTTTTAAAGCCAGCACTACTCTTATTTTCTTTCCTTGACTGCCACCCTTTTCCTTGGTCTGTTTTGGCTTTAGCTTGCTGATAGCACATCCTAGCCTTCCTAATGGCCTCGTCCATTGTTTTGGGATTTAAAAATTCGATACGTTCCTTCATATGGATGGGTAAGCTGCTCAGGAATCTTTGTACTTTAGCTTTCTCATCTCTTAAGTAAGGTACGTAATGCAGTAATGATGTGAACTTAGTGATAAACTCGTCCATGGTCATTTGTCCGAGTTTCAAATCATAGAATTCCCGAGCCTTCTCATCATAAAAGTGCTCTGTCAGGTACTTATCTTTGAAGTACTGTTGGAACTTATCCCATGTCACATCCTGATCCTCTATTCCGCACACGTTCTTCACTTCTTCCCACCATAGAGTGGCTTTATCTCGTAGCTGGTAAATAGCTAACCGTGCCTTAAGACTGCTGTCATAATCATATACCTAAAAATACTTATTCATATTGATCAACCATGCCTCTGCTACCTCCTCTTTCTCTCCATCAAATGTGGGTGGTTTTATCTTCCTAAATTCGCCCTGCAGCTCTATCTTCTGCCTTTTATTTTCCTTCTACTCAGTTTCATTTTCAGATTCAGCCTCATTAAAATTTTTATTTTGATTACTTCGCTATGACATACTCTTTTCTCTTTGGCCTGCATCCTGATCTCCCGTTTGTTGTTCATTTCCTTCCTGAAATTCTTTGTCAGCACTAGGCTTCTCAATTCTTTGGTTTTGCTTATCTGAGAGGCTCTTTAGAATTCTTTCCTGCTCCTGCATCAACCTTGCATTATCATTGCATACCCTCTCCGTTTCCTCCTGCAGCTGTTGCACTGTGGTTAACAAGATGCGGGTTTGGTGCAGCTGTTCTTCAATCAGCCTGTTAGTCTGTTGATGCTGTTCCATTTCCAACTGAACCCACATTTCGGGGTTCCTCTCCTGTTGAGGTTGGGTCTCCCCAACATTTTGAGGTGGCGGCTACAAAGGTGTTCTTCTCGTTTGTCCTATTATTCTTTCCATTTAACACACTCTCTCTCTCTGTGCATTAGTAACACACAATGTAACGTTAGTCGACCCAATAGGGTCCCAGCGTTGTAACACGCTCTGATACCACTTGTCACTTTCACCCTTAAAACATTGAATAATAAAAAAAAAATTCTATCTGCCAACATATAAAAATACATCTATCAAAACTTTCACCATGATCGATATCCATATTCATCATTTTTAATGTACAGACTCTTTTACCTTTTTTAATCATTTAGCAGGGAGATAATTACAATAATACAGAAGTTGACGTTAACATACATCGGTTCTTATCATATGTTGGTAATTATATCAAGGCGAACATTATCATACCTTGGTTCTCGGTTTTCAAAATGATGGTTGCATATATTTGGACCTTGTCATTTCGTTGTGTAATCTCTGATCATTATCTATGGTTTAATGGACGTTTAATTCGTGCCATGGGATACTTACCTGTCGTCGTTATTGGCATTTATTTCATCATAATCAAAGGTACTAGTATGTATCAGCGATCCCGGTTGCGAATGTTGAAAATGGCAACAAGAAACAGTGAAGGAAGCCTCCTGAAACATCTTTCCTGATCCTAGTTGGAAAGTGATCACCTAAACTAGGTGGGGACCACACATGTGATTTTTGTCGAAAAATCTATTTTTAGACTATGTCTATTTTTAGACATATGGAGCATGGTCCAGGGGTTGCAGTATGTTATTCTTGGAGTATTGGTCATGTTGGTAAAAATATATGGACATCTATTTTTAGACATTTAGGTCGAAGTCTATTTTTAGACTGCCTATCCTAAAAATAGGGAAGTCAAATATTATTTACCCTTAATAATATTTGGACTCTAAACTTCAGTTTACTCTCTTGGAGCACTTCAGTTTGACCCCCGGAGGTGGGGCATGCAGCTGCCAGAAGAAATTACGCTTTTCCTATGAGTTAGGTGAGCTAATGCATGGTTGACTTCAGTTAGAGCTCAAGTGGCGGAGTTCGGTGGAGTTGATGCGACAGTTAATGGAGGTGGTGTTCTGGTTAACTAGTTGAACTAGTTGTATTTAGTTTAATTGGCTAATACACTAGAGATGAGTTGTGTGAATTAAATATTATTTAATTCACTAATTATTAACTCATTATTCAACTAAAGAACACATCAGTTTAACTCAGTGCATGGACAGTTCAGTGGAGACCAAGTGAAAGAGGTAGATGAAAGGGTGAGTATAGCTATCAGTTGGAGGATCAATTTTGCATGGGATTTGCATAACACTTGGAGGAAATTACCAATGACAATTGTGCAGTTGGAGCCAGTGAGATTTGAACCTGGATCTCTATTTAGACCAGCCTTGATTGCGCAATAGAGGAAGAGAAGTAGTGGGTGTGTTTTGAACCTGTGACTTGTTCAAAACCAAGCTAGTTTTTGTGCAGCTTTGGGAGATAGTACTGAGTACTTGTGAGGAGTTTGTACTATGTATTTGCTGCATGTTCTCTCCATTTATAATATACTATAGCTGGGGGTTTTCAGCTATAATCTTTCCCCATACATACTGTGTTAATGTGTGTGATGATTTGATGTGCGATCGCTTCTATTCTTTCCGCATGTGACAATTAATTGTAGAAGAGATTATGTGTTATGCACGCAATTAGAAATTCATGTGTGATCAGGTTAATCTCCATTGAATAAGTGATTTATTCAGCAAATTTCTACAGCGAATCCCTTGGCAACTGGCACGCAATTAATTTGATTGAATGGCACTTGGCTCTTTTTATACCGTTGATCTTAGAGTTGATCGAATGGTGAGAACTTGTTAGGGTTTGGCTAATGACTATCAAGCCCGTAACTGTTTTCTGCTCATTCGCATTCCTCCGGAGTAGGTTCTGGTTCTGCCACCGCAAAGTTTCTCCTTCCGGTTACTGGCTCATGGCCTCTGTTCGGTGATGACCCGGCATTTCTATGCGTTTCCATGCTCTCCGTTGGCTGTTACATTCTATCTACTACTGCTAGGGCGGTATGGTAAGTTTTTGTACTGTATCTGCCGCTATTTCACCTTCCATTGACAAGGTAGAATTCTTTTCCTTTTTAGTTTGACACTTGAGTTTAACACCAATGCGTTGTCTCGTCTTTCTGCTTCTCGCATGGTTTTCTACGATCCAGTCTATGGCTTGCAAACGTTTTTAAAACATCCTATAGGTATTATTCAGGAATCCTTCCGATTATCTTTCCAAATTTTCTTGTTCAAGTTGTTAAATTTGGTTAAATGTAAGGGTAGGGTCTCTATTCCTTGGCTCGGCTCGGATTTTTAACTCAACTTGTTTTTTTCTGCATGGAAGGTACAGGTTCCCCCATCTGCGCTCAACGTTGGTTACTCTCGCGAGTTATATTGGTGTGATTCCGCGTTGACAAAGCTGACCGGTACTTCCTTTACTTCCATAGGTACCCTGTCTGAGTTATACGATGATTCCTTGGCCGTAAGCGGCCGGTGGACACCATGGTCTTAAGTTGAAGGGTTATTATTTATTTTCCAATATTTTGATGACTATGTGGCTTAAGGTTTTAACTGCCACACCTAGGGTTAGTATTAAGGGCTCTGTCTATTTCGGCCACAGGCCTATCTTCTGTGTGAGCCCTCTTGGTTCACGAAACTTTAAAGAAAAATGGCGATAGAATTATTTAACTATCGTCGAGTTATTAAGTTTGGGGTTTACTATCTCTGTCCTCGTTGTTAAACACTGCATTGGTTTAAGCTCTCAAGGTTTACACTGTATTGGTTTATGCTTTCCGAATTTACAGCAGAGTCTTTATCTAACTGGTCTACAGTGAACATATTTGTATATATATGTATGATAATCTTTCATTTATAGTTATCCTCTTATGCATGCATTGTCCTCTCCTGTACATGCATGGACTGTAAATTTGTTTGGTTTCTTGTTCCTTTCTTGTTCAGTATATGGGTGTATCCGAATGGAAAGCAAAAATGGTTTTTCTTCGTTGATCGCCGTCTATCTCTCTTCTATGAATAAAAGAGTTTTTTTTTTTTTTTTTTAATGCAGATATTGGGTATACTTATGGCTTTTATTTATGTGTATACATAGTTATTCAATTCTCTCAAAGGTTTTGATTCTTTTTGTTCCTATGATGAATTTATATGTTCGGTTAGCATTTTTCCCTTTCACTTAATGAGGAACTCTATTAATGTGAATATGCTTGCTACTTAGTATTTCGTTTATGATTCAGTTATGCTAGTCTTATCTGTAGTACGTGTCTGGACCACGACCTGTCCGTGTATTATCATATATTATGAAGGACGACCAGCCCAGGAATCTGGTCACGGATATTGGGCTAACAGTCCTTCGGTTAGCTAATTAGATTGTAGCTTGTTTCTTTATTTTCTAAACAGATTTAATTCACC
Source organism: Pinus albicaulis (assembly GCA_034641835.2). NCBI lineage: Eukaryota > Viridiplantae > Streptophyta > Pinopsida > Pinales > Pinaceae > Pinus > Pinus albicaulis. The sequence goes on from CM076583.1 coordinate 429,698,800, forward strand.
TATCCAGAGTGCAGAAGTGAATTTCGTCCTAGACTTTCTTTTCTGTTTGTTACCTGAAACACCTAAATTATTTCAGCTCTTACAACATTTCAATTTCCTTGTCTGAGAAATTTAAGGAAATAATCATTTACACTACTGTCATAGTTACAGAATCCATCTCATTAAATTAAGAAGCAATCATTTACCCTACTGTCAAAGTTACAGAATTCATCTAATAAATTAAGAAAAATAATTAATTTATTCTACAAACAAAGATACAGATTCCACTCATCTGTACTTAAATTTGACTGATGATTTTTGGTTTCCTCCCTTCCACGATTTGGGCAATTACGTCCTGCAACTCTCCCCCGTGCAACCAAGTCTGAGTCTTCATTGAACACAGAAAAATTTGGAGGAGAATCTCGGGACAGTCCGGTCCAATTCTCCAACTCCAGTGGAACAGTCTCCTCTGCAAGTTCCCTTCAAGGGTTACTTCCCAGGATGACAAATTTCCTTTTTTTTTCTTCCACACAGAACCCCAAACTCTCTCCCAAAATCCTTATTTATTCTAGAGTTTTTCCTTGGGTAACTGTGGAACTGTTTTTCTGTTCAACTAACTCCAAATCTTGAATTACTTTTACCATCAATCTTTACTCATGAAACTAATTTCACAAGTAATTTTTTATTCCAATACCATAATTAATTTTTGTTCATAATATTCTATTTGCAATAAAATAACAGTTATATTTAAGCCATTCTTAACAATAGTCTAACCATTTGTCAACAACTAAGACAGTGGTTACAAAACATGAAATTATTAACCTCTTACCTTCAAATTAACCTTCTATACTAACCATTACAAAAATCTCAAATAATTTATTTTTTGAAATAAAATATTTACAAATATTACAAAAATATAATCTATTAAATATTTCCTGATTTACAAAAATACAATCCACGCACCATTCCATTCTAAAATTGAGATGAGTAAAAACTTTATATCTTACGCCCCCTATCTACATCTATAAGATTTAAGCAAGATATTATTACCTCTCTCTAAGGACAATGGGGGAGACTAACTCTATGTATATTTGGCTTACAAAAACCATAAGTATTTAGCATTTCTATAATGTGCAGGTCTAATTAAGAAATATCAAACTCTCTTTCCCTGCTATTGGACTCGCAAAGCGAAAGACTGTGGATGATGAGAAAAATATAATTTCAAATCATATTACGACTTTTGCAACTAGGAAAGTATATAATAAGTAAAAAATATTAAAATACACAATGTCATACAGCAAGTGGGTTATAAACAAACTAAAGCCACCAAAAGCTGACCAGTAGCGATAGCATAAAATTAAATATAAAATTATTGAATGACTCCACGATTGTGCTGCCCAGTACTATCGTTGGGCTGGAAAATTCTCTGACCCTGTCGAGGAAATTCAAAACTAATCTGTTTCACTTTTTTTTTTATCACGCTTTCGATTCAGTGTCAAATCAGATAACTACATCATGAGGGATATCTATTTTAGAATCGTTTTTTCTTAATTTTAATTTTATTTTTTTTAAAGTTTGATAAGATTATATTTTCATTAACATGTTTAGATTTATGTTTAGATTTAGCATTTTGATTAGAATAAAAAATTAAACTTGTAATTAGTGCCTTAACAATCAAGGTCATCACCATTTAACCAAAACTTCCCAAACAATTTGAAGTTAAAAAATAAATAAAACTAGCAATTGCACCGGGAGGTGCAAAGGAACACCGAAAGGAAACCTCCCAATGATGTAAGGGGGGAAAAACAGGTAGATGTTGAGTATGCCTACCCAGCTCAGGCAGCTCTTCATTCATAGGAACTTCAAACTCAAACAGATATTGGTGTAACAGAGGCAGGCCTTCCAAATACAAACGTCGCATTGGCATATTCACAACGCCCTTGAGCAGAGCCGCCATTACCCAAAACTCCTCTTCGTCCTCATTCATGTGAAGTAGAATCTTGCCCGTTATGAAATTCATCCCCTGTGTATACCCCACATCCCTGCCATACACAGAGTAGGCCTTCAACAAATTGTGTGGAGATCTCTGTCCGGGCCCATCTATCATTTGAAATAATTTTTGGGAGGGCAAGGTGCGATGAATGTCTTTCACGATAAGCTTCTCTAATGAATCAGAAGTTTCAGTGGATAGGAGGAGTTGGTAAATTCTAGGGTTTGATAAATCCCCACTTAAAAGGAGGGGCAGTTGTATTGTAATTTTTTTATAGTGCGAATCTCTTCAGGTCGAACCTTGGGTGTGCTCGAATTCCTGAAGCCGAAGCAAAGGATTGAGACGGAAATGGGAACTAGCATTGAGTTGTACGTTGAATGTATGTTGGAGAGTTTTAAAGCCAGAATGTAGCACAATTCATGTTAAGGACCAGCGTAGGGGAGGACTGGAGCGAGACTTCAACACACAGTTCGTTGGCTTACCCATTTTGTGCAGAAAACGGGTGAAGAGGACTGTGCTAAGGGAAGCGCACTGAAGAGTAAGTGAACGTAGAAGATGGAACCTGGAGCGTAGAAGGAACAGAACCAAGAGGTGAACGTGGGACTGGAGGTTATAGTCGAGTGGTTTTGGGAACAAACCCACCTATTTCGCAACGCCCTTGCCCGGAGGTGAAACCATAAGGAAAAAACCCGATCCTATTAGATCGTGCCACGTCGTTGGGGCAATACCGCCCTCATCGCGTGAATTTGACGTGCTAAAGTTCGGGATAAAAAAAAATGCGGAACTCCACCCTGCTCGTTGGATCGCCCCAATCAACGTGATACTCCTCCAGCCGTCGGATGCGAGAGGATTGTTAATAGGTGGGGCCGAACGTTACAATGGCACTGGCTTATAGTTAGGTCCGGGATATATATATGGCAGACATTCATGCATAATGGCGTTTTAATGAATATGTGAAAGTGTCTATGGTATCGTCGATTGATGTCTGCGGTATTAAAATTAAGGTATGTAGTGATCCCATATTAATGATCTAATGACATGATAAGACTTGGGGTTTTAATTGTAAGGTTTGGTCAATGCTTATTAAACTAAAGTCCGTCGTGAGCCTTTCGGGAGGGCGTATACTTGTTATTGCTTGGGGTTATGGTCTAAGAAGTTCGAACATCAAAATATAATGAGAGGATATTGCCTTTTAATACAGTTTACAAGGGGAGGATTTCTATTAATATTCGAGCGCTTTATAAAAGAGAGAGATAGCCTCTGTGCATTATTCAAAGGATATTCAATTGTTTTTATTATTATCGAATAAATTAAATGTTAAAAGTAATTAAATAATATTTAAAGTTTGAATTTATATATTTATTTTATTTTTAATAATTACATGCTATGATAAGAAAATATTTCAAAACCAATAAAAAAAATAAAAATAAAAATAAAAATTAATTAAATAAATAAATAAATAGAAATAAAATAAAATAAAGATATAATTAAAATTAAAAATAAAATAGATAAAAAAAAAAGAAAAAAAAATCTTAATTACAAAAATAAGAATAAAATAAATAAATAAATAGAAATAAAATAAAATAAAGATTAATAAATAAATAAATAAACAAACAAATAAATAAAATGAAATAAAAATAAAATTACATAAATTACAATTTAATAATATTAAATTAAAAATTAATATTTTTATTAAAATAAATATAAATATTTAAAATTCAAATTATAAACTTTGATTATTTGGTTTACTTTTCCCTGGCATTGTGTGATCAAAATGCAAGGCATATCTCACTGGATTTAACAAGCGCACCTCAAATAAAATGCATAATTCATGAATCTTACAATGACAATGGCTCCATGAACCAATATGGACCACTTGCAGACTTAATTGGTGGACTTGTGTACAAGAGAAATCCAAATACAGGAATATTCCGTATAAACAAGAACCAATCATGAGCAAGATGATCTTCTTTAACATGCGCCTGAATTATCAATTTTCTTTACACGGTCGGAAAAGGCAGCCAGGACCACAGAGAATCATAAAGTCTCTTGCAAATGAAAGTGATGCCTGTCATTTGTTACAAGCCGAATGTGTTACCAACTCAACAGCTGTTGTTTTAACTTGGAAAAATGGCACCCATTCAGCTAAATTTCTCTGTCCAAATAACATGGCTTAAATGGTGCATAAGTTCTGAAATAGTTCTTCAACCAGTATCTGAAGAATATGTTTTGAGATATGGTCTGATGGCTTGTACCGTTCTTGTTATGGTTTCTGGTAACTGGCTTTGAGCAATTTTTTGTAGACCAATAACAGCCATCTACTGTTGCCTTTCAACAATTGATACTCTCGTCCAATGATCTGTGAGAGGCATATAAACCCTTTGTCAACCAAGAATCAAAATCGGAAAAATATGTGTTTTCTAATACATGTCCATAAAAATATTGCCTATGTCAACACAATATCGGACTCACTGACATTTTGTATTCTTAATATACTGTAATTTTTTTCTACAATGAAACATGCATCGTTCATTTGAAAAAATACACTAGAAGAAATAAATTTGAATGGAATTGCATTGCATTTTCAACAATGAAACAGGCATCATTCATTCTAAACAGTACAGTAAAAGAAATAAATTTATATTGAAATGTATTGCAAAAGCTAGAAGAATACAATCTGACCTTCAACAACAGAAGTAAGAGATTTTTTGTGTTGATTTTCACTCACAAAACAACAAACTCCTCTGTAAACTTTTCAACCTTTGAAACCAGTTGAACAATCTTCCAAATCTTTACCGTATAAGTTACCTATAATTCTATTGTGAATCCAACAATAAGTGGATCACCATTCATATGGTAGATGAAGAATCGCTAAAAAGTGTTGCAGCCCTCGATAGATGTTGATCAACTTTCAAGCCGAGTGTCTTTTAAGTATTTGTAAAGCATTTTGCATAAATTCAAGAATGGGTGAAAAAGAGAGAAGCAAAGATAAACCAAGATAGAATTAGGTAAAAGTTTATTTTCCAAAAAGAGGGAAATAAGCAAGACTTATTTTCAAAAAAAGAGAGAAATAAGATAATGGTTTATTTTCAAAAAAGAAGACTTCATCTGAAAATGTAGGAAGACAGGAATCAAATGATATGATTATCAAAGAAAAGACATATATTCAAAGTAACACAATTATAATGATCTCATAGACGACGACAACAATTCAAAAGGCTCCACAAGGCACGTCACCAAAACCACCATGTTAATATTGGATAGAGAAAGGATGCCTACAAATTTTGCAGCCTTGTAAAGGAGACCCAAAAATATGGATGGAAAAACATCTCGTAATGTCATGGATAAAAGCTTGTGGAAAATTGACATGAAACATTTTATTTTTGAAAAATAGATATGATTAAACAATTAGATAGGTATTTGTTATATTGATAATTTGAGATAATTATAAGTAATCATATTTGAATGTCCTTTTATTCTAACGAGACTAGTAAAAAGAACTACAGTGAAAACATAATAAAGAATTCCATTGTATTGTCTACAGAAATAGAGACGTAATGAGAAGAGATCTATGTAATAAAAATAATATGATGATTTTTCAATAGCTTGAGAAATTGTGTTAATGAGGAGATCTATATATAATAAAAATAATATGATGGTTGTTGAATAGCTTGAGAAATTTTGTTTTTTTTTATCCAGTCAACTTAAGATTGCAATTGTGATTTCATTGATATAATTTTTCTATTTTATCTTTTGCAATATGCATCACAAGCACACTTCATGTCATTCCACACATTTTTCAATGTGAACCGTGTCTTACAAACAATTCTGAAGGGGAGATCTACACAAAAGAGTTAGGGCATTTAAGATAGAGCAGGAAATAACATTTTTTCATTGGATGAGGCAATTCACAATGTTGGATGAAAGAACAATCTATCCAACTGCAGGATGTTGTCACCGGTAGAACTAACCCTAATAGATAAAGCAGAAAATAACCCTAATAGATAAATCAGAAAATAACATATCGGACTGATATGTTAAACCAACAAGGTAGATATTTTAAAAATAAGGAAGAAATAACCACACATGCTTGTTACTGATAAAGACAACATCTTTCTCATTAACATTCCAGCGACTGCAGTTGCATTTTCTTTACAGCTTGCATTAGAGAAATCATTAATTTTGTGCTTTCCGTGCATGAGCATTTCCATGCATAGACACCAATGGCAAATATATGGCACCAAATAAAAGGACATATTTACATTGATTTCCCATGCAAGAAACCAAAAATACAATAATAACAAGAAAGCAAATATTGCCTAAAGCTATGACCTCATTAATGTCCTTGAATCAAATGGAGCAAAGTTTAACTCATAACGATTTCCTAAATCATGAGGCCATTCATGCCCTTTTATCAAAATGAATCAGAACCTCATGACATCCGATCAAGCAACAATTGCCAAGAAAGGGAAAGCAAGAGTGCAAATTCACCAAAATACCACAATCAGCCAAATTGACCAATACCTCATAAAAATATTCTGGATTCACGCAATGCTATTCACCAAGATTCCAACTGCAGTGGGGCAGAAACCGCACGGTCTAGTACTGACATTCCGCTTGACAGAAGCATATGTTAGTACAAACTCAAAAACCACTTTGAACTACGGACTCATACAGCACTAACAGATCTTTTCAATTTCTCTGACTTTGATTTCTTGGTTATAGCCTCAACACTATGAAAGGATGGCAGTGATCACTTAAAGAACTTCAATTTAGAATAAGACAACCAGCCTACTATTGTAAACAGGGCTACGCCTAGCATGCTTTAAAATCTTATTAAAGAATAATAAACACGCATTGCCTTGTATTTGTGAAGCTAGACCCTGTGTCGTAGATGCACAGCACAATTTTAATAAAACAATCCACTATATATAAGATCATAGGTGTGTGCATGAAGTTAATTTGGAAACTCCAAAATTCCTTTAGTTTATAAGCTACAACCCCTAGAAGAGAATGTCATCAATGAAATCTAACTGTAAAGCCAGGTTGCAGAAACACTGAGCTAGCTGCTAGATAATGGGATGATAGCAGACAAGCAAATTTTTTATCTTCAAATTAGTTTGCTAGATTAGAAAACAATATTCCATTGCCAAGAAGAGCATTGAACTTCTAGTTTGCTTTTTGCTGAAGATGGTAAAGAGCAAACTCTTCGCAATTTAAGCTCATCTGTCTAGAATTTAATTTTAGACAGCTTGAATTCATTAATTGCAAGCAAATTACCTTTGCATTTGTTGAACCACTTATGAACCATAAGAGCTTTTCAACCACACCACGCCAGAAAACTCGCTGCAATAAAATTTACATGCAGCACTTGCATCAACGATACAACCTCCCAAACATAAAAGGCACGCAACTATTCACATTAATATCTTGAAGCTACTGAACAATATTCTATCATAGACAAGAAATAAAACATGTCTAATCCAATAAGGCATACTAGACAGAGACAACCAATCACCTTTGTTGTGAGAAGTGGTAAAGTTTTTTGCAAATTGAACCGCATCTGGACACAACAAATCTCGTGAGCAATAATAGGTTGAAATATAGGCAGCAACAATATGAATAAAAAACAGAACAAAGATTTGTAACTGTTGATTATCAACATTTATGTTTGTGTAGAAAAAGTTAAATGGATATAGTTGAAAATTCAAAGGACAAGATAACCTGACAACCAAATTTTGACAATGTGCCAGTTCCTGTCCGATCTCCCTTCTCCACTCCATTTAAAACAAGAGGTGCTGCGGGGCAGCAAGTCCCTGCCATCAGCCAGCCATAGTAATGGTCAACAATCTGTGGAACCCATTATGAGGGAGCGTGGGGTGGGTAAAAGACAATAATGACCAGCTAATGGAAATACCTATTGCTAGAGATACTTATTGCTTTGGAAATCTTGTTTCTAACATTAGAATTGAGCAGCCCACTGCTAGAAATACTTATTACTTTGGAAATCTTGTGCTATTTCAATGATGTCTATTGTTGTATGAATAAATACTGCTGTGGTATAATCTTCTTAATTTATTGTAACCCTAGTCAAACATAGGACATTACAGCAATTGAAATAGGGAGAGATAAAACAAATGGAACAATGAGACTTTGAATGTCTATAAGTCACATACATGCAATCAAAAGCAGTTTGAATAGTATGTCCTTGCGCTTGGCAGATTGAAGTGACCTATTTGAATCATTAGTGTGCACAGACACTGAATTTGTATTGTATGTTTGATGATGGGATTGCGAGGGGATATTCCATTTTGTGTTGTTTCAAGTTGAGCTTCCTCTTGATGCAAGAATTCCAATAGTTTTTGATCTCATTGTTTGTACGTCCAGGCAAATGGGTAGCAATTTGAGACCACATGCGTTGTCAATGCCATTCATTTCGAAATCAATGGAAAAGAAAGTGAGCGTGGATTCATTTGAACAAATTACTAACAAAGAAGATTAGGGAAGAGCGGGAATTGGGAAAATGGAAACTTGTTGCCCAAAATGGAATGTAAATGTATGATCGTTTGCTCTTCTTCATAGGAAATTGGGGCGGGTTTAAGGCCAAGTCGTAAGTAATTCAGCCAACAACCTACAACTCTTTCCGCATCTCGGTAAACCTGTATATACATTCATGGCAATCTTTTATTTTTGCTTTTTACAGTTTATATAATATATATGCAGTTTTTATTTAATCTGGTTATATAATGTTTTATTTTTATTAAGATTATATTTATTTAAATTATATTTTTAAATATATCAATTAATTTAACTCTTTACAGTTTGAAAAAAAAATTAAATTATAAACTTTTAAGGATTTAAGTTTAAATTTTAACCAAATAAAATAAAAATATTATACAAATCAAAGCATAAACTTTTAACTTCAATACCATCTTATTCAAAGCATAAACATTTAACTTCAATACCATCTAAGGTAGTAAATCTTTACTCACGTTAAACCTCCAGGCAGAAGACTTGTTGACGCGGAAACACACCCTTTGGACACACCCTTTGGAAGTTTTGAGCGGAAACACTTTAGCATGCAAACAGCCAAGTGGAGCTCAAAGCCCACGAACTTGTAGCCCTTTCGAAGTTTTGAGGGAAAACACTTTGACTTAGTGTATCTTTGCAGAAGAGATGGCGTCCACTGCTTGTGGTGTAGAACGCATTGTAATTCGCAAATATGGCACCTTGTTTGCTGCTGGTTGCCATGCTTCTGCAAATAAAGGCAGAGGAATGAGTAGTGAGCATTTTGAAATGCTCAAAGCTCATGACAGAGCAAGGCATGCGCGTATTCTCAACACTATTGTGCATTTTACTCTGCAAGGCACAGCGGATCCCTTTGTTGCTGGGTGGGTAGGGTAATAACTGAATTTCAAGCTTTTTCCTCTTTGCAGCCTTCCTTGAATTTCAGTTTTGGTGTTGAAAAGTTACTTTTGTTTTGGCACTCACACCAGAATTGAGCTGGGCACGCCACCCAAGCCATATTATGTTCAAATCGACACAGGGAGTGACATATTATGGGTGAATTGCAAGCCCGGTAGCCCTTTAACAAGTCGTCTTGGGGTAAAATCCATATTTCTTCCTGCAATTTCAAATTACAGCTTTGAGCTTTTGCTTTTTTTTATTCGTAATGTTTTGAGGTAATTCTTCCAGATTAATGACAATGACGAGCAATATTGACATACAAACATTCTCTTGCATTCAATAGATAGACATAGTTATCAGCGTCACATGGTTGGACAAATATCCCTTTCTAGCGGCCCACCTGATAATTCTCGCTCTGCTTCAATGTCGACAGTTACTGAATTGATGTAGCATGTGCATACCATGTGCAAGTGGACCAAATGATTCACATATGCGTGCACTTCCCGTGTGCTGCTTACCGAGCAAAACACCATTTCGTTCAAACATCAACTTAGCATGAAACTACTTTAGATACAGAATTTTCTTATTGCCACAACTACTGGAAGGATATAGCACTATATAAAGTTTAAACCCTGCAGAAGCCTCATTACAAATCCAACCAAACAAGTCCTCCCCCTTTTTGCTTTAGATCTCCCTGATTCTCAAATTAGCCCTTTCAACTACGAGTCACTGCGATAAGTAGTTCCAGTGGTGGTTCTTATTGTATCTTAATATGATAAGCATGAGATCGATGGAACTGGTAAATAGCATTGTATGGGTCTCACTGTTAACAATTATCTGGTTATTAACTGGAGCTCATGGATATGGAGGCTGGGAGTCAGCTCATGCCACATTCTACGGTGGCAGTGATGCTTCTGGGAAAATGGGTAAAATTATTCCATAACCTTGTATTTTTTGCTATATCTCATATACAATGCATTTTTATATAAATTAAGATCTCTTTTGGTTGTTTGGGCATTGAATTTCTGGCTATGAAAACGGTGCAGGAGGGGCGTGTGGGTACGGTAATCTTTACAGCCAAGGCTATGGAACCAACACTGCTGCTTTGAGCACTGCGCTTTTCAACGATGGACTCAGCTGCGGAGCCTGCTATGAAATGCAATGCAATGACGATCCCCAATGGTGTTTGCCGGGGACTGTAACGGTTACGACAACTTTGTAACGATTACGGCGACTAACTTCTACCCGCCGAACAACGCTCTCCCCAACGACAACAGTGGATGGTGCAACCCACCGCTGCAACATTTCGATATGACGAAGCCCGCTTTTCAGCAGATTGCGAAATACAAGGGAGGGATCGTCCCCATCCTGTACAGAAGGTATATCTTTGCCCCATGATTATTTGCATAACTTAATTGAATTCATATTCTTACCCATTCAAGTCTTTCTCTCTCTGTCTAATAATTTCTAAGGGGGCTGGCAATGCAGGGTCCCCTGCATGAGGAAGGGTCGAATTCGTTTCACCGTGAATGGGCACTCATATTTCAACCTCCATTGCGTACGGGTTAAATCCACAGGGATGGGATGCATTTTCTTCTTAAAAAATGCTTTCCCCAATAATATGGGGAGTAGAGGAACCACAGATTTATCGGCCAAGAACAGATCAAAAGAGCCACAAAGCTTTCTCTTGGCTTCGAATGGCTTATAATCAATCTTGAGCTTTGAGTATTTCAAGACTTTTGAAATCGCTGAACCCTCCTCCTTAACCTTGTTCTTGGCTACCTCGGCACTAACACTTTTTCTGTCATTGATAATCAAACAGACCTCCTGGCTCCCATCCAAAGAAAACAACGGATGAGGTATTCGTATTTTGTAAGGATTGATCATTTCCCTATCAGGGATCCTTTTCAGCGTAACGACCAAATAGAGCAGCTCGTCATGTTCCAGAAGGGGTTTCTAATGGTTTGTCTTAGACTTAACCCATTTCAAAAGGGCGTCCACTCCTTTTTCCACCCTTTCATGGTTTAATCCAGAGGGGACTTCGGCTTTGCTCTTTGTATTAGCCATGGAAATTGAGGCAGAGAAAATTTGCTGAAGGAAAACTAAAATTAAAACTTAACAACAGTGCCCGTCAGGCAACCTGAAGGATGCGAATCCGTCTTGCCTCAAACCCTTCCCAAATCTATGACGCCGCGAAAACAAATCTGTGTTAGATAGAGAGAGGATGATGTGGTGCTTGCCGTGAAACTGTGTTGCAAATGGCGTGAGGTGGAAGAATCAGCGGCCGAAACAACTGCGTGGCAAATAGCGGGAGGTCGAACAGTCAGCAGGCAAATGTCAAATTTTTAGTGGCTGGAAGGACGATGAGAACGCGCTCTCATTGGCTCAGCGAACAGTCACATTCGGCTAAAGCCAGCAAAGGAAACGCCTTTCGGCGTAAAAATTACATTTTTAAATAAAAAAAATTTAACCATAAAAAAAATATTCATCATACCAATCGATAATAAAAGATCGAGAATAATTCCAAATCCTAATTTTAACATTTATCATTGTTTTATTTATTAACTAACCGGCTGTCTCAACCCTCAACGATCCTCCATTTACTGTCATTCCACCATAGTTTGTGGTTCATTACCAAGTGTCTCGACGCTCAACCAATTCCATTTACTCTGCCCCGCTCATTCCACTATGTCGGCCCTGGAACCTGGCAAACGGTGCCTTGCCATTGATGTAATATGCCACAACGATATATATATATATATATATATATATATATATATATGGTCCGTTGACCTGGACCCTCTACTTGAACCACCATCCATGTAACATTTTAGATTGTATTGAGGACTTCCACCAATAATGGTTTGAATACTGCTTATGATCTTGATTTCTGATTTGACTCGTGCTATTTTATATTGATTTATGATAGTTGGGATAAACGAATATCCAAAGTAGCTTGTCATATGTCATTTGGATTGAACCTTTTTGGTTTTCTTGCCCATCACTTCCATCATATATCATTTGGATTATGCCTTATTAATTGTCTTGCATTTTTTTTAAAACTTTATTTTAATTTTAAGCATTATTTTTATATTAAACGCACATTAATAGGTACTCGTTGGCATTCAAATTTAAACTCTACTTATTATTGACTATGTTAAAATTCAAAATTAATTATTCTTGAGACCAAGTTCTTAGGTAGTCTTTATAGACAATTTCAAACACAAATTTTCAATTTAATGTACACCTTTTTCAATTTTAATGATGACTAGGATACACCTTGGATAGCCTTTATCCACACTTAGATGCATTAGAAGTTAGAAATAGACGTGTGTTGTTAGTCAATGTAATCTCAAACTTTAGTCTAACATTGTTAATCAATGTAATTTTAAACTTTACTCTTTTTTTTTTCTTTATATGAATCAATGATATTTTAATGTTTACGAGATTAAAAATAGTCTATAAAATTATTAGTTTTTTTATTTTTTACTTTATATAATTCAATTTAAATTGATGATGACTAACCTAACCTTCTAAAAATTCTCTCATTAAAAAACAATGCCACAAAAATATCCTAAAAACACCACATTCTCTATCTCTAATATCTTTAAAAACATGCCAATACCCTCCTTATTCTCTATTCTCTATTTCCTAAATATACCAATACCCTCCTTATTCTCTATTCTCTATTTCCTGAATATGCCAATACCCTCCTTATTCTCCATTCTCTATTCCCTATTCTCTGAATATGCCAATGCCCTCCCTAATATCTCTAAAAACATCACATTGTTATATAAAATTATAAATATCTTGTGTTTCTTACATGAAACTGTAAAGACATGTAAAATTGATCAGTCTCTCGTCTACCGACCATCAATATAACATACGTGCATAATGTGTAAATATAAAATGCAATAATCTTGCTATACTCTATAATTGGACGTGTGAAGGTAGTAGATTCTATTTCAAAATTTAAATCAGCAGATGGTGGTTGATGAGAAGATAACAATTCCAAATGAAATTATTATGATTTCTTTTTCACAATTTGCCATTTTCTTTACAACCAAGAATGTACAGAATAACCACTAAGTTATGTTGAAGTTATGTTCAACATAATTTGAAAAGTGAAAAATATAAAAATAGCCGAATAGAATATGTCAAACAGCTAGTGGGCTACAAACAACTTCAATCAACATCAATCCACCGAAGAATGACGAGGCCAACTAGCATAAAATTAAGTAGATATCTATAAAATTATTGAATTGTTTAACGATTGTGCTGTCTACGACTCTCGCATGGCTGAAAGCCTCTGTGAGTCTGTGGGCCCCCAAGCAAATTCCCAATCTATCCCTGTAATCTGTTTTGTATTGTACTGAATGAAACATATGAAAAGATTCGATTCTCAGTACCAAATCAGATAAGATAGGATTAAATACGCTGATCGCTGATCACTGATCAATATCCTTCCAACTCTGGCAAGATTTTTGCAGACATTTTCGATATCTGAATAAAGGTCGGACTGCTGGTCCTGCTCAATGCCATCGCCGGTTAGAGATGCTGGTCTTGTTACAGAAACGAATGGCGAGGTAGAATCACCGAGCGTACGACTAGATATAATGGCTACCTCACTAGCCGGAGCCGGATATGAAGGTCGTAAACTGGTTTCTCCATTCGAACCGCAGATGGAGCCAATCGAATCTCGAGAGTCCCGGAGTCGCAGCGAAAAAGCCGCAGCTCCCGAGAAGAAAATTACTCTGTTTGCCTTCAGGCTTGCTATTCTGGAGAAGGCCGCCAGCGGGCTCGGAACCTTGGCCTTTGTCTGGGCCACTGTCGTCCTCCTCGGAGGCTTCGCAGTAACTTTAGGAAAGGTAGACTTCTGGTTCGTGAGCATAATATTGTTGACAGAAGGCGCTCGCATCTTCAGCCGAAGCCAAGAGCTCGAGTGGCAACACGAGACGACGCTAATATCCGTGGCGACACTCAGAGACAGTGCTAAGCGGCTGAGTCGCAGGTTCTATATTAATGGCAACAACTCTATCTTAACACGAATCTGCATATGGTTTAGATATAAAAATACCCAAACCCCGAACATCAAAATTCCGGAAGAAAATTGTGATGTCAATAATGATGGTTTATTGAAGAGGACTTGGTCGACCTCTAAGGTTCAATTGGTGCCTTATACAGGGTGGATCTCCATCTCCAGAAACGCTAGCCAGATGCTTTTCTGGCTTCAATTGGTGTCGGCTTCGACATGCGTTGCGTTGTCCCTCTATCGGCTAGCCAGGCAAGACTTCGGCGTAGATGTAGGTAGGGATACCAAAAATCGGAAAGCGGCTCTCAATATTTTCTACGGCCTCGCCCTAGCCGAAGCGCTTCTGTTCCTGCTCGAGAAGGCCTACTGGCAATGGAAGATCATTGCACGAAAATTGCTCACGGAGGTGAACGCAGAATATGGCTTCAGTCGTTCAGAAATCCGCACGGTTCGACGTTTTTTCTATGATACATATTCTCGGTGCGTCAATGGAAGCGTTTTTGATGGGTTGAAGATGGAATTTGTATCATACAGCATGGAGCTGCTGCAGTCCAGCGCTGTTGATCTACAGCTGACAGGGGCTCGAGTTCTGTCGGCGCTTGCGAATAAAGATCAGTTTGCAGAGGAGACTTTGCGGGCGATCGGAACCATGCGACATGTGGTGGAAAGGCTGATCGAGATACTGAATTGGAGGAACTATCACGAGCAGGAGATTCGAGGAGCGGCTGCAGAGATCATTTCCAAATTGGTCAAGAAAAACCAGAATCGCATTCGAGTGACGGCCATCGCTGGGTCCATGGAATCTATAGCATCTTTGCTTTACGATAGCAAACAGATTGAAATCCATTCGAGGCAGTACGGGAATGCATACGATTACTCTGTTTTCAGTCTGCTGGGCTTGAAGATATTGAAAAACTTGGCCAACGAGCACGACAACTGCGCTAAGATAGGCAGCAGCAGAGGGCTACTTCCTAAAATTATAGGGCTCACAGAATTAAATCGGAACGCGTCCGAATCACAAATCAAGACGGCAAAGCTCGCTCTTCAGCTCATGGGAATGCTGGCAGGCAGTACAGGCTCGACAGGGAAGGCCCTGAGAAAAGGGATCTCGGAGATAGTCTTCGCCATAAGCAATCTAAGGGACGTTATTCATTACAGAGAAGTAACGACGCATCGTATGCAAATCCTCGCCATCGACATATTGACGAATCTTGCTCTCGAAGAAGAGGGCCGAGATATCATCGGCGGCACTGGGGGAGTTTTCCGTAGTCTTCTCTGTATGTTTTTCATGGAGAGGATTAATAATAATATAATAAGTGGATCAGGCGAGGATGAAACGGAGGAGCTCGTGACCAAGGCAGGAGAAGCCCTGGCTCTGCTTTCACTCGAGAACAAACAAAACTGCCGAAGAATGATGAGCATTAAGCTACGGGATCACCCAAATTTGATCACGAGACTGACCTCTGTGCTAGACGACCCAATTCAAGGTTTTCATGTAGCCAGAATTCTTCGGAATCTGTGCGCATATGCAGAGGCAGATCATGTTGAATTGAGGAAAATCAGTGCAACAGCAGCGCAGGTAGAGTTTATTCAATTTACAGCGTTTCGTTTTAAAATTACAGTCTTGTGAGTTCACAATTCGATCTCACAAAAATTTCATCCAATTGATTAATTTCTTGTGATATTTTATGCCAGGTTTTGAAGTTTGTGATGGAGCAACGAAGCGAGCATCAGGAAGCAGCAATAGGACTTGCTGCGCAGATTTTCAAGTTCATAACCAGATCTGAGTTCGATCGTGTGTTCGAAGAATCGAGCGGTGTAACAAAAAGTTCGCTGATTTCGGAACTTGTAAAAGTTATCAAGAAGCACTCACGTCCGTCAAACGAGGTTCCGAGTATTAGACGATTTAGCATCGAGCTTCTGATCAGTGTTATGGAGATAGACAGGGTTGCTGTATTAAGCAGTTTGACCATGGAAATGAGAGAAGAGTTGAAGGAGACTTTGGAGGGAGTTATGGAGACGACGTCAGAAATGGAGAGTTATAGTACATTCTCTGGTAGTGTAGGTGTGAGTAGGCATCGCCTCCCCATCTCGTCTCTGGTACAGTCTGCGATGGAATTGCTTGGTGATTTTTAGAAGGAAAAGTGACAGCATATGTGATGAATTGGACCCGCACGCCGTATAAAATATTCTGTCGAAAGAAAATGTTGGGTGAGATATCTTTGTCATGCTTACGTAGAGTGGCCATGGTGATGGCTAAATGGACCTGGTTCGTGATTTTTTCGTGTTGGTGTGAAACGTGCCGTGCACTTTTAAAGTTGCCACTAAAGTTAATGAGTGCGCAGGTTATCGTCATTGAATTTGTGTAAGTCGGCATAATCTTTGGAGGGGTCAACTATCATATTAAGATTTTAACTAGTCTTAACACAGTGCGAAAAGCTACCATACCTGTGTTAAAATTTTAAAATTTTGTTATTTTTTATAATTTAATAAATAATTTAACTTTAATTGGTTATACCTTTATACTTGTTATATCGTATTTGTTTTTAGTAAAAATGTTTCGAAATATCTAAATAAATTTTATAAAGGTTATTACAGTTCTGAAAAAATTAAACCGAATAAAAAACAAATTTTAATTTTTTTAAAATTTGAATTTCTATGAAGGAGAAAAAAAATATTTAAAAATAAAAAAACTTCGATCTTGGATTCAATCAAGTATCATAACATTTACAAAAACATTTAATAAAAGGTATGTTTATTATTAGTTAGTTACTAATTTATTTTTACACTTTATTTGTTAATATTAATTTTTACTTTATAATTTTATTAATAAAATTATACAATACAATAAATATAATTATTCATATATTATATTATATTTTTTTCCTTTAAAAATTTTAATTTTTTAATTAATAATTTAAAAGTGAATTTAATATAAAATAATTTACAACATATTTTTGGTTATAATATTCATTTAAATTAATTTATTGCATAGATCATTCAGGTTTTTTTTTTTTTTTAAATACAATTTTTTTTTAATTAATTTTAAACAATAAAATAAAAAATATTGATGTTGAAT
The DNA here is from genome assembly GCA_034641835.2 of Pinus albicaulis. Taxonomy (NCBI): domain Eukaryota; kingdom Viridiplantae; phylum Streptophyta; class Pinopsida; order Pinales; family Pinaceae; genus Pinus; species Pinus albicaulis. The sequence continues at coordinate 429,716,287 of CM076583.1, forward strand.
TTCAAAATTTATATATAAATATTTTAATACAATTTTTTAAATAATAAATAATAATATTAATAATATAATTTTAAGAGATATAAAAATGATATTATATGATATTATATGTAAGGCTATTTTAAATTGGGGTTTACATATATATAGTTTTGGACTTTTTAATTTTATAAACATTTAAACTAATAATTGTCTTAAAAAGTGCAAAGAGATATGATAGGTTTGTTAAATTGGAAATTTTTTACTTTGGTTTCAAATAATGATTGTCATATTAAATTTAGTATTTTAATTTATTTTATTTTTTTATTTTTTTTATTTTTTTAAATATATGCATTGTGGACAAGCCAACTAAAAAAACACACTTACAACATAGTGAAAAATATATCTTGAAAATTTTCATTTTTATTTGTATTTCCATTTTCATTTTCACATTTTATTTTTATTTTTTTTAATGTTTAAATAAAACCTTGTCATATGCCTACTGGCCTCATACTTTATGATCCATGATTGTGGAGAAGTGAAAGACTAGTTCACCAACAATATTTTTTTGGCTTAAAAGAGAGAAAAAGGAGTGTGATGCCCTAGAAGAAAAGGACAAAAAAAACTACTTTAAAAGAGTGTTGGACACTTTTATTAAGACATGAAAAATGATAGATTGGGGATCTACAATGATCTCTTGAACAAATGAGATATGAATACAACAATATGGACATAAGCATAATATAATTGCAATAATATAACCCACCCATTGTGAACATTCCAATGACCTGAACATTCCAATGACCTAAACAAATCTTATTGACAACCTCTTATATATAATATAAAAAATAAAATATATAATATAAAACAATAATTAAAATTTCATTTAAAGTAAAAATTAATAAAATTAATAATTAAAATTTTTATTTTAAATTAAAAACAATGAGAATATAACAATTAATTAATTGTTTGTTGGTTATTATCTTTTATTTAATAAGTATTATATTATTTATTATTTTATTATTTCTTGTTTTTATTTTAACCTTTTTTCTTTTACTATTATTTTCAAATTGATTTTTATTGATTTTGATTATAATATTTTATTATATTAATAATTTTCCTAAAGTTTAATTATATTATTTTATGAATTTTTGGTCAATGACTGAATATGAATAGGGAATACAACGCCCCCATCTTTAAATCTGTTGAACAACTGGGTTTCATGGGCACAGATGCGGTGGAATGGAATGAGTACAAAGCAGATCTCCAACTGATTGGTTTTTCCTTCGACAATGCAAGGGACAAGCTGATTTTGGCAGGCAAGATGGCAGATAATTCACTGGTGGTTAAAATGTATATTCCAATATAAATAATGTGTTAATTTTGGACCACATTTGTATTGGTTTTGAAAAATTCTGGAAGAGGCGAATCCCGACCAAAATTCTGCTTTTTTGTTGGCTGGTGTGGAGAAGTAAAATACTAACGTGGGATGGCCTCATGAAACGCGGGGTACATGGGCCTAGTAGGTGTGTTTTTTGCCTATGCAATATAGAAACTGTTAACCATATATTTTTTACATGCCCATACATTGCAAGCATATGGGAGCTTTTTAGCAAAAATCTTCTAAGCACCGAATGGGCACCATCCACCTTTATTGAGACTGCAAACAGATGGGACATGGTGTCAGGTCAATATCAGTCTTTTCCCTTCTTTTTTATCTGGGAAGTGTGGAAATGCAGGAATAGGCATATCTTCGAGGATGCTCCGATTAGACTTCCTCTGATTCACAGTGCAATCATGGGATGGATCAGGGACAGGACTCAGAACAATAAATCCATCCGGGACGAATCTAAAAGGTTATGCCCTCACCCCATATCATTGCCTGCCCTTTTCTTTGATGGCGCATGTCTGGAAGGGATTATGGGATGCAGGGCATGGCTCAAGGTCTCACAAAAGGAACGGATCCATGTCTATTGGAATGGGGGTCGAGGTACAAACAACTTGGCAGAATTAATGGCATTATGGTGTGGTTTGATAGCTGCAAATAACCTGAAGCTGCATAAAATTTCCATTTATGGTGACTTAAAATTGATCATCGACACTTTCTCAGGTCTCTGTCCTAAATCCTCAATATCCTCCCATGGCTGGTTCAAGCGAGCTAAATACCTATGGGAGAAACTGGAGTCTCCTCCCTTATATCACATATATCGAGAGAATAACACAAGAGCAGACTTATTATCGAAGCAAGGATTGAAGATGGTATACGGTTTTTTTCAAGTAACACGATATATAGACAATATCAAAGTATGGGCAAAGGAGATACCAATTCCATGATACAGCGCCCGGAGGAAGATGAGGGACACTAGTGAGTTTTTTGTTTTTTAGTAGTTTTTCTGCTTCTCAACTGCTATCAGCACTCTTGCATTTTTTTACCAATTAACCAGTACATGTTCACAAGCGAGCCTGGACACAAAGCCTTTTATGAGACAAATGAACCTTATACTATTACGCAAGCGAGCCAGTTAAGTCAAGTGAGCCAGTTATATAAATACAAGTGAGCCTCGTAAAATTTTAAACAGAGATGAAGCTGCATTGCAAGCGAGCCAAATATGTCAAGCAAGCCAGTTTTTTCAAGCGATCCAGTTATATAAATACAAGTGAGCCTAGTTAAAGTTTTAAACAGAGATGAAGGTGCAATGCAAGTGAGCCTATGAAGACTGAATAAGCGAGGCAATGACAAATATCAAGCGAGCCAGATTTTGTATAGAAATGCAAAGTATACCAAAGCACTCTTCGTTGTTTTCTTTATGTTGTAGCTATAAAATCAACGTTTATATGTGACCAGAGTGCTGATACAGAACTAAAGATAAGTTGGTAAAGCTCATATATGAATGTACATCCAAATGATAGTTGAATATAGTTATGGGCTGGAGATAGTTATCATGTTACATTTTTCTCCACATGCATAGGTTTCATCATCCTACCATCTATGGATGATATACGCAGATGAATGTACTGTCTTATACATATAATACAGTTGTTTTTTTCTTTCTGAAAAAAAGTGTTTTGGATGAGCACAATCATCCTTATTACACTAAGTAGTTAGACATCGGTGGGCTCTAGAAATTATGATGTGATCTTCTGGAAAATATTTGAAAAATAGACATGGATAACATAAGCTTGCATTGTAAAAAAAATTTCAAGTTATTTCAAATTTCAAATTTATTTCCATCACTTTGCACGACCTATATGTTTATGGTATTATCATATGTGACCTTTCTACTCACATTTACACGAACAATGAATTTCACACTCATTAAATATATAAATTTGAAAAGGTGCACACACTTATTTAAATATACTAAATTCAAAACGAAAACACATGCAATTTCATAAAATTTAACCATATGAAATTTAAATTTACACATTTAAAATAGGAAATTAAAAATGTGCATTTCATAATTAAAAATAACACTAATCAAATATATAAATCTGAAAAAGGTGTGTACTTATTTAAATATACTAAATTCAAAACTAAAACACATGCAATTTCATAAAATTTAACCATATAAAATTTAAAGTTACACATTTAAAATATGAAATTAAAGACATGCATTTCATAATTAAAAATAACACTCATTAAATATATAAATCTGAAAAAGGTGCCCATTTATTTAAATACACTAAATTCAAAACGAAAACACATTCAATTTCATAAAATTTAACCATATGAAATTTAAAGTTACACATTTAAATACGAAATAAAAAACGTGCACTACATAATTAAAAATAACAGTCTGCACACTTTGGTTGTCTCAAACAATTGAGAGCTCTAATACATATTAGTTAGTAAATTCTGGCAATAACATTTAAAAAACAACATTCTCTATCTTTGGATAAAACAGAATTAACATAACCCAATCAAACCATCATTCTTCAATAAAGTAAAAGTAAAAAAGATGTTGTTCCTTGTCATTATAAAGTTCACATGCCATTAGGAGTTCAAGGTAAATATTTCATATTTTTATTTCCTTTGTTTCCGTCAGTGGTTGTTGTATGGGGTTGGGAGTGGGGGAGATTGTTTGTTTCCCTTTGGGCCTTTCAGTCCATCAACCTAAGAATCCACCTACAATGCACTTACAAATGGAGTTTCCTTCTTGATTATTTTCCTTGGATTGTAGAGATAAGAATTGCAATTTGTGTTGCTTAAAATGAGTTTTTGAATATATATATATATATATATATATATATATATATATATATATATTCAATGCCTTCAAAATCTGTGAGACACTTGTATTGTAGAGAGTGTATAGTTCAAACTTCTAAGTCCAACACATTTCATCAAACATTTTACAAATTCATCTAGAAAATATACCCTACAAACTCTCAAAACTTATAATGAATATACTAAACTTCTTGAAATAATTAAGATATCCCTTTGCTCTTTCCTAGGCTTCCATCCATTTTATATACAGACATTTTATTTCAATGCCATATCCTACTTAAAGTTTAGTTGTACATGACTAAATGTTCCTTCATGTGCAAGTACATCATTAAATGTTCCTTCATGTGCAAGTGTCAATATATCACTTAAGTAATAAAATTTACTTTAGATTTCACACTCATATTTTTATTAGTGTCATATCCTGCTTCGGATTAGATAGATTTGTGAATCATCCATGAAATATCACACTGATATGAAATAACTCAAAATTTGCATCCACTCCAAATTTGCATCCAATTGCATAATCCTTCCAAATTTACATTAAACTAAAAAATCTACCAGCTACGCATGTTTTATTTAAAAAACAACTCTAAATTTACATTGAATTCTACAATAAATATGAAATAATACTAACATTGAAATATACACTTTACCAACACCACGCGGTTTTATTTTCAGATCTAAATTAATTTGAAATATATAATATATTTTATTTATATTTATATTTTATTAGATATTTTCAAAAATTTTGAAAATTTAAAATTACAAAATTAAATAATAATTATGAAATTTAAATATTGATATTTTATTTACCATAAAAATTCAAAATTCCATTTATTTTACGACTTATTTTATGTCTTGAATTTAATTCATGCGTCACTTTCCTGAAACCATAGATTTAACTTGAGTGAGACCCAATTAAAGACACATTCAAGTGCATTCAGCTAGTTTGGATATATAAAATGATAAGTAAAACGAGAGGATGAGGCACTTTCTGTACATTATTTGTGGTTTCTTTCAGTTCTCTTTTTCTGTCATATTGTGTATTCGGAATTTAGAAGAGATCACAGGGAGCACATGCAGGGTTGATGCATGTTGATTGGTCATAGTTATTCAAAAAAGTTAGAAGAGGAGGGAGCACATGTAAGGTTCATGCACGTTGACTCGTCATAGTTATTCAAAAAATTATACAACATGGAATTTCTTGAGTAATGTTTTTTTAAGAAACAAACTTTCACTATAGCCTTATACTTCTATATCTTATATCTTGGACCCTTACTTGGATTTTTTTTCCAAAAGCATTTAACAATCAAAACTCAACAAAACTAGTTTTAAGAACATTCTGGATACTCAACTTATTAGTCCCTGCCAGCAGGCAAGGGACTGTAGTAATCGGTTTTTTAGTCTAGTATTAGTTCCCTCGGAAATTTGTAACATTAAACCTAAAATTTTTGCGAGATTTTGTTTTTTTTCTTTTCTAATATCATATCAACTACTCGCACTGTTATTTTTCGGCCAATGGCTGGTTTTGAGGTCTTATTGACCTCTTACCGAGGAAGAGAGCCGGACAAGGATTAAAATCATTATGTTAAGAGGGAATAGCAGCTAAAAATTATGTTATTGGTATTCATAGTCGACTAATGCTAGCATTAGTACACTAGCATTAGATGTTTCACCTATTATGAGTCTTGAAGGCGTTGTTATTATGTTGTCCTATGCTTTGTTATTATGCTACCGACTCCTATTATGCAAAGTCTTGAAGGCCAGCAGGTGGATGCATGTTGTGGTGGTGGCGGGCAGGTACCAATAGCTCAATGCATGTTGTTGTGGTGGCGTGTAGAGATGTGAGGCTTTTCCCACCCTCCATCAAATTCATTATCTTCATTACCTAGAACGAGTTTTGCGAGAGCCATAAAATTCATTATCTTCATTATATGGAACAATTTCTGCTAGATATTTTCCTTCTATGGCCTCAATGGCCTCAAGGCAATCCTTGTTTTATTCCTCTCAGAGCGCCTCAGTCTATCTCAAGTTTGATCAACAGAGATGTTTCATCTCTTCACAATGGCGTGTGGCGTGCTATGCAAGTCCGTGGCTGGGAGCAGTGATTAACGATTCCGTGGTTGGTAAACCATTAGAACCAATTTTCTGTAACCCTCATATTGAAATTGATAATTAGATTAACATGGAAGCCTATATATTTTGTTTCTCATGTGACAGGGAAAAAATTTATAACAATATTGTATCTATATCTTCTCTATGAAGTGGGGAATTAGGTGATGTCCATGGCTGCAATACCAGACCCCAATCCTATAGCTCACAAAGCTTCGAGCTATTTGATGTGGAGCACTTCCATGCGTCTTTTATTCATAGAAATTGGCACTAGAGGCATTGGGTGTTTCTTTTCTAGTTTTATTAAAGTCATAATTAGAGCTGTAAGGTCGAGGAAGAAAGAACCTGGTTATGTAAATTGTGAACTAAGAAAAAAGACAAAATCATGAATTCATCAATAGTACATATTAGGACCAGAAAGACACTATGTTTATACATGAAATCAGGTCTGAGAAAAATTACCTTGAGGAGTGGGAGCTTCAGTTTTCTCGAACTCATCAAGAACAACAAGCACATTTCTGGGGTGAACTCATCAAGAACAACATGCACATTTCTGCGTCGTTGTTCTTTAGAGATATCAATAAAAAGCTTAGCTCTTCTGGCCTGGCTGTGAACCAACATTGCTTGGAAAATTACTTCAGTTGATACTCTATGCCATTTTAAGACCACATATTCAATATTGGTACAATTGAGTTTGATTTACCCATTATATGATTCAGACATTAAAACCTACCGCAAACCTACTGCAATGAAAGGAGAACATGGAACTTCACACCTAAAAAAAACTATACCTATCAACTTTGTACTTTATGGAATCTATTTATGGATACTAGGCTATACTTGATATTAGCAAGTCAGAATTTGATCTTTCCACCTTAGCTTTCTTACTCTCTTCAACCTAGAAAAAAATAGAGTTCTTCTCAATGATAAAACCAGGAATTCCTTGAAATGGAGTTGCAGTCTGGAAAGGGGCAACATGTTGTAAATGTGCTATAGTGGCCATTTGTGTAATTCCTCTTATGGATTGCCCTGACTAAGGGTTTATCCGTGGTTCCTGCGCAATTCAACCTTGAAGCAGGGGACATTCATTTGCGTGGCGCCCTTCAGTCTTGAAATTGATGCACCATGATTGTTATCAACCAACCTTAGCCTTGATGAGTTCTTGAATCTGCTCGATCAGCTGCCATTTGCAATTTAAAATTATTTAAAATTATTCAAATCAAGCGCTAAACCAACTACCGCAATTTTGGTATTCCCCGAATATCCTGCCATGGATTCAATCCGCATGGCCTGCTCCAATGCTTCTCTATAATTAGCAATTTTATGCTTGCATCAAGGAAGCTGGGTCAAAGGTAATAATCCTCTGATGAACCCTTCCTTGTGCTGTTATTCAAGGATAGAAAGCTGATTAGGTGTGAGATATTGGCCATCAACGACACAAGAAACGAGCTTGACTTCTTGGTGCAACAAAGCTAAAGGAAAAGATTGCCCTTTCTGATTCATGGTTGTTTCATAGAACTAGGATGTCGAGGAATTGGTTCTGAGAAATTTGGAATCCAGTATTTGGCCTATCTCCCAGTACTAATAGAACCTAAACTTTTTCAGCTGACAAAATCGTTGGACTCTATCAAATTTATCTCAATATCATAGACTCGATACTTATTATTGGCTGAGATAGTCATATTTGTACTCGAAACTACTACATTAGAATCTTCAAAATCAGCTGTAGATCCAACTTTCCAGCCTTTTCGAAGACCCTTGGAAGATGAATATATAGAGGTCACAAAACTTGAGTTTCTAGTTAGGTTAGCTTCAATTCTAGTTGAAGAGATAGTCTGTATCCCAAGTGCTTGTGCAAACAGCCTCTAGGCAGCTCTTCCATGAATGTGTGCATTTGACATCCTTGTCATCAACGAAATATTTTGAGGATGAACTCTTAGTGCCTTATTGATAGAGGGCTGATTCACCTCAACCCTTGAATCATTTTCCTCAGGTCTCAAATGAGATGTCAAGGAAGTGCTTCTCTTGTATAACTTCACCTGAATCTAAAACATGGCAAGAATTCTTGTTTGAAGGAATACCTATAAGAAAACTTTCCACATCGACAACATTGTTGCTTCCAATTTCATGTCTTGTTGTTAATTCTGAAGCACCTTTAGAAGGACAATTTTCAAATGGAAGCCCCAATGCCTGGGAAAACATTCTCTTAGCAGCTGTTATAGGTTTGTACTCAAAAGTGGCTTTTGTAGGCTGCAAAGACACATTTGTAACTTGTGATGAATCATTCAAGGCTTTCTTTGTCATATTCTCATCTATAAAAGGAACCCTTTTGTTTGCATATTTATCTGTCATTTTATCATCTATATAGGGAACCTCCGATTTCAAGTTCCTACTCATCGTTCTTTTAATTGTTGTAGAAGGTGACTATCCCAATCTGACCTTTGCAGTCTGTGGTGCTATGGCAACATCCTATAATGTCTCACCCAAGTTTTTATGCTCCATTTTCACATCTATATATGGAACTTTATATCCAACACCTTATCCTTGCTTTTGTGATCCGTGCATAAAGCATCTACGTTCAAGTATTTTTCCATCATTCTTTTCGTAACTGTAGCAAGTGTGTGTTCACAACTATCCTTTACAGGCTGTGGTGCTACTCTTTGTATTTGTGATGATGCATGATTCGAGAATTTTTCTATCATATTCTCATCTACACATTGAAACTCGGTATTTTTAACCACATCAGGCTTCTTAGAAGATGAATCTACGAAGATCCTCTTTCCCAAAGCATGAGCAATCATCCTACGAGCAACTACCAGTACAGTTCTAGGTATTGGCACTACTTGATCCTTTGGCTTGTTGATTTATTTAGATGAACTAGGAGAAAATATTCATTCCCTTGCAGCCAGGTAAGCAACTTCCCTCTATTCAAATGATATGGAAGGAAATTGCACAGTTCTCTCCTTATGCTGCAAGTCTTGTAATGTCATATTCCACTTTAGTAATTGACAAGTAGCTTGTGGACTTTGAGTATCAAAGCATCCATATGATACAGTCAATTCTTTTGACGTTTTTTTTTTAATATTATATTGTTAGCGCCGGTATTCCGACACTAGCTTATTCGACGTTTTTTTATAAATGGTTTGTATCCATCGGTAATCCGACGTTAAGTTTTTTTTTAAATAATTTGTGTCGTCGGTATTACGAACTTTTAGCACCGTCGCTCTAGCGACAATTTTTTTTTTTTTTTTAATTTGTTTTGTCGGTCTTCTGACCTTTTAGCATCGTCGCTCTAGCGACATTTACTTTTATTTAAAAATTTTGGTTTCGTCGTTCTTACGACCTTTCAGTATCGTCACTCTAGCAACGTATAATTTTTTTTTAAAAATGTTTGTGCTATTGGTATTTTGGGGTATAGAGCCGTCGCTCTAGCACCGTTTAATTTAAAAAAAAAATTGTTGCGTCGGTCTTCCAATTGTTTATTACCGTCATTCTAGCACCATTTGGAGGCATCGGACTAGCGACGCTTGTGTCCGTCAAAAATGTGATGATTCATGAAACGTCAAAATTGCGACACCAATATAAAACGTCAGAAATAACGTCGCTATACCAATGGATAAGTAAAGTGGAGGAAGTCCGAATTTAGGAGAAACCACATTTTTCCGCACCTCAAAACGTCACTCTTGGGATGCCTATGTGTTGCAAGAGCGAAATTTGGCAGTCGTAATTTGGGGAAAATGTGCTAGTGGTTTGTTTTGTTTCTTCACTTAAATTACATTAATTCATCTATACTTAGTCATATCTGCACTCAATCTCACATCAATACTTAGATCTTCTCGTTTCCTACACTTCCAGCGAGAAAATTTGCACTTTCCTTAGCCAATTTTCACTTTCCTTGGCCAATTTTCACTTTTTCCATTTGGGCATGGCGCAATCCTAAGACTCAAGCTAATATTTTTGCATCTGAGGCTGCATAGTGCATAGTACAGGCTAGACCAACTGCACACTACAAAGTTCCATGGCGAAGTCTACCCCCTTGGCCACTGATACTGTGCAATGTGCAGTCTCTCCCAGTCTTTGCCCAGGTTGAACTATGCACTGCACAGTCTCAAGCCTTAGGTTGCGTCCTTGGATGGTGGGACTACATATTGCGCAATTCCCATAGTCAATCTCCATTTCTTTTGGATGAAAATTGTGTGACCCCTCTTATCGGTTGCCCGATTTGCTACTTGATCATGATTTGAAGTTAGATTTGCAAAAGGAAAATGTTTACTTGCCGTGAGTGCCTTTTTTGTCCCACATGTACCATAATTGTTGAGTACTTCATTACAGCAGTCATTGTTACCATGGCACCAATGAGAGATGCTTCAAAAGAGACCACTAAAAGTAGTACTGGGGAAGTAGTTGAGCAAACACAGGTAGACTTTCTAGTGTATGCAGATACTCAATTGTTTGTGGAAAAGGATTCAAATCATAAGATGGAACAAGGTTAATGAATATTTATCATCAAATAGCTTCAAGAAGATCTAAAGGACCGACTAGTTTACATCGGCATTTAGCATTAAGGATTACATAAGGTAAGATTCCGGTATCTAACCTTCCCATGTGCAGATGTCATTAGCTATATTGTTTCACATATTGATGATAATGTCATGACATTAAGAAATGCCAATAGAAAAAATATTGCTACCTTTTGGGCGAAAGATGATCAAATTATGTACCATCTTCTCGAGCCAACAAATCTCACAGACTCATACTTTTATGCCACCAACAACTATGTGAGAACAAGAGACATTTTTAAAGGTTTGGTGAAAGAACCTTCAAAGCTTTGGCATACACCTACCCATTCATACAAGACAAAGTATATCAAGAGGGCCTACTATCTCTTGGTCATCTTAGCTTGTATAATTCACGCTCATCAGAGCATAGAGACCTTTACTAAAGGGTGAGAAGTCTTATTAAACCAGCTTGTGAATAAGGTGAAGTCATTCAACTGGTCAGACTTGTTGGCTCGACAGTTGAGAGCCCATGTAGCACATGCCCGATATCCTCCTAAGGGTGAGAAAGAAAGGTTCTATATGTATGTATATCTTGTGGATGTGATTTGTGCACAAAATCACTTCGCTGGCATGAACTAGACATGGAAGCCATGACGCCCTGTCGTGTATGTTAATTGTAAGTTGTTGTTGGATTGCATTCATAGAGGAGTTATGGAACAAATTACTGACCATTTCGTCATTCTGCTATACAATATTATCTTTGAGGAAGATCCACCTTGCATGTCACGTGGAGAAATGGAGGCAATATCAAAGATCACGAATTGGTTTTCCTTACCGGATGACACACTCCTTGGAGTGTTCGGTGGACAAAATTTGTAGCATCTTCTACCAAGGTATGCCACCGACAAGCTTGTCATACAATAAGTGTCATATCATCTCGCCATAGGGTTTCCAGTTGCTTTTCACAGGAATAATAAAGCACCATGGCCCACTCTTCCTTTGCAGACCAGATTATACAAGATAAACTATCTCAAAATTGTTGATTTCGAAGGAAAAGCCATAGAATTTTTTTAGTTCAGTACGAAAGACTTCAATCCGTGCATTCCAAGGGGAATTTTCAAATACCACTATGCGAGAATATATTATAATTGGCTTAGTGGGACATTTCATTGGTCGAAGGAGGATCCATGGAGAAATTATTACAATTCCTCCAAACTCTACATTTCTGTTAGTATAGTACGAACTCCACGAGCCACTCCACATAGGGTAGTAACTCCAGAAGCAAAAACAATAGAAAGTAGCAACCCAATACAAGATAAGGGAAAGAGAAAGGTTGTTGAAATCCTAGAGGGAGAGGAACTTTGCAAGATGAAAGCGGATCCAATCCTCATGAAATAAACTTTAGCAGTAGAAGCGAAAAGGAAGCAGAGGATGCAGAGATAAGAGTGGAGGAAGATAGAGAAATAGAGCTTGCAGGAAGCATAACTAAGGGTTTATATAGAAGAACAAGAACTCAGGGAGGAATAGGATAGTATGAGGAGAGAACAAGAGGAGAAATAGAAGCAGGAAGTAGAAGAAAGGCAGTGCAAAATAACAACAGAAACAATGCAAAAGCAAGTAGAAGAGCAAGAATAGAACCAGAAAAAAACAGTGGACGGTTGCGAACAAATGCAGGATCAACAGATTTCTCAGTAGATTGAATACTTTATTGAATTTGTAGACATGGAGTTGGAATCAAAGCCGTTGTGTATATGTTGACCTAATGTCACCATGCACCACATGGCACCGTTCAATCTCCACTACCTCCAGTCATAGAGGTAGCCCCGAGCGAGGAAGGGGAAATAGTTCCTCTTGATGATCATCCAGTAATGGATGTGTACAATTTGTCATACGATGAATTAGAAAAGAAGATTGTACAAGCACGAAGAAAGCATTTTCCGGATGATCACGCGTCTCCTACATTCATTATAGAAAAGGTGATAGTGGAGGACACCAGTAAGAATCCTAATACCATTGTTGAAGCCAACTTGGCCTTTGTAGGTGAAACAAAATCAAACATACACTATTTGACATTTGAGAATAAACAATTGGCACAAAACTTATAGGATTCCAGGAAAGAGGTAGAACAACTCCACGCAATAGCTTAGAATGCAACTTCTGCGAGGCCCACATGGAGACAATGCGAGCAACAGTACTTGGTGAAGTATCCACACTTGGAGAGACCATGCGGAACCTCTATGAGGATTTGGTTACCGTACATAAGGAAGTTGTCTGCTTGCATGGCTTACAACAGTAGAGAAAATACTTTGTCAAAACTCTTAGGAATGTACAAGTTGTCATCTCCTTCGTGCATGAATGTAGAATGCGATACAAAGGGACACTACTAAACATGGGAAAGATAATGAAGCCACAAGAAGAGTTGTAAAAAGTGAGCGTTTGAATGTTGATCTAGAATAACAAGTTCGCCTCGTTCATTGGTAAAATTCAAGCCTCATATGTATGGTTATACAATTGTTTGGATGTCTTGGTGAAGGCACAAAATATCCCATCACTTGGTCCACTCATCAAAGCCAAGCCCAGGAACTAAGTTAGGTAGGATATCGAAGAGTACTTGGAGTAGCTGAGACATAATTACGCCAAGGAATATTTAGAGATGAACAAACATAACATGCAAAACTATATCAATGGTCCTGTCGAGATCAGAACAATGTTGCTCATGCTTCAGAAGGAGGTTGAAACTAGTTCCAAATCATTGTACACCGATTTTATGGAGGCTAGAGTCCACTTCCATCTAGACACCATCACATAGTTTGGGGATGCCATCACACAATACCAATATTGGCACCAATATGTGACCGAGAAGAATCAAGTGGAAGGTGTTGAGCTATATTTTCCCCAAAGTCAAGCATCATAGTGTTTTGTCTTGTTAGGCTATCAATTTTTCTCTACCCTATTTTGTCTTATATGGTTATGAGTGTAAATGTAATATTATTTATAATTATTGGAAAGTGAAGATTCATGATGTAATGTAATGCGTCATTTTTTAAAATAATTTGAAGAGTCACAAGGGGAGTCAAAGAGTCACAAAGGGGAATGTGAAGGGTCACCTTCCGCCCCGCCTTTGTTATAGAAAATTATCATAACACATGTAAAGGGTTTTTGGGAGCCAATATTTTTCCTAGGCTTAGGTTTAGAAGGAGCTTGGGATTTGTGAGAGAGCCTTGGCTTCTCTGTAGCTTAGAGAAAGTATACTTCCTTGGAGGAGCAGGTGTTCTTGACTTTAATGTTCCATTATTGGGGCTAGTGGTTCATCAATGGTTTATGTATGATTGGAACTTTGACTTTTAATAAAGGCTCAGAGTCAACATGCTTTCATGCATATGCTGTGAATATAGTAGGACCATTCTTGTTGTATTTGAAATGTATGTTATTTAAATTACACTTATTCTTATGAACTATTCCATTTTCACTTATATGAATCTTGTTGAATGCGTGTTGTTGTATTAATTTGTCACTTAACTTGTGGACTATTTTTCATGTTAGCTCGTGATGTCATTATTTTTGTGTGTTCCTTTTAAGCTACGTACTAACTACAATATTTTAAGGGGCTCATTTACCTTCCCTTCATGTGTTGGAACCATTCATGCATTGCACTTGAATATCTACAGGGTCACACACTTGTTCTCACCAAAGTCACCATACATCACTTTATGCATTTTCGCAGCCAAGGCATATCATTGACCACCAATTGTTGGGACTCCTACTCCAAATGGTGTGAGGTCTAGTACAGACTTTATATCGGGGAGATCCCCTTAATGTTGGTGGGTCCATCACCGTCAACAATACAATGAGAGGTTGCTAACCTTACCTCATTCTATTGTGTTGTACGTTTACAAGACATAAATCATATGAGAGGATATTTTAACCATGAAGAGGAATTAAATTAATGGAATGATAATTTATTTTAACTTTTTAATTTAATATTTTTTTAAAAATAAAAAAATTTTAATTTTTAATTTTAATAAAATTATAATTTAATAAAATTGTTAATAGAATTTATTATCATTATCAATATAATTGTTATAAAAATAATATTGTTAACATTTTTTTGTTTGTTGGGTTGTGTGAATCATCAGAAACATCCACCCAGAATCATCTAAGTCGTCAAAATCCGAGGGGATTGCACATGGCTTGGGCCACACTAGCCCTTAACATGGTTGGAGTTTTTCCCACAAAATTTAGAATAAGTGACATTCACATCACAGAGTGCCTTAACAATACACCTCATCACCGTGTATTATAGGCCTCATGGGAAATATAATATAATAACTTAATTTAAATAAAAATCCTATTATAATTATTAATTTTAATAATATTTAACATAATTTTTTCTTTCAAAGACCCTCTATAGCTTAATATAGAGATGTTATCTCACAACATTATATTTAAAATACAATATACAATTTACAATAAAAAATTTTAAAAATACTAACAATAATAAAAAATCATTATAAAATTTTAATTTATTCTTTCTATACTAATGTGTAATTATTTCACTACTCAATATGGAGTTGGCAAGTGACATCTAAAAATAATATTATTGATATTATAGTCAAGTGACATGTTGCATTTAAAACATTTTTTTTAATAACAACAAATATTTTAGTGTCATCCATAAATAAATATATCAATTCCCATATTAAATAATATAATTTGATACCAATTACATATAGAGAAAAATAAAATAGTTGAAATTAAAAGAGGAATTATATTTTCATTTAATCAACCCCCATAGATGTGCATTTACCCAATAGTGAATGCATAGAATTCAAACACTATCAACCTTCCATGTTTGATCAAGAGGAGGGACAAGTATTTCCCTCCATAGAGGACTTATCATTATATGCTTAGGAAAAGTTGGTAAAGGAAATAGTTTTGCAAAAGACCTTTGATATATTGGGTTGAAAGTAGGTAAGGAAAAATGGTACTCCAAGGAGACTGTAGAGAAAAATATTTTTCACATATAAATATTTTGGGGATCAAAATCCTTCCTAAATGGAGAATAATGATCTATATTGGATAATTATATTATTTTTACTCTATATTGATGCTTTTAGAGTGGAAAAATTGGAGGAATTAGCTTGCACTGTCATTTTTAATGGTGAGTCATAGTTTGAGAAATTAGGGTATGAAACCTTCTTAAGTCATCTTGAGGCATTAAATAATGTTTTTTGAGGTCAAAATACTTTTTCTTATGTTAGATCCTTTAATGTTATTTTATCGTCAAGGATCATTCTAGTGGTGCAAGAATTATGTCAATAAAGTTCATATGCAAAAGTTATGCCTCTCAAAAGTTGGCGTATAGTGTTGACCACCATGGTACAAGAGGATTCCATTCCAATCCCCATTACTCATACATATGGGTCTAGCTACATGTGGAATTTTCGGAAGACCTTAAAAGGTCCAAAATCATAATAATTGTAGTTAAGGGTTAAGGGAGTCAAATATTACCACTAATTGGATATTAGCTATGTTAAATATTGGGCCCCTAGAAGGAGTAGGGGTTCCATTTTATACCATAATATTTTGTTCCACATTTGAGAAAAGAAACTAGGAGTTGAAAGTTAGAGAATATAACATAGGGTGGTCATGTTCTCGAGTAAATTTACAAGCCAGAAGTCTCAAGTAACTGCATAAAGAGTGCATGTTCCTTTGTACCTACATATTTTCATACTGAGAAAGGGAGCATAGTGTTTGGTCAATTTAGTGTGTCCTAAATTGCTACATTAATTTATCAATCCGGGATTCGTAAGCTGATGAAGTGTGGCGCACTATATGTGCAAGATAACCTATTTCTTACCTTTTTGTCGTTTTTGGTTTTCTAATGTGAGATGGAAATTCTAAAATAAAAACAAGTATGGTTATGATTGTTCAAGGCAATGATATCCTTTATAATGATTTACCAACTTAAAACTTAAAAAGGAATTTGAAACATACAATAACAAAACTTTGAAAGGAAATGAAAATGTGCTGCTAGCCTAATAAATCAAACAGTGAACTATTGAGCATGAAAACCAAACTATCCTTGCTGCTGTCTGAACACAAAAGAAACTATGCTTAAAGAAATCCAAGAATTGCAACAAAGTAAATCTAAATAAAATTACATCAACTTATATTCTGATCCCTCGCCATTAGTCCAGCTATGGCTTTCGGAGGTAACCATAAACAACTTGAGCAACCTGATATCTAGTTTACAGAAAAAGAAACTAATATCAAACTACACACTCATACTTCAATCCCTCACCATTAGTCCAGCTATGGCTTTCGGAGGTAACTGAAAATGACATGAGCAATTTAATATTTCTAACTTGCAGAAAGTAAACTAATATCAAACTACACACTCATAATTCAATCCCTCACCATTAGTCCAACTATGGCTTTCGGAGGTAACTGAAAATGACATGAGCAATTTAATATATCTAAATCTAACTACTGAAGCAAATGTGCAAGACTGAAATAAACAAAGCAGTACTGGAATTAAACAAAAAACTAAGAAAATTAAATTAGCAGCAGAACAATATTGATTCCATGTCATTAGTCAAAAGATATGCAAATGCCCGGGCTGCCTATTTGTAATCTGAAACAAGAACACTGATCAGTTAACAACAACATAAAACATGAAATATTATGGACAGAAGTAAAATGTAAAGCATGAAAGATTATGAACAGAGATGAAGCATAAATATCATGAAATATGCAATGTATAAACACGTGAATGACTTATGGCATAGTGAACTTAAAGAAATAAAACAAGAAACTATACAGTAATGCACAAACCTCAGCGTGTGTAGGGGCCCTCTACACAGACCTCGGGAAAAAGCCTTCAAATACGAATTACGCTTTGAAACATAGTCTTCTTATATATTAAAATGTAGTCATAACAGAGAAATGATATTAGAGCACAGTGGCAATGCAATTACATTACATAGCTATATGGAGACTAACTATTATGCGTATGAAAACGCGTTATTTATAACAAAGGTGATATAACTAATTCCCTAAAGTTTGTGCTGATAGAGACACGTGAACCATCACGTCCAGAGATCCAGCATCATGGCCGCGGTGAGGAGTAAATCTATGAAGAGTGGATGTTGGATTCGTCTTATGGAGCCATGTACAGGTGTTGATGTGTCTCCCATAAATTAGAAACGGTCATACAAATCTTCACGTGATGAGAAACAGAGTCCTGTCACCGTGGGACTCTACGGTTGACTTCCACTTGGCCACCTTTGACCACAACCTCCTTAGGTGAATTTTCCCGAGCCAATAGGACACGATCCATGTCCACATCATTTCTGACTTGCCCATGTGGCTCGATTTGCCTGAAGACACCTGCAACATAGACTTTCACAAAATGGTTGCGGAAAGTTGCAGCAGCTGCGGAAAGTGGCAAGATTCCGCAGCTAAATGAGCAAAAATCTAAATCAAACAGCAGACACAAAACATAGTTAAAAACCATTTTAGATGCTCTTTTACAATTGATGTGCAATGATATTGACAACTTAGAAGGTTCAGGTGAATGAAAAAGGTCTAGAAAGGTGTATAGGAAAGATGCAGATTTGAGACTCAACATACCCCCACTGTGAAGGTGTTGCATGTCCTCATGCAACCAAAATTTTGATAATCCTTCTTCAATTCATATGCCTTGACACTTTAGCCAGTACATCCAGTCCTCTCCTCCTCTTCCTTGGTGCTGCTAACATCCTGGGCTTCTTCATTAAGCATCTGAATTTGATATTAATCAGTGCTCTGCTTAACTTCTGGCATTTCCTCTTCAATTTCTTGTTCTTCTTCTGCCATAGTCCCAGATGTAGCATGGTATTATCATGAATGATTTTGTCCAATTTACTTTGTTCCTTCAATGTCTCATTTTCATTTTTAATGTGTTTATTTAAAAGCTCTAGCTCAAAGACTTCTTGTTTTAGTGATTGGACTAGATCATCTTATGTTGTGTGAGGCTGAGTGGACGAAGTACTGGGACCCGTAGCTGCTCTTTCTAAAGATTCCATATAATCATATACTTCTTGTTGCTTTGGGTCTATCTCAGGTGTCGTTTTTATTGGGCTGTCCCCAAAATGCCGTGGAGGAGAGTTGTCTTCAAAATCTGGCTGAGAAGGACTCACATTAACGTCTGGCTGAGAATAGGATGGACTATGTTCAATGTCTGACTGAGAATGAAATGAATTAGGTTCACTGTCTGACTGAGAGTGAGATGGACTATGGCCAGCTGGGGATTGTTCAGATGTTTCTTCCCCCAAATCAATAAAATGGGGTTCTTTCATTTGCGTTTTCCTCAACTTCCCCTTAAGCTTGGAACTTCTTCTCACACGCTGTGGACCACTGTCTTTTTGCTTTTGTTTTCCTTTCCCTTTCTTCTTGGCCATAGATGACTGTTCTTGAAGGTGAACTAGTCTTTCAGATAACACTTGATGATGTTCTTCGGAAGAAGGGGTTTGATGCATAGCCTCAATACTTTTTCTCTCTTTTGATTTTATTGGCTTTTTACCCTTGGTTTCTTTCTTCTTCCTTTTTGACAGTCTCTCTTCCCTACTAGTTCTTTCAACTGTAGTAGTAGGAGTACTTTGAATTTCATCATTTGTTCTCTTTCTCCTACTCCTTCTTGATGTGCTACCTTCAGGAATTTCCTGAGGTTCCTCAAAGAAATTTCTAATCAAAAATTGTTCCCATGTGTCTTTCTTCTCTTTTAACTGTTTTTCAATCAAAATTTTCACAAGACCATGGTGATATAGATGTGGTTCTACATCCCCTAAATGCTTCTGAACAGTCACAGACATCTTCTTCAAACTATTTAATAAAAAGTATGGCAAATTGAGGGTCTGGTTATCTATAAAATTCATCAGCAATCGGGTATGGTACATATACATTGACCCAAAACGACCCTCACAGGTGATAAATTTTTGAACAACTAGCAACAAAGTAGCCCATTCCTCTTTCAAAGCATGAACAAGAATTCCTCTTTTAAAAATAGTTATGTCCATACCTGGGTTATGTAGAATCACTCTCCAGGCTTCATCACTAATGCTTTTGTTCTTAAACCAACGTTCACCCTCTTGAAGAAGTTCTGTGGCAGATGCTATAGATGCCTCATTCACCGTAAACTTAAGGTCTCCAATCTCTACCTCCGGGCCATTGAAAGACCTTGCAAAAGCTTTTGTCACCTCTTTATGGTAGCCTCTAAACTTTTGGATAAACTGCAGCCACTTTGCCTTCTTCAATATATCCCTGACTTGCGGGTATCCTTCCATGAATTTAGGTCCCTCTGGTTCTGCTCTTAACAATTTACCCATCCTTCTTTCTGCTCTTTAAAAACTTGCCTGCGTGAGGAGGGTTCAATGGAAGTAGGACGGCTGAATGAACGGAAATGAGCACGATGACTGTAGGTAGATATCAGAGAGTGGGTATACAGACTGTAGCGTAACAGAGAACGAAATGGAGTGAAGCGGAACAGAGAAGGGTTACGTGAGCACGGCAGAAATGCGGCTATGAGATTAATAGAACAATAGGAGGAGTATAACACATCCGGCAGTGTTTTAAAATTTGGTGGCTGCAAAATAAATGTAAGCACGTTTATACAACGGCTATGGATTTTATGCGGTTGAAAGAAGCCGTAGTCAAATCAACTACGTTTCATTGTCACAGGTGGAATATCGGAGTATGAGTGAAGATCGGAGGTTTAATTATGGGACCGTTTGAGAATGAATGCAAGGATTGTGGGAGGATTGTACAGAGATCATGGAGTGGTTATGGAGTTTGTCAATACAATCATTTCACATAATGGAGCTTATGGTTTATAACTATATAAAAATGTGTTTTAAATGCCATTTGAAATAAATTTTTACTCATACCTTGGAATTCTTGCCATTTTTCCTTGGTCTTCAATTAGTTGCTCCTCATTGATATCTTGAGTGCCCCATGTCTTCATAATTGGTCCTCATACCTGCATTTGATTTCATGATTATGGAAATAACATCTGGCTGTACATTCTTTTGAATAACAGAGTGGTAGCTGCGGAATCTGCTTCTGGCTGCAGAAACTGGTGTCAGCTGCGGAAACAGATGTCAGCTGCGGAAACTGACACAGCTATTATTTGGGTGAATGGAAATGAACGGATGACAATTGACTAAATGGAAATGGTCATGAAAGATAATTTTATTGGTGAAATGGAATGAAATAGATAAAATGAAGTGAAATGGAATGAAATGGAGTGAAATGGAGTGGAATGAAGTGGAATGGGTGGTCACAAAACTTGTGAAATGAAAGAGAGATTTTTGTTTTTGGAAAATATAGGGTGTCAGGTGTTCCTGATTTTCACCCTACATTCTCTGTATAAGACTTCCAATCAGTGATTGGTTTTCAGGATTATACAATTTTTTTTTTTTTTTAAAACTGAAAAGAACAAAAGCTAGGCTGGTGGAGAAGAAGAATTCTTCTGTACCAGCCTGATTGCAGAATTTTCTTGAAACATTTTGACAAATTCCTCTTTTGAGAGTGGCTTATGATAAACTTTCAATCTGTGGCCATTCACAATAAGAGGAGTTTGAAACTCATCAATGGTCTTGATTCTTACCACTCCATTGCTAAAGATCTTGTTAATCTCATATGGCCCAAGCCAATGAGTCTGAAATTTTCCTTTCAAATCTTTAAACTTGGAATCAAATAACAATGCACAATCTCCTTCTTGAAACTTTTTCTCTTTGATGTACTTGTCATTCCATTTAGCTCTTTGATATTGAACTAGATCAGTTCTTAAAATTGCTTCTTGTCTGATCTCATCTAGCTCATTCAATTGCTCCATTCTATGCTTTTGGGCTTCTGATAAGTCCATCCCCAACTGAACTGCTATCTTGAAGGTCTTGACTTGGAACTCGATGGGGAGCAAGACTTCTTTCCCATAAACAAGTTCATAGGGAGAATGTCCTGTTGTATTTCTCCATGTAGTTCTGTAGGCCCACAAGGCTTCAGGAAGCCTTTCTGCCCAATCTCTTCTATGTAGATGAATAGTTTTGGTGATGATACTTTCGAGAACTTTGTTGGTAGACTCCACTTGACCATTTTCTTGCGGATGGTAAGGAGTAGATCTTCTATGCTTGATTTTTTATTCTTCCATCAGCTTCTCCACCAGGTTGGATGTGAATTGGCTTCCTTGATCTGTCACAATTTCTCTTGGAACACCAAAGCGAATAAAAATATCCTCATAAAGAAAATGAACAACTAAATTTTCAGTAGCAGATACTAATGCTTTGGCTTCTACCCATTTAGTAACATAATCAGTACAAACCAATATATACTTCTTTTGCTTAGATGGTGGATTAATAGGTCCAATGAAATCTAAAGCCCATTTTTCAAAGGGTTCAATGAGTACCTGTGGTTGCAATGGAATTTCATTTGAAAGGGTAGGTTTCCCTACTCTTTGGCAACTGTCACACCTTTTGACATATTGTTTTGCATCTTTGAAGAGGGAAGGCCAATAATATCCTAAAGAGAGGATTTTATAGGCCGTCCTTTTGTTTGCAAAGTGTCTTCCGCATGGTTCATCATGACATGCCTTAAGAATATCAGGCATTTCATCTTCCCTGACACATCTTCTGATCACAAGATCTGGCCCTGTTTTAAACAATTCGTTAGAAATCCATGAATATTTTGAACTCCCATGAATAAGTTTTCGTTTTTCACTTGGAAATAAATGTGAAGGCAGTTTCCCTGTAACCAAATAGTTAGCAATATCTGCATACCAAGGAGTCTTAATAGTTACTGCAAACAAGTATTCATCAGGAAACTTATCCTCTACAGGAGAATCTTCTTTAGTATTCTGAATCCTAGACAAGAAATCAGCTACTGTATTTTGTTTCCCTGGTCTATCCAACACGGTAATATTGAATTCTTGTAAAAGTAAGAGCCATCTTGTCACTCTTCCATTAGTAACAAGTTTGTTCTTTAAATATCTAATTGCAGAATGGTCAGTATGAATAAAAGTTTCATAGCCTGTTATATAATGTCTAAACTTATTGATTGCATGAACAACGGCTAAAAACTCTTTTTCAGTCACAGTATAGTTTAACTCTGTGGGAGTCAAATTTTTACTGGTATAATAAATGGCATAAGGAACTAAATCTTTTTGACCCAACACAGCTCCCAGAGCTGTATCTGAAGCATCCGTAGAAATATGGAAAGGAAGTTTCCAATTTGGTCCTCTTAAGATAGGTGCTTCAGATATTCTTGTTTTCAAAGTTTCAAAGGTTGATTGACAATTAGGATCCCATTTAAATTCACAGTCTTTTGTAAGCAATTTGAAGAGTGGAGATGCTATTTTAGTGAAGTTTTCTATAAATCTTCTATAGTAACCAGTAAATCCTAGAAAACTTCTAACATCTCTTTGACAATTTGGAATAGGTAACTTGGAGATGACTTCAACTTTTGATCTATCAACCTTAATCCCATCTCCTGAAATATGATGTCCTAAAACAATACCTTTAGTAAACATCATAAAGCATTTTTCATGGCTTAATGAAAGGTTTGTTTCTCTACATCTTATAAGGAATTTTTCCAAATTTTCTAATGCCTCTTCAAATGAATTACCATAAACTGTAAAATCATCCATATAAACCTCTACACAATCATGGATTAGATCAGAAAAAAATTCCTAGTACTGCTCTTTGGAATGTTGCAGGTGCATTACATAACCCAAAAGGAAGCACTCGGTAGGCAAAATTTCCCCATGGACAAGTAAATGTGGTCTTATCTTGATCTTCAGGTGCTACCTGAATTTGATTATAACCACTAAAACCATCCAAAAATGAAAAGTACTTTTTACCTGCTAATGTATCTAATACCTTATCAATAAAAGGCAAAGGAAAGTGATCCTTCAAATTTGCTTTGTTCAATTCCCTGTAATCAATGCATACCCTCCATTTACCATTCTTTTTAGGTACTATAACCAAAGGAGAAACCCATCGGCTATCTGAAATTGGATAAATGAAGTTTACATTGAGAAGTTTTTGGGGCTCTTCTTTCACTATCTCCCTAAGATTTGGATTCATCCTTCTTTGAGGTTGTCTGATTGGTCTACTGTTTTCCTCAATATAGATATGATGGATGCAAGTCTTAGGATCAATACCTTTCATGTCGGTATACTCCCATGCAAATGCAGTAGAATGTTTTTGCAAGATTTTGGTTAGTTATTCTTGTTGTGACTTTTCCAAATGTTTGTTGATATTCAATGTTTTTCCTGGAAAAATCTCAATAGTAGAACTACCAAAATCTTCCATAGAGTAAAGAGACATTTGTCTTGATGATAAATATTCTATGTCAGATTCCAACTGAAATTGTGTGGGGTCATATTCTGAAGATATCTCGAAATTTTCTAATGTGTTCAGAATTTGACTATCCTCACTGATTTCAGAAATGGTAAAGACAGGTTGTATAGTGTCCTCATCATCAACCCATTCATTGTCTCCTACTTCTGTGATTGCTTTTGCTGGAGGATACAAATTGAATTTCTTTGTTGAATTACCATTAGAAATGTACATATCCCCAGATCTACAACTAATGAAAGCATCAGCTATGGCTAGCCAAGGTCTTCCTAAGATAAGTGGGTGCCCTCCTAGATTACTCTTGGGAGTCAAAATCATAAAATCTACTGGATATTCCCAAGAATCTAAGGAGACTGAAATATCTTCTAATACACCATCTGGTTTAATAATTGATCGATCTGCAAGTTGCGGTAAAGTAGGTGTAAAAAGAAGGTTAGGAAGTTTTAGCTGGTCCATAGTTTGTCTACTCATAATGTTGATAGTAGCCCCTAAGTCAATCAATGTGTTTGGAATTTCTATCCCATTTATATGTGTCTTGAAAATTGGACTTCCTGGATCTACATACTTTTGCATGGTAATTTTTCCCATCATAATATCTGCAATTTTTCCTACCAGGTGGATTCTTCTTGTGTCTTTTAGTTTCCTTCCTGGTCTTTTGAAACTCAACTCCTTTATTGTTTTTGCTAGAATAGGAATCTCTCGAATGGCTTGTAACAAGGGAATCTTGATGCAAACATTCTTCAATTCATCTAGAAAATCATAGTTAGGCAACAAGATTTGTTTTTCCACCCCCTTGTCAATTTGTAGTCTTTCAGGAAAAGGAGGTGTAGATGAAGATGCAGGTTGCTCAACTATAGGAGTTGTGGGTGTTAACTTTTCTTTTTCTTTTTGAATGTTTGAATTTTGAAGAGATGCTTCCTCAGAACCCTCATTGACTTTAAGAGATTCCTCCTCAGAGGTATCTTGTTCTTGAATATCTATAGAAGGTTTTTCTAAAACTCTACCAGATCTGAGTTGTACATCATTGAGAGGAACAATCATATAGGTAGGAAATTGTTGTGCTTCTACCATGTAAGTATTCTGAGGATTTTTATTGTTAGGATTTGGCAATGGCTGAGCTGGAAGTTGATTTGTCTTTTGTTGGTATGGGAGCATGAGTTGAGGATTTGGATTTTGTTGAGAAGGTTGTTTTTGTGGAAATGGCAATGAAAGTTGTGGATTTGGGTTTGGAAGTTGTGGAGCTTGTTGATTTTGAAAAGATGGAGGATATTGATAAAATTGAGCAAATCTCCCATAAGGATTTTGCATCCCTTATACCCATGGCTGATATGGATTTTGATGTTGGGGCCAAGGTTGTTTCCAAGGATTCCAATTTGGTGGGGTTTGAAGATTCATAGGGTTGTTAAACACTTGAGTTTGTTGTCCCTGCCAAGGTCTTCTTGCAACAAAACAGAGAGATTCTACTGAATTTGGGTCTTCTTGAAAGACAGCTTTGAGTCCAGGAATTGAAGGACAATCCTTGATCTCATGATTCTCTGAGAAAATTATACATGTTTCTACAACTTTTGCATCCAAAGGACATTCCCTTAAAGCATGTTTCTTCCTACATTTCGGACAAAAGATGGCTAGAGCATCTGTTTCTGCTTTCTGCTTGTTTTGGATATTAAGGGTGTCTAGTTGTTCACTAAGGCTCCCTAAGATATCAGTTTTGAATTCCTCAAGCATATTACCAATCTTTGCCCTACTTACTGATCCAGTTGCAGATTTGTTAGCCCTAATAAGAGAAGGATCCCTAGGCCCTTTTCCTATTTTAGATTTTCCTCTTGAGAGATGGACACATAGTTTTGTTATGTCACGAAGTGGAAGTTGAGAAATGTCTCCTTTCCCCATCATGTTTAAAATATCTATCCATTCATCTCTAATGGCTTTTAATATGAGGGCTTTCAAAGTTTCATCATCTAAGTTGCTCATCTTTCCTCTTTTTAAGTTTTATTGAAATCTTTCAAGTAAATCTTCCAAATTTTCATCTTCTTTTTGCATCATTTTGAATACCTCATCCTTGTGATTGGTGGGCATACAATAGTCCAAGTATCTATCCAAAAATGTTTGTTTCATATCATTCCAAGTCCTAATAGATTGAGTGGCTAATCCCATGAACCATTTCAAAGCAGCTCCCTTTAATGTTGAAGGAAACAGTTTGAGTTTTTGAGAGTCTTCCATATAGTCATAGGTTCGGCACACGACTTCAAACTCAAACAGAAATGTTTCAGGATCCTCACTTCGCAATCCATAAAAGTTGGGGAGGACAGATGGTGAGATATTTTTCATTGTTGTATGAGTTTCCTCATCAACTATAGGGAATCCAAACAAGTTGTCTCCTTCCCTATTTCTTCCATTATTACCTTCACCATTGTTGTCTCCATTGTTTCCTATTCCTCTACCTCTACCTCTACCTCCAAATCCATCTATTATTTCCTCTGCCATGATAGTTTCTTTAGAGTCCTTAAAGTCCTCTGGTTCTTCTATCAAGGGAGGATGAGAGGGAGTCTCTTCCTTTTCTAAATGAGATTTAGTAGGTGGTATAGGAGAATCCTCTAATTGAGCTGCTCCTTGAATTCCAAAAATCTTAAGGCTAGGGGTAGATGGTGGTGATTCTTGTCTATGCCTTGAAGAAGATGGAGTTGTGAAAATCGAACTCTTGGCTTTAGTTATAAACCTTCCCTAGAATCTCTTGCTCTATGCATGTCATTTTTTTATTTTTTTATTTTTTTAAAGTTGGGCTAAGATGAAAAAAATAAAAACAAGTATGGTTATGATTGTTCAAGGCAATGATATCCTTTATAATGATTTACCAACTTCAAAC
Organism: Pinus albicaulis; assembly: GCA_034641835.2. Taxonomy (NCBI): domain Eukaryota; kingdom Viridiplantae; phylum Streptophyta; class Pinopsida; order Pinales; family Pinaceae; genus Pinus; species Pinus albicaulis. Next base: position 429,743,353 of record CM076583.1, read on the forward strand.
TTAAAAAGGAATTTGAAACATACAATGACAAAACTTGAAAGGAAATGAAAATGTGCTGCTAGCCTAATAAATCAAACAATGAACTATTGAGCATGAAAACCAAACTATCCTTGCTGCTGTCTAAACACAAAAGAAACTATGCTTAAAGAAATCCAAGAATTGCAACAAAGTAAATCTAAATCAAATTACATCAACTTATATTCTGATCCCTCGCCATTAGTCCAGCTATGGCTTTCGGAGGTAACCATAAACAACTTGAGCAACCTGATATCTATTTTGCAGAAAAAGAAACTAATATCAAACTACACACTCATACTTCAATCCCTCACCATTAGTCCAGCTATGGCTTTCGGAGGTAACTGAAAATGACATGAGCAATTTAATATTTCTAACTTGCAGAAAGTAAACTAATATCAAACTACACACTCATACTTCAATTCCTCACCATTAGTCCAGCTATGGCTTTCGGAGGTAACTGAAAATGACATGAGCAATTTAATATATCTAAATCTAACTACTGAAGCAAATGTGCAAGACTGAAATAAACAAAGCAGTACTGGAATTAAACAAAAACTAAGAAAAATAAATTAGCAGCAGAACAATATTGATTCCATGTCATTACTCAAAAGATATGCAAATGCCCGGGCTGTCTATTTGTAATCTGAAACAAGAACACTGATAAGTTAACAACAACATAAAACATGAAAGATTATGGACAGAAGTAAAATGTAAAGCATGAAAGATTATGAACAGAAATGAAGCATAAATACCGTGAAAGATGCAATGTATAAACACATGAATGACTTATGGCACAATGAACTTAAAGAAATAAAACAAGAAACTATACAGTAATGCACAAAACCTCAGCGTGTGCAGGGGCCCTTTGCACCAGCCTCGGGCAACATCCTTCAAATACGAATTACGCTTGGAAACATAGTCTTCTTATATATTAAAATGCAATCATAACAGAGAAATGATATTACAGCACAGTGGCAACGCAATTACATTACAGAGCTATATGGAGACTAACTATTATGCATATGAAAACGCGTTATTTATAACAAAGGTGATATAACTAATTCTCTAAAGTTTGTGTTGATAGAGACACGTGAACCATCACGTCCAGAGATCCAGCATCATGGCCGCGGTGAGGAGTAAATCTATGAAGAGTGGATGTTGGATTCGGCTTATGGAGCCGTGTACAGGTGTTGATGTGTCTCCCATAAATTAGAAACAGTCATACAAATCTCCACGTGATGAGAAACAGAGTCCTGTCACCGTGGGACTTCTACGGTTGACTTCCACTTGGCCACCTTTGACCGCAGCCTCCTTAGGTGAATTTGCCCGAGCCAATAGGACACAATCCATGTCCACATCATTTCTGACTTGCCCATGTGGCTCGAATTACCTGAAGACACCTGTAACATAGACTTTCACAAAATGGCTGCAGAAAGTTGCAGCAGCTGCGGAAAGTGGCAAGATTCCGCAGCTAAATGAGCAAAAATCTAAATCAAACAGCAGACACAAAACATAGTTAAAAACCATTTTAGATGCTCTTTTACAATTGATATGCAATGATATTGACAACTTAGAAGGTTCAGGTGAATGAAAAAGGTCTAGAAAGGTGTATAGGAAAGATGCAGATTTGAGACTCAACACATAGCACTCTCATATTCTCATTGGGTTTCCTCCCTTATGTGTTTCCTATTGTGAATGTATTTTGTATTTCCTTTTATTCTATATTTCACACATTTCAAATATGTTATTTATTTAAGCATAAAACAATAAATAAAGACTGAGATCTAAACATAATTAACATTCATAATAAATATTTCAATAATTTATTAGATCTATTATGATGAACTATTATAATGGAATACCCATGGTTGTTTACAAATGAAAAACCCAACTTGATAATGAGGCATATCCTCCTCTCTCTTTGCTTCAGTTATAAAAATGCATATATAAAGGAATGGGCACTCCTATGGAGTTACCTTCATCCTCTTTTATTATGATTTGAAACACCAATCGCATATGATTTTTTTTGTTATGAAACAAGTACAATATAAAATGATGGAGCCACCTCTCCTCCTAGTGGCTTGATATTCAACATAGTGCAACAACCATCTAGAGGTAGGGTTTTGACTTCCTAAACCCTCAATGTCATAAAGTTTTGGACATTCTAAAATATTCTTGAAAGGCCTCATGTGGCTAGCCCCCACATGTGTGGATAACAAGAGCTAATGTGGCATCCACTTATACCATGGTTCTAAACTACAGAGGTTAACTCACAAGAGGGTTAACTTATACATATATGCTTAAACTGAGGTGATCTTTCAACCATTAAAAAGATCTAAAAGTATAGATCAACATCAAGGGGATAGATCTATGCTCATAAACTTTTAACTCTTAACAATGTTGTTTGATGCCTCGAAATGACTGCAAAAACTTTCGAACCATAATTTTTGAAACAGAGACATGCCACTAAAATGAAATTTGTAAACAATTTCTCCAAACTTTCCACCATAAAAATACTAATATAAATAAAAAATTATATAATAATCCAATCTAAATTACTATAAAATAAATATCATTTAAAATTTATTTTCATTTAAGATACCTACAATCACGATCTAAAATTATCCATGGTTCAAATTAGAGTGCAGTCACCCAAACTTTAGAGTGTGACTTACAAATCATATCTCTTGCGAGAGTAAAATTTATTACTTATCTATTTTCTAGTAATAAATAACCAAGAAATACTTTATTTCTTTCTCGCTTATCTACATCTATGAGATTCAAGTAAAATATTATGGGAAATAATTATCTATATATTTTGGTTATTATGATGAAAGGTGTTCAATGTTTCTCCTTTGAGGGATTATACTTCTATCATAAAGACTTTATAAGTGATTATCTTTCTATTTATTTTTCATGTTTCTCTTTTATTATAATATTATATTACAAAATTTAGACTCATCTAAGCCAATAAGAAGATTTATATAATTTCAACGAATACTCTTAAAAATTGAACCATTGGCAAATTATGAGCATCATTTCCAAACACATTGGATGCAAGCCTACTCACGAGATGCTGATGTTACTAGCATCTTCAACTCTACCAATGATTTATTGTTTGGGGAGCACATGATGGATTGCATAACAATTTTCTAACATCGAGGATAACTCGATTCACTTGGACCCTCAACTTCAACCATCATCAATGTGACATTTTTAGATTGTGTTAAGGACCTCCCACCAATCTTGGTTTGAGTAATGCATATGATATTGATTTTTGTTTCGATTAACACTTTTTTTATATTGATTTATGATAATTGGAAAAAATGAATATCCATAATCTCTTTCCTCATATGCCATTTGTGTGGCTTTTTTTTTTACCAATCACTTTTGTCAAATAAAATTGGGATTGCACTTTTTAATTATTTCAAAACATTTTTCAACTTTATTTTATTTTATTTTAATTTTATTTTAATTTAAATTAGTATAAGAATATAAATTAAAAGGTTGATAAATATTGTTAGTCATCAAAATACTTATATGTTATTTAATTTATCAATTATTTAATTTATGTAATTAAGAATTTATAATAACAAGTACACCACAAGTTTTGAAATAAAAAACAATTTAAATTCTTTTGATTTTATCCAACAAATTATATATACAATAAAAATTATTTTCAAATTATAAAATCTATGGCATTCATACATTTTTTATTTAAAAAAAATAAAAATTATAAATATCTTATTCCAAAATAAACTATATCTGTCAACATAAATATTAATTCTTTTATTAAAAACATATTAATCTTTATTAAAAACATAACTTTAAAAATATAATCCAAATATAATGGTTTGGTCCCTACAAGTCCCGATGTACTAACTCCTCCGACTCTTCTTTGATTCCTACGAATAACAAAAACAGTACTCATATATTTTGGTATGTATTAAAAGTAAAAACTTGAAAAGCCTTACTAAAAAATAATGCACCTATTAACGTAATTGTTATTTTTTTATTAAACACATTTTAATACTTCTCGATTCTCAAATTTTTTTATTAAAATCATTTTAATACTTCTAAACTTTCAAATCTTTTTATTAAACACATTTTAATACTTCTCGACTTTCAAATTTAGACTCTACTTATAATTGAATATGTTATAATTTTAAATTACTTATTATAGGGACCAAAGGCCTTCACTTCCGATACACTCTTTCAAACACAAATTTTCAATTTAATACACACATTGTCCTATTTTTCCAATGAGTAGGATACACCATGGATAGTCCTCATACACACTTCTTTCGATTTGTATGATGAGTGGGACATTGACATGGACTAATCAATGTCAAAGCACACGTTTTTCTTTCTTTGAATTGCTTATATGAAATTGTAAAGTCAAATATGAATTTAGTAAGTCTCTTTTCTAGCTAGCCATCCATATGTCGTTCATAACGTGTAAATATAAAATGCAATAATCTTCCTTTGCTCTATAATTGGACATGTCAAAGTAGTAGACGCACCAATTCTTGTTTGCTTTAAAATGGGACTTAGTTGATTGGTTGATGATATTTCAAATGAAGTTGTTAATTTTTTTGTTTTTCTTACCATTTCTTATTTTCTTTGCTATCAAGAAAGTATATAATAAGAAGTAGGTTATGTTCAACCTAATATGAAAAGAGAAAAATATAAAAATAACTTTGATGGAAGGTGCCCACAACAAGTGGGCTGCAAACAAATATGCCACTTAAATTCATCAAAATAATTAGTATAAAATTAAGTACATATTTATAAAATTATTGTATTGAATTGTTTAATGATTGTGTTTCCAACAACTCTCATATGGCTAGAAGCCTCAATGGGTCGTGGCCTTCTCAAGAAAATTCCCAATCAATCCATGTCTCAGTTTTGTCTTGTACTAAATGAAACAGATGAGAAGATTTGACCAAATCAGGTAAAATAAAATAAAATATGTTGATAACAGATCAATATCTATACATGTATGCCTCGTACCTAGGTTTGGAAATTCAAATCCCCTTGTCCATCAAATGAAAATTTGATGACGTTTTTTCACTTTTCATGCCCTTCATTTTACGTTCTACGCAAATCTGTGAGTGTTAACCTCCCCTTATCAAGAAACTCTCTTTAAATTACTCTTGCATTCAACTTTCATTAATGTCGCTATGAGAGCGGCTTGTTTTTTCCTAAGTTAACATATGTGTTTCAAGATAGCAGACAACCATACTTTTAATATTAAGGCATTTTAGATTTTGGGGTTAATAGTTTTGATTATGTACATAAATTTTAACATGTGAAAGGCACTAAAGAAGGCCGCATGGTTAGGATGATGAGGATCCTCAGCCACCATTGGATGAGATGGATTTATGCATCCCTCTAACCATATTAGAAGTGGAAAACCTACATCACGAGGAAAATACTAAATGGAAATAACTAGTTGTAAAGAACCATGGCCCATCACAAATGACTTTTTGGCTAAGCCCAATCATGGCATCTTTAATCTTGTAGCTACAATTGATCCGGATTTATGTAGGAACACAATAAAATATAGAAATAGAAATAAACACAGAGATGTAGTGGAAATAAAACTTCATTTCATTAATATCAAATAGCTGAAATATGTTTACAGAAATAATGGAAATAAACTAGCTAAGGCAATGGTAGCTTATCTCTGAGGAGAGATGTGGCGGCTACATGCCTCTAAACTGTGTTACAATGAGACTCGAAGGCCTATTTATTGTTGAGAAACAATGCAAAACCCTAAAAATCCAAAAACCTAAGCGTAGGAGATGAAGTGCCAAAACTATGGGCCTCGTTTGGGTAAATTGGTGTTTCAACTTCCCGGGGACGTAATTTTGGCATACAATCTCCGTTTGACGCACATCATAGCTCGATAGAAAGATATATTCGAGGAGTAAAACTTTTGGTGTGAGAAACATTGGTTAATGGCCCCATGTTGCTTCCGGTTTTCCCAAACAACATCATTTAGGGCCTCAAAACGGCTCCAGAAGTCTAGGACCCGAAAAAGTGCTAAAAATAGTAAGTAGTGCTGCAAATGAAAAACTGAAAGAACTGATAGTGTGGTTTCAAATGGAATAGGTGGGTGGCCACCAAGATCCACCTGGATCATTAGGGTCCCAAAATGGCTCTAGAAATTTAGGACGCAAAAACCTGCTAAAAATAGTAAGATGTGCTAAAAGTGAAAAACTGAAAGAACCGATGGTGGGGGTCCAAATGGAATAAATGGGTGGCCACCAATATCCACCTGGATCATTCCTCCCCACTTAGGAAGCAATGGTCCCCATTGCGTTGAGATCCTCCATGAGATGAGGCAAATTCTATTGAACTGGGTATTAGATTTGTCGAAAATGTCATGGACCTGCAGGCGGACATGCTGAATGAATTCAGTAAATTTGGTTTCTTTATCAGCCTTAAAAAATACATGTGTGGATTCTGTCTATGTAGTCGCATGAGGTATGGCAACATCAGGCAGCAGTGCATCGGGGGTAAGCTCATGGAATGCTTGTCTTGACAGTGTAGAGGAACCTCTGTAAGTGAGGAGAAAATGTCCTCATATTCCTCCATGACTTTGTCCATCTGTTGCAGCCATGCAGGGGAGCCTTATTTTGAGGTTGTGGCCATAATATTCTTCTTTCCATGTGAGCGAGTTGTAAGGAAAATAAATTTCCTGGTTTGTGAAAAAATCTTACTGTGTTGTTTTGCAATAGTCAAGGAGATGGCAGGAGGCGGTGCTACCACTGGTATCCTGTACAGTTTATTTCCCAAAGTAATAACAACATAACGAGGCCTAGTCTCATATACAACATGACGTCTCCACAAATATGGTTGGCCCAATAATACATCAGCTACATCAAGAGGAGCAACATCATTTGTACGGAAGGCGACACTCATGGTAGATGCGGAGATCCCTCCCTGGGTGAAGCCACCCGATGGTATACGGTTGTGGGTGTGCTATGGTTGGTAGGCCGAGACGCTTCAGGACCTCTACTGAAATGAGGTTCTTTTGGCTTCTACTATCGACAAGAAATTGTAGTGGAGAACCCTTCACCCACATCTGTGAATGGAAGAGGTGCTCCCCTCCTCTAGATCCTTGGGATCATCCCTCTGGAGCTTGGTGGTGGCAACGATGGCACTAGGGTCTGCATCAATGATATTATTCCCTTTGTCATCCTTGTCTGGTTCTGGCTCAGGATCAAAACATGCATCTGATTCGAGTGCCTTCAGTTTAGCCACCAGCGACGGTTTGGCCCGACACTCGTTTGTGCTGTGAGTGGGGCTGTTATGAAATTCACACCACTTCCCCGTGTCCTTCTTTGGATTTGTGGTGGTGTTCTGAGTCACCTCACTTTGGCTTTGCCCCCTATTCTGTGGGTTGGGGGCACCTTTCCCTGGCTTCGGATTCGCAGATCCAAACTCTCGCTTTTTATACTTAAATTTCTGCTCAATCTTGGCGGCATATCGATATGTTGTGCCAAGAGAGTTAATGTCGAGGAACTCCATTTCCTCCTGAATGTGTTTGTGCATACAACTACGGTACTTGAGCACAAAATGTCTCTTTCAATCTTTAATACCCAACTTTGTGCGCAGGGTATGGAACAAATTCGTCGGTTGGTGCACATCTTAATCCCTTTGCTGTCACAGTGTGGTCCATTGGATGTACTTGCCCTCATAGCTCCCCATGGGGTAATATTTTTCCTTGATGTTGTCTTGGAACGAATTCCAAGTGGGTGTGGTCAAGAACAAACAGGGTTCCCCCTCATCCTTTTGATCACAGTAAGTTTCCCACCATTCTTTGACATGGGAGGCGGCTTTGAGGAGTGCAAAAATAATATTTTCTCGGTCGGAGAAATCATGGACTGAGAAATACCCTTCTATAAAATTCAACCATCTATCTATGATGTCTGCATCTATCTGGCCTTAAAATACAAGAATGTCAAAGTTTACCTGTACCTTGAAGGGAGTGGTGCCTCTAGAGTGGTTATTGGATGCAGATGCGCCGTAGGTGGGCAACCGTTGAAGGATCTGAGAAAATTTATTCATCATCACGTTCCTTTGTTTCTCAAGGGCCTCCTCGAGCAATATTTTGATAGGATCTCCTACTCTCTCGTCTTTCTTTTCTTCCGCCATGGGGGGTCATAGGGGTTTTAGAGGCTGATCTTGCAAGGGTTCAACTAGATCGAGCCCTAACTCCTTATACCCTAACCTTGTTGGGGACATGCAAAGAAAAACAGAGAAAGAGAAAACCGCTCTAATACCACTGATCCGCATTTATGAAGGAACACAATAAAATATAGAAATATAAATAAACATAGAGATGCAATGGAAATAATACTTCATTTGATTAATATCAAATAACTGAAATATATTTACAGAAAGAATGGAAATAAACTAGCTAGGGTGATGGTAGCTTATCTCTGAGGAGAGATGTGGCAGCTGCATGCCTCTGAATTGTGTTACAATGAGGCTCGAAGGCCTATTTATTGTTGATAACGATGAAAAAACCTAAACATCCAAAAACCTAACCGTAGGAGATGAAGCACCAAAATTATGGGCCTCGTTTGGGTAAATTGGTGTTTCAATTTCCTGAGGACGTAATTTTGGAATACGATCTCCATTTGACGCGCATCAGAGCTCGTTATAAATATCTATCCGAGTGCAACTTTTGGTGTGAGTGTTGAGATTGCAACAAGATGATGAGCTTAGTGAAAAGATTCGCCTTCACTAAGTGGACCCGCAGGCTATTTTTGGTGCAAGTCTATTTTTAGACATGTCAATCATATTCTATGAGTTGCAGGATGATATTTGTGGATGGTTGGTCAAATTTGGAAAAATAAATGGACTTCTATTTTTAGACATATTGGGCGGAATCTATTTTTAGATTTCCAGTCTAAAATAGATATGTCGAATATTATTAGCTCTTAATAATATTTGGACTATAAACATTAACTTATTCTCTTGGAGCACTTCAGTTAAGTGCACAGATGTGGCATAGGAGCTGATAGAAGGAATTACACTATTCCTGAGGGTTAAGTGGAGTTATTGCATGGAGACTTCAGTTAGAACTCATGTGACAGAGTTTGGTGGAGTTATTGAGGTAGTTGGTGGAGTTGTGTTCAGTTTAACTCAATTAGACACAGTTGAGCTAGTTGTATCTATTCTAACTGATTGATACACTAGTGAGAGTGGTGTGAATTAATTATTAATTAATTCACTAAATATTAACTCATTAATGAACTGAAGAATACATCAGTTAACTACAGTGCATGGATAGTTTCAGTGGAGACCAGTGGAGAGATAGGTGAAAGGGCAAGTAGATTATCAGTTGTGACTATAGTGTTTCATGATTTTGCACCACACATTGATGGAGATGCCAATGAGGATTGCGTGAGCAAGGCTGGACCAATTCGAGTTCATTCAGAGCCATTCTTTAGTAGGGATTGTGCAGTAGAGGTAGGCTAGTAGGTGGAAAAGATCGGTGCATGGATTTACAAGATCTAGCCTGATTAGTGTGTAGCGATTGGATTGTACTGAGAGCTCGTGAGAAGATTTGTATGAGGATTGTTACATGATCTCTATGACATATATTATACAAAGATAGTTGGGTTTTTTAGCTTCAGGCTTTCCCATAAATCATTGTGTTAATGTGTATGAATTTTAATGGTTTTAATGTGTGCATGCAATTGATTTAATTTCCGCATATAATGATCAATGGTGGAATAGATTATGTATTATGCATGAAGTCAAATAGTGTATGATCAAGAGAATCTTAGAAATATAACATATCAGTTATATAATTTCTACAGTGGGCAACATCGGTCCATGGACCTATGCTGCTCTCGATTTTCCCAAAAACCATCGTTTAGGGCCTCAAAACGACTCTGGAAGTTCAGGACCCGAAAAAATGCTAAAAATAGTAAGTAGTGTTGCAACTGAAAAACTGAAAGAACTGATGGTGGTATTTCAAATGGAATAGGTGGGTGGCCACCAAGATCCACCTAGATCACTAGGGTCCCAAAATGGCTCCGGAAATTTAGGACTCAAAAACTTGCTAAAAATAGTGAGATGTGATGAAAGTGAAAAATTGAAAGGACCGATGGTGGGGGTCCAAATGGAATATATGGGTGGCCACAAATATCCACCTAGATCAACAATCTATAATATCTTGTGTTTTAAAGTAAAAACGATTATGTATATAATAGGTTTTAGGGACCAAAACTTGGTAGTGACAAAAGGTATACATGATCAAATTTTCAGTTCTCCCACATCTGTAGATAGACTTAAGGAAGACCAATACCAATTTTAACAGAAAAAATACAAGATATAACAACCAAAACCTAGTACCGATAAGAATTACATGTAAGAAAATTTTACACCATCTCCCATATGTAGATACTAATATAGAAGCAACTTATGTTTTAACAACACATCTGAAGAAGAAAAAATAGACAAAGAGGTCAATCATAAACTCACTAAAAGTTTTCAAACACAATCTGTTTTAGAAACACATATGAAGAAGAAAAAAATACAAAGAGGTCAATCATAAACTCACTAATAGAAAAATAAAAAAGCAATGAAACATTGATATTAAGAACCAGATCAAGAAAGTTTTCGACCCAACACTAGATCAGATTCACTACAACAGAACTTGTGAGAATCCTGTATGAGGCATAGAATACACCCGCCACTGACATGACACTAATTATATTACTTTCCAATTAAGAATTTACGAAAATATGTGAAAATAATGAATACCATCACCGTAGAACATAAGTCAACATCCTTCTTTATATTTCGCATTGTGAAAAGTCAACAAGAAATGTGTGTCTAGTTTAATTTTCCCTATATTAAATTTGACAATAAATTGTAATCTTATCTCATAATCACTTGTAATAGTTAACTGAGTGTGATAGATTCAGTTAACTCATGAAATTCAAGTTGAGGGTGGTTGGTGAGGTATGTAGAGTGATTCTATTTGTTTTAGAGTCCGAGTTGCAGTTACTGTATTAGTTTAATGGATGAGAAATCAGTTAACTCAAATAAGTGAGTTAAAGTTAGTATAACTAGTTGTAATTGATTGTTGCACTAGTGAGAGGTCAAGTGAATTAAATGATATTTAATTCACATGCAGTTATCTATCAACTGACTGATGATTTATTATTAATAGTTACATGCATGTCAGGTCTGATGAAGACCTAGTTGAGACAGAGGTTAAAGGGTTGTTATCTATCAGTTGCATTATTAGTAAATTGTCGGCGCGCAATTAGAAAACCATAGGATTTCCCATAACGTATGTTGCAATTTTGGAAGGTTGAATTTCCTAATTAGTAGGGATCAATTTTTCTTATAATTGCGCAAGCAAGGCAGGCTGAGCAGAGGCAGGAAATTGGCTAAGTGTTGGTCGATTTTGTCAGGATCAATGTGAGATAGTTGGTAGAGTGCAACAGACTCTTGTGATAAGAGTGCATTGTATTGTTTCATGATTCCTTGGTTGATTATACTAAAAATATAGAGGGGTTTTCAGCAACAATTTTTTCCCAGGAAAAATATTTGTGTTGTGCGATTTATTTGCTTCTTTCTCTTACTTGGTTTAATTGTGCGATAATGTTTATTTTATGCAAATATTGTAGAAGGATTCAATATCTTTTTTTAGTATTTTACATGATTGTTTGTATAATTTCTACGTGGTTCAAAGCACCAAGAATAAAAATAGTGGAGAAGAGATTGAGTCCATTGATATAATTTCTATATGGTATTATAGTCGTGTTAGAGATTTTCTACATGGTATCAGAGTAAGAATTTTTTGGGCGTCGAGTTTGCAAAGCATATGTGAAAATTTTGATACAAAATTTTCAAAATAAAATAGTGTATTTGGATTCCTTGCAAAAAAATACCCAAATTGAAAAAAAAAAATCGGTCGAATCGGAGCTCGGATGATGGAGATATCTTCGATTTAAAATCATATATTTTTTTAGAAAATTTTGTGATGGTGGGACAATTACAATGTTCGCGAGTCAGAAAAGGAAAGAAAGCCAAGGGAAAGAAGTCACAAGGTGAAGAGGGAAAGAGAGACTTGTCCAAGATTATATGTTTTCATTGTCACGAGCATGGGCATTATGCTTCAAATTGTCCACAGAAGAAGGCAAGCAAGAAGGAGTCTGTAGTTGCAGTGGGTGAAGCATTGACTTCACAGTTTGAGCTTGATTTTACTCTCATTGCATGCATGGCCAACATAGTAATGGGATGCATGTGGTATCTAGACAGCGGTGCCTCAATCCATATGACAGGGAATAGAGATCTCTTCAGTGACTTGGAGGAGAAGGACCTCCAGCAGAACATAGATTTTGGAGATGACGGGAGGTATAGCATGACCGACATAGGTACAGTTACCTTTTAGAGGGATTCTGGCTCCCCTCTCAGACTATCATATGTTTTTTATGTTCCAGGCCTAAGGAAGAACCTTGTCTCCGTAGCGGTATTGGAAGACAGTGCTTATGAGGTGATGTTTAGAAAAGGAAAGGTGTTCCCTAAACACATAACCATGGGACAGGTGAAGTAGATCAGTTCAAGAGTCAAGAACCTGTATGTTCTCGAGGTTAAGGATGCATGCAAGGCTTTGAGGAGCAAAGCAGTGGTTAATGAATTGGTGGTTGAGAGGGAGCAATTATCTCTCAACATACGGCCTCAGAAGCAGCCTCAGAAGGTTGTGGAGCAGCGAAAATTGGAGAAGCAGAGAGGAGTTCGAGTGGAATCATCCACTCAAGCAAAGACCTCCAGGAGGGGGAAATTTTGTTGCATCTATGGGTAGAGGCATGCAACACAACATTATTTTTGTAGAACCATAGTTCTCATCGGATACTTGGCATGAGTACACCAAAGGAGGTTTTTTCTGGTAAGAAACCTGATGTTTCATTTTGAAAATTTTTGGCTCATCTGTCTATTGCCATGTGACCAAATATTCCAGATAGAAGCTAAAACCAAAAATAGATATTGGGATATTTGTGGGGTACACTGATACTCCCCACAACTATCAAGTGTATTTTCCAAACATCAGGATGACAGTTGTTAAATGGGATGTAAAATTTGATGAGGAGAAAGCCATGCGATTGTCCCTTGAGAGGGAGCTTTATTTACAAGCAGATGAGGAACTCTTGGTTCCAAAGGATGAACCTCAAGATGTGGAGCAGCTACATGAGGAGGATCATGGAGTGGAAGAAACGACACATGTAGAGCCATCCACCAGACATGGTAAGAGGCGCACCACAGAGGCTGACAGATTGAGACTTGATGCGGCAAAACATGTAGGAGCACCTACATCACAGCGTAGACAAAGACAGTCACTAGATAGGTATACTGGATACTTGGCTTTTATGAGAAAGTATATTGTGACAAAACCAACCTCTTTTGAGGAAGCAATGAAGCAACCAACTTGGGTTGACGCCATGGTTGAAGAGTATGACTCCATCGTCAAGAACAGTGCATGGGAATTTTTCCCAAGACCAGTCATGATGTCAGTGGTTGGATCTAGATGGATCTATAAGGTGAAGCAGGCAGCAGATGGGAGTGTGGAGAAGTACAAGGCTATATTTTTAGCTCGGGAATTCTCACAGGTTGAGGGGATTGACTATGAGGATACTTTTGCACCAGTTGATCTATCCTTGCACTCTCAACGCAGATGGGTTGGAAGATACATCAGATGGATGTGAAGACTGCATTTCTCAATGAATTTATTGAGGAAGAAGTGTACATTGAGCGGGCAGAAGGTTTTGAAACCTTTAACAACGAGTCGCATGTGTGCAGACTCAAGAGAGCACTATATGGGCTGAAGCAAGCACCTCATCCTTGGTACACCAAGATTGACATCTACTTCATCAGGTTTGGCTTCATGAAGAGTGAAGCGGATGCGAACCTGTACCATATTGTGGTTGATTGTAAGATTTTGATTATCGTACTTTATGTTGATGATATTATTTTGATAGGTGATGAGCAGCTCATAACTTCTTGCAAAGAGGATCTTGCAAGAGAGTTTGATATGAAGGACATGGGACTCCTTCACTATTTCCTTGGTTTGGAGATAGGCTAGTGGGATGGGGATCTATTTGTTTCTCAAGGCAAGTATGCCAAAGAGATTCTGAGGAAGTTACACATGGAGGGCTGTAAACCCATGGAGACTCCTCTTGCAGGAAACTGGGGGAAGGAGGATGCTACTTCAGGTGAGGTAGTGGATGCTATTGTTTACAGGCATCTTGTGGGTTCACTCATGTTCTTTGTGAACACACGACCATACATATGCTACACATTTAACCAGCTTAGTAAAGCTATGGTTAAGCCGACCAAGCTCTTTTGGAAAGCGGGAAGCATGTCTTGAGATATCTCAGGGGCACTACAGAGTATGGATTATGGTACAAATGGACAGAGGGAGTGAAGATTCAAGGCTTCACCAATTCCAATTGGGCAGGACGTCCATCAGATAGGAAGAGAAAATCAGGAGGTATCTTCAGCATAGGATCGACAACAGTTTCTTGGTACAGCAGGAAGCAGAGATCAGTTGCACTCATTTCAGCCGAGGCAGAGTACATGGAAACCAGTGAGGTGGCTTGTGAGGCCATCTGGATGAGGAAGATACTTGTTGGTTTGTTTGGTAATTAGATAGATCCTACGGTGATACATTGTGATAACCAGAGTTGCATAAAACTCTCGGTTAATACAATATTGCATGACAGGTCCAAGCATATTCACATCTGGTACCACCATCTCAGAGATTTTGTTCAAATATGCATTATGTTACTTCAATACATTCCCACAGAGGATCAGGATGCAAATATTCTGATGAAGACGCTCGCCAAGAGAAAATTCGAATACCACAGAGGTAGGATCAGGTTAGCTGATAATTCCTTTCTTGTTGAGAGGGAGTGTTGAAAATTCAACAAGAAATATGTGTCTAATTTAATTTTCCCTTAATTAAATTTCACAATAAATTGTACTCTTATCTCATAATCACTTGTAATAGTTAACTGAGTATGATAGATTTAGTTAGCTCATGAAATTCGAGTTGAGGGTGGTTGGTGAGGCATGTAGAGTGATTCTATTTGTTTTAGAGTCCAAGTTGCAATTATTATATTAGTTTAATGCATGAGAAATCAATTAACTCAATTAAGTGAGTTAAAATCAGTCTAACTAGTTGTAACTGATTGTTGCACTAGTGAGAGGTCAAGTGAATTAAATCATATTTAATTCACATGCAGTGATCTATCAAGTGACTGATGATTTACTATTAATAGCTTCATGCATGTTAGTTCTGATGAAGACCGAGTTGAGACATAGGTTAAAGGGATGTTTTCTATTAGTTGTATTATTAATAAATTGTCGACGTGCAATTAGAAAACCATAGTATTTCCCATGATGTATGGCGTAATTTTGGAAGGTTGAATTTCCTAATTAATAGGGATCAATTTTTCTTAGAATTTCTCAAGCAAGGCACGCTGAGTAGAGGCGGGAAATTGGTTAAGTGTTGGTCAATTTTTTCCAGATCAATGTGAGACAGTTGGTAGAGTGAATCAGACTCTTGTGAGAAGAGTGCATTGTATTGTTTCATGATTCCTTGGTTGATTATACAATAAATGTAGAGGGGTTTTGAGTAGCAGGCTTTCCCCAGGAAAAATATTTGTGGTGTGCGATTGATTTTCTTATTTCTCTTACTTGGTGTGATTGTGCGATCGTGTTTATTTTCCACAAATATTGTAGAAGGATTAAGTATCTTGTTTTAGTATATTACATGATTGGATTGAATCCATTGGTATATATATTATTTGTATAATTTCTACACACATATACTCAACATTATTAATCCTGCAGCAGATCTTCTCCTCCCACCACCACCAAATAAGGAAGGAGAGGAAAAGCTGAGATATTTGGGCTTGAGGTAATTAGGCCCAAACACCAATGAGAGAAAGCAACAAGGGAAGCAACATGGGTAGTAAAATGGGGCTTACCATTGTCATCATTGAACCATGTGATGGATTGCACACAATCGTCGTATGAAATGGGAAACCGGTGCTTGAGAGATCACCTGTAATCCATGAAGATCACTAACATTGCATCTCTTCGCTATCCATCTACAAAAAATCTTGTAGAACACAAAATCAGAAGATAGGGTAACAAATTCTCCGCCATGGAGATGAATTTTTTTTTCCGATTTCGTTCCATGGGTAGCAAACCCTTCGCCATGGAAGAAGAAGATGATGGGAAACAACTCTGCAGTTTTAACATGAATGAAGAGAGGAAAATACACTCCCGTCTGGGCATCGATGAGAAAGTCCTCACTATAAACTCCACTGGAAGGTACATTAGGGGAATTTTGAGGTCTAAAATGGGTTTCTTAAGGAAATTACAAAATAATAGTGGAAATAAGAAAATAAGCTTAGATTACATCATCAAATTTTAGAGGGAAAAAAGAAAAAAATACTTTTTTACCTCATATTTTCAACTTATCTGCTTATGGATTTACTCAAATTTCGAGCGAGAACATTCTTTGGATGCACAATTTGATTCCTCATTCAAGGAGTACCCATGTTGCATACTTTTGATGGACCCTGCTACACAAAAAATAAGAAATATATGAAAAACATGATTGCTATCACATTTTTTATGTATTTTTCATTTTTCATGTAGCATGGTCCATCCAAAATATGAGACATGGGCACTTGTTGGATGAGGAATTAAAATTTTGCATCCAACGAGTACTTCCACTTGAAATTTGAGTAAAACCTTAGGGAGATAAGTTTAAATACAAGTTGAAAAAGTGGTTTTATTATTTTATTATTTTTTAATCTTTTTGACTTTTTTACTCCAAAAATGGTGAATCATCCCCATGGTTGACATCATTATCTTGAATCCTATTGGTTCTTATAAATTCTATTTTGGTTGTACATTTTTCTTAGGAGGTCCATTTTAGACCTCAAAAGTTCTTTAATGTCTTGTTTGTGGGGATTTTGTACTCGATATTTAGACATAGTTAAGGAAGACGAGAACAAGTTATGCATCCTTCTCTCCTCTTCCGAAACCAAAACCTTACACTCCAAGAAATTTGAACACTCTTGTGTACCGGTCCCAACTCCCATCCATTCAAAATTTCAGTGATTGGTGCTCATAAGTCAATAGGTATCATAGAGGTATAAGAAATTTTGAGAATTGGAATTTGAAATTAGAAGTCCTTCTGATAGGTTGCAGATGTATCACACACATTAAAGCTGATGTGGAAAAATTTGCATCAGCCATCAAATATGTCCTGGAACACCAAATACGTCCTACAAGACGTCAAATTCCAAGCTTTCCTGTACAAATACCAATGTAGCATGCAAT
Organism: Pinus albicaulis; assembly: GCA_034641835.2. Lineage (NCBI taxonomy): Eukaryota > Viridiplantae > Streptophyta > Pinopsida > Pinales > Pinaceae > Pinus > Pinus albicaulis. Next base: position 429,760,768 of record CM076583.1, read on the forward strand.
GGATCGTCGAGCCATGGAAGCGTTTCCCCTACACCGTCGTTTCTTTGCCCCTAAAAAACTAACAAAAAGGAGGAGCAGACGACTAGGAGAGAAGAAAACTAACATTCATTACTTTGGAGTTATTGACGTTGTTTCATTTTGTTTTGAACCTGGTTCTAAATATGAATGCAAGATGAGTTGGGATCAAAGGTTAGAACCGCTACTTTGGATGTCAATGGGATTGGAGAAACTATGATTCTGCCCCACCGATTTATCATCACAACATTAGTGCGATATAGGTTATGGCCTGCTAGTGACTCAAACTATAGAGCATGTTGCCTTGATCATTCTTGGTATTCAAATAGTTGAATGGATTGATTCTAAAAAAATGGATATGACTTATTATTTTCCATATGCTGAGAGTGCTTATGACTTTCCTTAAGGAGATAGCCCACTCTTTTAGAATGTTGTGTCGGCGATTGGTGCATTTGGTTGATTTGAGCCATCTCATCCGCACTCTCCCAAGGACTTACCTCATGTTGGTGTTGGGTGTTGAAACCCATCTTTTATCCTCTCTGTGTTTTTAGTCCGAGTACATAAAAGCTTTAGCCTATTGCTAGGCATGTTCATTTGGAACCTATTAATGGGTGAGTCTATCTCTCCTATCTATGTGAGTCATTGGAAAATGCCATTTAAAAAATAAATAAAACATCACTTTTGAAGTGAAGTTGGGTTCTAAATCGATAAAAAAAGAGTGTTTGTGGATAGCCAAAATGTAAATAGACTCAATTTATCTCAATACTTGCCCTATAAGCACTCTCTTTACTATAAGAAGGAGCTAGAGAAGTATGAGGGGATGGAATAATAACCTTCCCTTTTTTATACGCATTGAGTCAACACGTTTACTATAGCTAGATTAGAGTTATTGAAACCACATGGTGCATACTACTTGTAAATTGGAAACACCCACCTTTTCCTTTTTCAAATGCGATTGTCGTAATGATTCTCCTTGATCCTATCACATATTTTTTCATTTCTGTGTAATTATGAATACATGCATCCACATGTGGAGCCTGATTTTCTATTACCATGACATCCCTGTATTGAAAAGAAAAAAACAATGTATTTGTATTATAAACCTGTTTTTCTACCAAATGGAAAAAGAAAAAATACACCAATAATAAATGAATGCATGAACCTGTTTTTGTTTTTCTTGGTTGTTGTGTATTGATAGTTTGGAATTTTTCTTTGTAATTTAAAAATGAATTTAACATAATTGACCACTTTCATCACCGTAATTTACGGGAGCCCTTAGAAATTGAAAAAATACCCATCAACTTTAATAGAGATGATAGATGGAGTATTAACAGGAGTTGTATCCCTACCCTATATTCCTAGTCTCTGGTTTAGTTCTTTGGTTTCATCCCTCTTCCCCTGTTCTCATTGTAATTGATTTTATTATCAAATATAATTTTCTGTCTTTATATTCATGACCTTATATTACGAATTTTAAACCATAATTATATTAAATAAAATTATAAAAAAAATATTTGTCCTTTGACTTATTTCCTCTCCTTTATATAAATAAAATATTTTAAATCATAAAATAATAATAATAATAACAAATTCCTTTTTAAATAAATTATAATTTAAAATTAGCAAATATGATAAAATAAAATAAAACTTAACCTATTTTTTAAAATTAAAAATATATATATATATATATTAATTTTCCCTAGCTATTAGGTTCCAATGACTAGTTTGACAGTATTTTCATTTATTTATGCTTAATGAATGGATCTGATCTCTCATATCCTTTTAAAGATGAACCACATTGTTTGCTTACATTGGTTGGTTAGAAACTCGTAGACAAAAAATTATCTCATGTGATTTGAATCTAAAGATCTCTGAAAAATAGCTATGGAGCAAAGAAGCCAGATTTCAAATAAAAAAATTAGTATTTTGTAAAATTTATAACAATATATTATTAATATGGTAAATTCAAACTTATATTCACACTTGGAGATAAATTTAAACTTTTGGAAAATTTATATTTCAAACTTATAGTTCTTAAAATATATATAAATATAATTCAAACTTGTTTTATATATATATATAGATTTAATTTATTTTATTGAAAATTTTATAGAAATACCATATTCTATAAATTCAAACTTATGATTTTAAAAAATATATTATATTTCATAGATTATGATTTTTCCTCCAATTTTTTTTTCCATAATTCTTTAATTAAATTTATTTTTGTGGTTCCTTTTTCCTTATTTCTAGGATTACATTTCTTATAAATTTATTAATACATTCTTCCTTTAATATACATTTATTTACTATTGATACATAAACAAATATTTATGAATCTATTTGGTTATTTTGATTTTTTTAAAAATTTTTTTTATCAACTTTTAATTCCCAATATATATTATTTTTCTTATTATTCATAAATTTTTACTTTTATTTGAAATTCAATTTATAATTTTTAACCTATTTTATTATTTATGAGTATATTTTATTATTTTGATTATTTTTCTTAGTTTCACCAATTTTTAACTCCTCGTTCATATATAGTTTTTATTTTTATTTGAAATTCATTTTATTATTTTTAATTTTTATTATATATATATATATATATATATATATATATATATGGATAATTCGTTTTTAAAAGTTTTGAATAATTTTTTTTGGCATCTTTACATTATATATTTGTAGTTTTAGATCAAACTTTTCATTTTAATTTTTATGTTGAACCATATAATGTGGCTTAAAATATGTTGATCATAAAAATATCTATGCAATTTTTTAGGAAAATAATTTTATAAACATTATGAATCACAAAAACTTAAAAGAAATACTCGTAAAAATATCTATTTTTTCCCTACATATACACTGTGGTCTGGTGTGATGTGTGATTTTCTTAATTATTTTAAGCTTTCTCGATTGTGATACATCATGATGGTCACGTATAAATCTATTTTCATTGTTTGGGTGAGCTCAAGGGAAGTAATTAAAGTTTAAGTTGAGTGAGTGTTGAATAGGAATTTTTGTGATGACAATGACTATGATTATGGAATTTTGTTAGAAGTGGAGATCTAAGGGAAATTGGTTGGAAAATTTAGTATTACATAATTATAAAAGAATTTGGTTGGAAATGGAAATATGTTGGAAAATATAGTTTTACATCATTATGGAAAAATTATTTGGTTGGCTTGGATTTGACTATCACATTGAAATTTTGTATACTAGACTTGGAGCTGTGACCATGCCACACTGGTGGATGTCTACTCATGTGTTTTTTGATCAAAATACGGAGTTGTCTTTAGTGCGACTTTTTGAAGTTTCAGGTGCTGGAATCCGGTGAAAAATTTTGACATAAAATCTTGATTTTTGTTATTTCAACTGGTTTTTTGACTCTATATATGGATTCAACACCCTCAAAAACCTTTAGGGCACTTCGATTGTGCAAAGTTAGCAATCAAAGAGAAATTACACCATAAAAAGTCACCGTAAAAACCTTCAAAAAGTTACACTAAAGACTACTCGTAAAAATACATGCAAGCGGCCAGGTATCTATCTACCTCTATCTCTTCCAAGTATCTATCTACCTCTATCTCTTTGCCATTATCCTCAGTGACTCACACAAAGAATTTCTCTTTGCTTTTGAAATAACACATATTATAGTTTTGGAAAACACGTCATCAAAAGTGACACATTCGTACATATGTTTGTTAAAATATTATAAAATAAAGCCTCATTTTCATAAAAAAACACGTGACAGTGCCCCACATGAATTGTTAAAATGGAAGAGTCAAAGTTAAAAGCCATATTTATGTAAAATAAATAACTTGGTGGAAATGAGACTTTTTGGAAATGTTTCCCGCAATTAAAATATAAAGTGATTTGATTTTTTGTTGTGTAATTGAGTTTAGTAAAATTGATGATTAATTATATAATTTTAACAAATATGAAAGCAAATACTCGTGTTATTTTTTATTTTTTTTTTAAATATCAAATAGTAAATTTTCATTACAATAATTTAATGAATAATCTAAATTTTCAATATGGAAAATGATATATATAAATTTATTATAAGTTAAATGGTTGAGAATTAGTGGCATATTTAATCTAAATTTTCAATATGGAAAATGATATATATAAATTTATTATAAGTTAAATGGTTGAGAATTAGTGGCATATTTTTTTAACTATGACTAATCTTACTAGAGCCCAAAAAAAAAAATATATGATCTTTAATAACTAATAATTTATATTTTAATTATAGATTTTATTGGAGAGTTTGGGAAACCTTATGTAAATGCATTTAATAGTAGGTTCTGTTCATGGTGAGAAGATCTCCCCAAATCTTTCATGCCTTCAGTGTACCTTTACACCTTTATAGGAAATTTCTAGTCTATACCCATAATTGGCTATTACCAATTGTAGAAAATAGATGAAAATGAATAAGATAGTTTCAGTTTTCTTAGACGAGATTTTGCATACATTTTCGATATCTGAATAAAGGTCACATTGTTAGTCTACTCAATGCAGTTTCCAGTTAGAGATGTTGGCCTCGTTACATAAAAGAATGACGAGGTAGACTCTCATAGAGCATCCAACTAAATATAATGGCTATCTCTCTACCTAGATATGAGGGTCATAAACTGGTTTCGCCATTCAAACCGCAAATGGATACAATAGAAACTTGAGCTTCCTAGATTCATAGTGACAAAGCCACAACTCCCAAGAAGAAAATTACTTTTTTTTTTCCCTTCAAGCTTGGTATTCTTGAAAAGGACTCCAGCGACTTGGAACTTTGGTCTTCGTATGGACGAATTTCTTCCTCCTCGGAGGCTTGGCTGTAACTTTAGGAAAGTTAGAATTCTAGTTCGTGAGCATAATATTGTTGAAAAAAGGTTCTCACATCTTCAGCTGAAGCCAAGAGCTCAGGTGGCAACAAAAGAGACATTATATCTTTGGCAGCGCTCAGAGAGACTGTTAAACAAATAAGTCATAGGTTCTATATTATAAATGGAAACAACTTTGTTTTAGACTAATTTTAATATAGTTTAGATATGAAAATACCAAAAGCCCAAACATCAATATTCCAGAAAAAAATTATGGTGTTAGTAATCATGGTTTATTAAAGAGGACTTGGTCGGTGCCTAAGGTTCAAATGGTGAATTATATTAGGTTGTTGGAAAGGCAGAGGACGAAAAGCATAAAATTTCACACACAAACAATATGAGATGTTTCTCTTATATTGATCACACAAACTTAACTTGATTACAATGAACTTGATGAGGGGTATTTATACCTTTTAACTGGCGACTCAATTGATGCTCACTTCAACATGCAAACACACACTACATTTAAACTTTCCAAATATAATATTGAACTCAAACTGGCAGTCACTTAACTCAAATTAGTTGACATTCTGAATCTATATTGATTTGAATGTGGGATTAATTATATATTTTTAACACTCCCCCTTAATTATGGCTGCTAAACTAAGACATGACTCATCACGACCCAGACAACTCTGGTGGTCAAAGTCTCATCCGAGCTTACAACACTTAAGTTTTCTCTATGAAACTCAAATACTTATTTTTCTAATGGTGTAGTGAATATACCGTCCAATTGATCAATAAATTTACAAGGTGTAACGAATAAGGTTCATATACTCAAAGGAATGCTCTGATATCAATGTTAGGAACAAAGTTTTTAATCTCAGAGGAATGCTCTTATACCAATGTTATGAACAATGTTTGTAATTAAGTTAAATACTCAAATTACTTATATGAAGATCTCCATTCAAGATACATGAATATATATATTATAATTTACTAATGATAATATGGTACAAATGAGGGTGAGGGCATGCTTATATACCCTAGGCAGGTGTCCCTTTAGGAATGGTCATTTCCTTATGGACATACCTCATCATTAATTAATTAATAATTAATCATTATTTGTGATGTAGTATTATTATTTATATCTATATTTTGTTCATAATATTGCCTTCCTCCTTAAAAAAATTTGTTCTCGAAGCTTGATGATGAAAAGGCTTGATATCTTTTTCTATTTCGTATGTCCGCTCATTTCATACTATCATCTTTGTTGATAAAAGTCGACATGATCCTTTGAGTGATAAATAAAACTTCCGAACTAAAAAGGGATCAAACCATCCTAAATTAATCTTCTATGAAACTTGGAAATTATTTGATAGTTAGGACACTTTGTTATTGTTAGTCAGGATTGCACTGAAATATTATTCTTCAGAACATGAGTTTTTTGTTTCTGTTTTGAGTGGTATAGATATGCACACTAATTTGGATGTATGCTCTTGTGGTTCGGATGTCAATAAGGAGTACTAGTGATTTGATTTTCTCTTATCATTTGTTTCGAAATTTCCTGATTGACTCTAGGTGTCGATGTTGAGTTGGTTACTGAATCATCACTTGGAATTTTCATCATTTGAACTACAACATCTGAATACTTTTTTCCTTCAACTAGTGTCCTGTTTTTGAGTTTTGATATTGACTCGATCAGTGTTCATATATTTTTCTTCAACGTGTACTGAAGACTATGACACTTATTTCGTAATAAATTCTTCTAATTTTTTGTTTAATGATATCATTTTTAAGTTTCTTAATTTGAGTTATTAATTTCTCGCTATGGTCCTTAAGACGAGTAATTTCTTTGCTTTTGTCAGTGGTGATTTTGTCAAATTCCCTTTGCATATTTTGTATCACTTTTTTACTTTCTTGGCGTCACTGAATCCGGCTTCAAGGTAACATCCTGTAGCGTTATTTTTTTCTTTTTGTGTGAAAAGTTCAAAAATTTCCTTTTCATATTTAGGATAGAGGACCCTATAGTTTCCATCCAAAGTGAGCCCAAAATAATGTCACTATCATCAAAAAATAAGGTTCTCACGGTTAATTGCGAAATAAAAGTATAATCCCCAATACTTAGTTGTCGATTTCTTATGTCATATTGTTTGTCACTTGTGCAAACAAAATTCGTTTCAATTATATTATATGTGAAATGAAAATCAAGATTTTTGAAAGTAAGTTTAGGATATATTTAGTATGGATATGAGATAGAGTGGTATCAGAGTTTATTTTCATGCTAGGAAAAAGAAAAAGAAAAATAAAATTTTGGTTACCTCGTAACCTCTCTGAATCATTGAGGGAATTGGGTATGTGACAAAGTGGTATTAGAGCTTATTGTCGAGCTCATGAGGAAGAAAAAAATTGCATAACCCTTATCATTAATCAAACATTAAGGCATTAGGTATGTTACATTGACCTCCAGAACATAAATATCACCTTGATATATCTTGATGTCACCCTTCAATTCCATTTTTAATAGGGACTATGAATGGTTCATGAAAATCAAATTGGGTTGATCCTTTTTGGGTTATCTCTAAGACTCCCCCTCTAGTTCTTCCCCAATATTCCTATGTCCCTTCTTATAAAAATTCCATGTTAAAACCTACAATTTCTTTGAGTAGCCCAAGATTATTGGTTAGGATGCCATTAGGAGGCTCACATTACAATTTATATCTATGAATTGTTCCTCTAACTATGTAAACATATCCTATGTGAGATCATGAGGATTATTTGTGGATTCGTTGGCCATTTTTGGGGTTTTATGACACCTAATTTATCCAATCTAGATCCCATGTAAATCCCCACAATATACGAAATGCAAATTTCTCTTGTACCAACATTATCCATAATCTTCTATGGATATTCCACTAGATATTTAAACATAAAGGATCTAATTAAACGATGCTTAATTAGGTTTAATTTCTCCTAATATTTCTAGATTCATTAATGACGATCCTATTCTTATGCATGCAATAGATAAAATATGAAAAAAATATAGAACAATGATATAAAACTTACAAATCACAAATTAACACAACATATAACCTACGAAACCTTTTTGGGAGAAAACCCAACTAGAAGGTGGGGTCACTCTACTCTCTTTTGTTTTAATGGAAATGGATGCAAGTAAGAAGAAGTGAGGCATGTCCCTCGTGGGATTCCACAATGCACAAATCATCTCATTTTACTCTCTCCCTATTCAATTTTAGTTAATATGATCATCTGTGGAACAGAATGAACTTAAATAGAATGGAATCCCTTTTCCTCCTACTAGCATGGTTATAACATAGTCTGATAGTCAACTAGTGGTTAAGTTTGACTTCTTAGAAACTTAATTAGAGTTACAATATTGAATATTCTAGAGACTAATTCATCATTATCACCTTGCTATCCCATTTTCCATGAGCACTAAGTGTTGACATGGCATCCTCTAAAATTATGATGGTCAAAATAGGAAGGTCAAATTCCGAGTGGCGTAAATGTTGCATATAGACTTCAATCAAGATGATTCTTATGTTGTTGGAAAGGTATCTATGTGTAGAATAATGTTAGATGGTGCAATGTTAAATGCCCCCCTCTCCCCCGCCTCCACCGAAAAAAAAAAATAATCTCAAACTTATTTGGTAAGGTTTCAAACCTCAATTCACCAAATTGGGACCCACTTATAAAAATAGTCATGTGAGCCAATTCCTTCACTTTTTATACTCTAAAAGCATCAAGATTGATGACAAAAAATATAATAATCTAATATGGATTAAAATATGTGTACTAACATCATAAAGAAGGGAAACCACTCAGCTAATGATCATTGATGAAAATCACTATTGAGCACAAGGTCGCCTATCCATAACAATAATAGGGACAAGGTGCTACTCTAAGTATAACTATTAGGGAAATTCTTTGTAGTTGATGAGAATAGTCCTTCCAATAAGAAGTAAAAAGGGACCCTATACAATAATAAAAGTACATGAAAAACATACTTTTTTATACTAAAACATAACTTACAAATGAAAATGACTAATATAATAAATCAAGATAAAACTATGTGATGGCCTAGATATATCTAACTTCCCTTGAACATGAGCATGACACTGGTGGCTTGGGAAGTAGATACTCAGGAATGAACTATGATATAGGATTATGATACACAATTCAAAAGACTCCTCATATGATTGTAAGAGTGGTGAATTGGAGAGAAAAACTCAAAAACAAGGTCCATATTTGATCTGTAAACTACCATGGATATTCCACTAGACAGTTCGTCACAAAAAATATGATAAATTATACTCCAAAATCTGAAATCTAGGCTATTAGGGTTTATTTCTCTTTAGATTGATGGATCTTTAAATCACTGTTTATTGTGTGCGCATGAAAATTAAAATTTGTACTCAAAATAGAGAAAAACAAAATAAAAAATCACAAGTCACATTTGAAACAACATGTATCTTGGGAAACACTTTCAGGATAAAACCCAGCTAGAAGGTGAGGTCACTATGCTCTCTTTCTCTAATAGAAAACTTTTTTGAGTACACTGAAGTAAATATTATGGCTCCTGGGATACTACAGTGCACAAATTCTCTCCACGTGCTCTCTACTTATCCCTCTCAATTATTATACTCCTCTATGGAACAAGATACACTTGAAAAGAATTGAACCCATTTTCCTCCTAGTGGCTTGATTGTAAAATAACCCGATAACCTAGTCGTGGTTAGGTTTGACTCCCTCAACTCTTAACCAGAGTTACAAATGGACTCTTCTATAATATTCTTCATCATGATCGCATGGATAGACCTTTTTCCATGAATAATGGGGGATAATGTGGCATCCTCTCGGGTTATGGTGGTTATAACATGACTGTCAACTTCTTAGTGGCATAAATTTTACATAAAAATACATTTATGAACTTATCATGAAAGCTTCATGACCTACCCATATCACCCAGGTACATGAAAAAATTGCAAAGTGGAAATTTTATCTTGAGCAAAGAGAAAATAAAGCCAATGAGGTATCTTCTAAATCTATAAAGAATATTTATGCGAAATATTTTTGTATTTATTTTCTTTGATATTTTCAGATATCATTTAGAAAGAAGTGGAAACTATTGCTTCTTTCTAAAAGTATTTTCTAATTAATGAAATTTTATACTCATTATGGGTTGAAATTTTTGTAAAGGAAATAAATATTATTATCATTCTAGAATATACTTTAAAGAAGACCAGATTTTGATGAATCAAAACATGTGCAAATAGATGTTTACATGCATTACATTTATGTAAGATGTATGCATTATTTATTTGTCATTAATTTGTGAAAAAAAATCTTTCTATAATCTATTTTTTATTATTTATGACTTTACGGGTAGAAGATAGGGACAAGTCTTCTTTTTAAGTGATTCATCACTTGTTGTAAACATTTTTTTTTTTTGCCTTTAAACAATTATTGATGAAAAATAAATCTTCTTTCTTTTGCCAATTTAATTTATGTTCCTATAAGATAGACAAATAAATAGATAGATAAATTATATTTTGATTTATTTTATCTTAATAATTTAATATTTATTTAAGTAACTAATTAACCTTGTAATTAACATTAAGCAGAGTTTTCTCTTTCCTTTTACTTATTAGGAATTTGCATTCATAATTTTGAGCACTTTCATAATCTTGAGTACTTTCCATGGGAGACAACATAAGATGGTTTCAGTTAAGATGTTCATGTTGTAATATTTTTATGTAAGCTTTCCTTTTTTTAATTCTTAATGAATTTTTATTTTTTGTGTTTGTTTTTCTATTTTTTAATTTTTAATTTATTAGTTTTTAAAATTTAAACTTGTGATTTTATTAAAATTTTAAAAGTAATTATTAATGTATTAAAGTTTAAATTTATAATTTGAATAAAGTTTGAAATATTATGTTTAAAGCCAATTTTTTTAATTACAAGAAAATCACTTAGTTTATATTTATTTAAATATTTATAATTAATTAGTAAGATTTTTTTTATTAATTGAATTGTGACTTCTGAATTACTACACATTTATGAAAGATGTACACTTCATTGACACTTTGAACAATAAATGTTTCTATTTTTATTTTTAAATTTTTCATAATAATATTCTTTGATTAATTTATATAGAGAGAGTGTGCTTTTTTAATTGTTATTTTTAATGAATTATTAAATCTAAATGCATGGTTCAAATGAATGATTCAATTTAATTTAATTAAAGATTTTTTAGTGTGTTTCTTTTTAATTGCATAAATTAAAATCTTGGAAATTTATTTTATGGATGAGAAAGATACCTTCATTTCCATTTTTACTATTTTAAAGGCATGACTTAACATCCTTCTTAGGGTACAAAGAGAAAGAAATAATGTTACTTGGTTTAGAGGTATTTACATGGTTTTAATGTGTATTATTTATTTTTATTTTCTTTTCCTTCAAGTTATAAATATTTTCTTCTATTTACTTCTTTCATTACTTGGTAATTTGTTAAAAATAATATTTATAAATATTTCATTTACTAAACATGAAATCATTAACCTCTTACCTTCAAATTAACCTTCTATACTAAACATTACAAGAATAAATTTCAAATTATTTTCAAATAAAATATTTACAAATATTTCATTAATTTCATGATTTACAAAAATATAATCCACTAAATATTTCCTGATTTACAAAAATACAATCTATTCACCATTCCATTCTAAAATTGAGATGAGTAAAAACTTTATATCTTACTCCCCTATCTACCTCTATGAGATTTAAGCAAGATATTATTACCTCTCTCTAAGGACAATGGGGGAGACTGACTCTATGTATATTTGGGTTACTAAAACCATAAGTATTTAACATTTCTATACTGTGCAGGTCTAATTAAGAAATATCAACCTCTCTTTCCCTGCTATTGGACTCGCAAAGCGAAAGACTCTGGATGATGAGAAAAATATCATTTCAAATCATATTACGACTTTTGCAACTAGGAAAGTATATAATAAGTAAAAATATTAGAATACACCGTGACATACATCAAGTGTGTTATAAACAATCTAAAGCCACTGAAAGTTGACCAGTAACGATAGCATAAAATTAAATATAAAATTATTGAATGACTCCACGATTGTGCTGCCCAATACTATCGTTGGGCTGGAAATTTCTCTCACCCTGTCGAGGAAATTTAAAACTAATCTGTTTCATCTCCCATTTATTGTTGCCTGAAGATATATCAAATCGGAGTCTGAGTTTGCGTTTCTTATGCCTGGTAATATCACCGGCAACGCATTGACACAGCATTTGTCCGGATCTTATCAAGAATCTACCCAGAAAAATACATTCTCCCGAATGTGAATATGAGTTTGCGTTTTAATATTCTCAGAAACCCACAAAAGGACTCTCGTAATATCTTCACTGAATGTCCGGATTTTAGTTGAATTTTGAGTCGTAGTCCAACAGTATTCGACTACCCAGCAAACGGGTTTTCGAATAGTGGCATATGCCGTTATGGACAATTTAGATACCGTCAGAATGCTCCACGGATTTCTGCAAGTGGCAATTGTAAGTAATGGGAATTTCTCTCAAGAGACAGTTTGAGAGAGAGGTTCTTCAGAGCACCAGAAAAGCAGCACATAGGACAGTAGTGGACTGTAGGGAGAGCAGCACAGAGGACAGGGACAGTGGGCAGAGCAGCAAGGGCAGAGCAGCTAGTTTTCAGTGGACAATGGGCAGAGCAGCAAGGACAGAGCAACAAGTTTTCAGTGGTCAGACCAACGGATATTGAAGAGTTAAGCATAAAACAAAGGGTCAGTTTTGGGCAGAGATTTTGATTTCCCTTAATATCATCATGATAATGGGACAAAAAACTTTAGAACCCGTGGAAACAAATGATATAGGGCAAGTGAAAATTGACTCATCAACGAAAACTGGGAAGTGGGTTTGGGTCAATGCCAAACAATATCAGGGCATTTTAAAAAGGAGACTAGCTCGTCTAAAATGGGATCAGACAAGGAAAAAAAGGTCTCAAAGGGAGAGTATTGTTCGCAAGAAACAACATTCAAACAAGTCTTCTTCGCAAACATGTGGCAACAAGTCCAAAGGAAAAGAAAAAGTTAGTGATGATTATGCTTTATATAGTCCCACATCCACACCTCTCACTTGGTCATCTAATCTTTATGTGAAAGAACTCCTAAATGTAAAAGAAAGGTTGGAAGTAGTAGAGGCTAAAGAGCTGGAAAGAGATTGTACAATCCATATAATAACCGCTGAAAATCAGGCTTTAGCAGAAAGCAACAAAGTTCTGAAGGAACAAGTGTCATTACTGCAGGAAGCTCTACGAATAGGGAAAACAGAATGGCAACGCATGAAAGCAGAGGTGCAAAACTTGAAGAAATTTGCAGTGGAGAATACAGAGGTGATGAATGCAAAGCCATCTCAGGATAAGGGGAAAGCAGTTGCTCAAATAGACAACAAGGAAGAAACATCAACATAAGGGAGAAAAGGAGATTCCACAAAACTTTCCAAAACTTGGGCTCAAGTTATTAGCAATTCTGCTAAGAGGGAAGGAGAAACAAACATTCAGGTTAACAACATGCAAGATAGAGAAAGCAAGGAAAGACTGGATAGAGCAACAAACATAATTATTAAAGGGGTGAAGGAGTATGGGAAAAATGAATGTACTCTTGACCTTGCAAGAGACTTCTTGAAAGACAAGCTCCAATGGCAAGGACAAATATGTCAAGCATGGAGAGTAGGTAAGCCTAACGGTGAGAGAGCCAGGCCCATAAAAGTCATCATGCCCAACTTGCGTGATAAAGATATCATTCTAAGCAAGAAACAACTCTTAAGGGGTTCTCGGTTTTTTCTAGAAGAAGATTTAACTGTAAGACAACAAGAGGAAAGGAGAGATGAAATGACAAAAGTTAGGGCAGCAAGAGATGAGGGAAAAAGAACATGGATTTATAAAGGTAAAGCCGTGATTGCGCAATTTGGACCTCCTTCCAAAGCAAGGCAGCAAAATGATAACAAAGAAGAGGCAGCAAACTCTTTAGCGAGAAATGAGGAAGCAAGGTCATTATGGGAAAGCAGGGACAAAGACTCAACTGTGAGTCTTGCATGTCAAAACAAATAGCAATCAAGTCTTACCCAAGTTTCCTTAAGATTAGTTTGTTGGAACTGTAGGGGTTACCCATGGAGACGAGGACCTGGGTTAGGGCCTATTGCGGAAGGTAGAGACATAATTTGCCTCATAGAAACACATGAGCATGAAGGGTGCAAGACACCTTTGTTTGAAGGGTATTGGAAGATAGAAGTGTGGAACAAGGTAGTAGGGAATGGAAAAGGGCACGGGGGTATCATGGTATTAGTAAGAGAAAAAGAAGGTCGTTTCATTCAGCTAGAAAAAGAAGACCCAAATAAGCAATTTGTGTGGCTTAAAATATCAGAAAATGGAAATCACATTAGAATTGCAGCATGCTATTTTGCGCCGCAAGTTTCAAAAATCTACAAAAGTAGAGGGCATGATCACAAAGATCCCTTTGCAGCCCTAAAAACAGATATTGCAATATATTCTCAGCTAGGTGAAGTCCTTACAGTGGGGGATTTCAATGCTAGAACTGCAAGTGAACAAGCTAGCATTCTTTGTTGTAAAGAAGAAAGTGACCCTATCTGGCTTATAGAAGAGAGTAATCATCAGTGGGAACGAATTTCAGAGGATAAAGGCTGCAATCTCTTTGGAGAACAATTGCTTATGCTATGTGGGGCTTTCGATTTAGTCATTTGTAATGGTTTGACTAGATGGGAAAAGTCCGGTAATTTCACTTGCAATACTTACAATGGAGCAAGTGTAGTAGATTATGTAATTTGCTCGCATAGTTTGTGTGAGAAAATGGAAGAAGTGTTGATTGGAGATCAAATTTGGGACTTAAAATCAGATCACAAGCCAATCTATTTAAGTTTCTCTTGGACCGGAAAAAAGCAATTAGGGTCGAAAAATCAGTGTGTTCAACAAAACCCCCCAAAGGGCAGAATTCTTTTGAATCCAGAGAATTGTAATACCTTCAAAATAATGCTAGAGAGGCTCTTCAAGAAGGAGGAAATCCCATCTCATGGCCTTCATAGTCACAGATTAACACATTTAATTCAAAGCGCACTTGCGGAGTGCAAAAGAGCAAAAATTAAGAAGTCTGAAACAAATTGTTTTTCGGTTAATGCTTGGTTTGACGAGGAATGCAAAAAGGAAAGGAGAAGGTGGAAGGAATCAGACATGGATAACATAAAGCTCAAAGCTTACAAGCAGATAGTAAAAAAGAAAAAAGCCGATTTCATGGTTTCAAGGAGAGAAGAACTAATCTTTCTCGGGAAAAATAACCCCAAATTATTTTGGAAGGAGCTCCAATCGAAAAAGGTGCAAACTGAAAACAACATTACAGCTTCTAAATGGTTTGACTATGCAAGACAACTCTATGCGCAGGATCCCAAGGTTGAGCCTCCTCCCTTGGTCAACACAGACACAAAACTCTTCACGGTGCAAGAGGTAGAGATGGGTATCAAGAAGTTGGGCGTTGGAAAAGCAAAAGACTTAGATGAACTCCAAGCAGAGTATCTAAAGTGGGGCTTAAAAATTCTTTCACCTCACGTCACAAAAATTTTCAACAACATCTTACAGCAGGGGTTCCCCACAGATTGGACAACTAGTATGGCAATACCTCTTTTCAAGAGTGGTGACGTCAATAATCCCTCCAATTATAGAACCATAATGATAAACCCCTTGTTTACAAAGTTATTTGGAAGCATGTTAGAAAATAAAATCAGCAATTGGGCAGAAGAAAGTGATAAACGTGCTAAAGGGCAAGCAGGTTTTAGACCTAAACATTCAACAGTTGATCATTGTATAACTTTAAGGCACATCATTGAAAAAGTTTGGGAAAAAAAGGAAGAAGTTTTCTGTTGTTTTGTTGATTTCAGAAAAGCCTTTGACACGGTTCCTAGGGATAAGCTTTGGGGCAGAATGGAGGAACTCGGGGTTCCCAAGCATTTGAGAGCAGCTGTGCATAGGTTGTATGAAGAGGTGAAAGTCAAAATCAGAACTTCAGCTGGCATTTCTGAAAGTTTCAGAAGCGATATCGGGGTCAAGCAAGGTTGCCCATTGTCTCCTACCCTTTTTGGGTTATATATTGACAAGCTTGAAGAGTGGCTAAATTCGCAAGGGGGTGACGGTATCCATTTGGGCAAGTTCGTTATCAAGCTTCTTTTGTATGCAGATGACCTTATATTGATTGCTAAATTGGCTCTTGGTTTGCAAGAGCATTTACGTTCCCTTGAGCATTTTTGTAGAAGGGTTGGGATGCAAGTCAATATTAGCAAAACGAAAGTAGTGGTTTTCTCTAACAAAAGAAAGCATAACCAACATAAGTTCTATTTTGAAGGCAACATTCTGGAAGAAGTTGCGGACTACAAATACCTCGGAATTGACTTCAACAGAAATTTAAGTTGGGATGGTTGTAGAAAGAAAAGAACTTTAGGGGGTTGGAAAGCATTTTATGCTCTTCAAAACAGGTGTAGAGAGGCAGAGCTGTGGGACTGGAAAACCACTCTAACTCTTTTTGGGCTTCTAGTGATTCCAGTGATTCTCTACGGTTGTGAACTGTGGGCCAGCAGCACAACCAAGATGCAGTGGAAACAAATTGAGAAAATTCAGAAACGTTTGATTACAAACAAAGTCAAAATTAAAAGTGCAGTTCCTTATGCTATCCTGTTAAGTGAAACAGGGGCTGCTCCTATTGAAGCAATTGCTATGGTGCGAGTCATAAGGTATCTGAAAAAAATTGAGCAAATGGAAGAGGGTAGATGGCCTAAGGTGGTGTTTAATGACAGATTGTGCAAAAGACAAAAGACTTGGATGCGGCAAAATAACAAATGGTTTAGTAAATGGGGTATTTGCTTGAACATGTGTCCTACAAACAGTAAAGAGATAAAAACTTTTGTTATGGATAAATTCCACGAACATACTTGGAAGAAAGAGCTAGAGAGAAAGAAGAAGTACAACATAGAAGAGTTTAACCCCACGCATAACCATCAACAAAAGGCATACATAGGGGCTAATATTTCTTGGAGATCTAAAATTCTTATTGCTCAATTAAGGACTAATTCTCATCAACTCCGTTGTGAAACAGGGCGCTGGAAAAGGCCAAAAGAAATGTGGGAAGAAAGAGTATGTATTTTTTGCTCCTCCGGAAAAGTGGAAACAGAAAAACATTTCATTCTAGAATGTGAGGCCTTCAAAGACACCAGGGAAAACTATGCAGGTATTCTGGCAGCTAATTCTTGGAATAAGCTATTCAGCGAAGAGTTTGTTGATAAGCTGGGAGCGGTCATTGTAAAACTTCACAGGAAAAGGGCCGAATACAAAAGTCAGATAGAGAAGCAATCTGTCCCATAGGCTATTTTTAGCCTCGTGGACATTAAAAATTCTTTCTTTCTTTCTTTCTTTCTTTTGTTTTGATCATGCTTTCGATTCAGTGCCAAATCAGAAAATTCTCTGACCTTGTTGAGGAAATTTAAAAGTACTCTGTTTCACTTTTGTTTTGATCATGCTTTCGATTCAGTGCCAAATCATATAACTACACCGTGAGGGATATCTATTTTAGAATCGTTTTTTCTTAATTTTAATATAATTTTTTTAAAAAGTTCGCTAAAACTATATTTTCATCAACATGTTTAGATATATTATTTTGATTAGAAAAAGAAATTAAATTTGTGATTAGCACTTTAACAATTAGCATCATCACCATTTAACAAAAACTTCCCAAACGATTTTAAATTAAAAATTAAATTAAAAGATTAAATTTTAACAATAAAAAAATATTCATCATACCAATCGATAATAAAGGATTGAGATTAATTCCAAATCCTAATTTTAACATTTATCAATATTTTATTTATTAACTAACCGACTATCTCAACCCTCAACGATCCTCCATTTACTATCATTCAACCATGTCTGTGGTTCATTACCAACTGTCTCGATGCTCAACCAATTCCATTTACTCTACCCCACTCATTCCACTATGTCGGCCCTGGAACCTGGCAAACAGTGCATTGCCATTGATGTAATATGCCACAACGATATATATATATATATATATATATATATATATATATATATATATATAAGCCTAAATTAAATAAAATATTTGTTTTTGTTTTCTGCTTTTGCAGAGGATAAACCATTAAAAATTTTTGTTTGTGAATTTTGCAGAACTGCGAACTACATACCATCGGCATAGACAGTGACACATTTACAACTCAAAAGAGATCCTCTCGGACTGAAGATTTGTGCTTTCTCTTTTTTCTATAAATAAGATGTATTCCAGTCGTCAGTGTATCTTGCAGAGTCCGTATAGAGACTAGGCATAAACTACATGGCACGATGGTGACCTCACCTCAAACTCTTTGAAAAAAAAATTGTGTTCTAACAGTGTAGGTTCAGGAAGGAAAACCTTTATAATTGTAACATGGCACCAAAGCCATTATAGAATGAGAGACTTCATTATTAGTAGCCATTTTATCTTGTTTTTTATTCATGTTTCTTTGGTAGGTATTGTAGGCACTATAACCACTCTCTAAAATTTTGTCTATGCTTCATTTTGGAGTTTTTTTCCTTTTCATTGGATCTTATCTTGTACTGTCATCAAGTACTCATGCTTTGACTAAGGCTTATTCTTTTAGTCTATGCTTGTGCTTGCTTGTTTTCGCACTTTTCTGATCTTTCTAAGTCATAAGTTAACCTCCTAATTTGGCATTACAACACTTATGGGCTTGCCTCTAGAGGATTTGCCCTGATGACTCAAATTTCGCAGTTTAGACTTACCGTCTATCTTGAGCTAGAAACTGTGCAATCATGTGAGGTAGCCCAACAGCCCAAAACTAAGCACAAGAACTGTACAATCCATCATTGAGCTTAGAAACTACGCAGTCATGGGAGCCAGCCCAACACTGAGCACAAGAACTATGCAATCCATCATTGAGCTCAGAAACTGCACAGTGCACTGAGCCGAAAAGTTGTCTAGTTCCTCAAAATTGCATAGTCTTTCTTGGAAGTGTGCATGGCAAGTTTCCAAAAAAAAAAAGCGAAAAAACAACCTAGAAAATAGGGATCCATTTTTAATTTCCCGAAGGTGGCACATTGCTATTTTTAGAAGTTTTCGCCAAGTGTTGTTTTTTCCGTGATTTTAGTTATGTGTGTCATAAACCCTAATTTTCTCAAATCTATTTAATCGAAGTCCCTAGAGCTCATGATTTGTATATGTAAACTTGAGAGTTTTTGATAAAAAAATGCAAGTGCAATGTTTAGGGTTTTTAAACAATTATGTCAATTACATTAACACATAAACATGTCTTTAAGCTCAGTTTTGCAGAAAATAAAGAAGACATTAGGACCATAACAATATATACAATACAACAAATGATGAAGGAGTTCACCCCTCCAGGGCTACATCTCCCGATCTAGCTTCCAATGTTGGGCCTCTTTCATTATGCTCAAAAATATGTGTTTACATCAAGTTACAGTGCTCATAATGAAAAAACAATGTCTCCAATATATCCAGAACAATTAAAAACCCCTAGTTGAGCTCTTTCTGCACTAAAAAAGGTCGGAGATTGACTGAGCTATGCTCCAGAGAAGTTTTTCCTCCTAACTGTCCTCCAATTTGTACCCACCTGCTAACTGTTCTACAATTTTCCGACTTTTGCGGCCATGTGGTGCGACAATTTTGCCTCATGTCGGCGAGATTCCCGCAGGTTTGGGTACAATTTGTCAAACCCTTAAATTACCGATGTCACCCATGAACCGATGAAATAGCGCCACGTTATGCATTTGAGGTCGTTGGATTCAGGTGGTTAATTGCACTCCCACCAAAAGCTTGATTGTTCATACATGGGGCTCAGTGGAATGGTTCAATTGAAACCCACCGTAGTTACATTTGAAATGCCACGCGCCAAACTCCAAACTTAAATTCAAATCTAAAATTCAATGGCGAGGGTGAAACAACCTTATTTGATCATACTGCTCTTTTTCTTATTTTTTTCACACAACATAGCATCCACTGTGGGGATGTTGGTTTTAGGTTGTTCATTATCATGTTCAGAGGGCGCGTATGGAATTGGTGTCACACATTTCCTAATGCCTCCATACACTCTTTTGAATATCTTTTCATGGAGTAGTTTTGTGCGTTTGACATGTATGATCGTAAATCTTTGTGCAAGAAAATTCTGGATTTGCGAAAAGCACCTGATGAATCTATCCAGGATTTTCATGATCGTTTCATTCACTTTTTCTTTGAATTTCCTGAAGAGGAAGTTGATTGGTCTTTCTTAATACACATATTCTTATATCTTGTTCACATTTCAAATAATCTGCATGAACTTGAATCTTTCCAACCTCTCCCAACATACCTTGGTATTAGAGCTCCTAAATCCACGATTGATGAAGCTGTTGTTCCAAGTGACCCTTCGTCCCCTTCTCATCAAACAAATTTAGTTTCTTAGGTTGAGGTGGGAGAACTTGAGAATTCATACATTGAATGCTACCATCTTCTCCCACCCCACATACTTGTAATTTCAGTGCAGGGTTGGACTACGAATCTGATGGTTACGATGAAGTTTTGTCTCCTTGTCCTCC
The DNA here is from genome assembly GCA_034641835.2 of Pinus albicaulis. Lineage (NCBI taxonomy): Eukaryota > Viridiplantae > Streptophyta > Pinopsida > Pinales > Pinaceae > Pinus > Pinus albicaulis. The sequence goes on from CM076583.1 coordinate 429,781,321, forward strand.
ATCCTTTGGTTCATTTGAGCCTCTGGATTGTGAGTTGTTGTGTTCACTTATTTCGAATATCTCTTTTTATATCCGTGAAGATAAAGTTTTAGATGGAAATGGTGTTGAGCATTCAACCCGCAATATCATTTACGATGTTTATGTGTAGAAGCCCATAGCTGAACAATAATATGCGATGAAGGATGATTATCTTCCTTCCACACCTCTCCTTCATCATCCTGGCATTTTCCACAATTCTGTCATTCTTATTGAATCTTGTGAAAATTTAGTTTTTGGTGATATTAATACTTTCAACCATTCTTAGAACGCATGGGATGTCAGGTTTTCATTCAGATGCAGATAGGACGAATCTCTTATTCTTGATATTCCCAATCTCTCATCTCATCTTTCTGAAAACACAAAGGGAAAAATTTCTCATTTTCCATTGTCCCCTCTTTACAATTCGTTAGATCATGAGGATGCCTTTGTCTTCAATTTTAAACTTCCTGATCATGGTTGTCATGATATTTTCATTGATTCGTTTGATCACGATTCTTATTTTTTCGTTGTTGATCTTTAAAAGCCACCGGTCTTCGATGATCCATTTTCTGATGATTCGGAACTTCTCCAAGTTGTCGAGGCACTTCAACCTAAGATGATGGTTATGTCAGGGTCTCATAGTCTTGAGGTCAGTTCCACTTCTAATCGAAACAATGTTGAATATTTCAAGGCTCCTCATCACTCTACTGTGCACATTGAAAATCAATCTATTTTACAATATTTGCATCATGCATCTGTATTCCACGATCCTATCGCTCAGCCATTGGAGGGATCATACCTGGAGAGCACTGTTTCAAAGCGAAAAATATCTTCTTTCTTTATGTTCGCTCGTTTATGCAGTTCCAAAGTTTGTGATTTCCTATCTTGGAGTTGTAGTGTGTCTAAACGTCACAACACATTCGCAAAAATGTCTTTGATGCGCTTTTATGTCTTACTTTTTTGCGCGCACTTTCAAAATTCGAACATTTTGGTTTGTATCACTTTATATTTTTTGTTTATTATTGTGCTTGTATATCCTTCTTGACATATGTTCCCTCGTTGAGATAGGCCAACCATTATGCCTATAGCGATACTGGAAGTATAATTTCATGTGAGTCTAGCCTATTCACTATTAGGTTAGGATTAGGAGTATATTTTTTATTTTCTTAGTTCTTTTCCTTTATTTTTCTTTTATTTTCTTTCAACTTTGCACCTTTATTTTGTTTGTTTTCATTTTGGTGATAGGATAGCTTCTGCATGAGACCGTGTTTGGCTTCTGGAGAAAGCATAATGAATTCGAAGATGAAGTTATTCTACTATCAATGTGTGGTTATCTTTCTATTCCCTCTCTTGGCGTGAATATTGCATTATTCTAGTTGATGACACTCTTCTAGAAAATATTTTCTTTTTTGAAGAAAACCATAGTGGAACCATGATGCTTGCACCTTTAACTAGTACCACCGTGTCTAATCGATCTTCTTTTATTCGGTTAATCCTTGTAAACTAAGTCGAGTAGAGTAAAGAGGGCAAGAAAACCTTAATAAATATGCCATAGGTATGTATAAATATCCTTATATGAAGGGACAACCTCTTATTCTCTCAATGGATCCCTCTTCCACCCCATGAAATAAATAAGTGCATATTCACAGTGCTATGAAAAAATGAAAAATGAAATAAAGGGGAAAATAAGAGAAATATTTCTTACACATGGAGGTGAAGCAAGAAACTTTGTCGGAGTACTGTCTAGGCTCGTTGGCAGCGAAGAAATGTTTTTTTAGGCCTCCTAGTACTTTCTAGGTCTCCTGGTAGCGGAGCAATACCAAATATGAAAATAAGATTGCCATTTATTTTACTTTTGTGTCTATATACTCCTCATCCCCAATCAAAAAAAACTAGTTTGACTTGGCTAGGTATGTGTCACAACAATGAAGGACTAAGAGAAATGAAGTTTGTGGGTTTGGCAGGACGCTACCTGGAAGAACCTCTTGAGCTGGACTTGGGCTGGTGGATGTCTCTAGAACATACTGTTTAATGGATGGATTGTGGTCATGATGCCAAATGTGATAACCCTTGAAGGAACGGTGCATATTTTCCAGGAGCAGAAGCTCGAAGGGGAGAAGAGGACGTAATCACCCTTACCGTGGTTGGGAGGACTAGAAAAATTTGTAAGGTTTTGGTGAAATTGGAACACAAATAAGTAATTCAGTATATAATAAATTTTTTAAGTGTGGTTACTAGGGAGCATTCACTAGTCTAGAATATTTTTCTCAAGGTGTGATTTAAGATGGGAATGTTGTTTAGTAGTCTGACAATACTTGTTGTAGTAAATATTTTGTATCCTAAATTTGTGCAAGAATGTTATGGTTCAAATATATTAACCTTTTGAACAAGAAAATAAACATTGAATTTCATATTAGTACATTTCCATGTAAAGTAATATTTAACTAGCGGAACCGCGAGCGAATACATATATCTGACTAGTAAGATACTACTTATGGAATAACATTGTCCTTATTGAGTAACAGTGAGAAGAAGAAATATTTACTTAGGGTTATATATATATATATATATAGATCATGAATATAAAAAGCCGAGCATTTTAGACTGGACCCCATTAGGAATACCAGAGCCATTCTAGTCCCCTCTAGAACTATATGGAAAATATATTTATAAATGTTTCTGCAAACAAATAATGCACCACAAGAAAAGAAAACGTGTGGATCTAGTGCACAGATCGACACTAAAATTATCAGTAATTGTAACAACGGATTTTAAACAAAGGTAACCATTCTATAATGATTGTAATAGTAGATAATAAGCAAAAATATCCATTTTGTGGTAACTGTAGTATTTACTTTCTTCCTTGCAAAATAAAGAGAGACTGTATTTTTCTATTTATAGAATTTATAATACAGAGATAATAATCTGGGAGAAAGTACCAAAAAACAATTTTTAAGTTGGAAACAAAATCAAACTTCATATCGAAATAACTGTCATGACTTATAGTCGGCTATGGAAAAAAATAGAGTTAGTTAATTTTTCCTCTACTATTTTATAAACCTGAATTCCAGTGGTATAATTTCTCCATTGATAAAAGAAAATATACAGAGGCTACATAACCATTAGGTCAATATTTACATCTTCAGGAACAAGAGAAAACCCTATATGCTAGCACATAGAAATTAAATTTCCAAAAGACCCTAGAATTTCCAGGTCGAGAAGCTATAGAACAAAATAAACAAGGTGCGTGAGTTGCCATCACAATAACAAACACCATGTTTATCCAAACATGGGTAGAGTAGGGTGGATACCTTCGGACTTTCGGCAGAAGAGGAGAGTGTTGACATTGTCAACTGAGGAACCCTTCTAGGCGGGAAACACATGAGAATTAGACTCTTTGGTTTAACTTAAACATTGGGAACAACTAAGGCGTAAACCGGGAAATGAGATACATGTAGCAAGACCATTGAAAAACCCTCTCGACATGGGCATAATAGCACTTCAACAAAAATGTCATCGATTCGGAAGATCCCTACAAAAAAAAAAAAAAATAGAAATGAGATCTTCTTAATTAATAATAAGACAGTTGAGTCAAAATAAAAAAATAAAAAACAAGTTTTAAAACAACGTTTTAGAGCGTTTACCAGATAGAGAGGTAATGCCACCCCACCTGAGGCGAAGGTTTAGGGAGCCTCGACAAGAACTGATGGAAACTGAATAAAATACCCCTCAGAACAAGGTCTAAACCCTTACCGGTTGAGGGAGTTTCAGAGAACACATCCCACAAAGAGACGAAACCCTCAACGTTGCAAATGGCAGAGTAAGGTTAGAGTAAAATCGGGTGGTTACACTCCATATATGCTCGGGAAAAACAAAACCGTAGATTGAAACCCTAATAAAATCAGCGATAGAATTGTGCCCCAGATGTCCCAAATCGAATCCTTGGGAAGGACCTTTAGGGAATCACGAGGTGGGACAGCTACTGTCCATATCACACCATGGGAAGTTAATTAAACACATACAATCATAATGAATAAGGTCGTAAATTTTCATGAAAAACATAGTTAAAAGTTTGCAGTTTAGTACTGTACTAAGTTGGGATTAGACTATAGGTTTTATTTATAAAGGTATATCAATAAACCTGGACTGTTGATTAGCACCAGACTAACCAACATGACATTCGAATAGGCATACTAAATGTAAATGCAAAATAACCCAAGTATTGTAGTATCATTTAAGTGCATTAAGTTAAAAATTTGGGTTATGTGTATGTCTATAAATAATTTTGTTATATATACATTTTACAAGTGGTATCAGAGCCACGTTCTGACAATGTGGCTTCATGGGAACTAAAAGTGAGCAAAAATTTTAATGAACACACAACAAGAGACAAAATGCAGAGAGGGTCTAGACAACCAAGCCGGCCAAAAGCATGTTATGTAGGGGTTTATCCAGGAATGTGGGTGCAGTTGGAAGCAAACCAATAGTACAAAACAAATATGTTGTTGGAGGAACAACAATATCAAACTAGGAGACTGCAGGAGACTATACAAAAACTAAAAATTGAAATGGCACATATAAGAACTGATAATGAAAGATTAATTCATGAACATGAAAGAATTCTAAAAAATATTTTCAAAAAACAAAATAATAGAACTTATCAGTCGAGTCTTGAACTTGAAACCCATGGTGAAAGGGAACAACAACAATGGACCAAAGATAACCTTGAATAAAGTCATACACAACGAAGTGATAAAAATAGAGCTGGTAATGAAGAAGAGTCTGGTAATGTATATGACCAAAGGAAAACAAAGAAACAGAAGATGGAGCTGCAAGGGGAATTCAAAAAAAATTAAGCTTCCATTTTTTTATGGAGAAGCAAAGGAAGTAGCAGAGGACTGGGTCGTCAATATGAACAAATATTTCCAAGTATATGAGTATAACATTAACCTCAGGGCTAGGTTAGCCATTTATCTATTATAAGTAAAAACCACCTTATGGTGGGAGGAGGTCAAGGATTGAGATTAATTCCAAATCCTAATTTTAACATTTATCAATATTTTATTTATTAACTAACCGACTGTCTCAACCCTCAACGATCCTCCATTTACTATCATTCCACCATGTCTGTGGTTCATTACCAACTGTCTCGACGCTCAACCAATTCCATTTAATCTACCCCACTCATTCCACTATGTCGGCCCTGGAACCTGGCAAACGGTGTGTTTCCATTGATGTAATATGCCACAACGATATATATATATATATAAACCTAAAGTAAATAAAATATTTGTTTTTGTTTTCTGCGTTTGTAGAGGATAAACCATTAAAATTTTTTGGTTTGTGAATTTTGCAGAACTGCGAACTACATGCCATCGGCATAGACAGTGACACATTTACAGCTCAAAAGAGATCCTCTCGGACTGAAGATTTTTGCTTTCTCTTTTTGCTATAAATAAGATGTATTCCAGTCGTCAGTGTATCTTGCAGAGTCCGTATAGAGACTAGGCATAAACTACATGGCACGATGCTGACCTCACCTCAAACTCTTTGAAAAAAAAAATTGTGTTCTAATAGTGTAGGTTCATGAAGGAAAACCAATATAATTGTAACATGGCACCAAAGCCATTACAGAATGAGAGACTTCATTATTAGCAACCATTTTATCTTGTTTTTTATTCATGTTTCTTTGGTAGGTATTGTAGGCACTATAACCACTCTCTAAAATTTTGTCTATGCTTCATTTTGGAGTTTTTTTCCTTTTCATTGGATCTTATCTTGTACTGTCATCAAGTACTCATGCTTTGACTAAGGCTTATTCTTTTATTCTATGCTTGTGCTTGCTTGTTTTCGAACTTTGCTGATCTTTCTAAGTCATAATTTAACCTCCTAATTTGGCCTTACAACAATTATGGGCTTGCCTTGAGAGGATTTGCCCTGATGACTCGAATTTCGCAGTCTAGACTTACAGTCTGTCTTGAGCTAGAAACTGTGCAATCATGTGAGGTATCCCAACAGCCCAAAACTAAGCACAAGAACTGTACAATCCATCATTGAGCTTAGAAACTACGCAGTCATGGGAGCCAGCCCAGCACTGAGCACAAGAACTATGCAATCCATCATTGAGCTCAGAAACTGCACAGTGCACTGAGTCGAAAAGTTGTCTAGTTCCTCAAAATTGCATAGTCTTTCTTGGAAGTGTGCATGGAAAGTTTCTAAAAAAAAAAAAAAAACAACAACCCTAGAAAATAGGGATCCATTTTTAATTTCCCGAAGGTGGCACGTTGCTATTTTTAGAAGTTTTCGCCAATTGTTGTTTTTTCTGTGTTTTTAGTTATGTGTGTCATAAACCCTAATTTTCTCAAATCTATTTAATCGAAGTCCCTAGAGCTCATGATTTGTATATGTAAACTTGAGAGGTTTTGATAAAAAAATGCAAGTGAAATGTTTAGGGTTTTTAAACAATTATGTCAATTACATTAACACATAAACATGTCTTTAAGCTCAATTTTGGAGAAAATAAAGAAGACATCAGGACCATAACAATATATACAATACAAAAAATGATGAAGGAGTTCACCCCTCCAGGGCTACATCTCCCGATCCAGCTTCCAATGTTGGGCCTCTTTCATTATGCTCAAAAATATGTGTTTACATCAAGTTACAGTGCTCATAATGCAAAAACAATGTCTCCAATATATCCAGAACAGTTAAAAACCCCTAGCTGAGCTCTTTCTGCACTAAAAAAGGTCGGAGATTGACTGAGCTATGCTCCAGAGAAGTTTTTCCTCCTAACTGTCCTCCAATTTGTACCCACCTACTAACTGTTCTACAATTTTCCGACTTTTGCGGCCATGTGGTGCGACAATTTTGCCTGATGTCAGCGAGATTCCCGCAGGTTTGGGTACAATTTGTCAAACCCTTAAATTACCGATGTCACCCATGAACCGAAGAAATAACGCCACATTATGCATTTGAGGTCGTTGGATTTAGGTGGTTAATTCCACTCCACCAAAAGCTTGATTGTTCATACATGGGGCTCAGTGGAATGGTTCAATTGAAACCCACCATAGTTACATTTGAAATGCCACACGCCAAACTCCAAAACTTAAATTCAAATATAAAATTCAATGGCGAGGGTGAAACAACCTTATTTGATCATACTGCTCTTTTTCTTGATTTTTTCACACAACACAGCATCCATTATGGGGATGTTGGTTTTAGATTGTTCATTATCATGTTCAGAGGGCGCGTATGGAATTGGTGTCACACATTTCCTAATGCCTCCATACACTCTTTTGAACATCTTTTCATGGAGTAGTTTTGTGCATTTGATATGTATGATCGTAAATATTTGTGCAAGAAAATTCTAGATTTGCGAAAAGCACCTGATGAATCTATCCGGGATTTTCATGATCGTTTCATTCACTTTTTCTTTGAATTTCCTAAAGAGGAAGTTGATTGGTCTTTCTTAATAGACATATTCTTATATCTTGTTCACATTTCAAATAATCTGCATGAACTTGAATCTTTCCAACCTCTCCCAACATACCTTGGTATTAGAGCTTCTAAATCCGCGATTGATGAAGTTGTTGTTCCAAGTGACCCTTCGTCCCCTTCTCAGTAAACAAATTTATTTTCGTAGGTTGAGGTGGGAGAACTTGAGAATTCATACATTGACTGCTACCATCTTCTCCCACCCCACATACTTGTAATTTCAGTGCAGGTTTGGACTACGAATCTGATGGTTACGATGAATTTTTGTCTCCTTGTCATCCATCCTTTGGTTCCTTTGAGCCTCTGGATTGTGAGTTGTTGTGTTCACTTATTTCGAATATCTCTTTTTATATTTGTGAAATCAATTTTTAGATGGAAATGGTGTTGAGAATTCAACCCGCAATATCATTTACGATGTTTATGTGTAGAAGCCCATAGTTGAACAAGAATATGCGATGAAGGATGATTATCTTCCTTCCACACCTCTCCTTCATCATCCTGGAATTTTCCACAATTTTGTCATTCTTATTGAATCTTGTGAAAATTTAGTTTTTGGTGATATTAATACTTTCAACCATTCTTAGAACGCATGGGATGTCAGGGTTTCATTCAGAGGTAGATAGGACGAATCTTCTATTCTTGATATTTCCAATCTCTCATCTCATCTTTCTGAAAACACAAAGGGAAAAATTTATCATTTTCCATCGTCCCCTATTTACGATTCGTCAGATCATGAGGATGCCTTTGTCTTCGATTTTAAACTTCCTGATCATGGTTGTCATGATATTTTCATTGATTCGTTTGATCACGATTCTTATTTTTTCGTTGTTGATCTTTAAAAGCCAACGATCTTCAATGATCCATTTTCTGATGATTCGGAACTTCTCCAAGTTGTCGAGGCACTTCAACCTAAGATGATGGTTATGTCAGGGTCTCATAATCTTGAGGTCAGTTCCACTTTTGATCGAAATAATGTTGAATATTTCAAGGCTCCTCATCACTCTGCTGTGTACATTGAAAATCAATCTATTTTACAATATTTGCATCATGCATCTGTGTTCCACGATCCTATCCCTCAGCCATTGGAGGGATCATACCTGGAGAGCACTGTTTCAAAGCGAAAATCTCTTCTTTCTTTATGTTCGCTCGTTTACGCAGTTCCAAAGTTTGTGATTTCCTGTCTTAGAGTCGTAGTGTGTCTAAACGTCACAACACATTCGCCAAAATGTCTTTGATGCGCTTTTATGTCTTACTTTTTTGCATGTACTTTCAAAATTCGAACATTTTGGTTTGTATCACTTTATATTTTTTGTTTATTATTGTGCTCGTATATCCTTCTTGACATATGTTCCCTCGCTGAGATAGGCCAACCATTATGCCAATAGCGATACTGGAAGTATAGTTTCACGTGAGTCTAGCCTATTCACTATTAGGTTAGGATTAGGAGTATATTTTTTATTTTCTTAGTTCTTTTCCTTTATTTTTCTTTTATTTTCTTTCAACTTTGCACCTTTATTTTGTTTGTTTTCATTTTGGTAATATGATATCTTCTGCATGAGACCGTGTTTGGCTTCTGGAGAAAGCATAATGAATTCAAAGATGAAGTTATTCTACTATCAATGTGTGGTTATCTTTCTATTCCCTCTCTTGGCGTGAATATTGCATTATTATAGTCGATGACACTCTTCTGGAAAATATGTTCTTTTTTGGAGAAAACCATAGTGGAACCATGATGCTTGCACCTTTAACTAGTACTGCCCTATCTAATTGATCTTCTTTTATTCGGTTAATCCTTGTAAACTAAGTCGAGTAGAGTAAAGAGGGCAAGAAAACCTCAATAAATATGCCATAGGTATGTATAAATATCCTTATCTGAAGGGAAAGCCTCTTATTCTCTCAATGGATCCCTCTTCCACCCCATGAAATAAATAAGTGCATATTCACAATGCTATGAAAAAATGAAAAATGAAATAAAGGGGAAAATAAGAGAAATATTTCTTACACATGGAGGTGAAGCAAGAAAATTTTTCGGAGTACTGTCCAGGCTCGTTGGCAGCGAAGAAATGTTTTTTTAGGCCTCCTAGTACTTTCTAGGCCTCCTGGTAGCGGAGCAATACCAAATATGAAAATAAGATTGCCATTTATTTTACTTTTGTGTCTATATACTCCTCATCCCCAATCGAAAAAAACTAGTTTGACTTGGCTAGGTATGTGTCACAACAATGAAGGACTAAGAGAAATAAAGTTTGTGGGTTTGGCAGGACGCTACCTGGAAGAACCTCTTGAGCTGGACTTGGGCTGGTGGATGTCTCTAGAACATGCTATTTAATGGATGGATTGTGGTCCTGATGCCAAATGTGATAACCCTTGAAGGAACGGTGCATATTTTCCAGGAGCAGAAGCTCGAAGGGGAGAAGAGGACTTAATCACCCTTATCGTGGTTGGGAGGACAAGAAAACTTTGTAAGGTTTTGGTGAAATTGGAACACAAATAAGTAATTCAGTATATAATAAATTTTTTAAGTGTGGTTACTAGGGAGCATTCACTAGTCTAGAATATTTTTCTCAAGGTGTGATTTAAGATGGGAATGTTGTTTAGTAGTCTGACAATACTTGTTGTAGTAAATATTTTGTATCCTAAATTTGTGCAAGAATGTTATGGTTCAAATATATTAACCTTTTGAACAAGAAAATAAACATTGAATTTCATATTAGTACATTTCCATGTAAAGTAATATTTAACTAGCGGAACCGCGAGCGAATACATATATATGACGAGTAAGATACTACTTATGGAATAACATTGTCCTTATTGAGTAACAGTGAGAAGAAGAAATATTTACTTAGGGTTATACATATATATATATATATCATGAATATAAAAAGCCGAGCGTTTTAGACTGGACCCCATTAGGAATACCAGAGCCATTCTAGTCCCCTCTAGAACTATATGGAAAATATATTTATAAATGTTTCTGCAAACAAATAATGCACCACAAGAAAAGAAAACGTGTGGATCCAATGCACAAATCGACACTAAAATTATCAGTAATTGTAACAACGGATTTTAAATAAAGGTAACCATTCTATAATGATTGTAATAGTAGATAATAAGCAAAAATATCCATTTTTTGGTAACTGTAGTATTTACTTTCTTCCTTGCAAAATAAAGAGAGACTGTATTTTTCTATTTATAGAATTTATAATACAGAGATAATAATCTGGGAGAAAGTACCAAAAAACAGTTTTTAAGTTGGAAACAAAATCAAACTTCATACTGAAATAACTGTCATGACTTATAGTCGGCTATGGAAAAAAATAGAGTTAGTTAATTTTTCCTCTACTATTTTATAAACCTGAATTCTAGTGGTATAACTTCTCCATTGATAAAATAAAATATACATAGGCCACCTAACCGTTAGGTCAATATTTACATCTTCAGGAACAAGAGAAAACCCTATATGCTAGTACATAGAAATTAAATTTCCAAAAGACCCTAGAATTTCTAGGTCGAGAAGCTATAAAACAAATTCAGCAAGGTGCGTGAGTTGCCATCACAATAACAAACACCATGTTTATCCAAACATGCGTAGAGTAGGGTGGATTCCTTCGGAATTTCGGCAGAAGAGGAGAGTGTTGATATTGTCAACTGAGGAACCCTTCTAGGCGGGAAACACATGAGAATTAGACTCTTTGGTTTAACTTAAACATTGGGAACAACTAAGGCGTAAACCGGGAAATGAGATACATGTAGCAAGACCATTGAAAAACCCTCTCGACATGGGCATAAGAGCACTTCAACAAAAATGTCATCGATTTGGAAGATCCCTACAAGAAAAAACTAAAATAGGAATGAGATCTTCTTAATTAATAATAAGACGATTGAGTCAAAATAAAAAAATAGAAAACAAGTTTTAAAACAATGTTTTAGAGCGTTTACCAGGCAGAGAGGTAATGCCACCCCGCCTGAGGCGAAGGTTTAGGGAGACTTGACAAGAACTGATGGAAATTGAATAAAATACCCCTCAGAACAAGGTCTAAACCCTTACCGGTCGAGGGATTTTTAGAGAACACATCCCGCAAAGAGACGAAACCCTCAACGTTGCAAATGGCAGAGTAAGGTCGGAGTAAAATCGGGTGGTTACACTCCATATATGCTCGGGAAAAACAAAATCGTAGATTGAAACCCTAATAAAATCAACGATAGAATTGTGCCCCAGATGTCCCAAATCGAATCCTTGGGAAGGACCTTTAGGGAATCACGAGGTGGGACAGCTGCTGTCCATATCACACCACGGTAAGTTAATTAAACACATACAATCATAATGAATATGGTCGTAAATTTTACATGAAAAACATAGTTAAAAGTTTGTAGTTTAGTACTGTACTGAGTTGGAATTAGACTATAGGTTTTATTTATAAAGGTATATCAATAAACCTGGACTGTTGATTAGCACCAGACTAACCAACATGACATTCAAATAGGCATACTAAATGTAAATGCAAAATAACCCAAGTATTGTAGTATCATTTAAGTGCATTAAGTTAAAAATTTGGGTTATGTGTATGTTTATAAATAATTTTGTTATATATACATTTTACAAGTGGTATCAGAGCCACGTTCTGACAATGTGGCTTCATGGGAACTAAAAGTGAGAAAAAATTTTAATGAACACACAACAAGAGACAAAATGCAGAGAGGGGCTAGACCACCAAGCTGGCCAAAAGCATGTTATGTAAGGGTTTATCCAGGAATGTGGGTGCAGTTGGAAGCAAACCAATAGTACAAAACAAATATGTTGTTGGAGGAACAACAATATCAAACCAGGAGACTGCAGGAGACTATGCAACAACTAAAAACTGAAATGGCACATATAAGAACTAATAATGAAAGATTAATTCATGAACATGAAAGAATTCTAAAAAATATTTTCAAAAAACAAAATAATAGAACTTATCAATCGAGTCTTGAACATGAAACCCATGGTGAAAGGGAACAACAACAACGGACCAAAGATAACCCCGAATAAAGTCATACACAACGAAGTGATAAAAATAGAGCTGGTAATGAAGAAGAGTCTGGTAATGTATATAACCAAAGGAAAACAAAGAAGCAGAAGATGGAGCTGCAAGGGGAATTCAAAAAAAATTAAGCTTCCATTTTTTTATGGAGAAGCAGAGGAAGTAGCAGAGGCCTGGGTCGTCAATATGAACAAATATTTCCAAGTATATGAGTATAACATTAACCTTAGGGCTAGGTTAGCCATTTATCTATTATAAGTAAAAACCACCTTATGGTGGGAGGAGGTCAAGGTAGTACATGGAATAAAGGAAAAAAATGTAACTTGGGAGGAATTCCAAAAGTACTTCAAAAATAAGTACTTGACATAACGTTTTTATGACGAAAAGTCCAAAGAATTTCATGACTTGCGTCTCGGGCAGTTAACTATGGATGAATATGTTGCCAAATTTACATCTCTATTAAGATATGTGCCTTATATTCGTGAAGAGAAAGCTAAATTACACTAGATTTTGATTAGTTTTCTATCATTCATGAAATAAATAATAGTATTTGATAGCCCAAAAACTATGGATGAAGAAATCTGGAAGGCTCGAATTTGTTACTAGCAAACAAAACAAAAGGATACTAGTAAAAACTGGTCTGAGAAGAAATGACATAAAAAATTTCAGAACTTTAGGGGCCTTAATTTGGCGACTTCCACAAACTCACATAGGAGTCCAATAAGCAAAAAAATGGGGAAAAATCAACAAAAATCCAAGTGGAAACCAGAAGCTAGACGTACTGAAGCATCCAACAAACTGGAATCTAGTTAGGTGCACAAACCCCCTTTTCAATGTTGGGGATGCAGGGAGTCTCATTACTACAGGAACTGCCTGCATAGATCAAGAACGGAACAAGAAGCGAATGTGCAGGAGGCCTCAACTGTTGGTGATGTAGTGAGAAGCATACCCAGATCAATGCAACCTGGCATGACCGTAAGGAAGAATATCAACCCTCAATGATTGGATGTGAAGGTAAAATTGTTGATTGACTTGTCTCCATTTTGACTAACTCAGGTGCTATTTTGAGTTACATTAGCCCTAAAATTATAGAACTATGTCATTTTCAAAGTCTTAAATTCTAGAAACCATGGCTAGTACAACTAGCTACTGGTGCCAAATGAAGAGTGATTGCTAAAACATAAAATTGTCCCATTTAAATATCAAGAAATTACATTTATGTGAACTTAAATGTGCTTCCCTTGGGGTATTATGATGTGTTGGTTAGGATGGACTGGTTGGAAAACCATTGGTCCTTAGTGGATTGTAAGGAGAATATTATTAGCTTTCTTACTAAAGAAGGGAAAGGAAGGAAATTCAAGGTATTAAGAAAAGAAAAAAAATCTAACCCATTACTGCTAATGATTTAGGGAAATGTGTTAGAAAAGGTTGTCAAATTTATGATGTACAAGTAGGCTATACCAACTCAAAAGATAAGATAACCTCATTGGAAAATTTGTTGGTTGTTCAAGAATTTATTGATGTTTTTCTTGAAGCAATACCTAGGCTGCCACCCAAGCGAGACATTGATTTCACCATAGATTTGATCCCAGGAGCAGCTCATGTGTCAAGAAATCCATATTGCATGAGCATACCTGAGTTGATAAAACTCAAAATGCAGCTTCCGAAGCTACTTGAAAAAAGGTATATTCGCCCAAGTGTGTCCCCTTAGGGGGGCCTTGTGTTGTTTGTACGGAAAATGGATGGGAAATTACGGCTATGTATTGATTATTGACAGTTGAATAAGTTGACCATTAAAAATAGATACCATTTACCGTAAATTGATGATTAGCTTGACTGGTTTTGAGATGCTAGTGTGTTCTTGAAAATTGATCTAAGGTCGGGGTACCACCAAATCTGAATTAAAGATGAGTACATTTGCAAAACTTATTTCCAAACTCATTATTTTAATTATGAGTTCATAGTACTACCCTTCGGAATTATCGATGCCCCTGCAACAGTTATGAGTTTAACAAATGGAATTATCGAACCTTATCTGGATAAATTTGTGTTAATTTTCATTGATTATATTCTAATTTATTCAAGGAACCGAGAGGAAAGCGGGAAGTATCTAAGAATCATCTTTCAGACCTTACGAGACAATCAATTTTATTCTAAATGCAACAATTGTGATTTTTTCAAAGGCCAGATTCAATACATAGGACATGTGATATCCTCTGAAGAAATATCAGTGGACCCTGAAAAGATTTAGAGCATTATGGACTGGCATGTCCCTAATAATGTTGCTGACATCCAATATTTTATGGGATTAGTCAGTTATTATCACCGGTTTATCAAATATTTTTCAAAATTTCCTATCCCATAACATCTTTGCAGAAAAAGGGAAGAAAATTTAAATGGACAGCGGAATGCCAACATGGGTTTGAGCAATTAAAACATTTACTGACATCGGCCCCAATTTTAAATGTGGCAGATCCCGAAAAGGAATTTTTTGTATGTAGGGACGCTTTCCAGGAGGGTGTGGGAGGAGTTCTAATGCAGGAAGACAAGGTAGTAGCTTATGAATCCCATAAGTTAAAGGAACATGAAAAAAAAAAAAATTCCTACAACTTGGAACTTATAGTGGTGATACATTCTTTAAAGATGTGGTGCCATTATTTGTTGTGGAAGAAATTTTCACTCTTGACAGACTACGGTAGTTTAAGCGGTTTCTTCAAGAAACCAAATTTGAATGCACAATAGGCTAGATGGATTGCATTTCTCGAGTGAGTTTGATTTCGATATAATATATTTGAAAGGAAATTAGAACTGAGTGGAAGATGCCCTGAGTAGGAAAGTACAATGTATTTATGAGGTACAATACCATCACATTGAGTTTGATGTGTCAGGACCACTCGCTGAGGTTACTCTTAAAGACTCAAAGTATGGATTTCCATGGAAACAAACCAGACAATCACAGAGTTTGGATGAAATATCTGAGTATGGTGTTAATAGTAGAATTAATATGACTTATAAAGGGAGAGTTTTTGTTCCTAATCGTAGGTCTATTAAACAACTGTTGCTGGATGAGTACCACCATAGTCCATATGCTACCCATCCAGGATACCATAAATTATTCTCTGCATTAAATAAGGATTATTTTTGTCCAGGTATGCAGAGAGATATTACAGAGTACCTAGCTAAAGGTTTAGAGTGCCAACAAGTAAAAGTTTAACATCAATATTCTACAAGTTTACTGAACCCTCTTCCCATTCTTGAATGGAAATGGGAGATGATTACATTAGATTTTAAAACTGGTCTGCCTAGATCTAAGAAGCAGCATGACTCTATCATGGTAGTAGTGGACAAGTTGAGCAAAACCACCCACTTCATTCCAGTAAAATCCACTTACAATACGATAGATATCGTATATATTTTTATGAAGGAAATATTTCGGTTGCACGCCAAAGGTGGTGGTTTCTAATAGAGATGTGAAGTTCACCTCTACCTTATGGAAAAATATTTTCATTGGGCTGGGTACCTAGATTCAATTTAGTACTTATTACCACCACCAAACAGATGGGAAATCAGAGTGGGTAAACCAAGTGTTAGAAGATATGTTACGGATGTGTGTGATGAAACAACCAACTAAATGGGAAGAATACATTCACCTAGTCGAATTTGCGTATAACAACAATTATCACGAATCCTTAAAGATGAGTCCCTTTGAAGTGTTAAATGGGATAAGGTGTAGGTAACCCACTAACTGGAATGGTCCTGAGGATAAGATGATATTAGGACCTGGCATGCTAAAGGAAATGGAAGAGGAGGTTAAAAGAGTTCGTCAAAACTTGAAATCTTCTCAAGATAAACAGAAGATATATGTGGACAGGAAAAGAACCCATAAAGAGTTCCCGGTTAGGGATCAAGTATATGTATGAATTAAAACCAAAAAGAGCACCTTTCACTAGCGTGGGTGTGCTAAGCTAGCCCCCCCCGTTATTGTGGACCTTTCCAGGGTTTGGAAAGGATAGGGCCAATATCTTACCAGATTGCCCTTCCTAGCCATGTAAAGGTTCATAATGTATTTCATGCTTCATTATTAAATAAATATGTCTATGATCCCAAACACATAATTAATTGGAAAAACATACCGAACTGGACATAGAGTTCTAGGGTAGAACCTCTGAGTATCCTCGACCAGTGAGAAGAAATTTTGCGGATTCGAGTGGTCACCCAAGTTAAGGTGTAGTGGATGAACTTTAGCCCATACAAGGCCACATGGGAGGGTGAATGACTCATGTGACAAGCCTAGCCAAATTTTTTTGATGGGTTAGACTAAACATCAAGGATGGTGTTGCGCCAAGGGGGGTCAGGGGGGGGGGGGGGTATGTAACCCTAATGTTGATTTACATTATTGTTGGTAATCATTTTAATTACAAATTTAATTGAATGGATCGTAGTAGCCAAAGGGAAAGTGTGGTTATCATTTAAGTAAGCATGAATGAAATTTCATTTAATTTTAATATTAATATTTTTTGCATTGAGAAAAAGAGATGGCTTGTAACGGATTTGAGTTCCTTGATAGCGATGATAGTAACCTTCCCCCATGGTTTAAATGGGGAACCTCAAGAGAGGAATGGGTTCTACTTTTTTAAGTCGGAGAATGACTATGAGAAATGAAGTTTGTGGGTTTGGCAAGATGCTTCCTGGAAGAACCACTTAAGCTAGACTTGGGCCAATGGAGGTCTCTATAACAAAATGATTAATGGTTGGACTATGCTCCCGATGCCAAATGTGATAACCCTTGAAGGAATGGTGCATATTTTCCAGGAGCAAGAGTTCAGACGGGAGAATAGGATGTAATCGCCCTTCTCATGGTTGGGAGGGTTAGACAACTTTAAAAGGTTTTGGATAAATTGGAAAATAAATAATTATGTATAGACTGAATTTTTTTAAGTGTTGTTACTAGGGAGAATTCACTAGTCTGGAATATTTTTCTCAAGATATGATTTAAGATGGGAATGTTGTTTAGTAGCCTGACAATACTTGTTGTAGTAAATATTTTGTAGCCTAAATTTGTGAAAGAATGTTATGGTTCGACTATATTAACCTTTTGAATAAGGAAAGAAAACATCTAATTTCATATTATTACAATTCCCTATAACATAATATTTAACTCGCGGAACCAAGAGCGCATACATAACATTGTTCCTTATTGAGTAACATTGAGAATCATAAATATTTACGTAGGGTTATATATAGATCTTGAATATAGATATCCAAGGGAAAGTCGGAGCCAGTCCAACCCCCTCTCAAACTATATGGAAAATGTATTTATAAATTTTTATCCAAACATATAATGTACCATAGGAAAAGAAAACGTGTGGATTCAATGCATATATTGACACTAAAAATATCATTAATTGTAACAATGGAAGATAAACAAAGGTAACCATTCTATAATGATTGTAATAGTAGATAATAAGCAAAAAATAGTCATTTTGTGGTAATTTTAGTATTTAATTTCTTCCTTGCAAAATAAAGAGAGAATGTCTTTTTCTATTTACAGAATTGATAGTACAAAGCTAATAATCCGAGAGCAAGTACCAAACAATAGTTTTTAATTTGGAAGCAAAGTCAAACTTCATACTGAAATAACTGTCACGACTTATAGTTGGCTATGGAAAAAAATAAAGTTTATTTAATTTTTCCTCTATTTTTTTATAAACCCGAATTCTAGTGGTATAAATTCTCCATTGATAAAAGAAAAGATACAGAGGCTACATAACCATTAGTTCAAGATTTACATCTTTAGGATCAGGAGAAAACCATATATACTAACACTTAGAAATTAATTTTCAAGAAGACCCTAGAATTTACAGGTCGAGAAGCTATAGGATGAAATCGTCAAGGTGCGCAAGTCGCCATCACAATAGCAAACACCATTTTTATCCAAGCATGCGTTGTAATATTCCTAAATTAGCATACAACTAATTGGAATATTAAAATTTTGTTTTGCTTCTTGTCTAGAGGAATAAAAGGGTATGGAGACCCATAAATCTCCTTAGTAGGAAAAAAGACACTCCTAGTGTGAATGGAGGTCATCTAAAAAGCTGGATTGAAGACCCTTAGTTGTGAAAAGGGACTGGAGCATGAAGACTGGGTCAACTTTGAACAAATCAACATCACTGCTATGGAGGAGTGGCATTTAATGAGGGACAATGCAGTTTGGGTTGGAGACTCTTTGCATGGAAGTAGTGACCTAAATGAGTGGGGCCAAGGGTGAGGAAGCTCATCACTTATATAAGGAAGAGGATGGCAGCCATATTCATTCATGTTTTAGATTATTATTTTGTATATGGTCTGTTTAGACATGTGCTCTCTTCAGTTGTTTAGCTAAGATTGCAGTGTTGTTTAGCACAAGGTGTTCCCGGTCAGGAATCCCACCTCTTTCCTTGAGAGGACTCTTGGGAGAGTATTGCACTACATTTTCCACTATCCGGCATCAAGCCAAGCTCCATATTTTTTCTACATCGTAGTTTCTGTAGGAAGTTGTGTTGTGTTGTAGGGTGCAGCATTTGAGGGTTGAGAAACCCAACTAATGAGCTTGATTTCCAATGGAGGGAGAAACCCTTCATCTGGGAGGCTTTTAAGGGAGATTATTGAGCCTCATTTCATCATCCATCAATAGGCTAAGGGACTCGTATTAGTTACAACGCAGTTTTCTGAAGAAACTGCATTATTTCAGTGTGCAGTTGCAATAGAGGGTTTGGAGCCCTAGTTGGGGGAGATAGATTTTCAGTGAGGGGATCAACCTCTCATTTGGAGAATCTATAGGAGGATTTTTCATACATTTCCAAATCAGATCAACAACCTCCTATCATCTATCCATTTGCACAGATTATTCAGCCCTAGGGCCATATTTGTATTTTCTGCATTTTGTGTATTTCAGGAAACCCTTCTCGGGTTATCTTAGAAATGTGCTTGGGAGCTTAGATCTTTGTTCCCGGAATTATTTGAGCCATATAACTTTAGATCTATGTATTGACATTATTCAGCAGCAGTTACATCTAATAAAACTGTGTTATCAGAGCCTTGGGTAATTGTTGTGTAGCAGTGTTCTTCATATTTCATGTACATGTTCTCTTGAGGCTTGTTTTGCCAACTTGAGTGACTATTTCTTCAAGAAAATGTATACATTTTACTGATATGTTCTTAATATGATGGATATATGATCTTCTTACATTGAATATGTTGATTTTTCACTGCTATTTCCATCTTTAAGCATTATATTCCTGCTTTTCCCATTTGGGAATATTACAGTGGTATCGGAGCATAATGTTGGCTCATCCTGTGGATCTCAACCATTATGCTCTTAGGAGAATAAGAAGAAGAAGAAAGAGATCAGAATGATGGAAAGAATGAGTTTTATCTCATTTATTTTCAGATCTAAGAGGGACCTCACCAAGGAGTTCAAGCAAAGAAAAGTGGAGAAAAGCAATGAAACCATGCTAGGGTTTCAAGATGAGGAAGGTCCATGTACTTCCTATCAGCAAAAGAAAAATCTGGTATTGCATAGAGCTCCAAAGAAACATACTATGCCCTTTCCTTTTGAAGAAGAAGACAAGAGGCATGGAGATGGAGGACACTTAGATCATGAGATTCTAAGTGAGTATCTTGCAGAATACAAATCTCAAACAAATGTTTTCAGGGAGAATCTAACTCTCCCACAGTTCATTCATCTCAAAGAAGAAATAAGACCTTGAAGAAATATATTTCTCTTGTCCACATTTGATGGGTCATCCACATGCACAACAAGAGCTTGGGGAATGAATTTGGATGCATTATTCCTACTACATCCAGTAGTAGAAAGAGAAGATGTTGAGATTGCAGCGCTGCACCTTGAGGGTGAAGCAAACATTTGGTGGTTCAGCCATTTGAGTCATGCAAGAGTGACTGCATATGCAGATTTTCCTAGAAGTTTGATCGAGGAGTTTGACAAGAAGAAACCAGAGGAGAATAAACTTCCACCACCTCTTGTTGCAGGAGCACTTGCATCAGGAGAAAGAACACTCACACCTTTGTAAAGTGGTCTTGATCTCTTGACATTGAGAGTCCCATGCACTATTCTGGGTGCATGAGGAGGAGGAGACTTATACCAGCGCTGATGCATCCATAGAGGAGCAACCACCATCATCAGTAGTTGGGGAATTCATCACACCGGAGGAAGGAACCCTTGTAGTAGTACAAGATGTTCCCAAGCTTTACCAAGGTATGCACATATTTCCATTTCCTATTATTCCAACACATCATATGGAGGATTATGGAAACATGCTATCATGGAAAATGCATGACCTAGGGTCAAATCACATTGCTGATTTGGAGCAGCAGACTATCACTGCACTGAGGAACCTTGATTTGTTCAAGGAGGAGATATATAGTAATCCTAGTATATCATTATTGAGTTGCACACAACTCTTGGGGTTGGAGTGTAGAATTTTGGACGATAAGATGAATACTATCCTTGGAAATCGAATGCAGAACTGTATGTTTAGCATTGTGCATGATCATGAGACAACATATGCACCATCATGGAGATCAGAAGTGTTGTCATTGAGCAGCAGTGATGAGTTGGAGGCACAAATATTATTGGGGCATTCTGATGACCATTATACTTGTGTGACATTGGATAGGAAGATGATTGATGGAGGACATCTTATGATGGATGAAATCTTCCATTATTATGATGGATACTTCTTGATGAACACTTCACATCTTGATGAGAAGTTTTTTCCTACATATTATTTGGATCCTTATGGGTTCAACTTGGTCATTGATGAGTGGTCTTCATTTGGAGATCTCTAGGAGGTTGTACTTCAACATCCCATGAAGTATAAAGATAGAAATCTGATTTGGGAGGATGGTACTCTCCATTGTAGAAATACCCATTAGGAGCATGATAGTAGACACTCACAATTGGTTGGTTGGGTGATGTTGATGAGAAAGCGGTTGGGAAGCCATTTTCATATCTATGAGACAGGGCAGCAAGAGGCAAGGCTGCGTTGGCTACTCTTGGAAGAGTTTGGCCATCATGTGAAATATCCTTTGTCAAAAGGTATGTTATGGTTTGAGGCATTGCATGGCACCCATATGTTATGGCAACAGAATATTTGGTTGTATGGGACATTCTATAAGTCAATCATCATGATGTTACTCCATGACTTGTATGATGGTGTGAGGAGGCAACAAGAGTTGTTGTTGCTTTGGATACTCTTGGGATAGTATGGGCTAATTTTCTCCCATACTTTGCATAATGTTGTATGAGTAGATGGTGGCACAATCATGGTGCAAGGGGGATACTCCTTAGCATGGAGGATTAGGAGGTACTTCCACCTTGGAAGAAATCTCCCATATATAGCAACATTATGATAGATGAATTTTGCATTTGGCATGTAAAAGAATGCAGATATGAGATGACAGGAGCCTTATCACCAAGGCCAATAGCGATGTCACTTGGGAGGTTGGATTTGTTGATGGAGTGTTCCCAGGATCACTTCACATATGATTCACTTGATGGGATAGTAAGAGATGAGAGTGTTGGAGTAGTGGGTGGAGACATCTATCACCATGATATGATATTCTTGACTTGGATCTCCAAGCATAAGAAGAAGGCTTTGCATGCAGCACATGGTTCATTCCTTTCCATTCACCAAAGTTTCATGGAGACATATCATATCACTATGGAGAGATCATCTATGGATCTCATTATCAGCCTACTCTCAGTATATGGTAAGAGTTGTGTTTTTGCACTTATTGATCATCTAACACAGTATTTTCATTCTCTTGCCATTTATATACAGTACATTGCTCCACAAGAGGGTAAGTTTTTATTTGGACTTCATGGTCTTTCTAAGGCCAACATCTATGATGGAGATAGCCATCTCTTGTATGGATTGGGGCAAGTGTTGTGTTATTCTTGTTATGCTCAGCTAATATATAATGCCATTTATTACTTCCTAGTAGACGAGAAAACATGCACAACTAGAAACTTGTTGGGAGACAACTTGCCATATTATGTTTTGAAACACCAGTTAGAAAAACTGCGTTGTGACCACTTGGGAAACTGTTGGTACCTTCCAGCACTACATGAAACCTTCAGTATATTTCTCATTTGGATGCCATATGGTAATGATGTCCTATTCATCATATATGGGATGGTTTGGGCCAACATGATTCATGACTCTAGAGAGAGGATCTTTGAAGATCCAGTTTTCTTCTTGCTTCTTGAAGGCAACATTATTGCAGCCCAAAATCAGCAGCTACTATACACTTATCATAAGTGGAGAGAGAGACAACATGAGATAGACAATTTGGTCTATCAAGTTCAACAATGCAGCCCACCTACTTTGCAGGAGCCTAAGGTGGAGGAGTATTTCTATGCGTTACCATTTTGGAGGGTGACTCATTTTGTATGGATGATATCTTGGGGATGGAACCTTCACATTAGAATGATAATTCCCAATATATTTCAGATTCCATGCCTCAAGAAGACCTCTAGAACACATATAGTTTCCTCCATGGATATCCCACTTGTTCATGATGAGAGTCATTTGGAGTTTTCACCAAAGGCATACTTATACACTTGGGAGGAGAAACTTGGGGACATACTGATGAGAGAGCATCTTGTTCATTGGAGGAACTTATCATATGAGGATGCTACAGGAGGAGGAGAGGAGGCTCTTCAATTCTATCTTTGTAGTTACTTGGGGATAAGCAACATTTCGGAGGGGAGGATTGTAATATTCCTAAATTAGCATACAACTAGTTGGAAAATTAAAATTTTGTTTTGCTTCTTGTTTGGAGGAATAAGAGGGTATGGAGACCCATAAATCTCCTTAGTAGGAATAAAGACACTCCTAGTGTGAATGGAGGTCATCTAAAAAGCTGGATTGAAGACCCTTAGGTGTGAAAAGGGGCTAGAGCATGAAGACTGGGTCAACTTTGACAAAATCAACAGTGTTGCTATGGAGGAGTGGCATTCAATGAGGGACAACACATTTTGGGTTGGAGACTCTTTGCATGGAAGTAGTGACCTAAATGAGTGGGGCCAAGGGTGAGGAATCTCATCACTTATATAAGGAAGAGGATGGAAGCCACATTCATTCATGTTTTAGATTATTATTTTGTATATGGTCTGTTTAGACTTGTGCTCTCTTTAGCTGTATAGCTAAGATTGCAGTGTTGTTTAGCACAGGGTGTTCTCAGTCGGGAATCCCAACTCTTTCCTTGAGAGGCCTATTGGGAGAGTATTGCACTACATTTTCCACTATCCGACATCAGGCCAAGCTCCATATTTTTTATACAATGCATTTTCTGCATGAAGTTGTGTTGTGTTGTAGGGTGCAGCAGTGGAGGTTTGAGAAACCCAACTTCTAAGATTGATTTCTAGTGGAGGGAGAAACCCTTCATTAGGGAGGCTTGTAAGGGAGATTATTGAGTCTCATTTCATCATCCATCAATAGGCTAAGGGACTAATATTAGTTACAACGTATTTTTCTAAAGAAATTGTGTTATTTCAGTGTGCAATTGCAGTAGAGGTTTTGGAGCCCTAGTTGGGGGAGATAGATTTTCAGTGAGGGGATCAACCTCTCGTTTGGAGAATCTATAGGAGGATTTTTAATACATTTCTAGATCATATCAAAAACCTCCTATCATCTATCCAATTGCATAGATTATTCAACCCTAGGGCCATATTTGTATTTTCTGCATTTTGTGTATTTCAAGAAACCCTTCCCGGGTTATCTTGGAAATGTGCTTGGGAGCTTAGATCTATGTTCCCGGCATTATTTGAGCCATATAAATTCAGATCTATGTATTGAAATTATTCAACAGCAGTTATATCTAATAAAACTGCGATGTCATAGCCTTGGGTAATTGTTGTGTAGCAGTGTTCTTCATATTTCATGTACATGTTCTCTTGAGGCTTGTTTTTCCAACTTGAGTGATTATTTCCTCAGGAACTTATATACATTTTGCTGCTATGATCTTAATATTATGGCTACATGATTTTCTTACATTGCATGTATTTATTTGTCACTACTATTTCTAGTTTTATGCATTATATTCCTGCTTTTCCCATTTGTGAATATTATAGTATATTAGGGTGGATCCCTTTGGAATTTCAGTAGAGCAGGATAATGTTGATATTGTCAACTGAGGAACCTTTTTAGGTGAGAAAAACATGATAATTAGACTCCGTGGCTTAACTTAAACGCTGGAAACAACTAAGTTTTAAACTAAGAAGCAAGATACTTGTAGCAAGACTGTTGAAAAACCCTCTCGACCCCGACATAAGAACACCTCAACAGAAATGTTGTCGATTCGGAAGATCCCGACAAGAAAAAAACAAAATAGGAATGAGATCTTATTAATTCATTATAAAAGAGTCGATTCAAAAAAAAAAAAGAGTTTTAAAACAACGTTTCAGAGTGTTTACTTGGAAGAGAGGTAATGCCACCTCGTCCGACGCAAAGGTTTAGGGAGCCTCAACAAGCACTGATAGAAACTGAAGAAAATACCTCTCAAAACTGGGTATAAGCCCTTTCTGGTCAAGGGAGTTTTAGAGTGCGCATCTAGCAAAGAGACAAAACCCTCAACATTGCAAATGGAAAATTAAGGCTGAAGGAAAAATGGGTGGTTACACTCCATATCTACTCGGGAAAACTAGAACCATAGATTGAAACCCTAATCAAATCAATGGTATAACTCTACCCCAGATGTTCGAAATTGAATCCTCATGAAGCACCTATCAGGAATCACGAGGTGGGATAGTTTGTGTCCATATCACAAAATGGGAAGTTAATTAAACACATATAATCGTAATGAATAAGCTCGTAAATTTGACATGAAAATCATAGTTAAACATTTGCAGTTTAGTTTTGTATTGAGTCGGAATTAAACTATAGGTTTTATTTATAAATGTATAGCAATAAACCTGGACTATTGATTAGAACTGGATAATTCCTACAATATTGTGAAACCAACTCCAAAAATAGAAGAAAAGAGATATCAACGCCTTAGAAATAAGACACTTCGAGGGGGAAACCTCCAATACATTGCATGAATGAACAATTCTTGGATGATACAAATGACCAAAACCTCCTTCTATATATAGGAGTCCATGGGGCCACAATATAATCCTAGTGGGGCCACAATGTAATCCTAGCTGACATAACAATAATAATCTAAAGGCACAATAATAACAATATGGGGGTTACAGGGGTACAAGAATAACAATAAGGGGGGATATACTAACATAATAAGGGACTACACTATTAATATAGGGACTTAACATGCCCCTCTCCTTCAAACAAGTGTTGTCCTCAATGCTTGATTATTTCTTGATGCTTCTGTATAAAATTCTCATCCTCCGATGTGGAATATTCTATAGGAAAGTTCTTCCACTTGCTGAGATACTCTAAAATTGATTGTACTTGTCTAGTTCTTGTTTCTGTGACTTCTTCAGAACTTCTTTTGACGTGATGTTGATCTTCTTGTTGTTTCATTAGATTCTGCACCAAAGTTAGGTTATCCTTTGAGAGTTGGAGAACTTGTTGTTGATGCTCGATGTGATATTCCACTAATTTATCATCTATATTAGCTATTATTTGATCCTTCAAACCATCCAACTTAGCCTCCATTTCTTCTTTTAAACCATCTATGTCATCTTCGGTTTCTCTTCGTAAGATCGAAATTTGTTGCAATTGGTACCGTAATTTTGATATCTCATACTGCAATTCTTCCTCTTCATGCGTCATAGTATAGCCTTTTGAGGGCTTAATGGGTATGGAATTATTTTTTGGAGGCATTATAGAACCCAATACTGATAAAAATTCTAAAATATGCCCTTGGAATCACTTCAAACTATTTTTCTTTTCTTTTCAAATGAGACTTATGTAATTCGAAAAAAATACACACCTTTCTCTTTCTTTTAAGGAGCTTGATATTGAAACTGAATTATCTCTGTGATTTCAAATCGTCAATATCTGAAATTTGGCCCTGTGGTAGCCCTCTGAATTATTTTTCAAATGCCACAGGTCTGACCTGATTTGGATTCTTTAAGACAAAGTTGTGCCCAATCTCCTACAATGACCTAATTATGGACTAGTTCAATAGAGCGAACTTGTACAACTTGCCACGTGTCACTGTCTCCTCCTTCGGCTTTGAAATTGATAGACAGGAAACTAAAGTCTGTGTAATTCCGACCACTTTTTACAGAATTCCAATCCGATGCTTGGAGAGAGTTATGAAGATTTTCCCATGATAACCTCTTTGAGATGAAATTCAAGATCCTCAAAACGACCTAAATTTCACAGATCATATCTCCAAAAATTTTGCGAACCAAGCTTTGAAATTTTACGATGATGTTCCTCAAGATTTTGTCTTCGCTCTCTAAAAATTTCAGCTTTTGAATCTTCGTAGAAAAAAGTTATTGAGAAAATGCCACGATGACCTATTTAGGTTAAATTTAGGGGCCTGTAAAAAAACCCTAACTTCCACAGATCATATCTCCGAAACTATTGCAAACCAAGCTCTGAAATTTTGTGACGATGTCCCTTAGGATTTCAGCTTCGCACACTACAAATTTCAGCTTCTGAAACTTCATATAAAAAAATTTATAGAGAAAATTACATGATGAACTATTTGGAGCAGCAAAACCATAGAATCCAAAGCTCTGATACCAAATGTTGAGAAACCAGCTCCAAAAATAGAAGAAAAGAGATATCAATGCCTTAGAAATAAGCCACTTCGAGGGGGAAACCTCCAATACATTACATGAATGAACAATTCTTGGATGATACAAATGACCAAGACCTCCTTCTATATATAGGAGTCCATGGGGCCACAATATAATCCTAGTGGGGTCACAATGTAATCCTAGATGACCTAACAATAATAATCTAAAGGCACAATAATAACAATATGGGGGTTACAAGGGTACAAAAATAACAATAAGGGGGGATACACTAACATAATAAGGGACTACGCTATTAATATAGGGACTTAAAATACAGGCTCGATAAACCCCAGACATGTGCATTTACTTAGTAATGAATGTGGAGAATCTCAAACTCCACGAGCCTTCTATGCTGGATTAAGAGAAGGGACATGTCCTACCCTCCATAGAGAAATTAACACTAGATTCTCAGGTAGAGTTGGTAGAGGACATAGTTTTGAAAAGAGGCCTAGAACTAGCAAATAAGGGTAGCATGCCCTTTGGCAGATTGGATTGAAAGTCCAACTTCCAGGAAAGAAAAAATGGTACTCTTAGGAGAATATAAAGGGTTTTTTTATCTCATTAAATAAATCATTTGGGGATCAAAATCCTCCATAAATGGAGAAGTTTGATCTATATTGGATAGTTATATTATTTTTTGTTTGCCTTGATCCTTTTAGTGGAAAAATTGGAGGAATTATTTTGTCGGGTCATTTTTAATGGTGAGTCCTAGGATAGAGAATTAGGGTATGTAAATTTCTTGAGATGTTTTTCGGCATTAAAAGATGTTTTTCAGCGTTAAATGATGTTTTTTGGGTTAGAAAGCTCTTTCTTATGCTATACCCTTTAATGTTATTATACAGTCAAATACCTTTGACAATGTTCATTTTAATGTGATTTTTACCAAAAAAATTCTTCATAATTTTACGATGGATCACAGAAGCTAAAATTCTATAAATACCTTTCCAATGTCGGAAGAATTGTGTCAAACAAGGTTCATATGCAAAAGTCTTTCCTCCCACAAGTTGACCTACCATGTTGACCACCATGGTATGAGAGGAATCCATGTTAACCCCAATTACTCAAACATATGAGGCTAACCACCTATGTTATTTCAAGAATACACTGAAAGGTCCAAAATCATAATTGTAGTTGAGAGTTAAAGGAGTCAAATATTATTGCTAATTGGAGATGAGGCTATGTTAAATATTGGGTTTCAAAAAGGAGTAGGGGTTCCATTCTATAATATAGTATTTTTTTCCATAAATTTTGAGCAAAGAGACTAGGAGTGAGAGGTTAGATGTAATAACATAAGGGGCTCACATTCTCTAGTAGAATTTTAAGCCATAGGTCTTAAGTAACTGCATAAAGAGTATATCTTCCTTTATGCTTGTGTATTCTCAGTATAAGGAAAAGAGAACGAATAATCCTCATCTTGTCACTCAGTTTCCTTCATTATGGGTTTCTTAGGGTTAAATTTGTGTATGTGGTGAATGGTTTTTGTATTTATTTCTATTCTATATTTCTCACATTTCAACTATTTTATTTATTTAAACATAAAAGAAATAAATAAAGAATCCGAGATACAAAGGGAATTAATATGCATAGTTAATATTTTATTTATTTATTATACTATTCCAGTGGAATAGCCATGGTAATTTACAAATAAAAAACCTAGCTTGAAGGTAAGGCATATCCTTTTCTCTCTTTTCCTCAGTTATAAATATGCATATATAAGGGAATGGGAACTCCTATGGAGTTATTTTTGATGTTGTGGCATAAAAAACTATTACAGAATCCTATTACTCCTCTATTATGCTTTTAAAGTGTCAATCGTAGATGATTTTCTTAGCTATGAAACAATTACAATGAAAAATAATGGAACCCTCTCTCCTCCTAGTGGCTCAATATTTAACATAACCCAATAGCCATCTAGAGGTAGGTTTTGAATTCTTCAATCCTCAATGTTATAAGGTTTTGGACTATCTAAAATATTATTTAAAGACTTAATGTGGCTATCCCCACGTGTGTGAGTAACAAGAGCTAGTGTGGAACCCAGTAATACCATGGTGGTAAACTAGGAAGGTCAACTTACAGGAGGAATAAGTTCTACATATGACCTTCAATTGAGATGATGTTTCAACCATTAGAAAGGTATCGAAGAGTAGATCAACGCCATGGGTATATAACTATTATCATGAAATTTTGACCCCCAAAAGTGTTGTTTGATGCCTCAAAATAGCTCTAGAAGGCTCCAAACCTCTATTTTCTAAACTAGGATCAACCACTAAAATTGGTTTTGCAAGTTCATTCCTCCAATTATTCCACCATAAAAATATCAATATATATGACAAATTATATGATTATCCAATTTGAATCATTTTAAAAATGAATCTCAAATATAATTATTGGCCAACTAAATACCTACAAAAACTGTAATATGAAGGAATACGAATCTAAATGATTCAAATTAGAGTATGATCCACTGTTGTGGAGGTAAATCCCCTCTGCGGACAGAGGCGATCCCTACTAGCCCAGACCAGGTCTAGCAACAATCGTTCACGCTATAGTGCAAGTTCCTAATTGAAGATAAACCAACTAGCGATGAAGGCTTACCTGGAATCCAATGCTGTCGCTCGTAGAGAAAGTAGTGCTTCCGTTCCTTAGCTCTGGCAGATCACAATCCTCACGATCTCCATGATCGGACACCTGCACACGCCAGAAAAAAAACAAACGCAAGCGTAAAATCCAATGCATACAACTATATGTCAGTCAGAGAAGACATAACTCATGATCATCATCAAGAACGAGAGTGGAACCATAACCAATAGTCGCTTATCATTAATTAATCAAAAGAATAATACAACCATAGCTCTGACGTTGAATTCTCCTTAGGAGGGTCGTCAACAGAACGTGTCTCGATAAATCCTGTCAGGGATGGGACAAGCCTCTCTCTCTGGATGTGTCGACAATGATCTCCTTGCTTGGATTTGGCCTTAAGGGAATGGATCAAAGCTCTTGCAGCATTAGGCTCTTGGGAACTTGGAGACTAGCTTGCAAATGAGATGAGCAAGCTTTTATAGATGGAGGAAGGGGGAGTTGGGATCCCTATAATTATGGGATTGGCCCTACCCTCAAGGAAGCTTCCATGAGAGGTGGCAAACCACTTCCTCTACATGGAGATCCGGAGCCAAACCTCCCAACTCAAATTAGATACCAGTTCCTGGATCATTTAGGATGAAACTTCCACCATTTATTTTAAAAAAACACTCCTTAAAATGGCTGGCGCGAGTGCGAATCTGGGACAGAGCACCAATGGGCGCACCCTCTTTGAAGGATTTCCCCCATTGGCACGGGTAATGAACTGGCTACCCGCGCCAATGCAAAAAGGGGTGTTTTTAGGGATTTTCAGAAGGATTAGTCTTCAGGGCAATGAGAGTACATGTTTAGGGGAATGCCATGAAAGTGTTTTCAAGTTATGTCACTGCTCACAGGTCACGGAATGAGCCCTCCAATTGTGTGGGATGGGGAATTGCAGGGACGGTGACAAATTGCTGTGTAACAGATGCCCCCTAAAGCATGAGGCCCGAGAGAGAGAGAGGGGTGAAATGCTTTACGAGAACGTTTCCAACTGAAAACACCGCTGTCAGAAAACCTGTGTAGAGAAGTACAACTGATATCTCAAATACATCATATATGTGGTATGGGCACAACCATCCATAATAGAGTATACAATAATCCAGATCCACGGCATGGACGTAGCCGTCCAGTGAGGATCGATAAATAGACTCAGGTATGGTCGCAGCCATCCAATCAGTGAGTCATGTAACTAATCCTGATAATCCACAAAATCGTAGCCTGGATCATAACAAACAGGAATCCAGAGTCTTGCACTCCATCTCGACCCGAACAAAGTACAAGTTCAAGCATGCGAATATGTGAGCTGAAGTCGAACATGCAAGAACATCGCCTGATTACCAGCCAATGATGAAAGTTGTTAACAGACGCGAGAGGTACCACCATTAATGCCAATGGTCCTCAAGGTACTACAGGTACAATCTACGGCATGTGAACAATGAGCTGACGTCGAACACCCGCAGAATCACTCGATCGAAGGCCGATGATGAAAACCTCACGTCGAATGCGAAGAACCCGCCATTGAGGCATGCAGGCTCCAAGGTACCAGAAGGGAGTCTCTAGATCAGCTTCCTGGATAATGAGCTGAAGTCGACAGGAAGTGACCTTGATCGAAGGTGGGCCATAGTGTTTCCCACATCATCGATGCGAGACAGAGGAACATAATGTCTTTGTGAATCAAGATCAGATGAGAATCAGAGGAAGGTTGATACTTGCAGAGGTCAACTTCTCTTGAACACATGGCGGCACGACAGTGAGTTTGGCAGTGTTTGACATCAACGGATCAGAGGTCATGGCGACGAGGCAAAGAGCAGATGAGAGGTCAAAAAGGATTACCCAAACCCACGGAGGCAAGTGGAAAACGAGATGAGATGTCCCCAACCCGACACGAATGCAGAGAAGTGCCATGTTTAAGAGCGACATACTGCCGA
Organism: Pinus albicaulis; assembly: GCA_034641835.2. Classification (NCBI taxonomy): domain Eukaryota; kingdom Viridiplantae; phylum Streptophyta; class Pinopsida; order Pinales; family Pinaceae; genus Pinus; species Pinus albicaulis. The sequence continues at coordinate 429,813,183 of CM076583.1, forward strand.
CACGACAATGATTCTGGTTCCATTTTCCCCCACCATTTCTGGCGAGTACCCCAATTATTTTGATAACAAGCTTGAAGGGGATAGCATATGCTTGTAATATAAGTTCGTCCTTCGGACGAATCCATCCTAGTACATTTAACGAGCCCTAGGAAGGAGCGACTCGAATAACGTCATTACCACTGAATCCGATGTCATCAGGGTTTAACGAGTCTGACAAAGGAAGAACTCGACGTCTTTTCATATTGAGAGAGTTTGAAAAGACAGCGGAAAAGTAAACTCCAAAGGTCCCTTTTCGTAAATAGTTCCTCAGATCCGAAAAGGTAGAAAACTTTGTCTGAGAAAACCTCCTAGTCGCGATAGGCTAGGGTATTCCTTTTTCGTAAATAATCTATCCCAGCCCGAAAAAGGGGTAAACGTATACTGGGTAGATGTCGTTTCGTGGCCACTTTAAGGAGATCGAAACGACAAGGGCCTCAGAAATATTTTCATGTTTAGAGAGTCAGAAAAGAGCTGAAAGATGACTCCAAAATGACTTTTTCGTGTATTTACCGAGTCCGAAAAAGTATAAAATACAACTCGTGTCACCGTTTAAGCCGCATAAAGACCTGTTGCTGCACAGAAAGGCAAGTGTAAAACCCATTTTCGACAAAATATATTAAAATATTAATAAAAAATGACTTAAAAACTATTTAGATTTCAAAAAGTTATTAATAAGTCTCAAATGGTAAAAACAAAATTACTTTTACTATTTACCTCATTGGAGAGCAACAATGGTCCATTTGTGTGCAAACTTCTGACGGCGAATACGACTGATCCGGGCTACCATTCAGATCCTCGTTTGTCCCAGGTAAGAGGTGCTTCCCTGAACTCCATTTTGATCCATTTTATAGAGATTTCCATTACGGATTATACTTGTGTGGAAGATTTTTAAAATTTTAGGGCTCCGCCCATTGGCGCGGGTATCGAGCACGGACCCGCGCCAATGGCCTTTTGCATACAAAGGGGTCGCGCCAACTGGCGCGACTGTTAGGAAAACAGTCACGCCAATGGCGCAGTGCGGTTTTTCCGTTTTAAATTTCCAAACAGAGAACGATCCAATGGATTTTTCCATGTAACAGAGGTCTAATCAAGGGTTTTTGATCATGTTGATGCAGGCAACCAAGCACAATGGTTATCGAATGGAAAGAGAGGGATCACGGGGAAGAGGATGAAATGGATATAGAGAATGAAAACTGCATGAATGCACTTAAGAACTGTGGACTCAAAAAGTTCTTCTTGACGCCCTACTTACGAGCTCAACCTGAGCTCCTACAGTACTTGGTCAGTATTTGGGATGAAAATGAAGGAGTGTTCAAACTTCGGGACCAAGTGCTGGAACTGGAGGTTTCTGATGTATACTTCATAACCGGACTGTCGCGCAGAGGCCCAGTGCCCATCTTGACAGGCAGCAGACCATCTGGTGAAAAGATGGAGCAGGTAATGGCGAGGGTGTGCCCAAGGGCACGGACTGGATCAGGAAGCGGGAAGGTGGAAATCCACACTGTCAAGGATCTAGCACTCAGAGTAGTGCTACACACCATTACATGAGCTACAGGATCGTAGGCTCCACACGAGGCAACCAAAGCCCAACTCCTATTAGCCTCTGAGTGTATGAATCCTACACTATTTTATTAGGCTACAACGGTGACAACCAATATCAAGAGGCAGCTTACAAAGCGCAAGAAAGCCAAGCTGAAACAGTTTGGCTACAGTTCCATTTTGGTATCGTTCATCTTGGAACGATTACCCATCTTTCAGGGCCAAGGGGCCATTGTTGCTGAGCCGATACCAAGAGAGCCAAGGATGGCTCGCTGGGCAGCACTTATGCCCAGATCAGGAGGAGGGCAACAGATGTCCTGGAAGCCCGAGTTTTTTGGATGGTTACAGTGGCAGTTGATCGTGGTCGAGGATTGGCCCTATGCCGGGACCGATTTCACTGGAGACCCAGAACTTCCGCTCCCGGAGGGGGATGACTGGGATGAAGAGTTGGGTATGACCTCTCTTTTTGATTTTTATGTTTTATGATTTTTTTGGTAAAACATGTCCGTTCTGACACCAGTTTTATGTGTATGCAGATGTCGGCCCAGAGAGACTTGCCGGTATGTCTCCCATTGCACAGAGAACTCAGCCCGCAGCTGACCCTCAGGCGGAGGGTGCCGAGGGGGGAGAGTTAATCCAGAACCTTGAGGGGATCGCCCGGGGGATTCCAGACTACGCCCGGCTGGCAGATTTCCCGATGGCGTATCAGAGACATATGGTGGGAGTGCCTAGTCGCCTCCACTGACTTTTGAGACGCTTAGTGCGCGCGGTAGCATGTTACCACGAGCATCATGCGGATTAGACACATAGGGCTTCTTTCATGCATATATTTTTTGAGAGACATGTCGTCTCTGGATGTATTAAGACGAACATGTATATTTTTTGATTTTATGTGATGCACACTATGTAAACATTTCGACACACACACACACACACACATATATATATATATACATACCTATTTCTGGATGGATCTTCTTACATGTGATGATGTTTTATAAATTGCGTAAATGTCTATCTAGAACCAAATTAGCTACTACATTTGTTAATGTATTCATATGTTTGGGTATGTCCTGATATGTAATATAGTCAAAATTTCTCTCCAGTAGACGAATACGCAAATATAGACGTAAAATGGAGGGATTTCTTACTGAATAATGCCCGTTAAGCTGTAATACTACAAGTTGTGAGTCTAGATACACAAGTAATTCACGAATGCCGAGGTCCACAGCCTCGGTTAATAATTCCAATACAGCACTATATTCCGCGATACTATTTGTAGCAGGACCCAGACACAGACCTTGCAGGTTAACCAACTCACCAGCAGGATCATAGATTACCCAGGCTGCCGAAGACAAATTCTTGGTACTGCGGGAGGCACCATCCGCGAAACCCACAAACGGAGTAATGGACATCTGCACAATCAGGAAGACCCGATCAACAGAAAGACGCTTACATCGCACACCACACAACACATGCACACAAATGAATATACACACCTATGTACACACACCACACCAAAAATAACTTCAAGCGTAGTATTTCTTAAGGTACAACCCATTTCTAGGCCGTGCCAGCGGAACTCCTTCATAATCAATGAGCTCATAAGCCCCATTCTTCAATACTCGTTTTACTATATAGGGCCCATGCCACATGGGTTGGAGCTTTCCTGCCCCGATTTTGTCATGCGCTTGGTTGTATAGGAGGACAAGGTCCCCTTCGACAAAGGAATGTGGAGAGACAGATTGATCAAAGTGTGCTTTGACCCGCTTTTTCTGTGCTTCAAGGACTAAAGCAGCCAAGCGGCGGGTTTCATCCAATCGTTCCAAATACAAGAGACACTCTTCTTCAGGAGAAGTATCGGGCAAAAGTTCCACAGCTAGCTTTAAGGAAGTAATTTCACACTCAACCGGAAGAGTCGCTTCCATACCATACACCAATTGGAATGGTGTGAATCCGGTCGCACTCTTTGCTGACGTCCAGTATGCCCATAGAGCTGAGAACAATTGGACGTGCCAATTGGACTTATGAATTCCAACTGTTCGTTGAATCATTGTGACCAAAACCTTGTTCACAGCCTCAACCTGGCCATTTTCCTGGGGGTAATATGGCGTTGAGCTATCGTGTCGTAAGCCCAATCTTGATGTCAGCTTGCCCATCATGTAATCTCGAAAGTGAGTACCATGATCGGTAACAATGGCCTAAGGGACCCCGAAACGTACAATGATATGGTTGAAGATAAATTGGGCAGCTGTCTTACCATCGGCGGCTAGTGTAGGCATCGCTTCGGCCCACTTAGTAAAGTAGTCGACAACGACGATTATATATGCATGCCCCCCGGCCGAATGAGGGTTACACGTCATAAAATCTACGCCCCATTTTGCGAAAGGGCCGACGGTAATGACAGGATGCAGAGGGAGGGGTGGCGCGCGCATCTTATGCTGAAAAACCTGGCATGCGTGACATTTGTGGACTGTAACAATACAGTCTTTGAAAATTGACGGCTAGGAGTAACCTGCACGCAGAATCTTCTGGGCGGTGGCATATCCAGACATGTGACTGCCACATGCGCCATTGTGACAGTCATTTAAGACTCGTTCGGCCTCTTCCAAATTCAGACACCGACAGAGCACCGAATCTACTCCAACCCGGTATAATGTATCTCCTACAATGCGGTAGGGTTGAGACTGATGCCGATGTAATGTTCCCGTTTAAGAATATTTATATAACATAGCAACTAGTATAGCAATATAATGCCTCGTTCAAGAAAATATTCGACAGCACATAAAATAACATAAATGGCCTACGCAACAGATAGACATTAAACAGAGAAATCACTGAGCCATTTTATTATGTCAGGGACTTATAAGGAAATACAATACATGTGCAGGTGATAGCACCCGAAACTTGCCCAGGGCAAAACAAGAGGTATTCCAGAAATAACCGAGGAACGGCGATGCTTCGTTCTGCGCTCAAGCGGCTGGGATGAACTGCCGTATAGCTGTTGTCATGCTGCGGCTGAAACAGACTCCCCAAGGTGTTATCACAATCCGGTCCAATGCCCTCGATAGATACGGGCTGTCTCTGCTACAATCTCCTGTCCCGAAACCTCCAAAATGATACGTCTCTGTGCACACACGCGATGAACTGCAGTCTTTTCACTCAGACGACGCTGCCACTCCTAACGCAGCTCTGCAACCAGTTTCCAACCCAATTCTTCTGACCAAACGACGGTAGGATTGCCTCACCCGAGCAGGCACTCGAAGTCCCCCGGGGCTGAGGTTGAGATTGCCTCACCCGAGCAGGCACTCGAAGTCCCCCGGGGCTGAGGTTGAGATCTCCGCTCGGAGACACTCGGCGCATGCTGCAGACCTGCTAAACAGCCGGCGTGCTCAAGTCTTAGCGACCAGTTTCAATTTCATAAAATTCATCAATAATCCAAAAATGAGGAAGCTGTCTCCCTTATGTATGCGGCCTCCCTCTCGAACATTGGACTCCCTCCTTTCCCGCGCAGCCGAGATCCTCCTTTCCCGCGCAGCCCTTCACGGCCCCCACGTCGCCAACTCAGCCCGTGTACTTGCCTTTGCGCGCACGGGTGAGTCCATGACCCGCTCACTGATATTTACATTTAAATATGAGCAGCAAAATTGGCCCGAACTAATATTCCAATTAGCTTATTGCTAATTAGGAATATTACAGTCTCCCCCGGCAAAATGTTGCTTGACCCCAAGCAACTGTAGTGATGGGTGCTGCAAGATCTTTTCTCGCTCTCCCAAGTGGCATCCTCATCTGACAAAATTTGCTTGTCCTCAGGTAATGCCTGAACAAGCCTCCGCTCTAGCTGATGCCCCTTACTGACACTGCAAAATGTGCCTGGGTCCGAGATGTGCCACTGAAACCTCTCTGACCTCCGCAACGCCCTGATATGAAGGGATCTCTCAATGCCAGGATCCCAAACTTGCTAGAATGTAATTTCCAACTGCCCGAACGAGTTGCAGGCGGCAGCATGGTTGAACGGCGCCGAGATAGAAGCCGGCAGCACGACGGCAATGAGATCACGGTTGGCTATGTGATCGACGGTTAGCGGCAGGATAACCGTCTCGGAGGTTAACGAGGAGCGATGCCCTGCTGTTGACTCATCAAACACACGTTGACCGGCAATCAACGGTTGTAATTTAGTGCGGGGCCATATTGTGTCCATAATGAACCAACAGAATGCAGCCCCCACAACCACCAATATGTGGTGTCTCCGCCAGCACACCCCCAAAGCACCACCATTTCTCTCACAGTACCAGCCAACCAATAATCCTCCCAGATCCCATCGCCACCATGGCCAATAATCGCCCAAGTCCCATGGCTCGGACTGCGCACTACCTCTGGCTATGACTGATGCTCTAAGAGGTGAAGACCACCAACAATCATCAATGCCCCTGGGCTCCTGCTGCGTTGTACCTGTAGCTGCAAATGCTACCCCTCCAACTGCATACCAGCTCATCACCTCTCTCCAATCCAAGTCATGACTCAATCCCATGCTGATTCTACTCTCCTGAAATTGGGAAGGAGTCCTGAAGTAACGACAACTGGTGCTCTCCTCCCGACTGGGATCTGTAACATCTACTATGTCCAAGGCCCCCTGCTCCACTGTGCTCCCTACGAAGAATACCGTACCATCAAGAGGGTACCAACTCATGATCTCCCGCCAGTCCATCTCGGAGGAAGCATCCGATGTAGCAATAACAACTGCATGTGGAACATGCCTGGAAGGTTGTCGCCAATCCGTAATCATCTTCCACTGCCAAACTGTCACACCTACCTCCAACATATCCATAGGATATGGATCTGTAGCTGCTGTCACGGTCCTTGGTGTCTGTGCATCTGATTGCTCCACCTCAAAGGATGACCCCAATGCTAGCCACATATCCATCATAGGCTCAATGTGGGCACCCATCTGGACCTCACCCAAGGAAATGTCATGCCTGATGTCCATAGTATCCTCCTCTGCTGACTCAGGCTCCATCATGTGCTGCTCTAACTGAAGCGTCACAAGTGACTCATCACCCAGAGTATCTCTTATACAGTCCCCTGACTGCTCACCCTGCACACTGTAATACAGCTGCAATCTACTGTCATCATACCTGCATGACTGCTCTTGCTCCACAGAAGCAACCTCAACTGATCCTATGGACTCATATGAAAGAGAGTCCTCACCCTGGCATACAGAAGGAATGCCCTCCTGTTCTACCTCCGCCACCTCATCCGCATCTCTCAAACATGGGTGATCAGGCCCCCAAGGTTCTTTGCAAATGAAGCAAAGTCCCTTCCTCCTCAGCTCCGGAAATGAAGGTGGGCTGAAAATTTGAACTTGGCAAGCACCATAGCTTACCCCATGCTGTCCTTCCCTCCACTCATAGCGAGTGTAGCGTGTATGCTGATCCTGGGATGCAAAATCATTGCCCTCCGATGGCAAGGTGAAGAACAATCCTCCAAGGAGGGCTCCTCCATCAATGAAGAACAGGATGGCCCCAAACAAACCATCCATGAAGACTAGGACATGGTCATCATGGATCATCCTAATGAGATGTCTGTTGAAGGTTTTACATGCTGATACATGATGCAAACAATCTCTCATGAGGATACAACGCAGTTTCATCCACTGCAACCTTCGAAAATTACATGGCAAGAAATGTACAAGATCCATCACATCTACTAATGGATAGTAAATGGCTGAATGTAACAACAATAATACATGATCAAGCACTTTCCCACAGCTGTACAATGGATGAATATCAATCTGATGGCCCACCTCAAAAGAGAACACATATGTAGTAGCGGTGGCCATGCCTCCTCCCATGCTCCCATTAGAACAGGTAGTGCAGAAAATGTGAGAATCCTTCCCACTCACGGACACATCCAGCTCATGTGTCTCCCTCATAATCAAGCCTCCCATACAAATATGATCTATATCAGCAAATGGAGACATGATCAACAGCAAAATGAAGGAAGCGCCGAAAGTTACAAGTGATAAAAAGAGGTACCAACAACTTCCCGAACAAGTACAACGCAGTTTTACAAGTTGCTGCTTGATGAAAGTACAAGGAAAAATGTTTCTTCTTACATAGTTAATCATGCATGTCCTTATATGATATATTCTATAGTGTATAAAATGAACATGCAAGTGATGATAAAATATTTGCCCAAGGCCATAAAAGAGATGGCTGCCTTCATCATGTAGATTGGCCCAATACAACTCATGGAGCAATGTGACATGCTCGCCCTCTTGTGAAGCAATGCACTGCATAGGAATGACAAGAGTGTGCAAGTCAATGAATGTATAAACAAATCCCTCACCATATGTTGGAAGTAAGATGGTACATGGGTCTAGGAATGAGTCCTCCATAGTGTGTTGGCAAGCTATGAAGGAGAATGACCCATATGCTGCAAGAAGATAATCCTCCTTATGCTTGGGAACCCAAGTCACAAAGAATATGCCATAGTGATAGATGTCTCTTCCACCATTACCTCCTCTTTGTTTATCAAGTGCAACAGATATGAAGTGATCCTGGGACCTATGGGTTATAGATCCACTATATCTCTGCCGGGCACACTTCATCCATAAATCTCTGCTCCAAGGTGTCAACGCTGTGAGCTCATGCAAATAAGCTCCTGTCAATATAAAGCTCCGTTCTTTGACATGCTCCTTGTCGAAGACTCCTCTAACAATGCTGCCACAAATGTGCAACACCTCCCAAGTTGGAAGTGCTTCCAAGCCATCATCAAAGAACAAGGAGATAATGCCATCTCCTCCTCCCAAAACATCATACAAAGTGTGAGAGCAAATCTGCCCTTGCTCTCCCAAGCAAAGCAACAAGACATTTTGCTGCCTCCCCATACTTCCATCATACAACCCATGTGATGAAGACATAATGAATGATATGAGTATCATATCAACACCATGCATCCATACTCTCTGCTGCTCAATGATGCAAGTATCTAGCCATCTTCTCCCCGGCCTCCCACTCTTAGGCAGAGTGTTTGCCAAGTGATGGCCAAACTCTTTCAAGAGTAACCAGCGCAGCCAAGCGTCCTGCTGCCCGGTATCATAGATCTGCAAGTAGCTCCCTAGCTCCTTGCCCATCATACACATCCACTCAATCACTTGTGGATGCCTCCTTCTTTTCCTCATCCTGGTACTCCTCCCATGAGGGTTACCATCCTCCCAAATCGAATTTCTGACTTTGCACTTCATGGGATTCTGAAATGTAAATTTCTCAAGGATCAATGAGACCCTATCAAGAACCAAATAGGTGGTAGGTAAAAACCTCCCATCATGATGTGTATGGCTCAAGGGATGTCCAAAACAAGCATGAGAAATGTTATCCCTCCTAAGATGTCCTCCATCTTCTGTCTACTCTTGTGAGAAGTGAAGAAAAGCATCGCACCCCGTAGTGTGTCGAAGCGCATCTCCAGTGAGATCTCCCCTTGAGACCTGCAAAAGTGAATCTCCACAATTTTCTAAAGAAGTTACTGCAACAATAGTTTGTGGGAATTATTTTATACCTTGATGTGCAGTTGGAACTTCTTGTAGCGCTGCAAGAGTCCCATCCTCAAAAGCGTTGGCTGCCCCAACTGCCGATGCATGTGGCTGTTCCTCCATGAGTGGGACAGCGTTTTCACAAACCTCCGCAAGGGGTGATGTGACCTCTTCTTCTTGATGAGAATAGGAAGTGCATGGTACTCCCTCCTCTTTTTCTTCAATCTTCCTGACCTCTTAAACCGTGCATGCGTTTCCTCTGGATCTGAAAAGAGATGAGAATAAACTCACCTTCTGCTTGGGCTTAGATTCATAGGGACTAGTGGATCCCTCCTTCATGGGCGAAGGTGACCTCCCCGCGGTATGCCGCAACTCTGATTTCTGCATGCTAGGAACCCTACTGTTCCTTTCACTGTACCTTCCTCCTTCATCCGTCCTGAGGTAACAGTAATCTTTGAAGGGCAAAGCTGCTTTGAAGTCTTCCCCTTTGGACTGCCATTCTCGGAAATAATCTCCAAAGGGTATATGATCCTGCTGCCTCTCTACCTTACTTAGCACTGGAGGTAAGAATGTAGGCATTGTGATGATGTCCACAGGCTGAGCCAGAACCATGCTCTGATACCGCTGTAATGTTCCCGTTTAAGAATATTTATATAACACAGTAACTGGTATAGCAATAGAATGCCTCGTTCAAGAAAATATTCGACAGCACATAAAATAACATAAATGGCCTACGCAACAGATAGACATTAAACAGAGAAATCACTGAGCCATTTTATTATGTCGGGGACTTATAAGGAAATACAATACATGTGCAGGTGATAGCACCCGAAACTTGCCCAGGGCAAAACAAGAGGTATTCCAGAAATAACCGAGGAACGGCGATGCTTCGTTCTGCGCTCAAGCGGCTGGGATGAACCGCCGTATAGCTGTTGTCATGCTGCGGCTGAAACAGACTCCCCAAGGTGTTATCACAATCCGGTCCAATGCCCTCGATAGATACGGGCTGTCTCTGCTACAATCTCCTGTCCCGAAACCTCCAAAATGATACGTCTCTGTGCACACACGCGATGAACTGCGGTCTTTTCACTCAGACGACGCTGCCACTCTTAACGCAGCTCTGCAACCAGTTTCCAACCCAATTCTTCTGACCAAACGACGGTAGGAATGCCTCACCCGAGCAGGCACTCGAAGTCCCCCGGGGCTGAGGTTGAGATTGCCTCACCCGAGCAGGCACTCGAAGTCCCCCAAGGCTGAGGTTGAGATCTCCGCTCGGAGACACTCGGCGCACTAAACAGTGCTGCAGACCTGCTAAACAGCCGGCGTGCTCAAGTCTTAGTGACCAGTTTCAATTTCATAAAATTCATCAATAATCCAAAAATGAGGAAGTTGTCTCCCTTATGTATGCGGCCTCCCTCTCGAACACTGGACTCCCTCCTTTCCCGTGCAGCCGAGATCCTCCTTTCCCGCGCAGCCCTTCACGGCCCCCACGCCGCCAACTCAGCCCGTGTACTTGCCTTTGCACGCACGGGTGAGTCCATGACCCGCTCACTGATATTTACATTTAAATATGAGCAGCCAAATTGGCCCGAACTAATATTCCAATTAGCTTATTGCTAATTAGGAATATTACAGCCGAATCCGACGTCGGGCATCTTTGGTCAACTCAGAGCGAAAGGATGACGTCTGAAGATAGACTATAATATCGCCATACCATGGGTCACGGGTGCTGATAAGGAAGATGGTTTCGTCTGGTATATGTTCTTCAGAATGAGATGGGGGGGAGTCTGTCGGGAGGGACCAAATAAGATCCGCGAAAACTAGTGATTTGGTCGACTTAGCAGTAGTGAACTCTAGGTCGAACTCCTGAAGGATAACGATCCATTTGGAGTATTTTCCCCCCAGTAATTGTCGAGAAAGAATATATGTCATGGGGTTGCAATCTGAAACCACGGTAACGGTACGCAGCAGGATGTAGTGGCGGAAACGTTGCACAGCTTGTACAGCTGCTAAAGCTAGCTTCTCGACGTGAGCGTAACGCGTTTCCGTGTCAAGAAGATTCCGCGATAGATAGTAAACAATGTGTTCGTTGCCATCGTCGTCATCCTGCACCAGAACCATAGCTATGGTGCTAAAGGCGGCGGCCAAGTATAGAGTGAAATCACGGTGATAGTTTGGAGGCCGAAGCAACGGAGCATTAACAAGTAATGTCCTAAGCTTCTCAAAGGATTGTTGAGCAATGTCGTCCCAATGAAAGGGAACGTTCTGCCTTAAAAGACGCGTGAATCCTTTGGCCACTTCTGCGTAGTTCGGTATAAAGCGTCATAGGAAGTTAGCTTTTCCCTGCAGACTCTGCAATTGATATAACGAAGATGGTGATGGGAGATTGACAATGGCCTCGACCTTTAGGGGATCGAGGGGAATCCCGTCCTTGGAGACTATGAACCCCAAAAGGCGGCCAGAATCCATGCAAAAGACACATTTATGAGGATTGAGCCGGATATTATAGCGTCGACAGCGAAGGAAAATCTGGCGGAGGTGTTCTGGGTGGTCCTCTCGCCGAGCTGAGTGAGCTGGAAAATCGTCCAGATAAGGCTGAACGATATGGCGTATGTCATGGAACGCGTAAGACATAGCACGCTGGAAAGTATCTCCAGCGTTCCTCAAGCTGAATGGGAGCTTTTTATAAGCGAAAGTACCCCACGGACAGATAAATGCAGTCTTGTGTTGATCAGCAGGTAGAATATTTATCTAATTATACCCGTAAAAGCAGTCCATCAGGGAATAAATCTCACTCCCAGCACATTCGTCAATGATTTGATCTATGAAAGGAGTGGGGTAGTTGTCCTTTGGACAGGCCCGATTAATATCTCGGTAATCAACACAAACTCTGATAGTGCCCTGTTTCTTATCTACAGGGACAATGTTGGAGACCCATTCTATGAGGGGAATCGGGTAAATGAAGCCCACGTTCAGAAGTTTTTCAACTTTTGCTTTAATGGCAGCAGCTTTGCGAGGATGCACCGGGCGTAGGCGTTGGCGCACGGGTTTTGCACTACTATGCTGGGATCAATCCCGGGCATTTCCTCATAGGACCAGGCGAACACGTCTCTGAATTCTCGAAAAAGGTCAGTATAAACTCGTATCTCATCAGGAGAACAAGTCACTCCCATGTGTATGTTCTCAACTATCCCCGGTTTAACGGAGATGTCGATTGGAATGGTTTGAGTGATGTTGCTCAGGTTTCCCTCTGAAAGCACCTCATGTGTCAATATGGGCGTCTGGACAGGTGGAGTGGGAACCTGAGATGCAAAACGCTCTAGACAATCTGACATTGCCCCCAAGCTAGGCATGAATGAGGAACGATGATGCCCATCGCTCCAAGGCAGGTCCTCGAGAGACATTGTTTCAAAAATGGCTTCATCAGAAGGGAAAATCTCTTTAAGAGGATCAGGCGAGTCGGCCTCGCCGAGCCAGGGGGATTGAGAATAGATGTCTAAAGCCATGCTCAAAGGAGCATGCTGAGGAGGGGGAGGATTAGATGCGGCGACGATTTCACAGTAGTTAATCTCTACCGGAGTTAAGGGCATCGATTCTCCAAACTCAGCCACCTGCTTAGGCGTAGGGATGAGCCATGGGTCGTCAGACCTAGAGATCATATTAACTTGAGCAGTGTGCGGTGGTGGTGCGGGAAAAATACCCATGAGGACGGGGTCCTTGAAGAGACTGGGTCCTACACTGTCAGGGTGATTTGGGATCTGATCCACGTACGGAACGTTGTTCTCGGAGGTGGAGGTGAAGAAAGACAACTGATCCATAGTAACGATTTTGCCCACGTGAGGGAACTTAATAAGTCGAAAGAGGGTGGACAGCACGCATAACATGGCGTGAGTCCAATTGCGGCCGAGAAGTATATTGTAGTTAAGCTTGGCGTGAACTACTTCTACTTCTATGTTGATTGTCTTCCCCTGTAAGGTAATCGCTAAACTCTCGAGAACACCTAGGGGTTTCGATTCCCGACCATTAAATGCCTCTAGGGCATTAGGAGATGATGAAAGGGCCGGAGAGCCAATGGCCTTCTAGCAAGCGGACGACATGACACGGGTAGAAGCACCTTCATCCACAACGGCCCTATGGATGTTAAGACCGTTGATCCCGACTTGAATAACAAGAGCGATCTGATGTGGAAGTCGGGGGGTAAAGTTCTCTAAGTCGAAGGTGAGAATATTAGAATCAGTGGGATTGGTCCCACCGATTGCAGACAACAAAGATTTCCGTTGTGACGGGAAACTTTGAAGAACTTCCAATGCAGACATGGCAGAAGGCGCCTGTGCCAGATCCTCAACGATGCTGTAGTGCTCAGCGGCATGGGCATTCGGATTGTAGGAAGATATTCTGAGAACATCTTTAGAAGGTGGCCTCACAACAGGTTCAATAGTATGCTTCTCAATCTCCAATGAACCAGAGACAAGTGGGGGAGGTGGACCGTCCACAACTGCCTTCCCAGGTGCCTGACGCGATTCGTTGTAGTCCTTCGAATGTGTAGCAATAGAGATAGGTGCAACACCATTCATCATAAAGACCTGAGACCCAAATGGTGCAGGTGGTGAAGGCTGTTCAACCATCTGGGTCTGTTGATATGGGAACGGTTCTTTAAGAACTGTCGGAGTCCCTTTGGAGCCTTTTAGAAGTTGACTAACTTCAGATCGTCGTGGACAATCTTTTGTATAATGATCTCATTCACAAATGAGGCAGGGGTACTTCGGTTTGCGTTGGGAACCGTCCTCGGTACGAGGTTTGGACTCTGGCTTTGGGGCGTCAGATTTGAATTTACCTTTGCCCTTCTTTTTCCCTTTTGAGGCTTTCTCCGTAGGATTGGCCTGAATGGCATTAACCTCCACAGTTTTGCCAGAATCAGGAGGGGCGGGAGGAGCAGAATTATTGGATGAGTTGGACTTCTGCTTCCCATTCGAAGATTTCTTTGAATTCTGAGACACGGAACCAATAACACCATCCACTGCCGGGGTAGGTGGAGCTTTAGAGGTTCCAGACCGTGGAGCATCAGGAAAAATATCATAAAGCGTGCCGGACTGAGAGTATACCAGATCCAGATATTGGGCATGTGCTATGGCTTGTTCTTCAGTCACACACGCTCCCATAGCAATATCTTGAGCGATTTTGTTAACGAAGGAGGTGGTGAACCAATGAGTTAGTATCTAATCAGGTATATGAAACTTGATCAGTCTACGACGACGTCGCCACTCATGAATGTGATCAGAAATGTGGGTGGCTTGGTCCTGCTTCAAAGAAGTCAGGAGGTGCGTCCCGGCTTCGTAGCGAACCGGTAACTGAAAGTGAGTCAGAAAAGCCATGGCTAACGTATTGAAATCTTGAAATATGCCACGGGATAATTCAATATACCACTTAGCAGCAACGCCAGTCAAAGTGCACTGGAAGAGGCGTAGACGGATTGAATCATCCACCCAAGAGTTGGACGAACACTAAAGATGGTAAGTCATCACATGAGCTTGGGGGTCCTCCCCAGCTTTACCCTCAAACTTGGGGCAATCACCGGGCACCTTGGTAGGAACCGGAGGCCAATAAGGATTGTGAAGAATTGGATCATTCGTTAATTTTGAAACATCCGGTAATTCCAAGGTAGCCAGAAACGGCAATGGCAGATTGGACGGCATACCTGGCCCTGGATAAGGACCAGTACCTGTACTCCACGCTGGTTGAGAATAACCTTGCCCCCAGGGGTTCTGTCCTATAGGATTCTGACTGTAGGGGGTATAGGTCGTATATCCAGCCTGATTCGGTTGCTGGTAACCAGCGTACGGGGCTTGATAACCAGATTATGGACCTTGATTGTAAGTCGGCCCTGTGTAAGCAACATTTGGATTTGGTTGCTGAGTATAGGTGTAGCCGGGTTGCTGAGAGTAATAGTTAGAACCTTGGGGCTGGCTATCATTCGGTCAGTATTGACCATGAGAATAGTAACCACCTTGAGTTCGAGTGGGCTGCTGATAGGTGGGACCCTGTTGAGCCTGATAATTAGGGTGCAGCGGTTGATTTGGCTGCAGGATTAAAATAGTCGACTGTTGGACAGGGTTGACAGGATGTGCAGGCTAGCCTGGCTGAACAGGCTGACCTGGCTGAGCGGGCTGCCCTGGTTGAACAGGTTGACCCGGATAAACAGGTTGTGCCGGTTGTGCAAGTTTTCATGGCTATTGAGCAGCACCGGGTTGTGTCGGATGGGCCGGTTGGCCTGGTGGAGGGACACCAGGTTGTGCCGGATTGGCCGGTTGGTCTGGTGGCGGGATACCAGGTTTGACCTGCAACGGGACCATAAGGTGGTCCTGGCTGATGTGCAACGTTGGGACCAAGAGGATACTGCGGTTGCAAAGGTTGAGAAGGTTGGACTTGCCCCCTAGGACCATATACCGGCCCTGGTTGGTACCCCGGTTGACCTGTGAGTCCTTGAGGTTGCCCAGGTGGGACTCCAGGGAGAGGTTGCACGAGTTGACTGGAAGGGTTGTAATACTGTCCTTGTGGACCGTACAATGGCCCTTGTTGGCCCGGAGGGTAGCCTTGTATGGGCTATCCCTGCAGGTCATAAAGATAGCCAGGTTGGCCCGAAGGTTGGCCTTGAAAAGGTTTTCCTTGCGGGTTAAAAGGTTGTCCAGCCTGGTTATAAGGTAAACCCTGAGCATGAAGTTGAGCCTCAGGAGCAGGTAAACGTAAAGGGTTCCCATGCTCATCGTACTGATATGGAAAAACGTACACGGGTGTACCATCCTGTGCATAATGCGAAAAGTACGAGCGGTTGGGATCTTGAGAGGACTTTCCGACCTCGGGGTTCGACTGTTGCAGAGACAATCGATACTCCTCCGGAGTGATGTTCTCCGGCATAACAGATGCTATGTAGATGTCTTCGGGGATCGATGTGGTCCTTACGGGTTGGGTAGTAACGGCGGGTGCAGATGCAACCACACAAACAGTGGGCATGGAGGGTACAGAAGTAACCTGAGGGGATGATGTAATGGGCGTCCGTGGAGACATCCCCAATGAAGGAACAACCGGCCTCGTAGAAGGAGCTGATACCCCCATAGAGGCAGCGGCGGCTATAATCTGACCCAAGGATCTATACCCGGCGGGTAATGAGGGACCAGGTGATGACATAACAGATGGTTTAGGGTTGTCTCCTGGAAATAATCTCCAAGGAAATAACTGGTAATCTTCACCGGGCGTGGGGATTTCCTTGCTGGATTCACTCATGTTTGAGCCTGCCGCTAGATCTCGTAATAAATGGCGAGGACTAGGAGGAACAACAGCAGCTATAAAAGGCGAACCCGATGTAAGAGAAGGGAAATCTTCCCCTACTCCCAATCCAAACCAAGGGTCGGAAAAGGGCCAATTGAACTCAACTAGTCCTCCAAAGGGCTGCTCAGACAGAAACGGTCCCCCGTTGGGAAACTCGGAAACGATGGGCTGCTGGGGTTCAACAGAGGATTGAGAAACCTCTGATGAATCATCCGTATATGGACTACTAGTAGACGAAACAGAAGGTTCCGCCACTGTGGTAACAATGACAAAAGATCAAGCACAACACACACGGGTTGAAAAAGAGTCAAGACACACAATCAAATGGCCAACAAGCAAAATCTAACAGGGCGTGTGATCGCGGGTGATTTATTTTACCACATTGAAACTTAGAAACTTCACCGTTTCATGTTTTAAGAGTCGAGAAACGGATGAAAGGTGACTTTATCTCTTTCAGTTTTGAAGCAAGCGTGAAAGGACAAGCGCTTGGTGATCCTTTCAAATTTAAAGAGTCAGAAAAGATCAAATGACTACTCAAGAATACTAGGCAAAGGGTGTACCAAATAACCGTGAACTGCAATATACACCTTGGTTTCAAAAATGAAAGAGAAATCAACCAAGAACTTAACGTACGTGTAGGCAATCTCCCGGAATGCTGTGTCCATTGTATCACGGATATAGGGCGGCAGACTCAGCTTCCTATGGATAAAGGATAGAAACCTAGTGGGGTCTCCCTTTATATACTCGACGGTACGGGGAGCACAAGTCCGTACTAGCGTTGTCTAAAGCCAAGAGGCGAACGACAGCTACTAGGTTTAAAGACACCGGAACACGTCTCTAGCCTAGACCACTAAATGTTGCGTTAATGTTTCAATGCTGCCTTAGTGTAAATTGAGTAAATTTTAATGTTTATCTTCAATTACGTTTCAGTTTTCAGGCCCTAGCGAGTGTGATGTCACAAAATCTCCTAAATGCACACTATATGCCACAGTATATCATTTCATTCGATGAAAGCTAATTATGAGAGAGTTGGGAGCTTTTCACACAAACAAAATGATAAGAAAACAACCAACAAAGCCTCTAATGCAGCTAATGTAAACCAAAAAATTTTCTCTCAAAGTCACTAATCACTAATAACACCGAAAATATTTTAATTTGCACTAACCGATCAAAAGCAAAAGAGATTTTTTTTTTTTAATATTTTCAATGTTTAATAGCAATAAGCACTAAACAAAATGAAAACTAATGAAGAGAAATTTGAGATGCGATAGTAAGAGAGAAAAAATGAGAAAATTCACTCAATGACAAACATGCAATCAGACCTCAAATTGACAAAACAGTCCCTCAAAACCAAAAGAATCCCAAAGACTCAAATGGACCATGTCATCTAGGCCCAAACGAGGCAAAGAGAAATTCGAATGAAGAAGAGAACAAACACTCAAATAACGCAATAAAGTGATAAACAATCGCTAAACGAATGTAAAGAAGCAATCACAAGGTCGACTGAACCGATAGAAACCCAAAACTCCCAAGGGAGGCTCGACACACAAGAGGACCTAGATGCCCTAGGGCTAGAAAGTGAAATTGATGGAAACAGGCAAACAACCAAAGGACGAAGGTCACAGCCAGTCAAACAAGGCTCCAGAACACTCAAGCAAGAGAAAAAACAAGGCCAAAATCACAGATCAGTCTCAGAAGGCTCAAAACACAGAAAACCCTAATACCTCACAGGATTGGTGCGACTGTGAGGTTGAAATTAGCGCTAGAATGGAATTGGCGCGGGTGATACACAAGCAACCTACGCCAATGGGCGCGACTCTCAAGCTGAAAAGCGCGCCAGTCGAGTTAACTATGGGAAAAATAAAAAAGAGCAGTCCAGACATAGACCAGTGATGACAAGGCCAAACAAAAGCCAAACAAATAGAAAAACAAACCTAAAGAGCTGACCAAGCAAGCAAGGTCAAGAATCAACCGAAAAGACAAGACAACACTCCAAGTGTTCAGTTCATAAACTAAACCGGAGATTGACTGAAGCAACGTTGATCTACTTCGCTAATACAGAGCAAAAGCGTTTCGAAGGCTATCTGACTAACTTCAGGCTCCGTCTGTAGCTTACAAAGCAGAACAACAGCAAGCCAACGATCCCCAGTGGAGTCGCCAATTTGTTGTGGAGGTAAATCCCCTCTGCGGACAGAGGCGATCCCTACTAGCCCGGACCGGGTCTAGCAACAATCGTTCACGCTATAGTGCAGGTTCCTAATTGCAGATAAACCAACTAGCGATGAAGGTTTACCTGGAATCCAACGCTATCGCTCGTAGAGAAAGTAGCGCTCCCGTTCCTTAGCTCTGGAAAATCACAATCCTCACGATCTCCGTGATCGGACACCTGCACACGCCAGAAAAAAAACAAACGCAAGCGTAAAATCCAATGCATACAACTATATGTCAGTCAGAGAAGACATAACTCATGATCATCATCAAGAACAAGAATGGAACCATAACCAATAGTCGCTTATCATTAATTAATCAAAAGAAGAATACAACCATAGCTCTGACGCTGAATTCTCCTTCGGAGGGTCGTCAGCAGAACGTGTCTCGATAAAGCCTGTCAGGGATGGGACAAGCCTCTCTCTCTGGATGTGTCGACAATGATCTCCTTGCTTGGATTTGGCCTTAAGGGAATGGATCAAAGCTCTTGTAGCATTAGGCTCTTGGGAACTTGGAGACTAGCTTGCAAATGAGATGAGCAAGCTTTTATAGATGGAGGAAGGGGGAGTTGGGATCCCTATAATTATGGGATTGGCCCTACCCTCAAGGAAGCTTCCATGAGATGTGGAAAACCACTTCCTCTACATGGAGATCCGGAGCCAAACCTCCCAACTCAAATTAGATACCAGTTCTTGGATTAGTTAGGACGAAACTTCCGCCATTTATTTTTAAAAAACACTCCTTAAAATGGCTGGCACGAGTGTGACTCTGGGACAGAGCGCCAATTGGCGCGCCCTCTTTGAAGGATTTCCCCCATTGGTGTGGGTAATGAACTGGCTACCTGTGCTAATGCAAAAAGGGGTGTTTTTAGGGTTTTTCACAAGGAGTTTTCTTCAGGGCAATGAGAGTACATGTTTAGGGGAATGCCATGAAAGTGTTTTCAAGTTATGTCACTACTCACAGGTCACGGAATGAGCCCTCCAATTGTGCGGGATGGGGAATTGCAGGGATGGTGACAAATTGCTGTGTAACATCCACTAAATTGGAATTATGACTTATCATCATATCTCTGGAAAGAATAAGATTTATTTCTTTTTTATTCTCTAAGAAAATAAAACCAAGAAATACTTTATTTCTTTCTCCCGTAGCAACATTTGCGTTATTGAAGTAATATATTATTATCTCCTTATGAACATTGGAGGGAACTAATTATCTATATATTTTGGTCAATATGAAAAAAAGTGTTTGGTACTTCTCCTTTGAAAAATTCAACTTCTCACATGCAAGATTACATTTTTCTATTCTAATTTTATTTTTAATTATAATATTATTAGACCATACCTTAAATTATGAATGTCCAATATTTGATAATCTGAGAATATTCTTCATCTAATACATGATCCAACAGATAGCATAGAAAATATGTGAATGGTTTTTCAAAACAATTAACGAAACATGCTTGCATTATATATAATAATTCATGAAACCTTTTGTGAATAACATATTTAGAGTGGTTTGTTTGTGCTCCGTTCACATTCCTCCCTACTCATGAGATGTTTGCTATTCATTGGCATGTGTGGATCCACTGGGAACGCATCATTCACACCAACAAGTCGTGCAATACACTGCAGTAATAGATCAATTACACCACTAAAGTTGTTGAACCTAGTTACGGAGCAGAGAACTGCAGAAGAATAAAAAACATGTTATTGTAAATCAATACCTTCATATTGCAATAATCCCGACGAATCTCAACATTCTTAGCCAGAACACCCTATAGGTATTAAATTTGTGAATAAGTTGAGTAAATATTTATTTGTGTCTAGGGTTCTCACTTTTATGCAGAATGTGATTTAATAAATAATCTTGGGCTTTAATCTTACGAAATATAAATATAAATTTAAAATTTGTGTGCATGTAAATGGCGATGGGAGTCTTTCTATTTATGTGGAGAACCTGCCTCCCAATATTTCGGCTCTTCAAATTGTACTGAAGTTAAATTGTTTCAGAGAAATCAAACGCGAGAAAATTCATGTTTGGGTAGAAGTTTGTTATGTTTTAACATTTCTTAAACAAAGATCATAAAAGCACAAAGTTTTTTCTTTAATTTTTGAAGCTTAGAATGTTATATTTCAAGAAGCTATTAGTTTACATTGGTTTTCATCTTTGCACAATTTACACTAGTTCTGCATCTGTATTTTGACTTGGTATTTTTTTTTTGGAAGGCAAAGTAATCATATTCACCCTTGCATATTAATATCAATATTAATCATTTAATTATTATTAATAATTTATAAATGCAAATTGGCATATAAAGACATATAACAACCACATTTACTAATATGATTGTGCTAGTAATACAATATGAAAACTATTATAAGAGATTTGTAGGTTTTAAACCTGTGCATAAATTATGTCGAAAAAATTCTTAGAACATAAAATAAAAAATGGAGAAAACATAAAAAAAATATACACAGATATTTTCCCATGGATCCCAAAACTAGGACTACCAAATTGATTTTTCATTATATTCCTTTAAATGTTACAACACACAAACACACACACACATATACATGCCGAAGCATTCATAAACCGAAATCCATTAACCCTCGATTAGAACTTAATTGTACTTCCCTTGACCGAATCTACAAAATACGATGGGCAAAACACCTTCATACACAAAACCATTTGCAAAACCCATGCACAAAACCATAGGTAGGTTTTCAACATCCATAAAAAAAACCATAGGTAGGTTCGCCCACCTATTATATGGTCCAAAAAAGTTTCCTAGGGCATTTCCCCAGACCTCGTGCAGGGGGGCAACCGCCCCCCCTGCAAACCCCTCGATAAGGGGAGCTACCCCCCCTGTGACCCCCTTGATGCGCCCAATGCAATGAACAGGGGGATTTACCGCCCCCCCAGGCATGTGACTAGTCGTCGAAAGAATATAACACACACCCAACATTCTACCACTTGTTGTTTTATTTCGACATAAGGGGTCACAGGAGAGATTTTTCATTGGTCCAACCCTCCAACGCCCATTGTTTCTCTACACCAAGAAAACTTTTCAGTGTTCATAGACTTTTTCAATGCTTCTGCAACATTCTTCAGAGTGTCCACCTCTACCAGCAACACCTTAGTATCACTTATAAAGTGATACTAAACATCAATTTTGTTTGTCTTTGAATGATAGGCAAGGTTATTTATCAAGAAAATTACACTATGACTGTCACAGTCTATATTTATAGCTCACTATACCAACCCTATACTTGAACACAATCTCTTCAACCAAAATGCTTCCTTTCTTTCATGACTGGTTGTCATGTATTCAACCTCTGTAGTTGAAAGAGCCACTTTAGACTGCCTTTTGCTCATCCAGCTGACTTCTCCTCGAAATAGGTTAAACACATACCAATTTGTAGATCTTCTCTAATCTAGATCTCCAACCTAGTCTACATCAACAAAACCACGAATGTCCAAAAATCTATCCAATCTTATTCTTCTATGGTAGCACAAACCATGATCAATAGTGCCACACAAATACCTGAAAACCTACTTTATTATTGTCCAATTCGCCTTCCCTAGTTTCGACATAAACATGCTCAATATTCCCACTGCATGTGCAATGTCTGGTATGGTGTAAACCATTGCATACATTAGGCTACCAACTGCACTCGCATATGGAACACGGGACATGTCCTCTTCCTCTTATTGTGTCTTAGGAAACTATTCAACAAATAACTTTACACCAACTGAAATAGGAACCTTCACCAGTTTACTATCTCGCATATTAAACCTCTGCAATATTGTCTCGGCATACTTCCTATGGTTTAACCAGAGCTTCCTCTTTTCCCGATCTCATTTAATTTCCATGCCCAAAATATAGTTTGTTACACCAAGATCCTTTATGTCGAATTTGGAGGACAATTGGGTCTTCAAATCCTGGATAATTTCTTTGTCATTTCCAATCAACAACATATCATCCACATATAAGTTCAAATAAATAACACGGTCTCTAATTGATTTAAATTACACACAGTGATCCACTTTAATTTTGGTGAAGCCAAGTCCCCGTATATATGTATCAAATATCTGATACCACATCCTTGGTGATTGTTTTAACCCATACATAGAATATTTTAACTTGCATACCAGTTCTTGTTTACCCTCATTGCAAATCCTTCATGTTGCTTCATGTAGATCTCTCCTTGCAGATCCCCATGAAGAAATATTGTCTTCACATCCATCTGTTTTATCTCAAAATCAAAAGCAACAACAACAAATATAAATAATCTAATAGAAGCTAACTTGGCAGCAGGAGAAAAAATATCACCAAATCAATTCCCAACACCTGGTTATAACTTTTTGCTACCAATTGAGATTTTTATTTCTCCACCTTGCCTTATGCATTCATCTTCTTATTAAACACCCATTTTCTTCCAATGGGTTTCCTTCCAGTCAACAAATCCACCATATCACATGCCTCATTTTTGTGCAAGGATGTCATTTCATCAACCATGACTTATTTACATAGTTTTCCATCCTATGAATCTACTGCCTCCCTCACTGTTCTAGGATCATCATCCGTGATAGATAAATCAAAGTTTGAACATAAAGTAGATGGACTATACCTTTTTGACTTCCTTCTCTCTTAAATTGATCTTCTCAAAATTGGAGTTTGAGGTTTTTCCTCTTATGATTCATGTTCTAATGTAGAGTATGATTCTTACTTCTTTTGCTCAAACTCTATCTTCTAAGGTTCCTTTGGTAGGACTTCATGTTTAATAACATTTTTCACCTTTCTAAACACCACATCTCAGTTGTACACAACCTTCCTTGTTTTTGGGTTCCAAAGCTTATAACCTTTTAAACCATCCTTATACCCAATAAAGATGCACCTTTCAGATTTGCTATCCAACTTGGTTCTTTTCTCCTTTGGAGCATGTACATATGCATCACAACCAAATATCTTCAGATGTGAAAGAAAGGGTTTCTTACCAATCCATACCTCATGTGGAGTCTTATCCTCCAACGCTGATGAAGATGATCTATTAACCAGGTAACACGCAGTCTCCACCGCCTCTGCCCATAATTCCTATCCTAACCTGACACCACTTAGCATGCTTCTTGGCGTTTCCATCAACGTCATGTTCATTCTTTCTGCAACTTCATTTTTTTGAAGTGTGTATAGAGTAGTATTTTGTCGTGCTATACCACACTTCTTACATAACTCTTCAAATTACTTCTTTTAGAACTCTCCACATTATCTGTCCTCGAGACCTTTATCTTATTATATGTTTGGTTTCCACCAAAGCATTAAATTATTAAACATGTCAAACACTTCAGATTTCTTCCCGAGGAAATATATCCATGTATTCCTTGAGAATTCATCTATAAATGATACATATTACACATATTTACCCAGTGATGGAACCGAAACAGGTCCAAACACATCATTGTGCACAAGCTCTAATACCCCTTTCGCCCTCTTAGCACTAGAGGGGAAGCTCACCTGATTCTGATTTCCATATATACAATGTTCTTAGAAATTGAAATCCAGAGAGAAATTAGACATACCTTCTACCATACCATTACCATGCAATATTCAAAGGCCCTTCTCTCCAATATTTCCAAGCCTTTGATGTCATAACATAGTCTTTTCTCCAGTGACCACTAGGTTTTTTGCTCCACTTTCAGGAACCACATAACTGTTGGATCCATCAATAACAGTGCTACCTAGAAGCTTATACAGAGTTCCAATTTGAACTCCCCGCATTAATACCAGTGCTCCCCGAACCATTTTGCAAGTATATTTCTCAAACACTATTTTTACATTTGCATCATCCATATTGCTTACATAAATCAGATTTTTGGCCTATGCAGGAATATGGAAAACACCACTAAGTGTTATAAATTATAATCCTTCCAACTTTCAACTTTAGCTTGACTTTTTCGTGTTCGAAGATTCTGGCCTTCTTATCATTCCCTAAGAAGACATCACTACCATCATATTTCTCATACTCAAAAAACCACTCCCTATGGGGAGTGAAGTGAAAGGATGCACCTGAGTCAATCAACCATGCCCCATGATCTACATGTGTACTTGAAGAAGAAGGCAAGTACACATCCCCCCTTCAGCTGAGGTGGTTTTCACCTCTACAGAAAGAGCATTACTAGATCCAATTCCTTTCTCAAGAGCTTTAGATTTACATTCCTTTTTGTAGTGCCCTTCCTTTCTGCATTTCCAACACACCTTTACAGGTTTTCCTGGAGATTTTGATTTCCCTCTAGATTTAGATCTGTCACTCGAGGACTTATTTTTGTTTCTCTTATGGAACCATCCTCATACAAACAAGGGATATTCATTCTGGCTCTCCATATTTTTCCATCTCATCCCTTTGGACAATAAGGATGAGACTATTTCATCAAATTTCAAGGTAGTTGTATTGCTACATATTGCAACAACCAGACTATCCCACGAATCTGGTAGAGAACACAACGAACTGATGCACTTGTCTTCAACTGAAATTTTAATATCAACAGATAAAAACTGGCTTACCACAGTATTAAAGGCATTCATATGCTTTGTCACCGAGTCTCCATCATTCATCCTCAGGTTATACAACTTTTTTCGTAGGAATAGTTTGTTCACTAGAGACTTAGATTGGTACAAAGTTCCTAAATTGTCCCATAAAGCCTTCGTCGTAGCTTCCCTCTGATACATTCAACAATACTGAATCTGAGATACACAACTATATTGTGTTTTTTGCTTTCTTATCCAACTTCGCTCAGTCTTCATCTGACATTGTTGTTGGTTTAGTACCTGAATCTATTGTGATCCACTGATCTTTATCCACCAGCAAATCCTCCATCTTAAGCTTCCACAACTCAAAGCTCTGACTGTTAAATGTCTCGATCTTTATCTTTCTAGTGCTCACCATATTATTTCATCGCAATAATCGATCCCGCAGGTCTCCCGCTACACAGGGTCTACTTGAGACCCGAGAAAACCCCTCAATAACAAAGGCATCCTCTTGAAGCTGAAACTGTTCTGATCCCAAATGTAGGTTTTAACCCTGTACATAAATTACCTGTAAACGAATTCTTAAAAAAGAAAATAAACAATAGCAAGAACATAAAACATAAAACAAATATACACAGAGATTTTCCCTTGGATTTCAAAACCTGTACTATCAAATTGATTTTTCATTAAATTTCTTTCAATGTTACTATATATATATATATATATATATATATATATATATATATGCCGAAGCATTCATAAACCCTAATCCATTAACCATCCATTTACCTTGGATTAGAGCATAACTGTAGTTCCTTTGACTAGGTCTACAAAATATCATGGGCAGAAAACCATCATATCCAAAACCATGTGCAAAACCCATGCACAAAACCATAGGTAGGTTCGCCCACCTATTTTAGATCCAAAACAAATTTCCCGACCTCCGTGCAAGGAGCTACCACCCCCTTGCAAACCCCTGACAAGGAGGCGACCACCCCCTTGTCACCCCTTCTACACTTGGCGCAACAAACAAGGGGGACTTTTCCCATATGACCTCCCAAACATGCAACTAGTTATTAAAAAAAAATATAACACACACGACAAAATTATAAAAATCATTCCATCCCTTATTATTATGATTTCAATCAATATCCTTAAATTGAACCGTGCACAAATGGACAAATGGTGATGATCACCATCAAAGACATTAGATGTAGGCCTACTCATGGAGCCCACGGTGCTAGCTTCTTCACTTGCTCCAATAAACCATTTTATTGTTGGGAGAGCCCACGACATACTACACAACAATTTTCCATCATCGAGAATAGCTCCGTTGACCTGGACCCTCTACTTGAACCACCTTCCATGTGACATTTTAGATTGTATTGAGGACTTCCACCAATAATGGTTGAATACTGCTTATGATCTTGATTTCTGATTTGACTCGTGCTATTTTATATTGATTTATGATAGTTGGGATAAACGAATATCCAAAGTAGCTTGTCATATGCCATTTGGATTGAACGTTTTTGGTTTTCTTGCCCATCACTTCCATCATATATCATTTGAATTACGCCTTATTAATTGTCTTGCATTATTTATTTATTTTTTTTTAAAACTTTATTTTAATTTTAATCATTATTTTTATATTAAACGCACATTAATAGGTACTCGTTGGCATTCAAATTTAAACTCTACTTATTATTGAATATGTTAAAATTCAAAATTAATTATTCTTGAGACCAAGTTCTTAGGTAATCTTTATAGACTATTTCAAACACAAAATTTCAATTTAATGCACACCTTTTTCAATTTGTATGATGAGTGGGATACACTGCCATAGCCATTAGCCTTTATCCACACTTGGATGCGTTAGAAATAGACGTGTGTTAATCAATGTAATTTTAAACTTTTTTTTTCGTCTTATTAATGACATTAAAATAGTTTATGAAATTATTAGTTTTCTTATTTTTTACTTTTAGTATATTAATTCAAATTGATGATAAACTAACCCAATCTTCTAAAAATTCCCTCAGTAAAAAACAATACTACAAAAATGATGCTAAAAACATCACATTCTCCATCTCTAATATCTCTAAAAACATACCAATGCCCTCCATAATATCATTAAAAACATCACATTCTTATATAAAATTATAAATATAAAATTGACCAGTCTCTCGTCTAGCCAGCATCAGTATAACGTGCATAGTGTGTAAATATAAAATGCAATAATTTTGCTCTACTCTATAATTGGACATGTCAAGGTAGTAGATGTCACCATTTCTTGTCCTACTTCAAAATTTAAATCAGTTGATGGGAGGATATGATTTTATTATGATTTTTTTTTGAAGTTAGTTTGAAGTTATGTTCAACATGATTTGAAAAGTGGAAAATATAAAAATAACCCTATAGAATATGTCAAACAGATAGTGGGCTACAAACAACTTCAATCACATCAGAATGACAAGGCCAACTAGCATAAAATTAAGTAGATATCTATAAGATTATTGAATTGTTTAACGATTATGCTGTCTACGACTCTCGCAAGGCTGAAAGCCTCTGTGGGTCTGTGGGCCCCCCAAGGAAATTCCCAATCTATCCCTGTAATCCGTTTTGTATTGTACTGAATGAAACATATGAAAAGATTCGATTCTCAGTACCAAATCAGATAAGATAAGATTAAATACGCTGATAACTGATCAATATCCCTCCAACTCTGGCCCATACCAATGTAGCAGACTTTTTTCTCAGACAAGTTTTTTGCAGACATTTTCGATATCTGAATAAAGGTCGGACTGCTGGTCCTGTTCATTGCCATCGCCGGTTAGAGATGCTGGTCTTGTTACAGAAACGAATGGCGAGGTAGAATCACCGAACGTACGACTGGATATAATGGCTACCTCACTAGCCGGAGCCGCATATGAAGGTCGTAAACTGGTTTCTCCATTCGAACCGCAGATGGAGCCAATCGAATCTCGAGAGTCCCGGAGTCGCAGCGAAAAAGCCGCAGCTCCCGAGAAGAAAATTACTCTGTTTGCCTTCAGGCTTGCTATTCTGGAGAAGGCCGCCAGCGGGCTCGGAACCTTGGCCTTCGTCTGGGCCACTGTCGTCCTCCTCGGCGGCTTCGCAGTAACTTTAGGAAAGGTAGACTTCTGGTTTGTGAGCATAATATTGTTGAGAGAAGGTGCTCGCATCTTCAGCCGAAGCCAAGAGCTCGAGTGGCAACACGAGAGGACGCTAATATCCGTGGCGACACTCAGAGACAGTGCTAAGCGGCTGAGTCGCAGGTTCTATATTAATGGCAACAACTCTATCTTAACACGAATCTGCATATGGTTTAGATATAAAAATACCCAAACCCCGAACATCAAAATTCCGGAAGAAAATTGTGATGTCAATAATGATGGTTTATTGAAGAGGACTTGGTCGACCTCTAAGGTTCAATTGGTGCCTTATACCGGGTGGCTCTCCATATCTAGAAACGCTAGCCAGATGCTCTTTTGGCTTCAATTGGTGTCGGCTTCGACATGCGTTGCGTTGTCCCTCTATCGGCTAGCCAAGCAAGACTTCGGCGTAGATGTAGGTGGGGATACCAAAAATCGGAAAGCGGCTCTCAATATTTTCTACGGCCTCGCCCTAGCCAAAGCGCTTCTGTTCCTGCTCGAGAAGGCCTTCTGGCAATGGAAGATCATTGCACGAAAATTGCTCACGGAGGTGAACGCAGAATATGGCTCCAGTGGTTCAGAAATCCGCACGGTTCGAAGTTTTTTCTATGATACATATTCTCGGTGCGTCAATGGAAGCGTTTTCGATGGGTTGAAGATGGAATTTGTTTCATACAGCATGGAGCTGCTGCAGTCCAGCGCTGTTGATCTACAGCTGACGGGGGCTCGAGTTCTGTCGGCGCTTGCGAATAAAGATCAGTTTGCAGAGGAGACTTTGCGGGCGATCGGAACCATGCGAGACGTGGTGGAAAGGCTGATCAAGATACTGAATTGGAGGAACTATCACGAGCAGGAGATTCGAAGAGCGGCTGCAGAGATCATCTCGAAATTGGTGAAGAAAAACTAGAATCGCATTCGAGTGACGGCCATTGCTGGGTCCATGGAATTTATAGCATCTTTGTTTTACGATAGCAAACAGATTGAAATCCATTCGAGGCAGTACGGTAATGCATAGGATTACTCTGTTTTCAGTCTTCTGGGGTTGAAGATATTGAAAAACTTGGCCAACGAGCAGGACAACTGCGCTAAGATAGGAAGCAGCAGAGGGCTACTTCCCAAAATTATAGCGCTCACAGAATTAAATCCCAACGGGCCCGAATCCCAAATCAAGACGGCAAAGCTCGCTCTTCAG
This sequence comes from Pinus albicaulis, assembly GCA_034641835.2. Classification (NCBI taxonomy): domain Eukaryota; kingdom Viridiplantae; phylum Streptophyta; class Pinopsida; order Pinales; family Pinaceae; genus Pinus; species Pinus albicaulis. The sequence continues at coordinate 429,842,705 of CM076583.1, forward strand.
CTCATGGGAATGCTGGCAGGCAGTACAGGCTCGACAGGAAAGGCCCTGAGGAAAGGGATCTCGGAGATAGTCTTCACCATAAGCAATCTAAGGGACGTTATTCATTACAGATAAGTAACGACGCATCGTCTGCAAATCCTCGCCATCGACATATTGACGAGTCTTGCTCTCGAAGAAGAGGGCCGAGAGAGATCATCGGCAGCACTGGGGGAGTTTTCCGTAGTCTTCTCTGTGTGTTTTCCATGGAGAGGATTAATAATAATATAATAAGTGGATCAGGCCAGGATGAAACGAAGGACCTCGTGACCAAGGCAGGAGAAGCCCTGGCTCTGCTTTCACTGGAGAACAAGCAAAACTGCCGAAGAATGATGAACATTAAGCTATGCGTATCACCCAAATTTGATCACGAGACTGACCTCTGTGCTAGACGACCCAATTCCGGGTTTTCATGTAGCCAGAATTCTTCGGAATCTGTGCGCATATGCAGAGGCAGATTATGTTGAATTGAGGAAAATCAGTGCAACAGCAGCGCAGGTAGAGTTTATTCAATTAATAGCATTTCGTTTTAAAATTACAGTCTTGTGAGTTCACAATTCGATCTCACAAAAATTTCATCCAATTGATTAATTTCTTGTAAAATTTTATGCCAGGTTTTGAAGTTTGTGATAGAGCAACGAAGCGAGCATCAAGAAGCAGTAATAGGACTTGCTGCGCAGATCTTCAAGTTCATAACCAGATCTGAGTTCGAACGTGTGTTCGAAAAATCAAGCGGTGTAACAAAAAGTTCGCTGATTTTGGAACTTGTAAACGTTATCAAGAAGGGCGAGCCTTATTTTAGCTGCTATCGGCCAATCAATGCACAGGACGTACCAATGCCATGCCATCGCCATGGAGCATGGTCATGCCTGCCGTCATGCGAGCCATCGCGGATTGGAATTGGAATGCGGATTGGAATTGGAATACGACGTGACAGGTTTCGTTGTAACTCCCTGCCATGAATTTGTTCGTCGGGCATTAATTATTGAGTCGTTCAGATGTTAAATCTCAATACAAACAGCGGCATACAGCAGGCAACCGTGCTACTCGGCTCTGACAAATTCTATGGGAAGAACATTCAAAGCAAAGTCGTTGTCTGTTATACGTGTTATAGGTTTTAGAGGAGTTTTCAATTTATTTTCGGGTTTAATTTGTTTAGAATTTAATAGGATTGGTTGGAATTTTAATTTTTTTTAAGTTGTAAATTCTTTATAATTTAGAAAAATTAGAAAAAGTTTAAGGATTAAATCTATATATTTAATCAAAAACTCATTTTAGAAAAACAAAGATTATGATTTAAAAAAAAAAAAGCAAATAAAAAACCAAAAAAATCAAGTTAATTTTCTAAAACAAATTAATATCTGAATTTTCAATCTAACTATTAAAACTTTCAATGAAAAATGTAATATTCACAAAAATGTAACATAATTTTATAATTAAATATTAGTGTTATGTGTAAATATTTCATCATTAAAATTTACACAATTAGAATTTAAATAAACACTAATTTGTGTCTATGATTTTTTTGATTGGTGATTTTTTTTCACAAAAACATTACACAACTTTATATAGAAGGTATTTTAAGGATATGGCAATTGTTTGTTAATGGTTCTTCTAACTTGTTATCCCTACTTTTTTTTTAAAGTGAAGTTTTTATTCATTTGATGATTGCAACAACATTTTCTTCGTAATATATAATGTGAGTAAAGTTGACAATAATTTTTGTAATAATTTTTTTAATTGAGTAAATTTTATTTTTATTTATATCTAATATTTTAATATTTTATTAATTTAATTATTAATATAATATTTTTCTACACAATTGACTTTATACTTATTTTTAATTACATTTTAATTAAATAAATTTTATTTTTATTTTAAATTTTAAAATTAGATTAATTTGAGGATTAATATAATATTTTATTTTATTTATAATGTATATTTGTGTTGAGAGATGCTTTCTAGTGGAATATGGTAATAATGTTATAATGTAATATTTAACATTTTGACTGAGTTAGATTAGATAAAATTAAAAATTAAATTAAATTATAAAAATAAAATTAAATAAAAAAATTAATATAATGGAATTTAAATATTTTAACTTGGTCAAAATAAAATAAAAATAAAAAATATAAATAACCCTATAAAAATAACATAATAATAACCCACTGGGGAAGGATATATTTAAATATTTTATTTATTTTTCATTTTATTATTATTGAAATTAAATTTTAATATAAAAAGAATAAAATGATAAAATTTTAATATTTAAATTGTATATATATATTTAAATTTTAAGTAAAATTAAATGAAAATATATAATGAGAATGGAAATTAAATCATGCTCTCAGATGGCATTTGCCAACGCAGAATATAAAGATCACTGGTTTATCCCATGCTCTTTGAAAATCATATATTTAAACATTTTATTTATTTTTCATTATTTTATATAGATATTTTTTTTTTAAATTTTAATTAAATTATATATATATATATATATATATATATATATATATATATATATATCAAAATAATATTTCTAATGTAAAATAATATTTCCAATTAACTTTAATTATAAAAAAAAATAAAAAATATAAAAATCTCTTCAATGAACATAAGCCATGAGATTCATAACATTATAAAGTGATTTAACCACATGGATTTAGCTACATAGTTTTCATACAAGGTTATCTTTTCATTTGAGGTTGTGGTGTTTCTTTATCCATAAAGTTAATTATCAATGGTTTTGGTTGATGGATTTCTTTAAAAATAAAATATAAAATAACTTTGTGAAGTGATTTAGTAATAGTGTCTTGTCCCTTCATTTAATAAATCCTTTTGATGGTTTTAATTTGAGGTTGTGGTGTTTCTTTATCCATAAAGTTAATTATCAATGGTTTTGGTTGAAGGATTTCTATAAAAATAAAATATAAAATAACTTTGTGAAGTGATTTAGTAATAGTGCCTTTCCACTTCATTTAATAAATCCTTTTAAGAGAGGATTGTCATTGTGTTGCCGGCAAGTCGTTGTAGGTTACACTCAAGACAAAAGTGGTTTATTAGTTGGCATGTTGTATGCTTTAAAGTCATTAAAAAGAAATAGAAAAGAAAATTTGATTTTTTTTTTTTTTGGGCATAATATCTATGTTGGTGAAGCCAGTGGATTATAAGCCTTTTATTTATGAATAGTTGAATTTCTTTGGAAGTAGTTGCATGAACATTCCATGTCTCAGCACGAGTAAAGGAAATAGAAAGAGGTTGGAAAGCTTCAAGGTCACTAATGCTTAACTCTAAGAAGAGAACAATTGCTTGAAAGAGAAGGATTGGATGTATGACCAACAAGATAGACAATAGGCTAATGGTAAGGGAAACTACAATGCAATTGTTGTTTTGATATTTCATCTGAAGAACCTACTTTTGAAAATATGTCTAAGATTGATGCAAAAACATCAATGACCTTAACAAAGAGTTTTTGAGAACTCCATGATGTGCTTGCAGGCATGTATAGACACCAAAGAGTTGTTTGTTGAGAAATACAATAGGTTGGCAAGTTAATTGATTTCTCATATTATGACATTATCTTGTGATGTTTCATTATTATTGTTCTTTCTTTCGATTTATCTTTTCCTTATCATCAAGACTAATGCCAAACAAGAAATAGAAGAGGACATGAGATGTAGGTACACAGCCAAGGGAAAACTTCACTCTAGGGGATGTTATCACCCTAGTAATTTCTAAAGATTGTGGGCTCTTTGAATTTTTTCAGTTTTAAGAAAACTAGGGGTAACCACAAACCTTCTTTGGAAATTTAGGATCTAGCCTTCCTAAATTTCAGAGAGGGTTGTCTCTTTTAGATTTAGCTTTGTTTTTTGTTTAATATTTTAGGCTAGGTATGATTGGGCACTTGGTTTTTTATTTGAAAGTTTGGAGATGGAATTCAACAAGGCTTTTCCCACCAAAATTAATTTGATGATTCAAAATTATGTTTGACTCCAAAAGCTCGACTATGAAAATGTTTCATTCCAGTGTAGAGCATGCTATGAAACATGGTATGTAATTAAAAACTGCCCAAAATGTTCACAGAACAACAAATATTAGAAAAAAAATTGAAGGCCCAAATGGTGGAAAGGAGCTCAGAGTGATCTCAGGGTGTTATGTTAAGGCACTTCATGGCGTAAAAGTTACCTGCTCGAAAATACAAATTCAAAAAATATATTATTATGTTTGTCATATATATATATATATATTTTATAATTAATAATGATAATAATAAATTTTTTTAAAGTTTTAATTTAGTTAACTTTTAGAGTAGATGGTGATAGGGTGTTATTTTAAGGAAATTCTTGGTGTAAAAGTTACTTGTTCGAAAATATGTGGGAAAAAACCCATCCACACTAAGGTGAATCCACATCTCAAAAAAATCTTACACACTTCTTTGTATTCATACCACAAATATTGTTTGTGCCCTATTTATAGATAAATAAAGGAATTGTTAAAATATATATAAAACCGAAAAAAAACTTAAATAATACTACACCACGTATCAATAAAGTTTTCATCTTTAAATGTTAGTATTGAACTGGTAAAGGCTCAAAACTTTATCAATTTTTGCATATTTTATTAGAAGGCATGTATGTTGTACTTTAAAACTTTAGTTTTCCATTTCATAAAATTCAAAATTAAAATAAATTTGAATCCATATATATGCTCTCTTCATGTACATGATACATCTATTATTATAACTAAGCAAAGTTTCATGGTATGATATGGTTTTACATGCATGCAACATTGAATAAGATATAAATTTAAGTAATTTAACTTGCAAACTTTATAATTTGTAAATGAAACAAAATAAATCCATTCTAACTACATTCATCAACAGTAATGTAACATTGATAGAATATAACATTCAATCCACATCATGAATTTAAAAGTCAATGAAGGCATTGTCATATACACAAGTTCACATTCTTGTACTTGTATTCCAAATTGGTCTAGTTATACATTTTTCTCTTTTACACAATGGGCCCATGGCCCATGGTATTCCCAACATAGATAATGGAAGGTCGCGCCCATAAATGAAATAATGGAAAAATGACATCATGACTGATTTATAAATTGGGTCTATACGTCACCCTCGTCGCGCTTCGTACTCCCAAGTGCATTTCAAAATTGATATTGCTGCAAAAATTAAATAACTAATTAGTTGTAAAATCCAAAATGCATAGAATCAATTGTCGTTAATTCATGATAAGATTTTGATCAACTACTCATTCTCACCATGAAGATCTAAGGCAATGGAGAAGATTGTCCTTCCTCGGCAGATGGTGGAGCTGTTGTTGATGGATATAGGCATGGTTCATGGGTGATGGATAAAGGCATAGTGGAAGTGAAATCGGAAAAAGGTAGTGGGTGTGGGCGGTGATACACCCCCACTGGTTGTACGATAGTGGGAATCACCCTAGGCGAGGGATCACCCTAGGGGGGGAAATTGGAATGTCAAAGGTGGATGATTGAAACAATGAGAAGGGTGGATGAATAAATGGTAGGGGTGGGGATTGGGAAGAGTTTGGGGAGGTGGTTATAGGCATGGGAGAATTTATGATGGAGAAAGGTGGTCGGTGTGGGTGACAATAAATCCCCACTGGTTGTACAAGAGGAGGAAGCACCCTCGGGGAGGAAATTGGGGTGTTAATGAGTGGAGCAGTGTTCAAACTGCTATAGTTTTTTTCACCAACATGCTCATCAAATAATTGAATTCGACAACCTGGAACGTTGTGAGATGTGGGTCCCTCGACTGTAACAATAAAAAGTTTCATATAGTTATGAAAATGCATCGAAAATGATAATATATCGTATTTCACATAAAAAAAATGCATGCCATCAAATTTCCATACCATTTTTCTATATAATAGAATATTGCACTAACTCAGGTATGTGGCCCACACTTCTTTGGTGTTGAGAAGATAACTCCAGTTGCTCATCCATGTTTCTTTTTTTTGAACGAACTCGTCCAACCTTTTCAAAATGTGGATTATCTTTCCCTGATTTTGACTTGCGCCCACATTGCCTTTTCTTTTTTACTGGGCTCAAGAAACTATGTTTTCTTTTAGTAGTGATCTTTGATGGATTTATATTATTGAAAAACATTCTATTGTAATCTTGACATGCTTTTTCTACCAAACTGTTCAATGCCTTTGCTTGCTCCAAATTTGTAGGTATTATGGATCTCAATTTCTCATGAGTTGATAAGTTAACACGTTTCATCTCATCATCTTCAAATAATGCACTATCTGGCCGTACATTGGTTGATTGAACATTATCAATGCTTGTTTCATTATAATAACTTATATTTGGAGGAGAATCAATGCATGGCAGAAGCTCTGTTTGGATTTCTAGGCCCACTATAGGTGTTTCATTCAAATCAAATGAAATTGTAGGCCCTTCTGTGGTAGGATTAGTGATATTAGGCAATACATTTTCACCCAAAGTAATGTTACTCACCAACATCTCAACTTTCAATACATGTTTACAAACATTTCCATTCAAGGCCCAATTGCAATTACAGAAGTGTAGATTGGAACCTTTATATATGACATTGTACCAAATATCACGTGTATCATTATTTTGGCTACGAACCCAATAACCATTGTTACTCTTTTCATCAGGCACACAATCTTCATTTGGGATTTGTCTAGCTCTACACTTGGATGAATTCAATTGTTCCTCAATTTTTCTAGGCCGTACAAAACCAGCTTCTTTTAAACGTTGCATATGATTGTAATATAATACAACCTTTGTCAACAACACATATATTAACCAATCGACACATCTATGACATGCATTATTCTTTTCGCTTAGGTACCTTTCCTTGATATGCCGATGATAAGATTCAATGGCATTATTTGTATCCTAATTGTAATGTGGAAAATTTCTGTATGCTTTTGCCCACATATCTGTAGAAAGAAATTTATTAGCTATGAATTAATAATACATATGACATGAAAAATAGTCATTAAAGTCACTTACAAGAAACTTACATATTTTGTTGTTGGCTAACCAAGTTGTTTTAAAATATTCCAAAAACCTTGGTTGGTCCCTGAATCTTTCAAAGAATCTTTCAACTGTCTTTTTTACAGATTCATCATCTTCACATGCGTGCATGATTTCTCCTAAAGAATGAAAAATGTTGATTTGGTTTTCCCTTCCTTGGACTTTATTTCCAACATTCTTCAACCATGCACGATGAACATGCCACACACATAATAATATATTACACTTGATTGAAGACCTGGAATAACACAATTTATTAGAGGGAATATACATTAACAATATTTTTATGTCTCTTATAAAAGAATAAACACATCACCTTAACGCTTCAATTTCAGCCGTAGCATCATCTATGATGAAAGCTTGAACCTGCCAATCTGGTCGCTCTTTCTTCCCAATGGAAAAGAGAGTTGACATCCATTTGGAAAGCTCAACTATAGTATTGCGTGATGATATCACCCAAGCTACTGGAACCCCATTGCGATGTTCGTCGAAAACCATTAAGGTGTACAGTTGATACTACATTACAAACAATGTACATAATTATATTTATGTAAGTTACATGCACTAAAATGAGGTTGAATAAATAAATCAAATTTAGAATAAATTTGTACTCACCCCATACTTATTTGTACTAAATGTTGAATCCATTGAGATTATATTATTGTGAGAATATTTTAGAATCATTGAGCGCATCCACTTTGTTTGTATGCCTATAATAAAAGGGATGTTTTCAACAAGATCTTGTTTCTGGTAGAAGAAAAAGCTCTCAGGGTGTTCCTTATACCAACATTCTACACTATTTGGATCACTTTGATCTTTAACATACTCTAGCCTTATAGTATCATTGTAAATGTTTAATATATCTTGTCTTGTCATATATGTATCTCGAGATGTCCCTGTGTATAACTCACCAAATCCATCCTTCACATCAGAGATGAACTTGTCCCATATCATTGTAACATTAAAACCTCTTTGGATTAAATGTAGGACAATAGATCGCATATCCCTTGTTAAATGTGGTGCATATTTGAATCTCATAGGCCTGTCGATTGCATCTTTTCCATGACAAACAACATTGGATTTATCAATATGCCTACATGCAGTATATATTATTACCGCATAGTCTGGTCTAAGTTGAAGTCGTCGTACAATGAAGTGACATTGGCAACCAACTTTAATACTTTCTTGTTGATTGCGTTTTTTAGTTATATCTGAGGATGCACTCATACTTTGGTTTTTTGAATCCGGACCATATGCACACCAATACCTGCATATAAATGTTTTACAACAAATTAGATATAACATATATGCATACTGTAACAAATTATAAGTATATTGATAAATATATAAAGACTCACATAGCGTACTCCAAATATGTTGAACAATATGTTTGTTTGATATCCTCTACTTTTTTACTTCGATGAGTACGAAGATGAAATTGAGTGGGTGTAGATTCACTCGATTCCTCTCCTCTTATAAAATCATCAAGTCAAAAATATGGAATAACTGCAACTTGGTCCCCATCAATATTATTCCATGTTAAGTCTTCTGCTGAAAATTCAATCATATCCTCCGGGTCTTCAACTTCCAACTCATTAATCCTCTCCCACTTACACATTCTTCAAATATCTGTACACATTCCATTGAAAACGATTTGTTTTGAGTAAATATTATGGTCTTGATTAATGCATATCACTAAACATGGAAATCACATTTTTAGGTAAATATTTTATGCTTTTTAGATAAACCACTTTGGAAAAAGTAATAATTGGGTAATTAATAAACTTAGATATTTCTCACAAATTTAGACAAACCATGTATGACATATGATGTCTTTATGGAGGTGGTGTCACCAACTTAGTGTCATGGGGTGACTTGTGATGAGTGGTTGAGGGAAAAGGTGATTTTGATGCCTCCCTTCACATAACCTACATGGAAACCTAACTTTACCGTTTTCCCCAGGAACTTTAGAATCACTAATCAATAGGCAACAACATAGGTGATTGCCCTGGAACAATAGGCAAAACATTCTAGAAATGGGGTTTGCCTAACTACGACGCCTCCGCCATTCGTGGAGATGGTCCGAGATATGGACGGTGGGTGTTTGCCTAAAGTGGGTCAGTAATTTCATTCCAGAATCGCGGTGGATGGGTAACTAAAAATAGGTCAGGAATGCATTAGTGAGGGCACTAAAGGTTCCATGTGTAGCAGATGGCTACTCCACATACCATTTCGTGACTATTCCAATTAGGGTGCGTTGAAATAGTCTTAGTCGAATAGTATCGTCAACGATGTTGTTCAATGAATACCATAGGTGGAAAATCCAAAGGGAGTTTCGTGGGCATGGGAGTCCATGTAGGGTTGTGTGCAGTGGGATCATTTGTCAACTTAGTTAAATCTGGTAAATTTAACGAAGCTAATAAAAGTGACTGAGAGTTTGTGGCCATTGCCCCTTGTGAAAACACAGTGTTCTGGTTAGGTATAGGGTTTTTCTATGACGTGCCCTACTGTGAGTTCACCTGACTTCCTGATGCAGGGGCATTAACTTCAGAAAATACCTTGTATTTTATTAAACATAGGGGGTCTTGTGTTTTTTAGAGAATATTGATTTTTATGTAATTATTAATGGGTTTTGAGTGATTAAATGAGATTTTAATTAATGTGAGGATTTTGTAATGTTCATGGATGATTGGAGAACATGAGGGAAATCAAATAGTTTAGATTTGAGATTTTTAGGAATTGATTGTAAATCCTAAATTAGATTCAGTTTCAAGATTTTAGGGATAGAATCTAGATTTTAGGAGTTTGCAGATTTTGAGGATTTTGTTGAGTCATTGAAGGGATTTGAACCTAAATTGGTTCATCATAATTTGTATAAATGTAATAAGCCTAAAAGGTAGATAGATTAGAGAGAGGTAGGAGACAGGAATTAGAAGAGGACAAACAGAGTTTTGTTTGTCAAGCCTCCGGGAAATTGTAAAACAGGGCCAATGATTTGAAAATCAGGCCAGAAACAGAGATTTCTGTAAGAAATTTCATTTGTTTATATGAAAGTATCTTTTCAGAATTATATGCGTGATTGATTGAGCGATTATATGTTTAAATTCTGTAATTGGAGTCGAAGTGAAATTTAGAATTTGGCATATGGCAATATTATTTTGGAAAACCATAAAATGTTGTGGGAGTTTCTGGTTGAAACCACGAAGGGGGAATTGTGAAGTTGAATGGTGGCATAGTGAATTTGTGAGCGCAGAGCTAAAATACGCATGAGGAATAGTAATTGTGCATCAGAATCATGAGTTTCAAAGGCATAGAGTGGTATGAAGTCAAGTGGAATTTCATAAGGCACGAAACCGTTAATGGGTCGAATATGAAATGAATTGAGGACACAGAGGTTTATTTAAACTCTGTGTGATTTGCAGAAGAAAATGCATAAGGAGTTGTGGAATTCGTAATCGAATTCTTGCAGGGTTTCAGTTTGGAATGAAACCTGGATCATGTTCATCAACCGATTAAGGGAAGCGGAAGTATGCAGTAACTGGGTTTGTTAAAACACAAAGTGTTGCAGCCTTGATTGAATAGTAATGTCCGTTGAATCATTCATATTCAGAATAAAATGAAATCAATGGACTCGAGTATGCAGAGATGCGTAGTGGAATTTATGAAGTGGTGTTAAATTCGAGAGCAGAGGAGCATAAGTGCATAAAAACTCAAGTGAACGAAGGTCGATTGAAGGCAAAGGGAATGAAGCCGCAGGATAGGCATATAAGACTATGAAGAAAGTTTAAGAGGGAACCATGAAGATGAAGAGCGGAACAGGCAACTGAACAGAGAGGGTGGTTTTGACAATAAAGAACTGGCGGTATCGCGTGGCCTTTCGAATGGTAAGTGGATTATGAATTTAGAATGCGATATCACTCCTTGATGGACACGTGGAAAAAATGGTAAGGATAAAACCATTTTTATCGCGTAAATTTTGAAGATTAAGTCTCGTGCATTTTCATAACGTGATATTCGTTGATCACTAAAGTTATGGAATGCGATGAATGCCCATCGTTGGATGGAAGGATATGTTATGTTGCGTGGGCCAAAATGTTATTTTATGTTGGCGTTGGTTTTTAACCAAAGTTTGAATTTATGTATGGTTGAATATTAAATATGTGGTGGCATTTTACTTTAATGCCGTGAAGGTTGATAGATGTTGGAATGTATGATTCTATATGCGTTGGTGTTGATTAGCCAAGGTCAAGTTTGGGTAAGTTTTAAAAGACAAAGGGCGCATATATATTGGAGTTGAAACCTTGAGTTTCGACCAAAGTCAAAGTATTAGTGTGAGATGAAATGTTCCATGAACATTTAAATAAAGACCATATAAAGTTACTTGAGTTGATCGAATATAAATTCGAATTGCTATATGGTGAAAAGTGAGTGGGCCATCATATTGAATTTTAGGTTGAAGTAAAACCTTTGCATAAATGAATGTTAAACGAAGAGTCATATATATGATGGTTAAGAGAATTATTTGGATTGAAGTTTAAGTTTGAAATAGCTTCCGCTTATAGATGAAATTTGGGTTGTGGTTTTATAACCATGTATTAAAGGTTGAAGAGATCTTCCTTGAAGATTTAATTTATATACATATACATAAAACAAAGTGAAAATAAAAGATAAATTTTCCCTTTAGATTAATCCTATGTGACCAATCAATAAAAAAATATGGTTTTTTGTTGTTTTTTCGTATGATACTCAAATCCTAGAAGACCTAAATCGTCCTCACATGCTCAAATGTAACTGGGCCTTGAGAAGATATCTTGCGAATGCTGGGGCAACGTCCCGAAAGAGCTGGTGACGCCTCCAGTCAACCGAAGAAAATCAACCAAGGTAAGGGTAGAGGATCCAGTGCTTGCCTGCACCATCACCTATAGGGAAGGATGCCCTAATTTTGGTCGCTAGGTACCGTCGTCCCACGTGAGCGTTCGAGTCTTGAGCTTCTTGGTAATTCAGCTACCAGTACCGAGTATTAGATGGGTCAGGTAGCCCCGAATAATACCGCACGCACTGGGCCTAAGCCTAACCCCCTCTGAATCGGGTCTCTGCTGCGCTCGAGTTTTCTTTGCCGTGGGCGGATAGACGGATTTAAAATTTCCCTAAACAGTCAACTTCTATGTTTTAAGATATAAACTGACCAAGGCAGCTTATTGGATGCCTACCCCCTTGGTCCTAACTTAAGCTATAATTTCTCTTGTGGCCCCTGTGGGGAGAGTTTAATGCGTTTAGTTAAGTGAGTTTTAGGTGGCTTTGATTCACTTAAGGTGTGAATGTGTGTGAGAAAGAGGTGAAAAAGCGCATAGTTTGAACATGTGGATATGCGGTGATCCTTTTCAAAATCCTCTATTTAAACTAGGTTTGGTTGTTCCTTGCCCAAAAGTAAAACATGTGCGGATGTGGGCCGCTTACAATGCTTCCTAGTTAATCTAATTCATCAACTATAGGGAGATGGTGAATTATCAGTAGAGAGTTTTCATATGCTTGCCTAGGATCACCCGTGGGTGCAAAGGTAACAGAGATTACTTGCTCTTCTAAAGATAATTCGATCCTGGTCCCGAATCCTAGTGCCAAAAATTGAACTAATATTAATGACTTTCAACTAGGAAAATGAAAAGAAAATATTTGCTTATGATGTGCCGCTTACAACTTGTCCTATTTAAACTAAATGTTTGCTCTATAGGGAGATTGTAAAGTATCAAGAGAGAGCGTTCATATGCATACCCAGGGTCACCGTTAGGTGCAAGGGCGACAGAGATTACTTGCTTTCTTTTGGTATTTTAATCCTGGTCCCGAAATTCTAATGCAAAAATTAAAACTTGATTTAATGCAAGAATTTGAAAACTAACTAAAGATGTGTGGACTTGGGCCACTTACTTTTTCTTAATTAACCTATGTGTGTGATAATTCTAATTCTTTTAAAATAACATATTTAATGTTAATTAATAATTCTAATTCTTTTAAAATAAAATTGATGTTATTGATAATAATAATGATGTTATTAAATTTTTTTTTTTTACATAATTATTCATTTAAAATTAACAATAAAACAATAAAAAACATTTATTTATTTATCTCAATAAATCTAAATGAATATTTCGATGTTTTATTATTTTTTACTATTTTTTTTTATAAATCATAAAAACATTTTATTATTTATTTATAAATTATAAAAAAAAATTATGTTACCCCAAATTAATTATATATGGAAAAATAAATATAAATAAACCTTAGGATGAACCTTATTCAAACCTTTCAAACCTTATGATAAACATAAACCTTGTGATGAACATAGTTTCTGAGTTAAGTTGTAACATGTCAATCAAACCTTATGATGAACATAGTTTCTGGGTTAAGTTGTTGCAACATGTCAATTTTTTACAAAGAAATTTAGAAGATTAACAAAGCAAAAATTTTATCCTCTCACACCATTAATAATAATTCACAAATACAATTCTTATAATTATTAAATGATGTCATCATTTTTATATAAATACATATTTATGATTTTGTTCTCAATACAATTCTTATAATTATAAAAATGATGTCATCATTTTTATATCAATACATATTTATGATTGTTTTCTCAATCACATTTTTGTGAATTCAAAATATTTGATAAAACTAAAAAATATCAATTAAAATTATTTATAAAAATAACAATAGAATGATAAATAACCTTTCTTTATTTATCTAAATAAATCTATCAATTAAAATTATTTATAAAAATAACAAAAAAACAATAAATAAATTTTATTTTTTTATCTAAATAAATCTAACCCATCAAGCCAATTTACATAAAACATATTACACAGTTCAATTTCTAAACATCCTCATGACCAATTATGACATTTTTTTTATCAAAATATGTATAAAACTATTTCCCAGAATTGAAGAAATATTCATTTAAAATTAACAATAAAACAATAAAAAACCTTTATTTATTTATCTCAATAAATCTAAATGAATATTTCAATGTTTTATTATTTTTTACTATTTTTTTTTTTATAAATCATAAAAACATTTTATTATTTATTTATAAATTATAAAAACAAATTATGTTACCCCAAATTAATTATATATGGAAAAATAAATATAAATAAACCTTATGAATAAGAGAAATTGAATGATAATTAAAATCTTTTTAAAATATAAATACTAAAAAAATTTTTACTTTTCTCAAATTTCCCAATCAAAATGTCTTAGGGTAGGAATTTATTGAAATCACAAGTTTGATGAGTAAGCGCGGCACAATCAAAGTGTCTAAGATAGGAATTTATTGAAATCACAAGTTTGATGAGTAAGCGCTGCACAATCAAAGAGTCTTAAGATAGGAATTTATTGAAATCACAAGTTTGATGAGAAAGCCCCGCAGAATTGATGGAATTGACTTCATCATTATTCATGTTATAAGTTTTTTGATTTATTATGTTATATTTGTGTAACAAGTTTTATGGCAAATTTGATTTGACTACAATATTGAGAAAAAAATAAATAGAGAGTAGCAAGTTTATTTACTTGAAAGCATTTGTAAATTAGTGGATTTTCAACTTTAGTACAAGAAGAAATTCCTTTTTAGGATTTTTGTTGTTTATATTATTTTATATGGTTGTGAAGTTTATATTCTAATATTTCTAGATAATTGTGGAGAAAGATATAACAAATTCAAAAGCGTTTTCCAACTTATAATTTTAAAATTAAACATAATATATCATATCTTATCTTCCTCATAAAAGTATGTCTTTCTCACTAAAAACATAACTATGAGTAGGTAGTTAATATCTAAGTAAAATATAAACAACATAAAATATAAGAGACTTCCTAAGATTGCTTCAAATTTCAACCACTTAAGCCTCAAGCAAAATTAACATAAAAATGCCAAGTCTTGGCTAAATCATTAGGGTATCAAGGAAGATGCTACTTTGTGAAGTTATTACATCCAAATTTAAGAAAAAAGTATGGCCTAATTAAAAATGTAAGGATAAAAGAAAATTAAGATATTAAAAGGACACGATCAACCCTAATAAAAAAATCTCTTTAAAAAATCAATATTGGTAAAATAAGAACAAATTCTCATTATCTTCATAATGAAATAACGTGTTAGATAATTCCTAAAATATAGTAAATGGAAAAGATTTATAATATTTGTAACACTAAGTAGAAATATATATATATATATATATATATATATATATATATATATATTTAAATCTCAATTTCAAAATATTTATTACAATACAATCTTACTAACCTTTTGAATCATTATATCTATGATGATGTAGAAATATTTTCATAAGAAATTTCTAACTATTAACTAAAATTTCTAATGAACAGAGTAAATTTTCACTTATTTTTAAAGCCTTCAAATAAACATTAAATTTGACTAGATGATAACAATGAAAGTCTAAAAGTTTTAAGTTTTGGTTATTTTTTAAAATACAAATTAACAAACCATTTTTAGTAATACTGCAATTTTACATTGTTTACACTGCATTTTTTAATTATAAAAATGAATTAAAAACCCTAAAATTAAAGTTGACCAAGAAAATCTAAAAATTTTAATTTTTGTTTTTTTATTATTTAAATTAATAATACGATTTTTAATAAAAGCCCAATTTTACATGGTTTAAACTACATTTATTTATTATATAAATAAATTCAAAATCTTGAAAATATTTAAATGTTACAAATTTATTAACTAAATTAAAATTAAATTAAATTAAAAAATAAACAAAAGTATTTGAATCTATATATTTATTATCAACGAATTCAAAACTCAAAAAACACTTTAAATTAAAATATAAAATAAAAAAACATTCAAATCAGAATGGGAATAATTATCAATATACATTATTAACTTACTCCACATATCCAATGCACAATTTAAATAACACATTAAAATGTTAGAATTTCACCTCAGTTTTACATCCGAAAATCCAAAAAATCTCAAAATAATAAAATTAAACCCTAATAATAATTTATATCAATGCATTAATAATTCGAGTTGTATCAATTTCCAGAAGCAAAGAGGTGAGAAGCGAAAACGATATTAAAAAAACGCAACTGTTATTACCATTATATTTCAAAGACAATGTGAATACTCAAATTGAGATGCTATAAATAACCTAGTATGGTGAAAACCCTCGTTTATATCCAATGCATTTCGACTCTCTCGGACGTGACAAGGAAAAATATATTAAGAAAGAAAGGCAACTGTAAATGCAGAAATATTCAGCTGTGAACAAATCATTTTCAGCTGTGAAATTTACGGTTTAAAAGGAGAGTACCAGATTATTTCAGCTCGCCAGCAAGTCCCTGCCTAGACGCAGAGAGAACCCAATCAGAAACCTCGCCTCTTGCCAGAGAGAACAGAGCCTGCAACAGTTCTGCGAGCCCCTGAGGATTGGCGATGAACATTCCAATGGCCTGCAACAATTCTGCGAGCCCCTGAGGTCGCGGCGATGAACATTCCAATGGGAATTTCAGATTCGCGCGCGAAGGTTTATATTGGCCGCATAGTTTATATTGGCAGCTGAGGGTCGATGTCATGAGTTTAATGCATTAATCGCTGGAGTGGTCGTATTAGCCGAGCAGCTGACGGTCGATGTCATAAGTTTAATGTACAAGTTTGGGTATCGGCGTCGATGCCAGGCCATGCCATGCCATGCCCATGGGATGCCCTTAGTACTCTTAAGGGCATTTATGGGCGAATAGCAGCTAATATATTGGTTGCCATCAAGAAGCACCCACGTCCGTCAAACGAGGTTCCGAGTATTAGACGATTTAGCACCGAGCTTCTGATCAGTGTTATGGAGATAGACAGGGTTGCTGTATTAAACAGTGTGACCATGGAAATGAGAGAAGAGTTGAAGGAGACTTTGGAGGGAGTTATGGAGACGACGTCAGAAATGGAGAGTTATAGTGCATTCTCTGGTAGTGTAGGTGTGAGTAGGCATCGCCTCCCCATGTCGTCTCTGGTACAGTCTGCGATGGAATTGCTTGGTGATTTTTAGAAGGAAAAGTGACAGTATGTGATGAACTGGCCCGCACGCCGTATAAAATATTTGGTCGAAAGAAAATGTTGGGTGATATATCTCTGTCATGCTTACGTAGAGTGGCCATGGTGATGGCTAAATGGACCTGGTTTGTGATTTTTGTCGTGTTGGTGTGAAACGTGCCGTGCACTTTTAAAGTTGCCACTAAAGTTGATGAGTGCGGAGGTTATCGTCATTGAATTCGTGTAAGTCGGCATAATCTATGGAGGGGTTAACTATCATATTAAGGTTTAACTAGTCTTAACACAGTGCGAAAAGCTATCATACCTGTTTTAAAATTTTAAAATTTTGTTATTTTTTATAATTTAATAAATAATTTAACTTTAATTGGTTATACCTTTATACTTCTTATATCGTTTTTGTTTTTAGTAAAAATGTTTCGAAGTTTTTAAATAAATTTTATAACGGTTATTACAGTTTTGAAAAAATTAAAGCGAATAAAAAATAAATTTTAAATTTTTTTAAATTTGAATTTCTATGAAGGAGAACAAAAATATTTAAAAATAAAAAACTTCGATCTTGTATTCAATCAAGTATCATAACATTTAATAAAAACATTTAATAAAAGGTATGTTTATTATTAGTTAGTTAGTAATTTATTTTTACACTTTATTTTTTAATATTTATTTTTTCTTTATAATTTTATTAATAAAATTATATTATATAATAAATATAATTATTCATATATTATATTATATATTTTTTTAACTTTAACTATTTTAATTTTTTAATTAATAATTTAATAATGAATTTAATATAAAATAGATTACAACATTTTTTTTAGTTACAATATTCATTAAAATTAATTTATTGCATAGATTATTTAGATTTTTTTTTTAATTAATTTTAAACAATAAAAAAATATTGATGTTGAATTTTAAAATTTATATATAAACATTTTAATACAATTTTTCAAATAATAAATAATAATATTAATAATTTAATTTTAAGAGATATAAAAATGATATTATATGATATTATATGTAAGGTTATTTTAAATTGGGGTTTACATATATATAGTTTTGGACCTTTTTAATTTTATAAACATTTAAACTAGTAATTGCCCTAAAAAGTGCAAAGAGATGTGATAGGTTTGTTAAATTGAAATTTTTTTACTTTTGCTTTAAATAATGATTGTCATATTAAATTTAGTATTTTATTTTATTTTTTATTTTTTATATTTTTTAAATATATGCATTGTGGACAAGCCAACTAAAAAAACACACTTACAACATAGTGAAAAAGATATCTTGAAAAATTTCATTTTTATTTGTATTTCCATTTTCATCTTCACATTTTATTTTTATTTTTTTAATGTTTAAATAAAACCTTGTCATATGCTTATCGGCCTCATATTTTATGATCCATGATTGTGGGGAAGTGGAAGACGAGTTCACCAACAATATTTTTTGGCTTAAAAGAGAGAAAATGGAGTGTGATGGCCTAAAAGAAAAGGACACAAAAAAACTACTTTAAAAGAGTGTTGGACACCTTTATTAAGACATGAAAAATGATAGATAGGAGAAGAGCACTAGCTGTAATGACCTGTTTATATCATTAAAAGATAGTAGATCTACAATGATCTCTTGAACAAATGAGATATGAATGCAACAATATGGACATAAGCATAATATAATTGCAATAATATAATCCATCTATTGTGAACATTCCAATGACCCAAACAAATCTTATTGACAACTTCTTATATATAATATAAAAAATAAAATATATAATAAAAAACAATAATTAAAATTTCATTTGAAGTAAAAATTAATAAAAATAATAATTAAAATTTTTATTTTAAATTAAAAACAATGAGAATATAACCATTAATTGTTTGTTGGTTATTATTTTTTATTTAATAAGTATTATATTATTTATTATTTTATTATTATTATTATTATTTTTTTCCTTTTCTATTATTTTCAAATTGATTTTTATTGATTTTGATTACAATATTTTATTACATTAATAATTTTCCTAAAGTTTAATTATATTATTTTATGAATTTTTGGTCAATGACTGAACATTTCTATACATTTCTACATTATATATATGATTAAGTGTTTCGGATGAGCACAATCATCCTTGTTACACTAAGTAGTTAGACATGGGTGAGCTCTAGAAATTATGATGTGATCTTCTAGAAAATATTTGAAAAATAGATATGGATAACATAAGCTTACATTGTAGAAAAAATTTCAAGTTATGTCAAATTTCAAATTTATTTTCATCACTTTGCACGACCTATATGTTTATGGTATTATCATATGTGACCTTTCTACTCACATTTACACCAACAGTGAATTTCACACTCATTAAATATATAAATCTGAAAAGGTGCGCACAATTATTTAAATATACTAAATTCAAAACGAAAACACATGCAATTTCATAAAATTTAACCATATGAAATTTAAAGTTACACATTTAAAATAGGAAATTAAAAATGTGCATTTCATAATTAAAAATAACACTAATCAAATATATAAATCTGAAAAAGGTGCAGACTTATTTAAATATACTAAATTCAAAACTAAAACACATGCAATTTCATAAAATTTAACCATATAAAATTTAAAGTTACACATTTAAAATATGAAATTAAAAACGTGCATTTCATAATTAAAAATAACACTCATTAAATATATAAATCTGAAAAAAGTGCCTATTTATTTAAATATACTAAATTCAAAACGAAAACACATTCAATTTCATAAAATTTAACCATATGAAATTTAAAGTTACACATTTAAATAACATTTAAAAAGCAACAATCTCTATCTTTGGATAAAACAGAATTAACATAACCCAATCAAACCATCATTCTTCAATAAAGTAAAAGTAAAAAATATGTTGTTCCTTGTCATTATAAAGTTCACATGCCATTAGGAGTTCAAGGTAAAGTTTTCATATTTTTATTTCCTTTGTTTCCGTCAGTGGTTGTGATATGGGGTTGGGAGTGGGGGAGATTGTTTGTTTCCCTTTGGGCCTTTGCAAAATTGGTTAGTCCATTAACCTAAGAATCCACCTACAATGCACTTACAAATGGATTTTCTTCTTGATTATTTTCCTTGGATTGTAGAAATAAGAATTGCAATTTGTGTTGCTTAAATTGAGTTATATATATATATATATATATATATATATATATATATATATATATATATATATATATATTCAATGCCTTCAAAATCTGTGAGACACTTGTATTGTAGAGAGTGTACAGTTAAAACTTCTAATTCCAACACATTTTCATCAAACATTTTGCAAATTCATCTAGAAAATATACCCTACAAACTCTCAAAACTTATAATGAATATACTAAACTTCTTGAAATAATTAACATATCCCTTTGCTCTTTGCTAGGCTTCCATCCATTTTATATACATACATTTTATTTCAATACCATATCCTACTTAAATTTTCACTGTACATGATCAAATGTTCCTTCATGTGCAAGTACATCATTAAATGTTACTTCATGTGCAAGTGTCAATATATCACTTAATTAATAAAATTTACTTTAAATTTCACACTCATATTTTTATTAGTGTCATATCCTGCTTCAGATTAGATAAATTTGTGAATCATCTATGAAATGTCACACTGATGTGAAATAACTCCAAATTTGCATCCAATTGCATAATCCTTCCAAATTTACATTAAACTACAAAATCTACCAGCTACACATGTTTTATTTAAAAAAAAATTCTAAATTTACATTGAATTCTACAATAAATATGAAATAATATTAACATTGAAATATACACTTTACCAACACCACGAGGTTTTATTTACAGATCTAAATTAATTTGAAATATATAATATATTTTATTTATATTTATATTTTATTGGATATTTTCAAAAATTTTGAAAATTTAAAATTACAAAATTAAATAATAATTATGAAATTTAAATATTGATATTTCATTTACAATAAAAATTAAAAATTCCATTTATTTTACGGCTTATTTTATGGCTTGAATTTAATTCATGCGTCACTTTCCTGAAACCATAGATTTAACTTGAGTGAGACCCAATTAAAGACACGTTCAAGTGCATTAAGCTAGTTTGGATATAGAAAATGATAAGTAAAACGAGAGGATCAGGCACTTTGTGTACATTATTTGTGGTTTCTTTCACTTTTCTTTTTCTGTCATATTGTGTATTCGGACTTTAGAAGAGATTAGATGTAACATACACCGTTAACTTCACATGGAATGTAAGGAGATAAATTTTTTATACGAGTTACTCATGGGTAACTAACCATTCACCATTAAATATTCCTTACTCATCATTACATAAATTGTTTACCATTTCATAGTGTAACTTTAGATTAAGAATAGTAAACTCCTTAACTATTAACAACCTTCATTATAGTACATTAACATAGTACCATATGATGTAACCTTCCACTCATTTCATTATTCAGGTAGTTATTACATACTTGACGTTATAAATATCACAACAAGAAAGGAAATGAATATCATCATCTTGACACAATAATCAATCACATCATTGAACACCAATATACCCTGGAAACCCCGTAGGGTGAAAATCAACAACGTTTAATTTTATTATTAAACGCTCGTGAGGGTGTTCAGCCCATCACTCAATGGCTTATAAGGGAGACCATCCCTTAACCATCGTTTAAATAATCTTACAAGGAAATATGCAAATATCTAGCTTAAAGCCATTACAATAAATATGATACCATTTACCCTCTGGTCTTCATATCTTCAGATCTTCACATCTCGGTGGCATGGATGTACCTACAATGGACCATTGTACATTAGACCTTCCTGTAACTTGCACTCATCTGCATGAACATTAATCATTTACCTGCCACCAAGACAAACATAATTTTCCTTTGTATATGACAAGCATAATATTCCTTTGTACCTGTCACTATCATTCCTTGCTAGGATGCCTTCAACATAAAATGATGTCAAGATTCATAAAGTATTAATCAGTCATTTCACATATCTGTACTATAGTAGTTTCTCCATCTACTTATGTATATTCTTGACAAGAAAGTAAAGCACCTTGACATTCTCTCTTAAACAACACATACCTCATATGTGCTGGTTATAAGTCATCACAATAACTAATGTTTCCGTCGCATACCTTGACATTCTCCCTTAAACAACACATACCTCATATGTGCTGGTTATAAGTCATCACAATAACTAATGTTTCCGTCGCATAAGCGCACATTCCTGCAAGACAATGGCTACATCTCCCAAGATTTTCTTTTAAACTAAAATGATACATCAGTTAAGATATTTATGCATGTGCTTTACATACATTTAATCAATATAGCTAACCCTTAAGCTATTACTTTTAGTGCATAGAATGCAAGCTAACATAACAAATGTTGCTCCCATGCATGCAAATGCATATCGATTCCAAAAGAGTCTCCAACGAAGCGTGAGGCTTCCTTCACGAGTCTTCTCAAAAGAGAACTCAATGTTAGTGAACATGTAAACATATGTTTTCTTTTTGTAAAACTATGCAATTAAGAATATAAATACATGTCTCATTTTCAAGATTATACTAACAATCCATGGAAAACTACCCATGGATTTATGAAACTATCCATGGATTTATTAATTCGTTAACCTCTACCACTATCATGGTAACTATTCATGGATATATATTAATTTATTGCTATTTACAACATGGTTAATGAGTATAAATCTGAGAAAACTTCTCTTTTCTTCTTCATTGTACAAGAAGATATTTCAAGAGTCATTATCTTTAATCTATTCAAGAAAAATACTTTGGACTTGTTATCACTTTATAATTTAAATGAGTACAAAGTCTCTTTTAAAATAAGAGCATTCCTCTTCTATTTTCTTGCTTATGTAAATATTTTTATTAAAGATTTACCCTCTTTAATCTAATCAAGAAAATCTCTTTTAAAAATAAAGTACCTTAACTAACCCTTATTTGGGCATAAGAGCTAGATAGACTTTTTAAAATAATAACAAAGTTAACATGCAACCCTTGCAAACCCTTGCAAAGGAATTACCGCAATGGACTTATCTTCTACTCCCAAGATAAATACATTCTTATGAAAATAGTCAACAGTAAATTTGTTTCAGTCAAATCCCAATAAACTAATGAAATACCATTTTCTTGGTATATTTAGCTTATCTCAAGAAATATGAGAAAGATCATTAGTATTTCTATTCTCTAATAAGATTTTTGCAGAAAACTATATAATATATAATCTTTATTTATATCTTTCTTCTCACAAAAAAAGATTATATAATAAAAATTAGCCAAAATACTTATCTTGGCAGTCCCAATGGTGGAAGCACTTTGTGGTGTGTCTGAGGTCACGGGTTCAACCGCGGACTTCAATACCATTCCTCGGTTTTGTCACCATACGCTAACAACCATGCCAACGTATTTTAAATATATGACAATGTGAATGCCATATAGTTTGTAATTTCATAACATATATATCCCCACGCCATGTTAGATATAAACGTTGAAATGCCACTCCACGAGCTTTGGTTAGCAACCATGCCAATGTGTATTTAACATATGACAACGTGAATTTGTAATTTCATAATATATATACGCCCACACCATGTTAGATATAAACCTTGATTTGGTTTAATGTAATGCTCTTATCCATTCGACTATTAACAAAGAAAAACAATGGCATTACTTACTATTTGTAGGCGTAGATTTTAATATATTTCTTTTCTGGCAGATGTTGCAGGCAGTCTCGTTCCACACAGACTCCAGCTCCCACACAAGCTCATAGAAAAGTTGGATCCTTCGCCGATACCCAGATCTTGACACGCTGAACAACTTTTTCTTTTTGCTTAGCAATTGAATTTGCATTGGATTCCTTTGCCTCTTCAGATTCAGAAGCTCTGTGCAATACAACAGGTTCATCCGCTGCTGTAATTGGATGCACAGACTTCCTGCTGGACCTTCTGCTCGTTCTCTTTTTCTGATTATTTCCATCAGCAACAGTTAGACAATTTCCCATGGTCGATATTGGATGTATACTCCTCTTCCATTATCGTGCTGACGAGAAGGTTATTCTCGTCGATATATACAGTAGGTCATCCATCAAGACGCCACACAAATCAGTTTTCAAAACGATTTAAGAATTCGTTCAACCGTTTCTTGATACAACTGTCTGGGTAAAACATGGTAAAAACTGTAATTTACAATAGTTTACGTAAATTGAATGAGTCGGTTACATCAGAGGGAGCACATGTAGGGTTGATGCATGCTGATTGGTCATAGTTATTCAAAAAAATTAGAAGAGGAGGGAGTACATGTAAGGTTGATGCACGTTGATTTGTCATAGTTATTCAAAAAATTATATAACATGGAATTGCTTGAGTAATGTTTTTTTAAGAAACAAACTTTTACTATAGCCTTATACTTCTATATCTTATATCTTAGAACCTTAGTTGGATTTTTTTTTCCAAAAACATTTAACAATCAAAACTCAGCAAAACTAATTTAAAGAACATTTTGGATACTCAACTTATTAGTCCTTGCCAACAGGAAAGGGACTATAGTAATCGGTTTTTTAGTCTAGTATTAGTTCCCTCGGAAATTTGTAACATTAAACCTAAAGTTTTTGCGAGATTTTCTTTTTTTTCTTTTCTAATATCCTATCAACTACTCGCACTGTCCTTTTTCGGCCAATGGCTGGTTTTGAGGTCTTATTGACCTCTTCCCGAGGAAGAGAGCCGGACAAGGATTCAACTCATTAGGTTAAGAGGGAATAACAGCTAAAAATTATGTTATTGGAATTCATAGTCGATTAATGCTAGCATTAGTACACTAGCATTAGATGTTTCGCCTATTATGAGTCTTGAAGGCGTTGTTATTAAGTTGTCCTATGCTTTGTTATTATGTTGCTGACTCCTATTATGCAGAGTCTTGAAGGCGAGCAAGTGGATGCATGTAGTGGTGGTGGCGGGCAGGTACCAACAGCTCAATGCATGTTGTTGTGGTGGCGTGTAGAGATGTGAGGCTTTTCCCACCCTCCATAAAATTCATTATCTTCATTAAATTCATTATCTTCATTACCTAAAACGAGTTTTGCGAGAGCCATCAAATTCATTATCTTCATTATATGGAACGATTTCTACTAGATATTTTCCTTCTTTGTGAGAGATTTTCCTTCTATGGCCTCAATGGCCTCAAGGCAATCCTTGTCTTATTCCTCTCAGAGCGCCTCAGTCTATCTCAAGTTTGATCAACAGAGATGTTTCATCTCTTGACAATGGCGTGTGGCGTGCTTTGCAAGTCTGTGGCTGGGAGTAGTGATTAACGATTCTGTGGTTGGTAAACCATCAGAACCAATTTTCTGTAACCCTCGTATTGAAATTGATAGATATATTGACATGGAAGCCGATATATTTTGTTTCTTATGTGACAGGAAATTTTTTTATAACAATATTGTATCTATATCTTCTCTATGAACTGGGGAACTAGGTGATGTCCATGGCTGCAATACCAGACCCCAATCCTGTAGCTCACAAAGCTTTGAGCTATTTGATGTGGAGCACTTCCATGCATCTTTTATTCATAGAAATTGGCACTGGAGGCATTGAGTGTTTCTTTTCTAGTTTTATTAAAGTCATAATTAGAGTTGTAAGGTCGAGGAAGAAAGAACCTGGTTATGTAAATTGTGAACTAAGAAAAAAGACAAAGTCATGAATTCATCAATAGTACATATTAGGACCAGAAAGACAGGATGTTTATACATGAAATCAGGTCTGAGAAAAATTACCTTTAGGAGTGGGAGCTTCAGTTTTTTCGAACTCATCAAGAACAACAAGCACATTTCTGGGGTGAACTCATCAAGAACAACATGCACATTTCTGCGGCATTGTTCTTTAGAGATATCAATGAAAAGCTTAGCTCTTCTGGCCTGGCTGTGAACCAACATTGCTTGGAAAATTACTTCAGTTGATACTCTATGCCATTTTGAAGACCACATATTCAATATTGGTACAACTAAGTTTGATTTACCCATTATATGATTCAGACATTAAAACCTACTGCAAACCTACTGCAATGAAAGGAGAACATGGACCTTCACACCTGAAAAAAAAATACCTATCAACCTTGTACTTTATGGATACTAGACTATACTTGATATTAGTAGGTCAGAATTAGATCTTTCCACCTTACCTTTCTTACTCTCTTCAACCTAGAAAAAATAGAGTGCTTCTCAATGATAAAGCCAGGAATTCCTTGAAATGGAGTTGTAGTCTGGAAAGGGGCAACATGTTGTAAATGTGCTACAGTGGCCATTTGTGCAATTCCTCCCGAGGGTTTCCCTGACTAAGGGTTGATCTGTGGTTCCTGCGCAATTCGACCTTGAAGCAGGGTACATTCATTTGCATGGCACCCTTCAGTCTTGCAGTTGATGCCCCATGATTGTTATCGACCAACCTTAGCCTTGATGAGTTCCTGAATTTGCTCGATCAGTTGCCATCTGCAATTTAAAATTATTTAAACTTATTCAAATTAGGCGTGGAACCAACTACCGCAATTTTGGTATTCCCCGGATATCCTTCCATGGTTTCAATCCACATGGCCTGCTCCAATGCTTCTCTATAATTAGAAATTTTATGCTTGCACCAAGGAAGTTGGGTCAAAGGTAATAATCCTCTGATGAACCCTTCCTTGTGCTATTTTTTGGGGATAGAAAGCTGATTAGGTGTGAGATATTGGCCATCAACGACACAAGAAACGAGCTCGACTTCTTGGTGCAACAAAGCTGAAGGAAAGGATTGCACTTTCTGTTTCATGGTTGTTTCATAGAACTAGGATGTTTGAATCAACGTATAGTTTTTTTTTCAATGTTTGTGCCATTGGTATTCCGGTGTATAGAGCCATCGCTCTAGCAACGTTTAATTAAAAAAAAAAATTTGTTGCGTCGGTCTTCCAACTGTTTATTACCGTCGTTCTAAGGACGTTTGGAGGCGTCGGACTAGCGATACTTGTGTCCGTCAAAAACTTGACGATTCATGAAACATCAAAATTGCAACACCAATATAAAACGTCAGAGATAGCGTCGCTATACCAATGGATAAGTCAAGTGGAGGAAGTCCGAATTTAGGAGAAACCATGTTTTGCTGCACCTCAAAACGTCACTCTTGTGACGCCTATGTGTTGCAAGAGCGAAATTTGGCAGTTGTAATTTGGGGAAAATGTACTAGTGGTTTGTTTTTTTTCTTCACTTAACTTACATTAATTCATCTATACTTAGTCATATCTGCACTCAATCTCACATCATCACTTAGATCTTCTCGTTTCCTACACTTCCACCGAGAAAATTTGCACTTTCCTTGGCCAATTTTCACTTTTTCCATTTGGGCACTGCGCAATCCTAAGACTCAAGCTAAGATCTTGGCCTCTGAGGCTGTGCAGTGCATAGTACAGGCTAGACCAACTACACACTACACAGTTCCATGGCTAAGTCTACCCCCTTGGCCACTGATACTGTGCAATGTGCAATCTCTCCCAGTCTTTGCCCAGGCTGAACTGTGCACTACACAGTCTCAAGCCTCAGGTTGCGTCCTTGGATGGTGGGACTGCATAGTGCGCAATTCCCATAGTCAATCTCCCTTTCTTGTGGATGAAAATTGTGTGACCCCTCTCATCGGTTGCCCGATTTGTTACTTGATCATGCTTTGAAGTTAGATTTGCAAAAGGAAAATGTTTACTTGCCGTGAGTGCCTTTTTTGTCCCACATGTACCATAATTGTTGAGTACTTCACTCCAACAGTCATTGTTACCATGGCACCAATGAGAGATGCTTCAAAAGAGACCACTAAAAGTAGTACTGGGGAAGTAGTTGAGCAAACACAGGTAGACTTTCCAGTGTATGCAGATACTCAATTGTTTGTGGAAAAGGATTCAAATCTTAAGATGGAACAAGGTTAATGAAGATTTATCATCAAATAGCTTCAAGAATATCTAGAGGACTGACTGGTTTACATCGGCGTTGAGAAGTAAGGAATACACAAGGTTGGATGCCGGTATCTAACCTTCCATGTGCAGATGTCATCAGCTAGATTGTTTCACATATTGATGAGAATGTCATGACATTAAGCAGTGTCGGTAGAAAAAATATTGCTATCTTTTGGGAGAAAGATGATCAACTTATGTACCATCCTCTCGAGCCAACAAAGCTCATAGACTCATACTTTTATGCCACCAACAACTATGTGAGAACAAGAGACATTGTTAAAGGTTTGGTGAAAGAACCTTCAAAGCTTCGACATACACCTACCCATTCATACAAGATAAAGTATATCAAGAGGGCCTACTAGCTCTTGGTCATCTTAGCTTGTAGAATTCACGCTCATCAGAGCATAGAGAGATTTACTAAAGGGTGATAAGTCTTATTGAACTAGCTTGTGAACAAGGTGAAGTCATTCAACTGGTCAGAGTTGTTGGCTTGACAGTTGAGAGTCCATGTAGCACATGCTCGATATCCTCCTAAGGGTGAGCAAGAAAGGTTCTATATGTATGTATATCTTGTGGATGCGATTTGTGCACAAAATCACTTCCCTGGCATGAACTAGACATGGAAGCCATGACACCCTGCCGTGTATGTTAATTGTAAGTTGTTGTCGGATTGCATTCATAGAGGAGTTATGGAACAAATTACTGACCATTTCATCATTCTGCTATACAATATTATCTTTGAGGAAGATCCACCTTGCATGTCACGTGGAGAAATGGAGGCAATATCAGAGATCACAAATTGGTTTTCCTTACCGGACGACACACTCCTTGGAGTGTTCGGTGGACAAAATTTGTAGCATCTTCTACCAAGGTATGCCACCGACAAGCTTGTCATACAATAAGTGTCATATCATCTCGCCATAGGATTTCTAATTTCTTTTCACAGGAAGAATAAAGCACCATGGTCCACTCTTCCTTTGCAGACCAGATTATACGAGAAAAACTATCTCAAAATTGTTGATTTCGAAGGAAAATCCATAGAAATTTTTTAGCTCAGTACGAAAGACTTCAATTCGTACGTTCCAAGGGGAATTTTCAAAGACCACTATGTGAGAATATATTATAATTGGCTTAACGAGACATTTCATTGGTCGAAGGAGGATCCATGGAGAAATTGTTACAATTCCTCCAAACTCTATGTTTCAGTTAGTATAGTACGAACTCCACGAGCCACTCCACATAGGGTAGTAACTCCAGAAGCAACAACAACAGAAGGTAGCAACCCAATACAAGATAAGGGAAAGGGAGAGGTTGTTCAAAGCCTAGAGGGAGAGAAAATTTGCAATATGAAAGCGGATCCAATCCTCATGAAATAAACTTTAGTAGTAGAAGCGAAAAGGAAGCAGAGGATGCAGAGATAAGAGTGGAGGAAGAGAGAGAAATAGAGCTTGCAGGAAGCATAAATAAGGGTTTATATAGAAGAACAAGAACTCAGGGAGGAACATGATAAAAGGAGGAGAGAACAAGAGGAGAAATAGAAGCAGGAAGTAGAAGAAAGGCAGGGCACAATAACAACAGAAACAATGCAAAAGCAAGTAGAAGAGCAAGAACAGAACTAGAAAAAAACAGTGGACGGGAGCGAACAAATGCTAGATCGACAGATTTCTCAGTAGATTTAATACTTTATTGAATTTGTAGACATGGAGTTGGAATCAGAGTCGTCGTGAATATGTTGACCTAATGTCACCATGCACCACATGGCATTGTTCAATCTCCACTACCTTCAGTCACAGAGGTAGCCCCAAGCGAGGAAGGGGAAATAGTTCCTCTTGATGATCATCCAGTAATGGATGTGTACAATTTTTCGTACGATGAATTAGAAAAGAAGATTGTACAAGCACGAAGAAAGAATTTTCCAGATGATCACGTGTCTCCTACATTCATTATAGAAAAGGTGATAGTGGAAGACACCAGGAAGAATCCTAATACCATTGTTGAAGCCAACTTGGCCTTTGCAGGTGCAACAAAATCAAACATTCAGTTTTTGACATCTGAGAATAAACAATTGGCACAAAACTTACAGGATTCCAGGAAAGAGGTAGAACAACTCCACGCAATAGCTTAGAATGCAGCTTCCATGAGGCCCACATGGAGACAATGCAAGCAACAGTACTTGGTGAAGTATCCACACTTGGAGAGACCATGCAGAACCTCTATGAGGATTTGGTTACCGTACATAAGGAATTTGTCTGCTTGCATGGCTTACAATAGTAGAGAAAATACTTTGTCAAAACTCTTAGGAATGTACAATTTGTCATCTCCTTCATGCATGAATGTAGAATGTGATACAAAGGGACACTACTAAACATGGGAAAGATAATGAAGCCACAAGAAGAGTTGTAAAAAGTGAGAGTTTGAATGTTGATCTAGAATAACAAGAAGCTCGCCTCGTTCATTGGTAAAATTCAGGCCTCATATGTATGGTTATACAATTTTTTGGATGTCTTGGTGAAGGCACAAAATATCCCATTACTTGGTCCACTCACCAAAGCCAAGCCTAGGAACTAAGTTAGGTAGGATATCGAAGAGTACCTGGAGCAGCTGAGACATATTTACACCAAGGAATATTTAGAGATGAACAAAC
The DNA here is from genome assembly GCA_034641835.2 of Pinus albicaulis. NCBI lineage: Eukaryota > Viridiplantae > Streptophyta > Pinopsida > Pinales > Pinaceae > Pinus > Pinus albicaulis. The sequence continues at coordinate 429,873,512 of CM076583.1, forward strand.
AGAACATGCAAAACTATATAAGTGGTCCTGTCGAGATCAGAACAATGTTGCTCATGCTTCAGAAGGAGGTTGAAACTAGTTCCAAATCATTGTACACCGATTTTATGGAGGCTAGAGTCCACTTCCATATAGACACCGTCACATAGTTTGGGGATGCCATCACACAATACCAATATTGGCACCAATATGTGACCGAGAAGAATGAAGTAAAAGTTGTTGATCTATATTTTCCCCAAAGTCAAGCATCATAATGTTTTTTCTTGTTAGGCTATCAAGTTTCTCTACCCTATTTTGTCTTATATGGTTATGAGTGTAAATGTAATATTATTTATAATTATTAGAAAGTGAAATTCCAAGTGCCAATATTGGAATGTGAAGATTCATGATGTATTGTAATGAGTCATTTTTTAAAACAGTTTGAAGAGTCATAAGGGGAGTCAAAGAGTCACAAAGGGGAATCTGAAGGGTCACCTTCCGCCCCCCCTTTGTTATAGAAATTATCATAACACATGTAAAGGGATTTTGGGAGCCAATATTTTTCCTAGGCTTAGGTTTACAAGGAGCTTGGGATTTGTGAGAGAGCCTTGGCTTCTCTGTAGCTTAGAGAAAGTATACTTCCTTGGAGGAGCAAAAGATTAAACTGAATAAAAATAAATTTTGAAATTTTTTAAATTTGAATTTTTATGAATGAGAACAAAAGAATTTTAAAATAAAAAAATTCTTGTATTTAACCAAGTATTATAACATTTAATAAAAAGTATGCTTATTATGAATGAGAACAAAAAAATTTTAAAATAAAAAAATTCTTGTATTTAACCCAATATCATAACATTTAATAAAAAGTATGCTTATGATTAGTTATGATTAGTTAGTTAGTAATTTATTTTACACTTTATTTTTTTAATATTAATTTTTACTTTATAATTTTATTAATAAAATTATACAATACAATAAATATAACCATTCATATATTATATTATATATATTTTTTTATTTTGACAATTTTAATTTTTTAATTAATAATTCGATAATGTATTTAATATAAAATAAATTACAACATATTTTTTAGTTACAATATTCATTTAAATTAATTTATTGCATAGATTATTTAGATTTTTTTTAATTAATTTATTTAGACAATGAAAAATATTGGTGTTGAATTTCAAAATTTATATATAAATATTTTAATACATTTTTTTAAATAATAAATAATAATAATAATAATTTAATTTTAAGAGATATAAAAATGATATTATATGATATTATATGTAAGGCTATTTTAAATTGGGGTTTATAATATATATATATATATATATATATAGTTTTGGACTTTTTTAATTTTATAAACATTTAAACTAGCAATTGTCTCAAAAAGCGCAAAGAGATGTGATAGATTTGTTAAATTGAAATATTTTTACTTTGGTTTCAAATAATGATTGTCATATTAAATTTAGTATTTTAAGGTTTTTTTTTTTTCAAATTACATGCATTGTGGACAAGTCAACTAAAAAAACACACTTACAACATAGTGAAAAAGATATCTTGAAAAATTTCATTTTTATTTGTATTTTCATTTTCATTTTCGCATTTTATTTTTATTTTTTTTAATGTTGAAATGAAGTCTTGTCATATGCCTATTGGACTCATACTTTATGATCCATGATTGTGGAGAAGTGGAAGACAAGTTCACCAACAATATTTTTTTGCTTAAAAGAGAGAAAAGGGAGTGTGATGCCCTAGAAGAAAAGGACAAAAAAAAACTACTTTAAAAGAGTGTTTGACACCTTTATTAAGACATGAAAAATGATAGATTGGGGAAGAGCACTAGATGTAATGACCTGTTTATATCATTAAAAGATAGTAGATCTACAATGATCTCTTGAACAAATGAGATATGAATACAACAATATAGACATAAGCATAATATAATTGCATTAATATAACTCATCTTTTGTGAACATTCCAATGACCTAAAAAAATCTTATTGACAACCTCTTATATATAATATAAAAAATAAAATATATAATATAAAACAACAATTAAAATTTCATTTAAAATAAAAATAATAATTAAATTTTTTATTTTAAATTAAAAACAATGAGAATATAACAATTAATTGTTTGCTGGTTATTATCTTTTATTTAATAGGTATTATATTATTTATTATTTTATTATTTCTTGTTTTTATTTTAACCCTTTTCTTCCTTTTCTATTATTTTCAAATTGATTTTTATTGACTTTGATTATAATATTTTATTACATTAATAATTTTCCTAAAATTTAATTATATTATTTTATGAATTTTTGGTCAATGACTGAACATTTCTATACATTTCTACATTACATATATGATTAAGTGTTTTGGATGAGCACAATCATCCTTGTTACACTAAGTAGTTAGACATGGGTGGGCTCTAGAAATTATGATGTGATCTTCTGGAAAATTATTTGAAAAATAGACATGGATAACATAAGCTTACATTGTAAAAAAAATTTCAAGTTATTTCAAATTTCAAATTTATTTCCATCACTTTGCACGACCTATATATTTATGGTATTATCATATGTGACCTTTCTACTCACATTTACACCAACAGTGAATTTCACACTCATTAAATATATAAATTTGAAAAGGTGTGCACACTTATTTAAATATACTAAATTCAAAACGAAAACACATGCAATTTCATAAAATCTAACCATATGAAATTTAAAGTTACACATTTAAAATAGGAAATTAAAAACGTGCATTTCATAATTAAAAATAACACTAATCAAATATATAAATCTGAAAAAGGTGCGCACTTATTTAAATATACTAAATTCTAAACTAAAACATATGCAATTTCATAAAATTTAGCCATATGAAATTTAAAGTTACACATTTAAAATACTAAATAAAAAATGTGCATTTCATAATTAAAAATAACACTCATGAAATATATAAATCTGAAAAAGGTGCCCATTTATTTAAATATACTAAATTCAAAATGCAAACACATTCAATTTCATAAAATTTAACCATATGAAATTTAAAGTTACACATTTAAATAGCTAGAATACATATTAGTTAGTAAATTCTAGCAATAACATTTAAGAAGCAACATTCTCTATCTTTGGATAAAACATAATTAACATAACCCAATCAAACCATCATTCTTCAATAAAGTAAAAGTAAAAAAGATGTTGTTCCTTGTCATTATAAAGTTCACATGCCAAGGTAAAGATTTCATATTTTTATTTCCTTTGTTTTTGTCAGTGGTTGTGGTATGGGGTTGGTAGTGGGGGAGATTGTTTGTTTTCCTTTGGGCCTTTGCAAAATTGGTTCAGTCCATCAACCTAAGAATCCACTTACAATGCACTTACAAATGGAGTTTCCTTCTTGATTATTTTCCTTGGATTGTAGAAATAAGAATTGCAATTTGTGTTGCTTAAAATGAGTTTTTGAATATATATATATATATATATATATATATATTCAATGCCTTCAAAATCTGTGAGACACTTGTATTGTAGAGAGTGTACAGTTCAAACTTCTAATTCCAACACATTTTCATCAAACATTTTACAAATTCATCTAGAAAATATTCCCTACAAACTCTCAAAACTTATAATGAATATACTAAACTTCTTGAAATAATTAACATATCCCTTTGCTCTTTCCTAGGCTTCCATCCATTTTATATACAGACATTTTATTTCAATGCCATATCCTACTTAAAGTTTAGCTGTACATGATTAAATGTTCCTTCAAGTGCAAGTACATCATTAAATGTTCCTTCATGTGCAAGTGTCAATATATCACTTAACTAATAAAATTTACTTTAGATTTCACACTCATATTTTTATTAGTGTCATATCCTGCTTTGAATTAGATAAATTTTTGAATCATCCATGAAAAATCACACTGATATGAAATAACTCCAAATTTGCATCCAATTGCATAATCTTTCTAAATTTACATTAAACTACAAAATCTACCAACTACCCATGTTTTATTTAAAAAACAACTCTAAATTTACATTGAATTCTACAATAAATATAAAATAATATTAATATTGAAATATACACTTGACCAACACCACGCGGTTTTCTTTACAGATCTGAAAGAAAAAAATTAATTTAAAATATATAATATTTTTTTTTATATAAATATTTTATTGGATATTTTCAAAAATTTTGAAAATTTAAAAATACAAAATTAAATAATAATTATGAAATTTAAATATTGATATTTCATTTACAATGAAAATTCAAAATTCCATTTATTTTACGGCTTATTTTATGGCTTGAATTTAATTCATGCGTCAGTGAGACCCAATTAAAGACACGTTCAAGTGCATTCAGCTAGTTTGGATATATAAAATGATAAGTAAAACGAGAGGATGAGACACTTTCTGTACATTATTTGTGGTTTCTTTCAGTTCTCTTTTTCTGTCATATTGTGTATTCGGACTTTAGAAGAGATCAGAGGGAGCACATGTAGTGTTGGTGCATGCTGATTGGTTATAGTTATTAAAAAAAATTAGAAGAGGAGGGAGTACATGTAAGGTTGATGCACGTTGACTCGTCATAGTTATTCAAAAAATTATACATGGAATTGTTTGAGTAACGGTTTTTTAAGAAACAAACTTTCACTATAGCCTTATACTTCTATATCTTATATCTTGGACCCTTAGTTGGATTTTTTTTTTCCAAAAACATTTAACAATCAAAACTCGGCAAAACTAGTTTTAAGAACATTCTGGATACTCAACTTATTATCAACTTATTAGTCCCTGTCAGCAAGCAAGGGACTATAGTAATCGGTTTTTTAGTCTAGTATTAGTTCCCTCGGAAATTTGTAACATTTAACCTAAAGTTTTTGCGAGATTTTGTTTTTTTGCTTTTCTAATATCCTATCAACTACTTGCACCGTCCTTTTTCAGCCAATGGCTGGTTTTGAGGTCTTATTGGCCTCTTCCCGAGGAAGAGAGTCGGACAAGGATTCAACTCATTAGGTTAAGAGGGAATAGCAACTAAAAATTATGTTATTGGAATTCATAGTCGACTAATGCTAGCATTAGTCCACTAGCATTAGATGTTTCACCTATTATGAGTCTTGAAGGTGTTGTTATTATGTTGTCCTATGCTTTGTTATTATGCTACCGACTCCTATTATGCAAAGTCATGAAGGCCAGTAGGTGCAAAGTCTTGAAGGCAAGCAGGTGGATGCATGTAGTGGTGGTGGCGGGCAGGTACCAACAGCTCAATGCATGTTGTTGTGGTGGCGTGTAGAGATGTGAGGCTTTTCCCACCCTCCATCAAATTCATTATCTTCATTACCTAGAACGAGTTTTGCGAGAGCCATCAAATTCATTATCTTCATTATATGGAACGATTTTTGTTAGATATTTTCCTTCTCTATGAGAGATTTTCCTTCTATGGCCTCAATGGCCTCAAGGCAATCCATGTCTTATTCCTCTCAGAGCGCCTCAGTCTATCTCAAGTTCGATTAACAGAGATGTTTCATCTCTTCATAATGGCGTGTGGCGTGCTATGCAAGTCCGTGGCTGGGAGCAGTGATTAATGATTCCGTGGTTGGTAGACCATCAGAACCAATTTTCTGTAACCCTCATATTGAAATTGATAAATAGATTAACATGGAAGCCTATATATTTTGTTTCTCATGTGACAAGGAGAAAAATTATAACAATATTGTATCTATATCTTCTCTATGAAGTGGGGAACTGGGTGATGTCCATGGCTGCAATACCAGACCCCAATCCTGTAACTCACAAAGCTTCGAGCTATTTGATGTGGAGCACTTCCATGCGTCTTTTATTCATAGAAACTGGCACTGGAGGAATTGGGTGTTTCTTTTCTAGTTTTATTAAAGTCATAATTAGAGCTGTAAGGTCGAGGAAGAAAGAACCTGGTTATGTAAATTGTGAACTAAGCAAAAAGAAAAAGTCATGAATTCATCAATAGTACATATTAGGACCAGAAAGACAGGATGTTTATACATGAAATCAGGTCTGAGAAAAATTACCATTAGGAGTGGGAGCTTCAGTTTTCTCGAACTCATCAAGAACAACAGGCACATTTCTGGGGTGAACTCATCAAGAACAACATGCACATCTCTGCGGCGTTGTTCTTTAGAGATATCGATGAAAATATTAGCTCTTCTGGCCTGGCTGTGAACCAGCATTGCTTGGAAAATTACTTCAGTTGATACACTATGCCATTTTGAAGACCACATATTCAATATCGGTACAACTGAGTTTGATTTACCCATTATATGAGTCAGAAATTAAAACGTACCGCAAACCTAATGCAATGAAAGGAGAACATGGACCTTCACACCTGAAAAAAATTATACCTATCAACTTTGTACTTTATGGAATCTCTTTATGGATACTAGGCTATACTTGATATTAGCAGGTCAAAATTAGATTTTTCCACCTTACCTTTCTTACTCTCTTCAACCTATAAAAAATAGAGTGCTTCTCAATGATAAAGCCAAGAATTCCTTGAAATGGAGTTGCAGTCTAGAAAGGGGCAACATGTTGTAAATATGCTACAGTGGCCATTTGTGTAATTCCTCCTGAGGGTTTCCCTGACTAAGGGTTGATTCGTGGTTCTTGCGTAATTTGACCTCGAAGCAGGGGACATTCATTTGCGTGGTGCCCTTCAGTCTTGCAATTGATGCACCATGACTGTTATCGACCAACCTTAGCTTTGATGAGTTCCTGAATTTTCTCGATCAGCTGCCATCTGCAATTTAAAATTATTTAAAATTATTCATATCAGGCGCTGAACCAACCGTCGCAATTTTGGTATTCCCCGGATATCCTGCCATGGATTTAATCCGCATGGCCTGCTCCAATGCTTCTCTATAATTAACAATTTTACGCTTGCATCAGGGAAGATGGGTCAAAGGTAATAATCCTCTGATGAACCTTTCCTTGTGCTATTATTCGGGGATAGAAAGCTGATTAGGTGTTTGAGATATTGGCCATCAGCGACACAAGAAATGAGCTCGACTTCTTGGTGCAACAAAGCTAAAGGAAAGGATTGCACTTTCTGTTTCATGATTGTTTCATAGAACTAGCATCGCAAGAATTGTTGTAGGCATGCAAAAAATCTAATTTCCTCACCACCACGTGGTTGTCCGCTTCTGCGTTTTATGGAAGTGTGTTCGCAGCTAGAAATGAAAAATAGATTGATTTAAGCTACATGTTATTGGACCTAAGTGCACACATGCATGAATGAAGTTGATGGACAACTAACAAGTGGAGACAAAAATTTTGTTCCTGTGCGTTGTCAAGGAATGTTTCCAAGAAATGTCCCACATCCGAGTCTCGGTAATTGGGCCATCGTTCTTGGGTTTTAAATCATGATTCGATGTGTTGGCACATTAAAGGAAGAAATGATTCCTTAACTGATTGTCAATAAAACTGTTGTGTAATTATTCTTATATTGTTTCTGTATAATGGCAGCGTTTCACCATATTTCACGACCTCTAATGCTATGGTGTTCACAAAACTCTCACATTTTTGTTTATGTATATAAATAAACATCAGTAGAGCGGTCGAGACTGTAAGTTTCAATTTCAAAATTTACTTCTCCAATTTCAAAAGATATTTCTTTGGTTTTTCATGTTCACGTTTATATGTTTTATTTCAACCTTATAATACAAGAGGCATGGTGTATAACTTAGTTTTTTTAAAGTGTCTGGAATTAGTGTATGTATCGAAAGGTACAAGAAGAAGCACTTAAATATGATATCTTAATATAAGTTGTATGAGGATAAGGATTACTTCACATGCTCAAAATAACTAGGATTTTACATGAATCATATTTATCATAGGTAAATATTAGTATAAATCATATTCAGTTAATTCACCCAAAAATAGATAACTGGAACATAATACATCCAATAAGATCACTTTAAAGTTGATGGGAATTAGAACCATTTGTAAACAATGATTCAATTAGTATACTCTTGAAACATACACAAAAGATTAAAACTACCTATAGATGAAAAAGTTCGATAAATGTATCCAGGCTATACATGATGGCATTTGGAGCTTCAAGTAAAATACTGTGTAGATTGGGAAGATTCAGATGTATTAGATCTAGATGACATTCATGATTAGGTCCCATAAACAAAGAAAACACCACTCTTCGTAAAATACCAGTTTTCCCAACACCTCCATTACGAATTTTCTTGTACTCTCCCTTCTATCATGGCTATTTTGTCGGGTAATTATAGAGTCTAAAACCATAAGCCATTTATTTCATTGGTTACGCGTAGAAGTTCGATTACACAATGCCCTAGCTTCGATGAGATCGATGCATGAGGTTAGGTTACACGATGCATGTATCCCTGTGTAAGTAAGTATTCGGGTCATGTTTCTGTCCCCCTGCCTTTTTTTGTCCACCTACGCTGAAGATTTGGGAAAGCAGCGGGTCTGCGTTAAATAGGTACCTTCACCGAAAGCACACAGTGAAGTTGTGAACTTTATCTCGTGCCGCTACCACTACCAACCGCGAATCTGTGAACCTTAGCTCGTGCCGCTACCACCGCCAACCGTGAATCTGTGAACCTTAGCTCGTGCCGCTACCATTGCCAGTTGTTAGGAGGATGACACTTTGAGATTTTACCTCTACTGCAAGTTCTGTGTTAAAATTTCATGAATCCCCATGGCAGTGAATGCGAGACTATAGATCTAGAATTCTATGTTTAAAAGCGTCAGATTTTTATAAAACTTGACATGAATGACATTTCACCAAACGTAAGGACATTCGCCTTCATTCTTTCTTCATTTATTTGCACTTTATTAATTATTTGGTGTAACCCTTCACTAAATTAACATTGCGAATTATATAGATTTTCATTGTGTTCAGGTCATGATTTGGATGACAAGGCATTAGGAATAAGCTGACTTCCATCATAAAAACATGAAGGGTTAGTAACATGCCACCTAATATATATTTTAATCACCAAAAAAACTTCATGATTTAATGATTATAATCTAAAATTACACTCCCTCCTGAGCAGGGACTTGTTTCTTAGCAACCATCTGTTGGAAATGTTGTCATTGATGGCAAAGGAGATGACAAAGGAAATATCCATAAGGCAAAAGAGACAGAGAGGTAGCAGTTGAAGCAGAAGCAATACAGAGGTTTATTCATGAATTAGGGGTGTAATACAGGTTGCAGATGAATTATTGAGCAATTATTGAGCATAGACTTTGATTGAGTTGGAACGTTGCTTAAAATGGCAGAAGAGGACTGGAGAGGGAAAGCCCGAGAGCTGGAGAGAGGCAGAGAACCTCTTCAGCAACATAATAGGAGGATAATAGCCATCGAACAGAATATCTGGCTTATTACGAAACTATAAGGGTTTGTTTGAGATCTACCACCTGTATATATACACATATCTGTGTAGGAAGAATTGTATATGAGTTCTATATGTATTCTTGATCGAATCATCTGAGGAAATGGTCTCAGTGTAACTGTATATCAGTTGGATAAATCGGGATGGAGAATACTGGTATTTACTGGTGATACTCCTGCGTGAATCTCCCTTAAGTTCTTGTAGAAGCTGGACTGTGTAAATCAAGCTACGAGTCTACCTGTGTATTCAGAAAGGAAAGGGTATGATAATGTGTAGATATGTACCTTGTCATTTTGGGATAAATTGTCAATGATTTTCCAAAATGTATGTGCCTTGGTCGTATTGAGGTCAGCGCAAGCACTGCCAGTAATTTGAAATAAGGGTTTTGATCGCCTTCTGAGAATTGACGAGAGGTGAATGAGATTTCATGACAAAGTACACATATAAGAAACATACAACAGAGCCTATAAAAGAGCGGAACTCTGCGTTACCATAAAGAATATATATATATTGGAGGCGGAACCATAGTCTTATCAAAGAATATATATATATATATAATTGAAATCATAAAGGATCGGAACCCGGAGTCAATGAATGCGAGGGAGAACGTAACTCGCATTAACTTTGGTTAAACACTATGGAACCCGCGAGTGGTTTTGGAGAGTGGATTTCCCCAATTCCGCACCGCCTTTCAACGTTAAGTGGTATTCCTGGAGTGTGGAGCGATTCCATACAGGAATCGACGTGTGTCCCAAGCGGTTTTGATTAAAATGAAATTTCGCGCATTAACGACCGACAAAAGACGCCGAGCGAAATGGATATAAGCCGTCGATCTGGTGGGCCGACATCTGACGGTGATTGTTCGCAGGACCCGCACAAAGTTTAATGGAAGAGCCCGGGGGTTAACAAAGGTACGACGCGCGTGTTTGATTGGTTGTATCGTGGGCCCGGGCGGAGTCATATATAATGAATCGGTTTATTAATGTTTTCGACGTATTATAATCTTAATATATAAGGTTCGACGGAGTATATTAAAAGATTTTTATCATGGTTCACAAGTTCATAAGGGTATGAGATGTACTGTGGGACTCCATTAATTATTGAAGGGCGCCGGAATATGTATATGGATATATTACATATAATAGAATATGTATATGTGATTAAATATGCCGAAGGTCAATTAACATGGTTTTAATAGCCAAAGTATTATGCGCCTTATATACAAAAGCCCAAACCACACACACACACACACATATATATATATATACGGTGCGCAATATATATAAAAAGGCAGGGTGCAATGCTTCGTGGACCTGGAGCCAAAGGACGATACACTCTTATTCACTGTGCTAATGTCATAAGGTTTGGTTTTATTATGGTTCAATAGTCAACTATTATGTTGCGTATGAGGGTTGTAATGCGAAGTTAGCGCATATGTCCATATAAGAGATTGTCGGATTTGTAGCTATAGAGGAGTATGAAATTAATATCTAAATTCTCTGAATTAAGATATTAAAATAGCCCAGCCTTATTTGTTTGAAATTGCCAGCGTGGAATAGGACAAGTGTGAGATTGCCGGATATGGAAATGCTTGGGCATGAAACTTGAATGCAGTTATGGAAAAGGAAAAGGAGAGCATGCAGAGATACACAGAGATTACAGGTTTGACAGGAATATGTACAGGAATGAGTCGGACAGGTGAATAAGCACAGAAAACAGGGAATATGCAGATGACACTGAACAAAGTGTATGCAGAACAGGTTCTTAACAGCAGCAAGAAAAGACAAATTCAGTAAAGCCAAAAATCCAGAAAAGGATTTGAGTGAAATTGAAATATGTAATTGAAAATGTGAATGTAAATGTTTTAATTATTTTTATTGTGTGTGATGCAAAGGCAAACATCCTAAAGAAAAGACAAAATCCCACTGTAGCATGAAAGTGTGTACATATTATTATGATTTTTAAATTGAGTTGGATAAAGAAATGAGGAGGCAGAAGACCAAGGGGTATGACCATTCATTTCGAATTCCTAGAGGAAAACAAACAGTCATCAAGAAATTCTATAAGTAATATCATTTTGATATGCAAAAATAGGGAGTTAGAAGAGAGAGAGAGAGAGAGAGAGCAGATATAGAGAATGCAGAATATAGAAGAATAAAGCAGAGAAGATTAAGAGAAGAAGAGCAGATACAGAACAGAGCTGATATCTGGAGTAAATCAGCAAACATTCAGCTTAATAGCTGTCAGTTGTAGCTGACAAAGGTTGAAGCCTCCTGTAGGTTGGTGCCTACAAAAAATTGAAGGGAGTTGGTGCTTCCTTGCAAGTTGTAGCTTGCAGAATTGAGGTTGGAGCCTCCTGTAGGTTGGTGCCTGCAGAAAAACAATGGTGAGAGGGAGTAGGAGCTTGCCTTTGCATCACAACAATAATAAGATGTGTTTTTCTCCCGTTATGGGTTTCCACTTATATCTGGTGTCTCTGTGCATGATAGTTATGTATTGAATCTGATATGTATCATCTGCTTAATACCTGCAACTCTCATATTAAGTCTACTGCTATATTAAACTAATACTTGCTGCTTGCATTCTAAGATTACTTGCACATTAAATTGGATATGAAATGAAGGTGTAAATAGCTTAATGAAAAGATTTAAAAAGATCAGGAATGCATTAAACTGATTCACCCCCCCCTCTCAGTTTAATTAAAGGTTCAACAACTGGTATCAGAGCCAAGTTCCTTGTATATCAGTCTAACAACTGAAAGGAGATCCTAGGCTCTCAAGATGGCAAGTCAAGAAGGAAGCTCAACCAATAAAGCCCCTTTCTTTATAGGTACCAGGCAAACTGAAAAGGTAGAGACAACACCGAAACTATGACCATACCACCCTAATTCCATTTACCCATTTTACCTTTGACCCAGGCACCCCTCCCGAAAGAACTAATAGAATGACACTTAAAAATATTAGTTAAAAAACTGACCGACTGACAACACAACCTCATATTCCCACCCTTAATTGATGCACCCCTAGCGTTAAGATCATTAGAAGCCATACAGGTGAGTTCCCATAGTTGGAGATGAAAATTGAAGGACGAGAGAGGAATAAAATACCTAGAATTGCTGCCATGCAAATTAAAACAGGGCCAAGCCATAATTAACCAAAAAGCTGGTAGGTCCACACATCTCCCTGACAGAAACAAATTAATCATGCAGGACAAGCAGGACGGAGTATACCTAGACATAGACCCATTGACAACCTTCCTATTTAAACCTACCAGAATTTTCACCAGGTCTTGTCGATCCATATATCCTTCATCTTACACAGATTATTTCTAACCATATCCATGCAGAAAATTACAGAGTAGTGAACCTGATATATAAAATCAAGGAAAACCAAAATCTTTCTTCGCATGCCACGGTATGTAGAGACTCGTTTCATCATTATGGAATATGGAGAATTGGATACATACCAATTCAAAGCTGCAGGTTGTGAATTCCTCCAGCGTCGTCTGATCAGTTGATAGGGATGCTCGTAGCAGGACCCAAACATGCATAGGATAGCTAACTTGCAAAGAAAAATGAAACTACAAAGAATAACTAGAATCATATTAATACCCTGTGCCCATCTAACCCAATGACACACATTCCAACTTCTCCATGACAGCCCACCTGACTTGCCGGGCTGTTCTCCATTCTACTTTAATGATTTCATAATTAACCATTGGGGGAGTCGTCTGCACATCGTCCTCGACTTTGGTACAACTGTCGCCGCATGCTTTTGCCACATACCCACGTCCCATCACGACGAGGTAGCTCTGACCTCGCCAGTTGGCACCTTGATCGTGGGGTCCAAGCAGGTATAATAGTCATACTGCATAGAAGAAATACTAGTTGTTGTTAGTGGACCACAAATATCGACAGTATGAACTAGCAGGAAGAACACTCTACGAAAATGCAGTTGGTGAAATGATAGGTGTATCGGCGGTTGCAGAAAATGCATCTAGTGAAACGACATGTGTGTCCACAGTTACTGGTATTTGACGAACCCAGGGGAAATATATCGGAAACTAGTTGTGATACCAGGAACCAAATATCAAGTGAAGAGGGTAACAGATGCAAAGCTGGCCAGATGTCAAGGGGAAAGGGTAACAGATGTAAAAATGACACAATAAGTGTAGACAAAAATTAGAAGTACATTGATTCAAAAGAAATGCCTATCGGCATAATTAATTTAAAGTAGCTATCAGTTACTTTTTACCTAAAAATTCGGTACTAACTAAGAAACAATGTTGCATATTACACTTATTTAGTAAGAGAGAGAAAATTGTAACTTATAATAATATTTTATATGAAAAAACTGTAATTTGTAGTAGTATTTTGTTTTATACTATTGCGTGGATTAATCCTTCTTGCAGACAAGAGCGATCTCCCTAGTACTCTAGCTAGAAACAAAGATCCATTTGAAAACCTTTTCCTCTAGATTAATTGCATTTCAAGATTATTATAATAGTAAAGTAGAGAGGACTTGCCCCTACCTTGAAACCCCAACGTTTGATGTAGCCCTTTGCCCTGTCGCTCCAAAGTAGTTCTCCAATGAGTAGAACTTGCAATCAAAGACAAGAAAAATAATCAAAGGATCTGCAAAAATTAATAATAAAAAAATACTAATCCAACTTAGTGATCAATGAGTCTAAGTATTGACATTATTCCAGTAAGCATAGAAACAAAGCAATGAGAAAAAGAGATCCATATGTATTATCTTGAATAGAAAGAGTAATCTTACAACTTGATGCCTTGATGTTGTACATATTTCTCTCGGGGTCCTGAACAATCGTTATCCTTCACTCTGATAAGCCTTCCTCTCTGAATACCAGCATGGAGTTATAGACACAAGGGTGTGACATTTCTTATGCCAACAACAACTCACTATTATAGAAAGTATGCAATCTTATGAACTCTCTTCAGCTTAGAAACTATATAGGTTAGTTTCTATGATTTATAATCTACTTATGTCTACCCTTCAACCTAAAACTTGAGCTCAATTTATAGGGAAATGGAGGTAGTTTCAGATCCATGAAGAGGGGGATGCATTCCTCTCACGAAGGGATTTAAGCTCCATGGACCAAGGGATAAGCTCCATGAGTGGAGGGATAAAGCTCAAACTGATCACGACTTTAGAAGCTTCTAGTTGGGAGAATATTCGACCAACTAGGCTTCTAGAATTTACTTTTTTCTTTTATTTTCTTTTCACGAGGGTGCGCAGGTTATAGTGGCAAAAAGTGTGGGAGTTTCCAAAGTTTATGGATAGAACATCAGCGCATGCACAAAGAAAGGCTAGAAAAACCATGCAAGTATACTTTTAAGGGTTTTACAGAGATTTTCTCCAATTCCAATACTGTATTTAGGAACATTAGTGTTTTTGACCTCTAAGGGAACATGATATGGATGGTGATAGATCCAAATGAAGAGTCAATTGTCATGGTGAAAAAATGGCGTGTAACAGATTGCCCCCTAAAGTGCGAAGTATGAGGTTATTCTGAAGAGTGAAGTGCTTTATCATCTCGAGGACTGAATTGGAGACATCGGTCGAAAACCTATAAAAAAATTCAATGAATATATATATATATATATATATATATATATATATATATATATATATATATATATATATATATCATCGTGGAGGTAGGCATTCCCATACTCAGATAAAAAATAACTAAATGTTCTGGTACACATATGGTTTCAAAATTACATCAAAATTAGACATAGTATGGACGCAACCATCTGTCATAATTATTCTACTGCATCATGAATAATAAAACTCCTTGCAGTGTGGATGGTGGGAACTAGATCCAGGGTCTTGATTTCCATTTCCTGAACTAGTACAAATCTATCCATGCGATTGATTGGGTCGAAGTCGAACATGGTAGAAACCACTTGATTACTGGTCAATGGTGTGAACTGTTAAAAAGTGTGAGAGAAACCACCAATAATGACAATGGCTCTCAAATTACTCCAGTACAATATATGAAGTGTGAATGAATGATTTGCAGTCGAACACTCATAGAATTGTTCAATCGAAGGTCAATGATACAACCTGTCATCGAAGGTGAGAAACCTGCCATTAGGGCATGCAGATCCCAAGGTACTGATAGGACTCTAGATCAACTTTCTAGATAATGAGCTGATGTCGATAGAAAGTGATCCGTTACAGGAAAGACTATGACACGAAACCATTAGATCAAGTTTTGAAGAAATATTTTGCAAGGATCGACTCAGGGATGGTCAATATGAATGGAGACAAATGTTTGCAATGAATGGTTTATTGATATTTCTCTTGAACACATAACGACATTGTTGATGGCTTGGAAACATTTAACCTAAAGATAATACCCATAAACCGGCTAAATAATTTCAATTTGGTTTGATTAATTGTTAGACAAAGGATTTCCCAACCCAGATACAAGTGTGACAAAGTGTTGTGTTCAAGAGTGGCATGTTGCTTTCTAAATAAGGATGAAAACTGGGTTCTTTTTCTCTCTTTCCCCCCACCATTAGTGGCAAGTACCTCTTTATTTTTGTCAAGCTTGAGGAGGATAACATTTTGTTGTTTGTGCAAGATCATACTTCAGATGATTCCATCTTATTATTAAAATGGAACCCTAAGAAGGAGTGGTTCGGTCCTGTTGTGATTGACAGGTCCTTTACAATTAAATTTTAACAAGTCTAGTATATGAATAACTCAACGTTTTTCAGTTTTAGGGAGTCAGAAGAAAAACATAAGTAAACTCCATGATTGTTGTTTTTCGTAAATTTAGTCTCTCAAGCCCGAAAAAGGATAAAATAATGTAGGATAGAACTCTATTGACCATGATTAGTCAATGTATACCTTTTTCATAATTAGTCCAATTCAGTTCGGAAAATGGGTAAACTTATACTGAATGGAAGACTGTTCATTTACTTTAACGAGTTTGAATAGTCAAGTACTCGGCGATATTTTCATGTTTCAAGAGTCTGAAAAGGGCTTAAAAGTGGACTCCAGGGTTTCTCTTTTTTGTATTTTTACAAAGCCCAAAAAAGTGATAAAATTTTACTCGATGTCAAAATAATTCTTTTCACCAAAAATCCTGTATCCTGCACAAAAACTCAAAAGATTACAAATATCTTCTTTCAAAAAGTAAAAATATTTAGATTTGACCCTTTAAAAGTGAAAAATAAATAAAATAATAATATATTATTCATTAAAAACTATAAAAAGGAGTTAAAATAAGTCATTTTCACCTTTTGTTTTCCGAATAGTGCATAGAGTTTTTGGCCAAAAAACTTCTGGAGCTGATATCAGGAGAACCGATCGTTAATTTCTCAAACCATCAAAACCAGGTAATACACATCATCCTTAGCTACATTTTCATCCATTTCATTTCTTGTTTTAATCTTTTATTTAATTTTTTAGGAGAAAATTATGTTTCAAAATTCGCCCTCGGGGGTGCACAGGTTCTCCATGTGATAACCGCACACCCCGATGATTTTTTAAAAGAAAAATCGTCATGACACTGTGGGTTTTGCATGGAGCGCATGCGGACGATCGCATTGTATGCACACAGAACCTTCGCAGGCACCGTGAAATTTTTGAAAACTAATATTTCTTCACAAAAAATGGTTCAAGTTTCCTCCAACTGATTTTAATTGTTTAATTTATTGATTTGTAGGCCTATTAACCATGTTGGAATGGCAAGAAAGAGAACATGAGCTCATAGATAACAAAGCCATGGATAATCCAACAACTATGCGTGCATTGAAAAACTGTGGTTTGCACAAGTTCTGGTCTATTCAGGGAATGAAGGCACAGGTTGAGCTAATGACTTGGCTTGTGAATGCATGGGATGTACAAGACTAATGTTTCATAATTGGTGACCATCGACTCGAAATTGAGCTAGCAAAAATATACTTCCTTATCGGAATACCTCGGAGAGGGAGAAACATTTCATTATTTGGGACTAGACAAGGAGGTTTTCCCACCGCTGGCTACAAAGCTCATTGTTGTAGAAATAATGCAGAGTTGAAGGACAATCGCATAGACTTCAAAACCATCTTGCAACTGGAGCTTAAAGTTATAACATTCATAGTGACCAGGTTATGTAGGAGTGCAACTCCTCATGTGGATACTAAATCACAAATGCAAACTGCAATTGAGTGTTTCAAAGGGACAATGTTCAACTGGAGTGAAGGAGTATTGGCCAATATGAAAGGCTAATTGACTAGAGCAAAAATTGGGAAGTTGAAAAACTTCGAATACGGTGCCATTCC
The DNA here is from genome assembly GCA_034641835.2 of Pinus albicaulis. NCBI lineage: Eukaryota > Viridiplantae > Streptophyta > Pinopsida > Pinales > Pinaceae > Pinus > Pinus albicaulis. The sequence goes on from CM076583.1 coordinate 429,891,199, forward strand.
TATCTCATTTTCTCTAGAGAGAATTCCACTTCTGGCTCCTCAACTGGTTCCAGTAGATCTTGGAACTCCTTAGGAACCTCAGATGGTGCGATGGGTAGCACTGATGGCTCACCGTGGTGGCAAGCGTGGTTCAGTAGTTCAGTTTACTTCGACTTATTTCATGTGGCTCACGCATCAGGTCTTCACCATTGAAGACTTTCCTTATGCGGGAATGGATTATAGAGGTGATCCTAAAACATCCTTGCCTCTAGGGGCACAGTGGGAAGAGACATGTTAGTGAATCATTTTGAAGTTTTTAATCTAATTTTTATTTTATTTTTTATTGTTCAATACTGATTTTTTTTTAAATGCAGATGTCAGTCCCACACGACCAGCAATGCTTCATCGCTTTGACAGGCGAGAGGCACAACCTGTAGCACCTCCACAGGATAATGCAACAAAGATTCTGATAGATATGGAGCACAAACTTGAGAGGTTGACCATTGATATTCCTGAGACAGGAACCGATGATATCCCTCTTAGGCTCCAGAGACACGTGGTAGGTGTTCCAGGTCCATTCAGAATATTTCTGCTCAAAGTGGCACATGTTATAGTTTATTATCACGATCATCATCATGGATAGTTGATGGTCAATGTAGATTGACATTTTTGTTTTTTATATCAGTATATTTTAGATTAGAAGGTGTTTGAACCTATGATCACAGACGATGTAATATTTTTTGGACACAAACTTATCTATCCTAATGATATCACTACTTTCGTTCTCTGAGTATCTTGTTCAGCATGGATTGAATGCTTTTTTGATTTAATTTGTTAATGTTGAAAATGTCTATTTAAAACTCGATTAGCTAATGCATCAGCCAATGTGTTTAAATTTCTTGAAATATGTTGATATTCGATATAATCAAATTGTCGTTCCAAGAGACGAACCTTCAAAAATAATCTTAACAACACTGGATTTATAATGGAATAAAATCTGTTTAAATGTAATACAATGAGTTTCAAATCCAACCTAATGATCAAACATCGAATACCAAATGAAATGGCATCAGATAATAACTCAATGACTGCGCTATATTCTGCGATATTGTTCGTTGTTTGACCAAGGCATATCCCATGAATAGAAACTAACTCATTAGTGGGTGAATAGATAACCCAAGCTGCAGAAGAGATATTCTGTGTACTACAATAGGCACCATCAGTAAAACCAATGTATGTTTGAAGGGATGTCAACATCTGCAATATCAAGATTAATCATGATAAGAAGCGATAGTAGTAACAACAAAAACTATTCTAGGCACACTTGTCTAATCTAAGGCACACTATTCTAAAAAGTAACTATTGTACAAGAGAGATCTTCATACGGAAATTCAAGCATAATATCTCTTAAGATAAAGACCATTTCTGGGTTTATCTAAAGAAACCCCATCATAATCAACTAATTCATAGGCTCCTTTTGCAAGCGCACACTTGACAATATAGGGACCATGCCACACCGGTTCGAATTTACCAGTGCCTAGCTTATCATTAGCTTCATCATATACTAAAACTAGGTCACCTTTTGAATGAATGTGAGGGTTAACACTTTGATCATATTGAGCTTTCACACATTTCTTCTGAGCTTTGGCAGACAATGCAGCAGTGCGCCGAGTCTCATCTAATTGTGCTAAGTATAGAAAGTGTTTCTCCTCTTCAGAGGTAGATGGTAATAACTCAATGGCTAATTTGAGTGATGGTATTTCACATTCAATGGGTAACACAGCTTCTAAACCATAAACAAGTTGAAAAGAAGTGAACCCTGTAGCAGTTTTGTAGAGGTATGGTATGCCCATAATGCAGAAAAAAGCATGGTATGCCAATTCGATTTATGAGTCTCGACAATCCGTTTCATCATGGTGGTTAAAACCTTGTTAACAGCCTCAACTTGACCATTAGCCCGTGGGTAATAAGGAGTAGAATTATCACAGTGTAGGCCAAGTTGATCATAAAGTTTAGTCATCATAATATTTAGAAAATGGCTCCCATGGTCTGTAATAATAGCTTGAAGGACACCGAATCAAGAAATCACATGATTGAATATGAAAATAGTTGCAGTTTTTCCATCAGCTGTGAATGTAGGCATCACCTCAGCCCATTTGGTAAAGTAATCTACGGCGAGAATAATATACCCATGCCCCTCGGCTGAGTGAGGGTTACATGTAATGAAATCAACGCTCCATTTCGCAAAAGGACCGACAACAATGATTTGGTGAAGAGGAGATGGAGGTGCATGCATTTTTTGATAAAAAAATTGGCATTTGTTGCATTTTCGAACCGCGATGATACAATATTTGAATAAATATAGCCAAAAATAACTAGCACGCAATATATTTTTGGCTATGAAAACCTCGACATATGACCACCATACACTCCAGAGTGGTAATAATTCAAAAGTCTTTCAACCTCTTGGTGATTTATACAATGTCGAAAAACAGAATCCGCACCACGACGATAAAGAGTGTTTGCAACAATATTGTATTGATGGGATTGGTATCAAATTCTCTTTCGATCTGATCATGAAAGATCTGGGTGAAAGGTTTGGGTCTGGAGATATATAATGATATCTCCATACCAAGGATCTAAAGTACTGATGAGAAACAGGGATTCATCCACGATAGAATTCTTTGCCACCGTTTCCGACTCAGTATTGGGAAAGTCACACATAAGCTCGACAAACACCAGTGATTTCTTTGACTTGGACTTCTCAAATTCCAAATCAAACTCTTGTAGGATGACAATCCATTTGGAGTATTTTCCCCCGAGTAATTTTTTTGTCAATATATACATCATCGGGTTGCAATTAGATATCACTATTATTTTACGTAACAATATTTAGTGACAGAATCGTTGGACAACTTGAATGGCTACCAAGGAAAATTTCTCCCCGTGCGAAAACTTGATTTCCGTCGGGTTGAGATTCCGACTTAGGTAATAGATCACATGTTCGTTGTGAGATTAATCGTCCTGAACCAAAACCATTCCGATTGTGGAATCAGAGGAAACTAAGTATAAAAAGTAATCCTTGTGGTAATTTGGTGGATGCAATAATGGTGCATGGGTCAACATGTTTTTAAGTGCATCAAAATATTTATCTACAATATCATCCAAAATAAAAGGAACACTTTGTTCCAACAATCGGGTAAAACCTTTTGTTAAATCAGCATAGTTCAGGATAAACCTACGTAAAAAAGTTTTCTTTCTCCTGCAAACTTTGGAGTTGGCGAAGACTAGAAAGAGGAGGTAAATCGATGATAGCCTCAACCTTCAAAGGATCGGCACGAATGCCATATTTCGAAATGATGAACCCAAGTAATCATCCTGATTGCACACAAAAAACACATTTGTGTGGATTCAAACGAATTTTTTAATGCCTACATCTAATGAAGATAGCTCGTAACTGTATAGGATGATCTTATCTATGTAAATAATGAGCAGGTAATTCATCCAGATAAGGCTGTAAAATATGTTTGATATCATGAAAAGCATAAGACATAACTCTTTGAAAAGTTGCACTAGCATTTTTTAGTCCAAAAGGTAGCTTGCAATAAGAAAATGTGCCCCAAGGACATATAAACATTGTTTTTGGTTGATCGAGAGGGAGTATGTTGATTTGATTGTATCCAAAAAAAACCATCCATAAATGAGAATATTTTGTTTTTGGCACAATCATGAACAATTTGGTCGATATAGGGCATATGATAGTTGTCTTTTGGACACACCTTGTTAATGTCCCGATAATTGACATGTACTCTTATAGTCCCTTGTTTCTTCGTAACAAGAACTATGTTAGATACCCAATTCGTCAATGGAGTTGGATAAATAAATCCTGCTCGTAATAGCTTCTCAACTTCAGCTCTGATTGCTACAGCTTTCCGCGGATGTATCGGACGTAATCTCTGTCTAATAAGCTTAGCATCCGGGTATGTCTTAATTTCATGAATTACAATCTTAGGATCTATACTTGGCATCTCATTGTAAGACCAGACAAAAATATCTGAGAATTATTGAAATAGGGCTTTGTAAGTGTTAATCTCTTCCATCGAGCAAGAAGCACCTATATGAATGTTTTCAATAATTCCCGGTTTAATTGATATGTCAATAGGAACTGTTGTAGAAATATTTCCCAAATTTGTCTAAGAATCTAAATGTGTCATCGATGTGGGATTCTGTGGTTCCTTGACATAATCAATTGTAAAAATAGATGAAAAATAATTTTAAAGCTTATCAATATCAGGAAAAAATGAAGATCTATGATGTAGATCATCCCATGGTAATTCATCCGATGATAAAATTTCTTGAATACTTTCATCAGTTTCAAATATATGTTGAAAGGGATCCGAAAATGGTGTCAAGGTTGAGTTTGATAGAGAAGATGATTCTTCGCTAATCACATTCATTGGATCAGGAATAATTGATGGGGTGTCAGAATACAATTTTGTTGCTACATATGCCGATTCAAAAGGACTCAAAGGCATCTCACCGTTGAAAGAGTCCAATTTTGATTTTGAAGGCACAATCCATGTGTCATCAAATGGTAATGTGCTTGATGAGATCATATTGATATTCACAATTTTTTGCGGTACGTTGGGTGGAGGTATAGTGAAATTTCCCATGAGAGTTGAATCCTTCATTAATCCTACACCAACATCTTCGTATGGGATAACCGATTTTCTGACATGTTGGACGTTATCCGTAGAAGTAGGGTCTGATGAAAAGTATGAAAACTGATCGATTTTAACACTATTTCCTTTGTGAGGAAACATGATTACCCGAAAAACTGATGAAACAACAACAGTCATGGCGTACGACCAACTACGACCCAAAAGAAGGTTGTAATCAAGAGGGGCATAAAAAAGTTCCACCTCTAGATTAATGGTTTTTCATTATACTTCTATAGGCAAATCTTGGAGTATTCCGTATGGATGAAATCCTCTTCCATCAAAGGCTTTAAGGATAGTCGGTGATTGGTTGAGTGCTAGAGAACCTAGGGTTTTCCAACAATTTAACGACATTATGCACGTAGATGCCCCCTCATCAATTACAGTATGAAAAACTCGTCTTGATTTGACTAATACAGGAATCCGAAAAGCCATCTGATGAGGGAGTCTAAGTACAAAATTTTCGAGATCAAATACCATGAGGTTTGATTCCTGAGGATCAATAGCTCCGATAGATGATAATAATAATTTCCATTGTGTTGGACATGATTGTAGCACTTCTAAGGCCAACATTGCTGAAATGGGATATTGCCAAATCTTCAACAATGTTGTAATTCTGAGTAGCTCTCGCATGTGGATTTCGAAGTACACCTTTAGCAGGTGGTTTAATCACTAGATCGGGATTAGGTTTATCTATTTGAAGTGGTTATGAAAATGAAGGAGGTATGGCTGGTGTTTGAATAGAATTTTCAGTCTCTTTACTAGTTACATGACTCTTAGTTCCATATTCTTGAGATCGTGTCGCAACCATGACCTGAGACATCATTAAAATATCTGCTGATGAATTGGAAGCAGATCTGATCATTTTACTATCTTGAGTGGGAAAGGGATCCTTCAAGATAGCAGGTCTGGGTGAACCTTTGAAAAATTTTGATACCTCGAACTGATGTGGATACTCTTTGGTATAATGATCCTCGTCACAGATAAGACAAGGATAACGAGGTTTCCACTTTTCATCAACTGGTTCATTTTTTTTTATCTTTTCTCATTATGAGATGTATTTTGTTTATTTTTGTTCTTTCCTTTCTTATTCTTTCCGGTTTTAGCTTTATTCATGGATGAATCTACGACATGAATTTTGTCATAAGTTTAAAGGGAAGAATCTCCTTTAGGTGAATCTGGTAAAGTTGTTATGGGAGAAGTAGGTTTGGATGACTTCTTCTTACTCTTGTTAGCATTAACTGTACCAATTATACCATCTTCAAAATGAGACCCACAAGGAGTTGCAGTTATTTGACCTAGGCATGGCAAGTCAAGAATTTTTTCGTACAATGTACTAGACTGCATATATACAAGGTCAAAGTACTGTGCTTGAGATGTGACTTGTTCTTCTGTAACAACACCTCCCTTAGCTACATCTTCAGTGATTTTTGGAAGTAATGATTTGATGAACCATTTTTCCAAGATTTGATCTGGAATAAAAACTTTCACTAAATGTCGTCTACATCTCTATTCATGTATGTGATCTGAAATGTATGTAGATGTACTATGTTTTAATGAAGTTAAGAGTTTCATGCCATTGTCATAGCGTACTGGAAATTGAAAGTGAGTTAATAAAGCTCTTGCTAACGCGTTGAAATTATTGAAAGAGCCACGTGGTAATTCAATATACCACTTCACAGCTAAGCCTATCAATGTTCTTTGAAAAAGTCTCAGTTGAATGGAATCATCGATTAAAGAGTTTGATGCACACCAAAGATGATAAGTCATCACATGATTTGAGGGGTCTTCTCCTGATTTTCCTTCAAACTTAGGTATGTCACTAGGAAACTTATTTGGCATTGGCAGCCAAAACGAAAGATAATAAATCAGATAATTCGTGAGGTGTGACAAATCTGGAAAGTCTAAAGTTGCAATGAATGGTAATCGACGGTTAGGCTCCTGTTGATTAAAGTGGTAACCTTGAGGAATGATACCAGTAACCAGAGGAGGATAACTAGGATAGTCTGGAATAGCCTGTGCATATGGGATTGGAATACCTCTAGGGTATCCAGGGTTAGCCATACCAAACTGAGGTTGAGCTGGTATCTAATATGTATAACCAGGGTATGGTTGACTTTGGTAGACTGGATTTTTTCCTACTAGTCCATATTGAAACTACCCTTGATAAGGTTGATTAAAAAATTATCCTTCATACAATTGGCTTGTTTGAATTGTAGCTGTACCAGGTTTTCCTACAGATATTTAAACAGTAGACTGAACCACAGGTCAAGTTTGAAAAGTAGTGACTTGAGGGATTTCCTGTGATACAGTTGATGTCGTTGTTTGAAGGGTTATAGAAATAGGGACTTGGGAAAAATCCAGGGATAGGTGTACTTGGTTTTTGAACAGAAGTTTGCACAACAGATTGGACAAGATTTTTTGGCATACTCGGACCAACTTGCTGACTACTAGGTACAGATACTTGAGGTGCAATTTGAAGTGTAAGTTGGGTAAGTTGCTGGACTTGGGTATAACCAAATTGACTAGTTGGCTGACCAGGTTGATTATAAGGTACTTGTACACTAGGTTTCAAATTCTATTGGTTCAATGACGGGTTCCACACTATGTTAAATCTAGGATAAGGAGCCACCATTAAAGGTTGTGGTGCGTAAGGTTTACCATAACCGGTTTGAGGTATTGGAACGTAAGTTTGATACCGGATAATTTCCAGTAAAGGGTTGACCTCCTTGAAAGGATTGTTGCTCTTGATAAAAATGCTGCCTTAGAGGAGGTTGTTGTTCTTGAATAGGTTGTGGCCCTGGCATAGGGTACTTCCCTTGAAGAGGTTGTGGCCCTGGCATAGGGTATTTCCCTTGAAGCGGTTGTGGCCCTAGCATAGGGTACTGCCCTTGAAGAGGTTGTACTTGAGGAGTATACTTCTCCCCAGGCGGTAAATTGCTACCTTGAGGGTCAAGTGAAGGAATATTTCCAGACATCATATAGACTTGTTCCATTGTCAAATTTTTGGTATCAGATTTATTAAGACCAATTGATTTTATAAGTTATTTAGAATGTTGAATTCTTAGTTAAACTGAGAGGGAGGGGGGGGGGGTGAATTAGTTTAACACATACATGAGCTTTTTAAATTTTTCATCAGCTTATTTACAACTTACTTTTATAACCAACCTTAGTATATGAACAGTCTTAATAAGTTGCAGCAAGTATTAAATTAATGTGACATCAAACTTATTATGAGAGAAGCAAACATTAAACAGATTTGGTAAATCATTTTAGCACATAGACAACACAGATAGAGACAACAGATATAAGTGGAAACCCATAAAGGGAGAAAACCACATCTTATTATTGTTGTGATACAAAGGCAAGCTCCAACTCCCTCTCACCACTGTTTTTTTGCAGGCACCGACCCATAGGAGGCACCAACCTCAATTCTGCAAGCTACAACTTGCAAGGAAGCTCCAAATCCCTTCAATTTTCTGCAGGCACCAACCTATAGGAGGCTCCAACCTCAGTCAGCTACAACTGACAGCTATCAAGCTTCAACTTGATAAGGAAGCTCCAACTTCCTCAATTTATCAAAAGAAATGTTTGTTGATTTACCTCAGATATCAGCTCTGTTCTGTAGCATCTCTTTCTGCTCTTCTCATCTCTTTTATCTTCTCTGCCTCAATCTTATATACTCTGCATTCTCTATTTTTACTCTCTCTAACCCCTTGCAGCTTTCTTATTTTCTTCAACTCTCTTTAATTCTGCTGCACATTCTCTTCTTCTCTCGTTCTGTTTCTGTAACCTTCTCCCCTTGGATATTACCCTATTTTATACAAAATAGCTTCATGGCTGTTTGTATTCTACTGGGAATTCGAAATGGATACTCATACCCCTTGGTCTTCTGCCTTCTCATCTCTTTTATCCATTCAGTCAGAAAATATAACTGTAGGTACCAATTTAACATTACAGTGGGATATTTGTTCTCTTCCAGAGACTTGCCAATGCATCACAACAATATAAATTAAAATCATTTACATTCAATTACAATGCAAACTCAAACTCACTCATTCTACCTCTTGGCTCATTGCGCATTTGTCTTTTCTTTGACTGTGTCTTTGTCCCTTTCAGCTCTGTTTGTTTCCTTGTTCAATGTCGCAGGGTAACGACCATATGCCATACACATGTAACTGTGCATTTTATATCATGCTAATTGATTCTCGGCATTATACAAATAATAAAATGTTTTAACTTGTTCCCTCACTGTCCCACTTGCTGAACTTGTTCTATCATCCGATGCGATGCATTACTATCCACATATTGGAAATATGTATGTATTGTTTTGTATATACATATATGTGCCGCGGTGCTTTCCTTTCCTCTTTAACTTTGGATTAATTAACTTGGAGCAAAACTGTTCTTAGTCTTATCTTTGGAGGGACCCCACATGCCAGCTATACTCCACTCGTGTATTTCAATCGCAATCGCATCATTCATAATACTCCTGCGATTTGGTCTTTTGATTTCCGCCGATGCGATGAATCGCTTTTCGAGTTCTTCCGATTGCGATTAATCACAATCACAATCTTTTAATATAGTGCTCCGACATTCTGCTTCTTTTCGATGCGATGGCCTATTTTAATGCTGGAATTTAAACGTGTTTGAATCATAGTTCATATACCCATCGGGTCCGGAACTCAATCACAATCGCAACTGGAACTCAAACCTATCAAGTCACAGTTTATATGCCCATCGGGTCTGGAACTCAATCGCAATCGCAATTTGCAGTTGCATGTTCCGATATACTTATGCTCTGATGCTCCGATGCGATTGGGTGAGGGTCCCACTAGCTATCAAATCTCTGGAACTTAAACATATATAAATCATTGTTTAAACCATATCGGGTCTGGAACTTCAATCGCAATCACAACTTCTATTGTCATGCTTCACTGCCACACTTTTCTCCGATGCGATGTAACACTGTTATGCTGTAACTCAAACATATATTAATCATGATTTATAGACCCATCGGGTCCGGGCTTCAATCGCAGTCGCAACTTTCTGTTCATATGATCCGCTGTCACCTTTTTCGATGCGATTGATAAGGGTCCCACCATATGGTACATTGCCTTTGATAGAGCCTGTTAGGAATCTGTAATTTTAGCAGACTGGTGAGATTAAAACTGCAAAAACAACATCGTTTCAACCAACTTTGGGATTCTAGGATCTAGCCCTCCTGAATCCGAAGAGGGATCTCTCCAATATGTGCAAAGATGGATTTGTCTTTGAAGTTTAGGGTAATGATATTAGGCTAGTTATAAAGGCCAAGGATTTGTTTTTGTTTTTGGATGGTTGAGCATGATTTTTATTTTGAGGAGAAATTTCTAAGTGCAAAAATTTTCAAAGGTGAGAAGTTGCAAGTGAATAGAAAAGCTTTGTCTAAAAAGATAGATATAATGTTGGTTTTTAGTCCATTTGGCTATGGAGTCATAACAGGGCTTTAATTGAACAACAACATCAAGAGTGATCCAAGGGGCAAGTCATCTGTATCACAATATTATGAGATTAAAATGATGGAATGGAAACAATAAAGTGTTGGAGGGGTGGAAACTGGCACAATTTCTCAGAGGATTTATAGCCGATTCAAACAAGAAAGCCAAAATTTAGCCCAACTGTACCAAGTGCAGGGCTAACCATTGAATTCTTGGGCAAGTTTGTATTAAAGCAGCTTAATTGACAAACAATCCAGTAATCCACATAATTACCTTCAGAAAGTATGAAAACATATAAGAGAAACAAAGTGTAACTTACGATCAGATAAAGTACTTTTAAACCTAGTCTGCTTTCAGTCAACACCAAGGGAAACTTTCAGAATCTGCTTTTGGAGAAAAACTAGGACCAGGGCACACCATATCTTCCATAGTCATCTTTAATAAGCACAATAAGGAAAATAACTTTCAAGAACAATGTTTTTAAGGCAAACAGTAGGATGAGGGAACTCCAACATTCCTAACTGCTTAACTGTATTAAATAATTCCTAAATAAACAAATTTGAGGAAAACATTAAGACAAAGATTTTCAGTCAGAGAAGGTTACTGACATACAGTAGATCCTAACTCTATAATTGTTGTTCTTTATCAGAGAATAGTGAACAATATGACGTACATAGAAGGAAAAAAATAACAAAGAAAGGGGCACTTCACTAGTAATATAGACCAGGAACCCAAGAAACAACTTTATATTGATGTCAAACTAGTTATAATCTTCAAGTCCAATGTTTCAGTTCAACAATCATCTTCACTACTTAGCCTAACAAATCTATCACAATCAGAGCTCCAAGGGCCAGTGAACACTATTTACAATCAGAAGTTTGAGCTCAAATGTATTTCAAAGTTCTGCAACCAACAGTCTCTCATCTTATACTGAAGTATTTATAGAAGAATGAGGAGGTGAAATCTAAAAAAAAGATCTTTTAAGGAAATTAATACAGATTCAAGACTTCTCGGCCTTTTGAGGGGCTCGATGGAGAAGTTTACAGGTGGACACTGTATTAACTATTTTACATTTATGAATTAAGCTCGGCGGGAGCTTTATTCGACTTTGAGGCTCTGTGTGCTGTGTGGAGTAACTCTACAGATATTTTCTACATTGATTTCCTTACAGAAGTAACTCTATGGCTGTGCTGAGGCAAAATCTGATCTTCTTTAATAACTTCGGCCTCTGTTTGAATGGTTTGAGGCAACAGGTGGCTCTGTGGTAGCTGGGAGAAATTGATTAACCTCATATGTGGCGGTGGAGGTTTCCTGTCTGATAATCCTTTATGATTTCTTATTTAACTGTGTTTTAAATCGGGAATTAGGCTTTTTATAATAGTATTAGCCATAATCCCCGTAAAAACTATCTTTATTCCTCTATTATGATATATTGGGGTCTTCGACACTGATATTCTTTAATTGTGCCCAATTCATTGTGTTGCGCTGGAGTGCAGGGTTACACAGCGACGATATGGCATCAATGCCTCATGGATTATTGACGAGACGTGAAATTTACACCCTGCAATTGATTTCCTCTGATAAATTGAAAGCAAGAGGGTCGTCACCCTCTCTTTCGAATTTTCTTTGAACATAGCGAAATATCAGTAAACCCTGCAAAATACAAACAAAATGTTATAAAACCCTGCATATTAGGTCAATTGCATCAGAAGGTGTGTGGAGGAAGCGGGGTCGTTGGATGGCATCATCCAATGGTCGATATTGATCAAAGGGAGGTGGAAGAAGGATTAAATCTGAGCCGTCGATTGCGCAGAGATCGACGGTCGGGAGCGGAGTTTGAAAGTCAAATGGAGAAAATAGAGCAAATGGAATGAGGACCGTCGATCTACAGTTCAAATCGACGATGGAGATTGATTTACCACCGCGCCGGAGCTCGTTTAAACATTGAGCATCATAGATGAGTGATAACCGTTGGATGACCCGCTCTAGATCAGACGGTTCGAGGCGATATCACTGGGTGTCTGTGTCCGAACGATAACGCGCGATGGACGAAGGTTTTGTGAACAGTGGCCAAGCCACGTGTCAAGAAGTGTATGGAAACACTGGCAATCAGGGGAAAACAAATTTTCGCCCAAAGGCAGTGCGATGGATACCACACGGGTTTGGGAAACGACGCACGGCTGGCGGGGTCCACCGGGTTTGATAGGTTTTGCATCGTTGGATCTGAAGATCAGATCGACGGTGGAAAATGGTTGGATTTCTGACCGGAGGAAAACCTTAGAGAAATGATAAAAACCAAAGTTTTGATAAATAGCTTAAGATTTTAATATTTCACGAGTGGAATATGCAAATAATAGGGTTAGGCGCCCGATTGCGGGGCAGTTGGGCATATGGAGAATGATATGATCGGGGGTTTAAGGGGAGGGAGCTTATCGCATCACAAATATTTGCGATGAGCACTTTAGATAAAACCACAATTTTTTCAGTTTGTGATTTGCGATGGATCGCATCGCAGATATTTGCGATGAGCACTTTAGATAAACCGCAATTTTTGCGATTTGCAATCTGTGATGAGCACCTCCGGAGTTAGCACTTGGTTTTTATGGAAAAGGCATATGTGGGGAAGTGGTTAGGACTTAGCACAAGGGGGCCTAAGTCCATAGTAAAGACTTGTATTTTTTATGCATTTTTCATGGTTTTTAAATGGAATTTGATGGTTTTGGAATAGTTAAAAAATGGGTTTTTAACTATGGAAAAGTGATTTTCATAAATGGAAGACGAGGATCTATGAAAACAAGGGAGTTTTTCTGGAGAAAAATGGAAGCAAATGAAGGTTTGAAAAGAGGGAAAATGATGGTCTTTCAGCAGTCTTTTATCATGAATCAGTAGAATTAATGGGAACAGCAATGAGGATTTTGGATAGAGGCATGAGGCCTCAAAAGCCTTCAAGAGCCAACAATTTTTAGTGATAAAATTTGTTCCTTGGAGGCTCAAAAAAGTCTTAGCCACCTTTTGGTATAATCAAATATTATAGGTGGCTAACAATGGCTCCACTTGGGGATGGTGCCTTCTTGAAGGCATCGAGAACTTTAGAATTGCATTCTCTGGGAGGATGACCCATGCCTGATCCATTGGGCTGCCCTTTCTTTGTTGGGATGATCTTCTTTGAAAACATATTAGCAGCTATGAAAACAATTGTCCTCCATCAATACACACTTTCTACCTACCTAATCCTACTGATCTAACATTTTTTCTTCATTAGAGTGCACTTGGATTGGCAAACTCTTTTTACAACATTTTATTCTTTTTAAAGCAAGAAACCTAATCTATTTCTACTCCTTATTTCTCCCTGAACTCAGATTAAACAGTTGAGTTCAGATGCTTCTCTACCTAATCTACTATCTGTTGGGATTAAACTGTCCAACATATTTTTATTCTCTAAATTCTACAACAGAAATTTAAAAAAAGTCAAGTCAAGATTAAGTTGTTGGACTTGCTGTGATCCATGGCATAAAAACAAGCTGCACATAGACATTTATTTTGCAAAAAATTAAATCAAAAGGGAAGGCTTAAGATCTAAAAATTTAAAGCACTTCCTTCATCTCTTTTCACAGCTCTGTTTTCACTTTGTTTGAGTTGTTTCTTCCTTGTTCTCTGGTTCAGATTTTGAGTTCATTAGAACCAGATTTTACATCTCTTGACTCAGAAAATAAAACAGATTTGAGTCATTCTTTTTGAAACCTTAGGTTCATATTTTGATCATGTTTGAACCTTTAATTTCTATCCTAAACTATCTACTGATAAGCCAAGATTAAACAGTTTGGCAAATCAAATTCACTACCCTATCAGCAGAAAATTTAAAACTAATTAGTCAAGATTAGGCAGTTCGACTAACTAGAAGTGTGTTTTTTAGGAGTGGCATTTGAGCTTGCACACTTTCAGATTTTGTTTCTCTTTTTTGATATGGGGCTATACCTTTCTTGTTTTGTCAATCTGCCCTCTTTTCTCTTTTTCATTGTTTTTGTATTTTTGATCTTTATAACTTTGAATGCAATGGTGGATGAGATATTTATAATGGGAAAAAGATAAAAAGGCTTCTAAACATAGCATTTGATCAAGAGAAGTAATGCTTAAGCATCCTGCCATTGACAGGACCCCCAAACAATTCTGCTCCATCCAACTCCTGTAAGAAAAATGCATTGTTACCAGCAGCTGCATGAATAGAGTAAGGGCCAAGCCATAAGTTGTCAAACTTTCCATGTTTTCCCTTTTCTTCCCTTCTTGAGTCCCATTTTAAAACTTTGTCCCCAATCTTGAAATTTCTAGCCTTTGTTCTTCTGTCAAAAATATTTTTAATGCTCTCCTGTTTCTGCAATGCTTTGTTATACACTTCCTCTCTAGTTTGCTGAAGATGAACGGTCTGATTTATTCTTCTGATCATGTCATTTTCTTCAGTTTGCAGCTCTTGAATTAACTTCATCACTGGTACCCCAAGGGTGTTTGGAAAATTGCATCAGTACCATACACTAGCTGGAAAGGTTACATACCAATAGATTTCTTCAAAGTCAATCTGTCAGCCCAAAGTGCATGAACAAGTTTTGTGTGCCAAGACTTCTTGTTGTCCTCCAACAGTTTTTTGATGATGTTCACTAAGATTTTGTTTGAGGATTCCGCAAGTCCATTACCTTGAGGGTAATATGTCGTGGAATGCCCTAATGTAATCTAATATCTATGACAGAAATCAACCATTTTCTTTGATCCAAATGTTGTTGCATTATCAGTGATAATTTTGGTAGGACAGCCAAATCTGGAGAGAATGTTAGTCTCCATAAATTTTATGATAACTGAATCATTGGCCTGCCTACAAGGCATGGCTTCTATCCACTTAGTGAAATAGTCTGTGGCTGTGAGAATCCATCTATGCTGGGCAGAAGATGGGGGATGGATTTCTCCTATGAAGTCAAGACCCCACTGTTGAAAAGGGGCTTCAACAGTGATGGGATGCAGAGGCAGGGGTAACAGTTTTCTTTTGCCTTCAAAGAGTTGGCACTTATGACAGGCAATGATCATCTTATGTATATCAGGAAAAAGAGTTGGCCAATAGAAACCAGCCCTCAAAATTTTGCTGCCTGTTGTCTTCCAGTACAAATGACCTCCACACTCTCCTTCATGGAATTCATGCTTAACCTTCTTTGCATCAAACTCAGGCAAACATTTAAGCAATAGACCACTTGCATTTTTCCAATAAAGACATTTATCTATAATGCAATAGTTTACAGCTTTCGATTTCAGGAATCTTGCCTTTGTTTTTGTTAAACCGGGAGGTGTATTCAATTTAAGAAAAACATAAACAATATCAGCATACCAAGGAGAGTTCATAAAATGATCTTCAACTATAGGAGTTGAGAATTCTTCTTGGTCATCTAAAGCATTAATCATATTAATATCAAGAACTTCAAAATTTGATTCAGCCATTAATCTAGCTAGACCTTGGCCTTTGATGAGTTTAGTGGGTTTTATCTCTAAAACATATTCGAGAATAATAGCAATCCACTTACCTCTCTTACCATTTGGGTCCTGAGTTAGAATGTCTTTAACAACTGAATTTGGGACAAAGGCAATAGTGTGTGAATGAAGGATGTACACTCTGAAGTCTTTCAAAGCTTTAACCAAAGCAAAATCTTGCTTCTCCATAATGTTATACTTCAAAGGGGCATCCCTCAATGCCTTGCTAAAGAATGCAATAGGCTGCTCTTGTCCTTGTGGATTTTTCTGTAAAAGGACAGCAGCTATGGTATGTTTCGATGCAAATGAAAAGATATAAAAATATTTTGAAAAATGAGGACTTATCAGAACCGGTGTTTTGGTTAACGCTTGTTTCACCAACTCAAAATACTTCCTTGCTTCCAAGGTCCATTTTACCCCTTGCTCCTTCTTTAACATGTTTGTGATATTCCTAAGGAGCTTAGCCAAATTGGGGATGAACCTTCTTAAAAATTTGATCTTTCCAATGAAATATTGCAACTCTTTGATGTTTCGAGGATGAGAGATTTGCAATATGGCCTCAATCCTCTTTGGATCTATATTTATACCCTCCTCTGAAATAATGTGCCCAAGAATTTTACCTTCTTGGAGACCAAATAGTGTCTTCTTAGGGTTTAAAGATATCCCAAACTTTCTGCACTTCTCGAAAACCTTTCTCAAATTTTCTAAGTGCTCTTCATCTATTTTTGAAAACATAGTAACATCATCTAGATATATAATGATGAAGTAGCCTAGTTCTTCTAAGAATGCTATGTCCATGGCTCTTTGAAAGGTTGCTCCAGCATTCATTAGACCAAAAGGCATTTTCACATACATGAAGGTGCCCCATGGTGTAGTAAAGGTTGTCTTTAATTGATCAGCAGGGTAAACCAAGATCTGATTGTACCCCGAATAGCCATCCAACAAAGAAATTCTTCTAGACCCTACCACCCTTTGTAGAATGTGATCCATCTTTGGTAAAGGGTAGTTGTCCTTCAATGAAGCTTTGTTTAAGTCTCTAAAGTCTATACAAAGCCTGATTTCTCCAGTTTTATTCCTAACAGACACCATATTAGATACCCATTTAGAATATCTAACAGGGACAATAATACCGGCATCATACATTTTCATGATCTCCTTCTGAAACAATGACAATTAGACAAGGTTTATTCTGCGCAGTTTCTGTTTGAATGGTTTTTGGTTTTCTTTGAGGGGGATTTTGTGCTATATTATTTCAGTGTCATAGGATTTGAGATCTTCGTAACTCCACGCAAAAACATCAGAAAACTCTTTGAACAGCTCTATGTATTTGAGTTTAATGTGAGCTGGTAAAGTTCTAGACAATTTAATCATCATGGGTTTAAGTTTACTGCCTATATTGCACTCTTCCACTTCAGTCTCTACAGGTTCCAGTTTTGGTTTATTCGCCACATCGATAAAATCAAACAACTCTTCTAAAGGAGCCAGACCCTTGGGAAAACTTTCATCTTTAGAGTGCAGAGTTTCTAACTCTTCATTCAGTTCTGTTTCAATTTCAAGTTTTCTTGACAACAGATTTATATTAGCAAGTTCGGGAGATGGTTCTTCTTTATCAAGAAAATCTTCTTCCTTGCAGACTGTTTCATAGTCTAAGTCTGAACTGTGAAGTTCAAATTCATTTCTGAACTGCATGAAGTCTTCTATTTGTTTGTCGTTTTCAAAGACCTACCAATATTTTTTGTTATCAGGCATGGCTGGTCTAAATTTTATCGGAGTTGTGTTGTCTTCGGTTTCATATGGCATCAGGCATGTTCTAGCTACAAAGGCTAAATTGTGGGCCATGATGTTTTCCTTTCTTGGGACGAAAATTAATTGGAACTCATCAAAAGTTTCTAAAAGGTCCACAACATCATTTCGATAGGCTCTAAGTTTGGGGTGATGAGCGTTATACTCTCCATTGACTTGCCTAATCATTAATTCTGAATCCTCGTGAATTTTAATTCTCTTGGCTCCTAAATTTTTAAACAAATGGAAACCTAAGAGAAGGGACTCGTATTCCACTATGTTTTTGGAACACTGAAATTTTAACTTACAGGAAATGCATTCGGTGTGGTTGCTTACAGTGTTGCGAATCCAGACACCTGCACCAGTGTTATTTCTAGTGCACGACCCATCGAAATGCATACTCCATAGAGGATTGTTTTCAGTTTCATTTGTTTGGTGAATGTCCTCTTTAACTAACGTGCTTTTTGATTGTTGTTGAATTTCTGCACTTAGTTGTAGATGTTTAGGTTCCCCCTGATTTTCAGTTACTCGAGGAATACTTTCCTGACTCTCAATGTTTAGAAGCAAGGGACACATGACTTGTAGTTAAAGACACACATTTGGTTTGCTGTTGTTTAAAGGTTCAACAAACTGTTTCGACAGCTATGTGGTATTTACCTAATTCTGTTAAAGTTACTTGTTAATCTGAAGCTTCTTCATTAAAAAGGATAAAAGAATCAAGGCATGTATTTACAGAATAAAGGGGAAAGTTTTGTGGTCTGTCTTGACTTGTAACTGTGTATTGCATATGAGATTCCTTGTAAAGTCTTCTAGTCTGATTGAAAACAGGGATAGTCACATAATTCATGTCCATTTGCATAGTCCCCTGTAACTTAGCCCCCCAAGATCTAGATAACAACATTCCATACTTTGGGGGCACATCAGCCACCACAATGTCCATGAGTAAGCATTTTGCTGGAATCTGGGTTAAGTTAACACAGAGGTCTTTGATTAATCCTAAACATTTTACTCTGCTGGAATCAAAGGAGTATAGGTCTTTGTAAGGTCTGGTGATTTCAAGACCAAGGCTCTCCATCATAGCTTTAGGCATTAAATTATGAGAAGCCCCAGAATCATGCATAGCGTTGTGCAAAATTTTGTCATGAACGTTTAAACTCATGTAGAAAGGAGGGACAAGTCCCTCTTGGTACCTACCTTCGATATTTGGACCGAAAATAAGCTCTATCTAGTCATCACTAAGATTGACTGTATCTCCATTTTCCTCTATATTTAAAGCCTTCAAAATTTGGGTTCTATATACATGTTGGGCAACTAACTTAGTCAAGGGAACAAATATTTTGATCTTAGAAATTTCCTGCTCTAGGCTGAAAGGAATTCGACTCTTTGAAGCACTTGTCTCAGCCTTATTAGCTGTCATTCTATCAGCAATATCAACTTGCTAATTTGTTTTATTTACATTTGATAAAATTGTTTTCGCAGGAGTACTAGCTGTAGTGTTAGTACTACTAATGTCTGCACTCTGTTTTTCATTGTCTTGTGTGCTTTCTCCTTTACCTTTATCAGAATTTTCAGCCACTGTTTTGTCCTTTGGTTTAATATTTTTAGGCTTTGTTGTAGTGTTGTTTTGTGAAGATTGGTCAGAAGTTTTGTTGCTGGGGGGTTGTTGACTAGTTTTACTTCTAAGGTCGTATTGTCTTTGAAGCTCTATGATGACATTTTCCATGTCTTGATAACAATTTTCATCATCATCTCTTTTGTCATCATAATGTGTGCATATACCTTGTTTTCTATCATAATGAATGTCAAATTCATCATTATCTACCCCAGCATGTTGATATCTTCTTCCTCTAATATTTCATCTGCTTCCTCAACCTCACTTACATAGTTTTGATGAAAGGGAGGACTGATCTACTGATCATCTTCCCTAGGTCTGTTTGGAGGTTGGTTCCTTCTAACATTCTGATTCTGGTTCTGGTTTCTATTTTGAGGAGCAGTTTGGTTTTGGCTTGCTTGTGCTCTTAATTATGCTCATCTCTTTCATCATCTCCTCCATCATTTCTCCATTTTTGAGTAGGAAGTAGAAGGTGAAGATTCCTCTGTAAAAGATACTCTCTTTTCAACTTTCATCCTTGCTCTCTTCTCCATTAAGTTGACTTCCACAAAAAGAGCGCCTCTTTGCATATCTTCAAGAGTTGCAAAATCTCTCTCTCTTAGCGAATAAGTCATGTCAGAGTCGAACCCTTCAGGAAACTTGTTTAAAGTTGAGCCTTGTGGAGGTTTTTAGTTCTGGGGAAAGTGCATTATACACACTATTAAACCTAGTGCAATAAGCTTGGACACTTTCCCCGGGGTTTCTATGGAGGTTCTTATAATCAGAAAGGACTTGGAGAGGATTCTTCTTCACTTCCCATTTGTTTAAGAAAGTTTGATGGAAGCCTGGGAGATCGTTTATACTATGGGGGGCTAAGCTTTTAAACCATTTTATTACTTCTCCCCCTAAGCTTTGAGAAAATAATCTAAGCTTGACAGAATCATCATCAATTTAATTTCTGTCAAAGTAGTCATTCATTTTATCCACATGTTGTGATGCAGTTATAACATTGCTAGCCTCATATAATGGAATTTTCGACTGATAGTCCTGTGGAAGATTGACTAATGGTGCATGAAGGACTAGGGGAGCATACCATGCAGCCATGATAGGAGGTGGAGGTAGATTCACAAGTTGGTTGACAAAAGGGGAGGTGGGCTGAAGTGGAGTGGTTGGAACAGTGGATGAAGGATGAGTAGATGTGGATAGAACAATAGTAAATTGCTGAGCTGACCTTGGATGAGAGACACCTAAATTCAAAAGGAAGTGTAGATCAGGTGTTGTTGTTTCTATACTACCAGGAGGTTCACTTGCCTCCGGGGATGAAAGTGAAGACTCAGAATCTAGCTGAATTATATCATCAAATGACCTAGTTCTAAAAGGATTTACTAAGTTAGCTTGTGATTGTTGTAGAGCTGAAAGATTTTTAGGAACTGATTTAGCTCTCAAGGGTGATCTGAAAACAGTTGATAATTTAATCCTTGGAGACTCCAAAAGGATACTTTCTAGGTTATCAACTATCTCAGGTGGATTAGGGTCAGGATGGGCTCTAGTGTGAATCTTTTTAGAAGCCACTATGCTGTGTTTTTTAGACCCAAATAAACAAGAAAAGTTCAACCAGATATGAAAATATTTAAGAGGTTAACTAATCTATTTGCACATATTTTAATCCTATAGTCCTCTGACTAAGTTTTGAATGATATTATAATGATAAGGGTTCTTCCCAGTGGAGTCTTAAGGTCTGTTAAGTATTGTGGAGTCGCCAAGTGGAAGTTTTAGCTCCTAAGGAGGTAAAAGGTTTTATGGTCCACCACCATGTTTATTGAATACCAATCTGAAATATTTTTAGGTTTTCTAAGTTATTTTTCATTTGTGTGGTTTCTAAGAATATGCTAACTCTGTTTCAAAACTTAGCTACGGTTATGAGACAAAGACAGTTTACTCTTATGGCTAAGCCAGCTAATTTTTCAAGGTTAAATAAAGTCTTATGAGAATCCTAGGGTTTTCCTAGCTTGTCACTGATTCAAATAAGGTTTATCATGATTACCACTCCTTTGGTAGTGCTTGAAAAGGCTGCTTTTTACTCTCACATATTTATTTAGTTTTAAGGGGAAAGTCCCTAGCGGAGTCGCCAGAAATGTTAGGAATCTGTAATTTTAGCAGATTGGTAAGACTAAAACTGCAGAAGCAACATCGTTTCAACCAAATTTGGGATTCTAGGATCTAGCCCTCCTAAATCCGGAGAGGGATCTCTCCAATAAGTGCAAATATGGATTTGTCTTTGAAGTTTGGGGTAATGATATTTGGCTAGCTATGAAGGCCAAGGGTTTGTTTATTTTTTGGATGGTTGAGCATGATTTTTACTTGAGGAGAAAGTTCTAAGTGCAAAAAGTTTCAAAGGTGATAAGTTGCAAGAAAATAGAACAGCTTTGGCTAAAAGATAGATATAACACTAGTTTTTAGTCCATTGGGCTATGGAGTCATATCTGGGCTTTAATTGAGCAACAACATCAAGAGTGATCCAAGGGGCAAGCCATCTATACCACAGGATTATTGAGATTAAAATGATGGAATGGAAACAATAAAGTGTTGGAGGGGTGGAAACTGATAATAATTTCTCATAGGATTTATAGTCAATCCAAACAAGAAAAGCCTCTTAAGTAACTGTTTAAAACCAACCAAGTGCAGGGCTAACCATTGAATTCTTGGGAAAGTTTGTATTAAAGCATCTTAATTGACAAACAATCCAGTAATCCACATAATTACCTTTAGAATGTATGAAAACATATAAGAGAAACAAAGTGTAACTTAAGATTAGATAAATTAATTTTAAACCTAGTCTGCTTTCAGTCAACACCAAGGGAAACTTTCAGAATCTGCTTTTGGAGAAAAACTAGGACCAGGGCGCACCATATCTTCCATAGTAATCTTTAATAAGCACAATAAGGAAAATAACTTTCAAGAACAATTTTTTTAAGGCAAACAGTAGGACGAGGGAACTCCAACATTCCTAACTGCTTAACTGTATTAAATCATTCCTAAATAAACAAATTTGAGGAAAACATTAAGACAAAGATTTGCAGTCAGAGAAGGTTACTGATATACAGTAGATCCTAACTCTATAATTGTTGTTCTTTATCAGAGAATAGTGAACAATATGACGTACATAGAAGGAAAACAATAACAAAGAAAGGGGCACTTCACCAGTAATATAGACTAGGATCCCAAGAAACAGCTTTATATTGATGTCAAACCAGTTACAATCTTCAAGTCCAATGTTTCAGTTCAACAATCATCTTCACTACTTAGCCTAAAAAATCTATCACAAGCAGAGCTCCAAGGGCCATTGAACACTATTTACAATCAGAAGTTTGAGCTCAAATGTATTTCAAAGTTCTGCAACCAACAGTCTCTCATCTTCTACTGAAGTATTTATAGAAGAATGAGGAGGTGAAATCTAAAAAAAGATCTTTTAAGGAAATTAATATAGATTCAAGACTTCTCAGCCTTTTGAGGGGCTCGATGGAGAATTTTATAGGTGGACACTGTATTAACTATTTTACATTTATGAATTAAGCTTGGCGGGAGCTTTATTTGATGTTGAGGCTCTGTGTGCTGTGTGGAGTAACTCTGTAGATATTTTATACATTGATTTACTTACAGAAGTAACTCTATGGCTGCGCTGAGGCAAAATATGATCTTCTTTAATAACTTCAGCCTCTATTTGAATGGTTTGAGGCAACAGGTGGCTCTGTGGTAGCTAGGAGAAATTGATTAACCTCATATGTGGAGGTGGAAGTTTCCTGTCTGATAATCCTTTATGCTTTCTTCTTTAACTGTGTTTTAAATCGGGGATTAGGATTTTGATAACAGTCTTAGCCATAATCCCCATAAAAACTGTCTTTATTCCTCTATTATGATATATTGGGGTCTTCGACACTGATATTCTTTAATTTTTCCCGATTCATGGTGTTGCGCTAGAGTGCCGGGTTACGCAGGGATGATATCGCATCAATTCCTCACGGATTATTGACGAGATGTGAAATTTACACCCTGCAATTGATTTCCTCTGATAAATCGAAAGCAAGAGGGTCGTCACCCTCTCTTTTGAATTTTCTTTGAACATAGCAAAAGATCATTAAACCCTGCAAAATACAAACAAAATGTTATAAAACCCTGCATATTAGGTCAACTGCATCGGAAGGCGTGTGGAGGAAGTGGGGCCATTGGATGGCATCATCCAATGGTCGAGATTTATCAAAGGGAGGTGGAAGAAGGGTTAAATCTGAGCCATTGATCGCGCAGAGATCGACGGTCGGGAGCGGATTTTGAAATTCAAATGGAAAAATAGAGCAAATGGAATGAGGACCGTTGATCTGCAGATCAAATCGATGGCAGAGATTGATTTACCACCGCGCCGGAGCTCATTTAAACATCAGGCATCATAGACGAGTGATAATCGTTGGATGACCCCCTCCAGATCGAACGGTTCAGGGCGATATCGCTGGGCATCTATGTTCGAACGATAACGCGCGATGGACGGTGGTTTTGTGAACAGTGGCCAAGCCACGTGTCAAGAAGTGTATGGAAACGCTGGCGATCAGGGGAAAACAACTTTTCGCCCAAAGGCGGTGCGATGGATACCACACGGGTTTGGGAAATGGCGCACGGCTGGCAGGGTCCACCAGGTTTGATAGGTTCTAGCACCGTTGGATCTGCAGATCAGATCGACGGTGGAAAATGGTCAGATTTCCGACCGGCAGGAAACCTTAGAGAAATGATAAAAACCAAAGTTTTGTTAAATAACTTAAGATTTTAATATTTCACAGGCGGAATACGCAAATAATAGGGTTAGGCGCCCGATTGTGGGGCAGTTGGGCCTATGGAGAATGATATGACCAGGGGTTTAAGGGGAGGGAGATTATCGCATTGCAAATATTTCTTATGAGCACTTTAGATAAAACCACAATTTTTGCGATTTGCGATTTGCGATGGATCACATCGCAGATATTTGCGATGAGCACTTTAGATAAACTACAATTTTTGCGATTTGCGATCTACGATGAGCGCCTCCAGAGTTAGCGCTTGGTTTTTATGGCAAAGGCATATGTGGGGAAGTGGTTATGACTTAGCCCAACGGGGCCTAAGTCCATAGTAAAGACTTGTATTTTTTATGCATTTTTCATGGTTTTTAAATGAAATTTGATGGTTTCAGAATAGTTAAAAAATGGGTTTTTAACTATGGAAAAGTGATTTTCATAAATGGAAGACGAGGATCTATGAAAACGAGGGAGTTTTTATGGAGAAAAAGGGAAGCAAATGAAGGTTTGAAAAGGGGGAAAATGATGGTCTTTCAGAAGTCTTTTATCATGAATCAGCAGAATTAATGGGAACAATAATGAGGATGTTGGACAGAGGCATGAGGCCTCAAAAGCCTTCAAGAGCCAACAATTTTTAGTGATAAAATTTGTTCCTTGAAGGCTCAAAAAATTCTTAGCCACCTTTTGGTATAATCAAATATTATAGGTGGCTAACAGAGGGGAATTCTAGGTCTACACAAGGAAAATCTTCTCAATTTTTTGCAGATCCATCATTTTGGGTGCAGTCCCATCAATGATGTCTGCGTCATGCATTTGTTGGAATTAGTCCATGATGATGCGCTTTGGTTGGGAGAGTGCATCCCAATTAATGCAAAATTTATTCATAGATTAATAGGTCTGCCTAATAAGGGGGCTAACCCTATTGCAGACTTTGGAGGCAAAGCGTAAGAAAAAGTGGTGGCAGATCATATCAAGGAAAAATGTCATGTCACTCGTAAGTCCTAGGGGTTCGTACTAGAGGATATCAATGACCCCGCTAAACATTTTGTCACACACATCTTGACCTAAAAGATGATTCGTAAATGCAGGCACAAGGAGGTGTCTGCACATGTGATTGCGCTAGCCAGAAGATGTGAAAAGGGAGTCATATACAACTGGTGTGGGTACCTTTGTAAAGAATACCTAGAGAATGTATGCGAGGCATAGGAGGAGGAAAATCTCTTCCAGTATGTGTGGCTCTTGTTACTGACTACACTTATTGGATGGAGAACCCATGAAGACACACATTTCCATGAAATTGAAGAGAAAATGTGCAAAGCTACATGCGCGCTACGCAACACTTTGGAACTCATCTGACCCGGTGCACACAAAAGAGAATAAAATATTTTGGGTTTTATATGATGCAAAACTAAACCAAGTGGTGCAACCCAAGCCTCGAATATCACCTACCCTACAGAGAAGAAACCAAAATCCACTACAACTGGAGAAAATATTAACAAAAAGACAGAGCCAGAGAAGAATGGTTCTGTTCCTTAGGAGACTAGAGAAGTGGAAACATCAAAAGGCACTAAGTACGATAATTAGGTCATGGGTAGATCGCACAAGAAGCAGAAGGGATCTAAGAAAGCAGGGCAAGAGGTCTTGATGATCTTAGAGGATGACCTCAAATGAGATCGCGCAAAGCGTTACCTCTATGATGGAAGATCAATGGACCGACATGGAAGTCTAATATAAATCTACGCTGGAGATCGTACAAGTTGGGTTGCATGACTTAAAAGTTTAGGTGACACAAATTCAGGAGGACATGATTCGGGCGAGTTGAACCAGTGCACATATTACATGCGTGCAACCGTTGGATGTTTCCTTTCCAGCATCAGGGGATGAAAATTTTTTCCACATCGCCATGCCATCAATACAGATGGACACTAACCAGCGTGTTCAATTTACTAGTACAGGTGATATTCATGTTAATATTTCATTGTTGCCTATAGGTAAATTACATTTGCTGCATTCAGTAATCGTAGATGAGCTCCAATACCGAGAAGTGACCGCATAGAAAAAGACTAGAGATGTAAAACAACAAGCTGCACAAGAACACCAGCAGCAAAAACAAGCATAAGTATCTTTGCAGAGAAGAAGAGGCCCAACTCGCCGTGCTGGAGGCTAAGATCAATCAGGTCTGGTGTGACATTGTAGTTGTCTTGGCCACAACTGCACCTGCTGATAAGTTAGAGGTGTTGGTTTCTGTAGTGAAAGTAGTGTGCGCAGAAGTAAAAACCATTTGAATGGAGTATGAGTAGAAAATCGCCGACCTCATAACCAAATTGCAGCTGGAGACACCACTAGAGGTTCACACAAAGAGAGTAGCGGAAGTAAAGCAGGCACAGGATAACATTTTTGTTGTGGTCACCAAGTGTGACAACTCATTAAACAATACCATGGATATATGGGCCTCTATCCAGAATGATCTAGGCATGTAGCAGTTGCAGGATGCACTAAAAAATAAGGAGAAATAGTTTGAAGAGATTAGAATAGTCGAGCCTACATTAATCCTTACCCAGAAACTTGGTCATCTACAAGAAGGCTACAAAATTTAAACAGAGACCGCAAACTTGTGCTGGAAGGAACAAGTTCTGAAGGAGCGCAGGGAACCATGGATAGAGGAAGCGCTGCAACAATCCCTGACGTTGGACAACACTCTGAAAATAATTCAGTAGACTCAATGTAGTGTAGAGATGGCTGCTAAGGGGCCTACTACAGACAAAATGGTTCAGCAAGTGCATACTGCAACAATGCAAAGCCTTAATTTAGTGCTCCCTCTCAAGAATTCTCTCAAGACACTTTAGGCTAAGACTAAGGAGACAGTGCCTTAGTGACTTAGGATGAGTCATATGTTTGTCTTCGGGGCTTGTTGGAGTAGGCTCCCCTGAGGCACAATCTCCAAAGACACTTTGTATTTTTGTATGTGCGCGCCACGCAAATGAAGTCAAGCGGCTTTTGGTCCCAAATTTTGGATGTAAATGGGCTTAACTGTAAATTGTGGAACTCAAACCATGGTTTGAGGCCATAGTATGTGCGCGTTAGGCATATTATAAATATATATAATGTGTCTAAGATAAGTAGTTAGTCAATGAATGTGTTATGAGATATTGATAGCTGTGTGTGTGAAGACCTAATCCTGGCTATGTGTGGACTCTACTGGCTGTGTGCGCGAAAGGGTTTGTAATGGTTTTGGAAAGAACAATTGATGTATTGACATATCCAAAAGATAATAGAAATATCAATTTTGGTGAACCTATCTGTGTTATGCATATATATTTCTTATTGTTTATGCTCTGTTAATATCCCCCGTATGTGTGTGTGTGCTACATAGTCTCTGCTATATTTATTTAAGCCTCAATATACCCCAACCTCTAATCCCCAATACCATTATCAACATGCAAGGGGGTTTTGCTATCTAATCCCTGACATCTTCCAAGCAATACAAATTTTCCATGAATTTACATAGGCACCAAGAACCCCCAAGTCTTGGATCTAATGCTTGGACATATGGCTAACAAGGCACAATGCCATTTTCCTCGAGTGCTTTAAAATTCCTAGCTCTCATGTGAAAAAAACACACACACACACCCACATGTTTATCATTATAAACATTACATGAAGCCTTTCTTTGCATTTTAATATTTATCTCAGCCACTACATGTTTATGTGGATTTAATGAGGACCTATCCATATAAAGGACCTATGTAATACCTTATTCAAAAATTCTTTATGCTTTGAGGAAACTATTAATATTATACAAAAAATTTATCAACCTACCTTAAAGAATTAGCCATCCTATAAGATCTATTCCATTAGGGATGCCTTGAAAATTGGATATATTGACTGAAGAAAAAAAGACCTCGACATCCTTCAATTATGTGTAGCCATAATAATAACAACAACAACAACAACAACAATGAGCTAAATAATAATTAGATGGATGAGTATCATTCAAATAGATTTATATTGAGCCTCAATACACTTAGATTGATCGGAAACTAATAATCATAATGAGCTAAAGAGTTGACTAAAGAAAAAAAAAATTAATTTCCTTCAATTATGTGTGGCGTTAATAATACTAATAACAACGACAACAACAACAACAATAATAATGAGCTAAATAATAATTAGGTTGATGGGTATCTCTTAAATAAATTCATGTTAATCCTCAATATCCTTAGAGTGACATGTACTTCTCTAATGATGTTAATGAAATGTTTTTTAATAATAATAATAATGAGGTAAAAGAGTAAGTAAGATGATGGAGATTTATTGAATAGATTCAATTTAAGCCTTACTACCTTTTAATCATTTTTCTTAGTATTGTTTTCTCATTTGATGACATGGTGGTTGTCTCATTGAGATGTTACCTTCTCCATCTAATTTCAAATCTCACATAAATACATCCTAGCTTATCATAATAAAGTTTGTAAAATAAACACTTTGGGATCCCACTTAAATTTCAATTTTGAGAAGTGAAATATCATAAACATTTTATAAACCTGACTTAGTCAAGTCCTCCCAACCATAATTTTTAGCACCGTCATCCTTTTTGAATATCCACCACGCATACTTTGCCCCTAGACCGTCATCCAGTCTCCAGGTTTGTAGATTCACTAGGAGTATATCATGCTCATTTATTTCCCAACAGTTAATTTTAACACGAAAAAATGGAGGTCTTTTACCAAGCTTAGGGAGTTTGAATGGATCAACTTGTTTAGCATGCTCACTTTTCCAGCACTCAAGTCACCTCCATCTAGTGGTCAAGTCATCCATAGTGTAAATATCCCCGATGAGACACACATCAACATTCCCCATTCTATAGAGACACCGTGGGGTGTGATATGCATGAGATATTGCATATAGCGTTCCGGAGTTGGAGGAAACTATACATATCCCTTTACCTATTATAACTTCTCTATAGTTGCCATGATATTTGGGAAAATCAGTCATGAAACAACTAGCAAAAGCCGTGTTCTCGTCGCCTTCCAACACCCATATGTTCGTCTCAAAATTGAAGTGCATGGGAGCGATATTGGAAGGATATTTGGTGCGTCGGAGCAACCAAAGATCGAAATCCGCTATATACTACTTTCCTTTTTAGGGGATGGCTGTATGAAATTGGCTGAACCACCTTAGACTATGTGGAATAATTGACCATATTTTGGTGTTTATGTCTAAGCACAACATTGATACACCATTTGGAGTGGAAGTGGACAACACCACTGTTACACCATTTTTTGGTCATCTAACCTATTATCATTAGATGGACCCAAGTACACCATGTAAGACCAATTTTACCCTAAGTAAAATTGCCTTCACTATGTTAAATAACTTAATAAACCACATTTATTAGGTTGTTTATGGTCCAAATGGGAAACCCCAAAAGGAAATATTAAACAAACCTATATTTGTTTGATTTTCCTCATGGAATAATTAATTAAACCATAATTTAATTATTATTCCCAGTCATGTTTAACCTAAAAACAAAGAAATTAATGAGATAAACCCATAGTTATCTTATTATTTTCTAGGAATAATTATTTAAATCTTATTTAGATAATATTCCTTGTTAAATATGACCAAATCAACCACCATTAATCAAATAAATCATTATTTATTTGATTATATCCCAACCACTTCCTTAAAAAGATAAATTAATCATTTATTTATTTATTTTTCACTAATCAAGGGATTTGACCCAAGTCAAACACCCTTTCCCTCCAACAAATAATAATAAAATATTCCATAAAGGTGGATCTAGATTTGGTTAACATTATTTTAATCATACACCAAGATCTAGAATGACCCAATATTTTGTTATAAATAGGAGGGTTTTTCCTACCATTCCTCACCTTTTGTTGCCTATTGGATCACTTTGGATCTAAAATCTTGGTCTGACTTTGAGCCATTATCATTGTCATATTTTCCATTATTTGTTGTGTGAGCTCCCTTTGAGTTCTATCTTTGTCTGGGTTTTCTACACCAATAGGAGAGAGAAATGCTAGATCTAAAGTGTTGAGGACTTCCAAGAACCCATCCCATTGAGGAGAATTGGAAACATGTTCTTGTTTTCCTCCCAGGTGCCCTTCATACACAAATTATTTCAAAAATTGTTCTTGTCTTGTCTATTGGATATATGGAGCAAACCCTTCTTTTTACTACTTAATGTCTTTCTATGTATAGATCTGGTTTTTTGAAGCTCTTGTCTTGATCAACTAACTGCAGATTTGAAGATATTGGCAGCCACACTTGATGTTAGGGCTATTAGTTATGCATAGCTAAAGTGGTATTTTTTCGTACACTTTGACAAAGGATTCATACAAACAATTGGCGACTCCACACGGGTTTTCAATTACGACCACTGTCGTTTTTCATATTCCTGCATATCCAGCTACTTCAGACCCTAGGGTTTCTTTTCAACTTTTTGTTTTTCATATTTTCATGTTGTTTTTTCCCTATAAAACCCTAAAACATTAAAATTTCTAACTTCCGTGTGTTTCTGGCCCTATTGCGCAGGTAACAGACATCAGCCGCAACTGAGACGACAACTTTTTCCGAAAATCTGCCGTCGAGACACCCGGAGCTTCAGGTCGCACTTTTCAGCCCATAAACTGCGACCTGGACCTCCAGGTCACACTTTTCAGCCCCTTTTCTGCGACCTGCACTGAAAACAGGTCAGAAGCTGCGACCTGCCAATTTTTCAGTTGTTTTTCTGCAATTTTTCTGGGTTTTTCTGAAGCTTCTGTGAGGGTTTTCCAGCCTCTGTCTCAGCCCGTTTTGACCTGTTCCTGATCTGTTTTTCTCATCTAAGTGGGAACCTAGCCCCCTAGGGCTTCAGTACCCTCCACTGTTGGTAGAAGAGTTTTAGTTGTTTCAGGTGACTTTTTTTTCAGAGTTTCAGCCTTCCCTTTTCTAGATCTGATACCTCCTTTTCAGATCCCTTTTAATCAGCCTCTCCCTTTCAAATCACCTCCTGAAGATTTGTTTGGATCTAATTTTAGGGCCTCCCCCTTGCCCCTTCTGCTTTTTGCTGATTTCCTCCTTTTTTCCAGCCACCTTGCCTCTGCCTCTTGGCTGTGATCTGCACCTCTTTTCAGCAGCTTTATCCTTTATATCCCTGTCCCTCTTGACCATAGCTCTATTGGCCTCTTTTCAGTGTGTTTTGACTAGATTTTTTCCCTCTCTTAGATTAGTTTTGAGGCCCACCTTTTTGGGTTAGATCGATGCCCTAGTAGCTGTTAATTTTCTGTTATTTCAACATTATATACTGTTTTTGCAGCATTATTTTCAGTTACGCAGCACACTTTTTTTCTCTCAAAATGAAAAGGGTTTAAAAATTAAAATCAACGCACGCCACACACTCACCCTAAGCGAAGAAGAGCCTGGTTTACACTGCCAGGAAAAGACTTTAAAATCAATTGACACTGAACCTTTTTTCCCTTCTTTCGACATTGTAATCACTTGATTCTGCACCTCCCTGCCTTTGTCGGTCGCTCTTCTTCCCCTTGTGCTGTGTTTGTGTTGTGACCATTGCGCCCCCAAGGCGCGCTTCCCGGAGACTTCTTGGCCTTCACCCTCAGTTTCCGGTTGATCAACCTACTCTGTCCCGCCATCGTCAAGCCAATCCTCCTCAGAGTCTGCACTCCGACTCCTCTTCTGATTCATTGGCTTCTCCTTTTACTTCTGGTTCTCCCCCTGTCACCTTCACTATGTCTGGTCCAGGGCCTAACGCTAGCGGTGCTCCTGGCCCTAATGCCGGAACTACTACTAACAGAACCGCCATAGGAACTACCTCGACTGCACCCTTGCTGCCGTACATTGCAGGCCCCAGCCTCCCCGATTTCAATCAGTTGATCAATGACCCTATCCGTCACGATGTTGGTTGGCCTGCTATGCCAACCAAGCTCCCCTTCGACATCCCTAAGTTTGAAGGCCTTGCTGGAGAAGATCCAACCAATCATGTCCGATCTTTCCACATGTGGCGTTCTTCCAATTCCATTACCGATGATTCCATCCGTCTTCGGTTGTTCCAACGCACGCTTACCAGCAAAGCTTCTAAATGGTATGTTGACCAAGCCAGTTCTTCCCATACCACCTTTGCGACCATTTCCCAAGCCTTTTTATCCTATTTCCAGCTCCCTCTCCGATACCATACTGGTACGGAGCTTTTGACCTCTTTCAAGAAAACCTCTTCAACATGCCTTTCCACTCATGTCCAGGAATGGCGACAAAGACGAAGCTTATGTCGAGCTCCCCCTTTCGAAGATCGGGTTTATATGGATTGGTTCCTTTGCACTCTCCTAGCTTCCATTGGCAAAGATGTCACCTCCCATTTCCCTCAAACCGAAGAAGCCGCCCTCCAAATAGCCCTGAAATATGACCTGATCTACGCTCAGTCTGGTGATGTTTATACCGTCCTTCCTGACCTCCCCAGGCCCGGCGGTGCTAACGCCCCCAGGGCATCTCATTCTGCCGACAGTATCATTGGAGCCCTTTCTCATCCATATGCTCAACCTCCTATGGGCTATGGCCTCCCTCAAGGAGGGGCCAGCACCTCTAGCACTTTCCCCCCTCTAGGTAGCATGTATCCAGGATACGGCACACCTCCTTCTTTTGCCCAACCTCCTGCTTACCTCAATGTTTCCCAACCTAACCATTACCCTTATCTGCATCCTGGTGCGCCAGCTCCTTCAGCATATGCGCTTCCATCTCCCTTGCCTCCTCCAACCCCGCAAAAACACCTACAGCCCCCTACAGGGCAAGTATTTGCACAGCAGGGAGTGACCAATCCCCCTTCTTCTCAAAGGAGGTGAAGAGGCAATCCAAACCAATCTTCCCCTGGTACTCATGGACCCAATCCTCAAGGTGTTAACCCGAACACTGCAAACCAGCAACAGGGCACTCAGCCCAAGCCGGACAGGCCGCTTCACACAAATAATCCTTGTTCGTGTTGCGGTGTTTACAATCATTACACCCACGATTGTCCCCTCTTACCACAGATGCGGCAGATGTGGGAGTCTCAAGCCACATTGCGAGGACAACATGCCTCCTCTCATGCTCCCCATAATGTGGCCACTACTCAACCAGCTGTGTTTACTGATCCTTTCCCTCGCAAGGATTCGTGGCTACCCAACCACCTGACGGACAGGTCGCCACTCCACCCTCCCTTTCTGGTTCCTTCGATTACCAGATCCTCATGATGAACTCCGAACCATCCCCAACCGTCGACCTTCACCTTCAAACTCGGTCTCGCCAGTACCCCAAGCCTCCCGCTCAGTCTGTCCCCGAGTCCCCTTCTTCCGGTTCTACAGATCCTCTTTCGACATCCAATGGTCCCTTACACATCCCTCAACCCAAAGTTAAGGTCCATACCAAGATTCCTAAAGGATCGTTACGTCGAAATGCTGCTTCTAGTCGAGCTGCTCATTCGTATAGCATAGTAGATGATTTGGCGCAATCTCCTGCTGCCATTTCCACGTTGGAACTCCTCCAGTCGTGCCCTTCCCAAAAGAAGGCTCTGATATCTGCCGTGGGCACTGTAGATCCTGTTGATGACCAAATGATTGTTTTCGATGCCCATCAATCGGAACATCCTCCTCTTCCTTCTTCCGTCGCCTTCCAAATCCCACTCAAAATCTGGAATGCCAACATTTCTCGGTGTATAATTGATGAGGGGTCATCCACCTGTGTGATGTCTGCTTTGGTTTGGAAGCAACTCGGATCTCCTGAGCTGGCCCCTTCCACGATCACCCTTCGAGCGTGGGACGGCCACGCCTCCCAGCCCATTGGCCTTTTTCGCAATTGTCCTATCACCCTCACCGGTAAGACTGTTTGTGTTGACGTCGAAGTCATCGACGCCCCTCTAGACTACAAAATTCTATTGGGGCGAAGCTACACCTATGCCATGTCTACTGTCCCATCCGTGGTTTTTCGCAAGATGTCTTTCCCTCACAATGAAAAGATAGTCACCATTGACCAATTGACTTACCATGAGACATCGTCTTAGACCTCTCCGGAGACGACCATCTCTTCTGTAGCCAATAAGAAAACCGTCGATTCCTTGACCAGTGTCTCCCCCAGCGTCTACAAAGATTCCTCCCTGCTTGGAACTTTTCCTGGTCCCCCCCCTCCTCATATCTCTGATCCCAGCTTGTCGAATGTTTGCATGATGCAATTGTCTCGGGCTGCCCTAAAGAGACCCGCTTCGGCTAGTCAACAACCTTAGACTCAACCTCGCCCTCCGCAACCTGCTCCTAGCCCTTCATCTCCGCCAGCCGGACCTCCTCCTTCTGGCCCTTCTCCTCCAGCTAGTATCCCTGAACCCCTTTATCCCCTTGGATCGGTTCCCCCAGGCCTTAATCACCTCGGAGCCGTCCCTCCTGGTCATTATCCCATGGGTCAGATACCTTTTCTGGCTCCCCCTCCCGGAGCCTATTCAGTCCCCGTCATGGCCACCCTCTCTCTCCCTAACCTGACCCTAGGTATACCCGTCTGGTACCTTGACCCTCCAGCCGCTACCCCCCCTGGTCACCCCAAACCCTATCTTGCTTTGACACCGGTTCAACCAGTCCCCCTCGCTTCCTCTATTGCTACCATGCCCCCTGCACCTCCCCAGGACCCTACCCCTGTGGTGGCAGCTTCAGGAAAGAAAGGAAAAGCTCGCAAGGGGGCATCCAAAGACAAGGCCACCCCGACTGACCCAGCTCCTTCTCCTCCCACAAAGCCTTGCGCCTTGTGTGATGTCGTCAGTCACGCCACCCATACTTGCCCTGAGTTGCCCCACATTCAACCCATGGTTAAAGTCGCGTTCCTTGAGTCTATGGTCTCCGACCCTTCTCTTCCGTCCTCTTCTGTAACCAAGAACACCAAAAATATTCGCACTAGAAAACCCTGTGCTTTGTGCGGCGTCCATGGCCATTACTCCCACCATTGTCCTCACCTGACGCATTACCGCGCTTCTTTAGAAGCAGTCCGAGAGTATGAGGTTGAACAAAATCAATCTGCCTCTCCCATACTCGCACAGTATGCTTCATGACAGCTTTAGGATCCCCTTGCTCCCATCGACATTCCCCCCCTGATGTCTAGATGACGGAGTCTACTACGACCATTCTTTACCTATCATCCTCTGTGAGACCCGTGGAGCATATTCCCCTTGAATCCTCCCCTGTTGTTTTGCTTGATCTCCCTTCAGCGACCTCCATGGGCTCCCCTTCTTTTAACCCTTTGTTTCCCTATTCTTTCGTCATTCCCCGTGACGATCCATATGCGAACCTTTCTTCCCCTGCGGATGATTTAGATAACTCCACCTGTGTCTCTGTCGACCTCAGCAGCCTGAGTCCCCGCCATATCTCCTATCGCCCTAATATACCACCCTCTAGTTTGTATATGAGTCATAGCCATCCTGCTCATCGCACTCCCTCCCGCAGTTGCCGCTCAATGTCTTCTATACACTCACACTGCTCTCATTATCCCTCCTCCCCCCATTCGTTGTCTTGTAACACTATTCCGCAGGACCTCCCGTCCCCACCCTATATCGGTTTCGCCGATGGTGCAAGTCGTTACTCCCGGAATCTAGCCTCGGTAGGTTGGGCCATTTTCACCCCCTTGCATGCCCTTGTTCTCTCAAACGGGGTTTGCATTGGTACTGCCACCAACAATCAGGCCGAATATGATGCAGTGCGTGGTCTCTTAGCCGATGCCCTCTTTCATCGCATCCTCCATCTGCATGTTCGTTTGGATTCCCTACTTCTTGTCATGCAACTAAATGGTGTTTATCGTGTGCATAACCCTGTGTTGTTTAGACGATATTTACAAGTGAAACTCTTGATACGTGAATTTGAAACCATAACTTTCAACCATGTACCTCGAGAACAAAATCACTATGTAGATAGTATTGCAAACCATGTTCTAGATTGGCATTTATCACACGCATTTCATACAAGACAACAACATTCATAATAATTAAAAATGATGCATATCCATAATATGTGTCACAAAAACATGTGTTTAGAGTCCATCTACTATGATACATATGACATGCCCATAGCATGTTACAAAAAAATCAAAACTGGGGGCACCACTTGCCCCTACATACACACTAGGGGGCACCACATGCCCCACACCTAATCACTATCTGGCGGATCCCGAGCCAATGGCTCTGCCCCTGCAGCCTGTAGATCACGTATCCCCTGACCGGCCATCGCCATGCGTCGCATGACACCTCGCCATTCCGAGGGTAGACCAATACATGGCTCTATGTACTGGTCATCTAGGTCCTGCCACCCGCACTCTGATACTCCAGTCAGCAACCTTTCACATCTACAGCGGATGTCCTCCAGAAGGGCGGCCGCATCCTCATTATGCGCTACTCTCGACCCACTCGGAGCTGCAGCTCCATATGCTGCCGGTCGTCCCATATATCCGGCCGACTTTACCGGAGCTATATATGCATACCAAAAGTACATGAATCAGTACCCCATCTACTATTCAATAACTTTAACATGCCCACAAAAGAATAGTTACTTGCCACTTACCATTGGGGCCCCATACTCGACCAGGCGGAAGTGGTAAGTCCAGATCTCCATAATAACTCATCCCACTATAGGGATAGTCGTCTATGTATAACGGCATCTGATCCCAATGGGCAAAAAACTCAGGTCAAAACACTCATCCGACTGCCGCTCCTCCCCCTCTGCACAGTAGCCGCCCCCACCGGCACATCTTGGGCTCTCTCGGGCCCCCATCTGGGAGTTGCATACGAGGCCGCAAGGTCGGGATCTTCTCAAAGAAGAAGGCGCACAATAAAGTCCCATACGAGCAATCGTGGTTCACTTGCCACTTGCAGAGCGACAACTATCGTTTTAGCGACACCAACATCATTTGGGCCCACCCATAGTAGGTCCCACTCAACACACTCTCCACAATCATGATCTGCCCCCCAGTGATGTGATGGAGCGCCTGGTTGCCCAGGATACGCAGCACCGCTACGGCCACTGCACAGGTCTCTAATCTCTCTAGATCCCCGATCGGTATCCGAGTCCCCTTGACTTGGAGACCCTATCGACAATGTCACTCCACAAACTCCATGATATGCCGCCCCCGCGGTAATACTAGCTGCGTGTTTCCCACCATCCCCAGTGGTGGGAGAACCGTCAGGAAATACACATCCTGGACTGTCAGTTTGATCCTGTTCCCCTGCACTACAAAGACCTCATGCTCTGGATCCCAGTAACTGATAATTCGGGCCAAAAAAGGCTCTCCTGCTCTCATCAAAGGGTTCTCCAAAAACTTTAGAACCCCAAACCTGGCCAACACACGACGGACACCCTGATCTGCCTGGATCTCTGCCCGTAATGTACCCAGGTCTCTCTCTCTCCAGTTAACCCATATATCTACCATATCTGCACAAAAACATCATCTTTGTCAGCATACAAATCGGGAATACCATAACCAAACACAAAAACCCAACTCTCAGCCATAAAATAGCACTAAAACCCCCTCATCTTCCAGGTCGCACTTTTCTGCCCAATTCTGGGATAGGTCACAGTTTTTTCCCTGAAACCTGCTTCCCAGGTTACACTTTTTGGCCCAAAAAGTGCGACCCGACTGTAGAGATGAAGGAGGGTCTGTTACTGAGATTTTGGGCCCTAAACTAAACTTTCAATCCATCAAAATGAAAGAGTAAGGTTAGGCCTCTTACCTGCAACTAACGGATCTCGATTCTAACGGTCGGTTTGTCCGCTACGCTCGCCACAAGATTTAGGGCCTTCTTTCCTCTCTACATTCACCACAGCAACACTAGCAAATGAGTGAATTTGGAGGGAAAATTGCCTTATTAAAAGAGAACCCTTGTTTCTTCTTTCGCCTGCTGCGACCATACCGTAGCTCCGTTTGACAAACCGTATGCACCGTTGGAAAGCTCTCACCGAGCCCTCAAATGGGTATTTGTTAGTTTGTTGTGATTTGATACTTCACTAGGACACATTTTTTCCAAGATGGGTCACTTCACCTCTCCTTAAAATCGCATTTCTTCACTTACAACACTTGTACTTGGGGCACCACTTTGCCTCCTTACTTGTCTTTGTTTGTGTTAATTTTTGTCATGAGTTACCATCTTGTACTCATGATTTCATGGTCCCCCATTGGACCTTTACTTCATGGCAGCACCATCAAGTCGCCCTTGTTTAGAGCATCCAAGTGGAGTCATCATCGCATTCATGGAGTCTATCCCGAGTCCCTCTGTACCCCGCTATAGTCCTCCATCCCTCATTGCTTGGTTTCTCTCTTGTGTCGCACATTATGACCTTCAGTCCCACTGTCCCTTATCCTTGATGATATTGTGTCAGTCGCTGCCATGTCATTCATGCCCTTTATGCTCTAGCAAGGGAAGTCGTCCATTTGCTACTCAGTCCCCTCCATTCCACCATCATCATTGGTATTAGTCTGTCCATCGCTCTACTATTTTCTCTTGTGCCTTACTTGAGGATCTCTCATTGCCTCACCTATGGTGGACCTCCTTCTGTCGACATCAGCTCCTTCATTCCAGAAGACAGGTCTAGAGGGCGGTGTACCTTGGTTCCAGCTTCCACTTTTGTTCGGTGCCTCGGATCAGGCATAGGGATCTCTCATTTCCCTTTGAATTGATTGTTTCTCCATTCCAGCTCCTTTCCACATGATCGAGATCCGTATACTTGATGGTTTAGTGATGCAGCAACAGCTCTTGATGATTCCTGGCCCTCATGAGGGGGTGGCCCTGCAGGTACCCCCCACATGCCCGGATGACCTCCTCCTTGCAGCCTTCGATGCAGCTCCAGATATTTGATGATGTTGGCCTTAGCCACTTGCAGCGCCTCTTTGATTTGCATGTATCAGTCAGATTTTGCGAGCCCTTCTCCATTTACAGGGGGCATTTGGGTTGTATTTGTATCTCATGTACTCAGATATTATTGTATAAGTCTTGGCTGTTATCCCAGGCACGGCATGTATGTGGGATCCCTCATTGTATTTTTATCTGGCTCATGTTTATGCCGGATGTACTTTATGGTTCGGTCCCTTGTTTACTGGACACACTATTCTTTTGTACTTTGTCTCGGCGGGCATAGGTATGCCTCCCCCGCCGCCTTCAGCACACGTACCCTCTCATAAAAAGAGACTTGTTGCACCTGCGAGTCTCGTCTCCTCAGGGTCTAGTCCTTCAGCACACTATCTACCTCACATTTCTCTCTCTGACACCCCTTTTGTTGTCTAGTGATTGTGTTCTTACAACGTACTTCGGTCATGCGATTTGCTCCTGACACTCGCACGCTGGGGGGCAATCTGTTACACCATTTTTTGGTCATCTAACTTATTATCATTAGATGGACCCAAGTACACCATGTAAGACCAGTTTTACCCTAAGTAAAACTGCTTTCACTATGTTAAAACGGGAAACCCCAAAAGGAAATATTAAACAAACCCATATTTGTTTGATTTTCCTCATGGAATAATTAATTAAACCATAATTTAATTATTATTCCCAGTCATGTTTAACCCAAAGTTAAAGAAATTAATTAGATAAACCTTTATTTATCTTATTAATTTCCAGGAATAATTATTTAAATCTTATTTAGATAATATTCCTTGTTAAATATGACCAAATCACCCACAAATAATTAAATAAATCATTATTTATTTGATTATTCTTCAACCACTTCCTTAAAAAGATAAATAAATCATTTATTTATTTATTATTGACAAATAAAGGGATTTGACCCAAGTCAAATACTTTTTCCCTCCAACAAATATAATAAAATATTCCATAAAAGGTGGATCTAGATTTGGTTAACATTATTTTAATCATGATCTAGAATGACCCAATATTTTGTTATAAATAGGAGGGTTTTTCCTACCATTCTTCACCTTTTGTTGCCTATTGGATCACTTTGGATCTAAACTCTTGGTCTGACTTTGAGCCATTATCATTGTCATATTTTCCATTATTTGCTGTGTGAGCTCCCTTTGAGTTCTATCTTTGTCTGGGTTTTCTACACCAACAGGAGAGAGAAATGCTAGATCTGAAGTGCTGAGGACTTCCAAGAACCCATCTCATTGAGGAGAATTGGAAACATCTTCTTGTTTTCCTCCCAGGTGCCCTTAATACAAAAATTCTTTCAAAAATTGTTCTTGTCTTGTCTATTGGATGTATGGAGCAAACCCTTCTTTTTACTGCTTAATGTCTTTCTATGTATAGATCTAGTTTTTTGCAGCTCTTGTCTTGATCAACTAACTGCAGATCTGAAGATATTGGCAGCCACACTTGATGTTAGGGCTATTAGTTATGCATAGCTAAAGTGGTATTTTTTTGTACACTTCGACAAAGGATTCATACTAACAACCACTATCAGCTGATGCCTGACTATTGCCTTGGTAACCTAATCACAAGACTCGAATGGGAGTTGTTCAACTATTGTGGAAGTATCCAAAGCCCAGAAGGCTCGATCATTATGGTGAAAATCTATATTTGATCCTTAGTCGTTATCTTTTGATTGCTTGCACAAAAGCACAATATACATGTCTCCAAGTTTCATCAAAATCTATTTAGGAAGATGGTCTTTGTCCATGTCTATGCTTAGACAATTGATCATATTTTCGAGGCTAGCTTAGTGATTTTTTTTTTTCTAATATTTGCTTACTAAATTCTTGCAATAGAAAATTCTACTTTCACTATTTCTCAGATTAGATTCTTGTTCTTATCATCGAGTTCCTTAAATGATCAAATATTCAATATATACTACTTTCATCTTAGTCTCATATATTCTATTATTCAATATAAATAATATCATAATACACCAAATATTCAGTACATAGTACTTTCATCTACGTCTTATACCTTCTATTATTCAATAGAAATACTATCATAATACTTTTTTGTCTAGGTAGGATTTAACCATAACATAAATATTAATATTTAGACGCACACTCATACACACATTAAAATTCATGTGTTTGCATATTCTATGATGAAGTATGGTTTATACATTTCCTTTTGTCATATGCATAGTTAAGTATTTGTTTTGATGGAGTCATGCCAAGTTCCAAGTTGCTCACCATGATCATGTGTCTAACACTGACATTATTTCAAACAAGCTAAGTTAAAAGCTTTGATTTTGTGCAATGCTAGCATTCAAAAAAGGTCTTCGAATCCTTGATGGACTAGCAAAGTGGAAGAATCATTCATCTCCATGCAAGTGGACTAGTGAAAGCTCTAAGTGGGACTTTGTAATACCTATCGCTTTTTTAAATATGGAACCGAAAGGCTCCATTTCTCCAAATCTTGGGAATATTAATGATTTGGAGCTTTTAAATTGGCACACTCTCTTAGTTGAGGTACCTATATCTTGGTGGATATAATATATCTCGAAGCATACTAGCATAGCTAGTTGACCTAAAAAAGTTTGTGGTTATTGATCTAGGTAACAAATTTCCCATATGTAGTTTTCCGTCCAAGTTAGGTAAGCTAAGTAGGTTGGCATCTTGGATGTCCCAAAAAGAATTTTTTTTTGCATAATTCCCTTAGATATTAGTAACATGGTCATTTTTATTGTCCTGTATCTTGAAAATCAACTTGTTTTCAAGTATTTTGCTTGCAAAATTTTGTGATCCAGGAAATTTAAAATTTTTATACCTAAAAACTTGCTCCCTAATAAGGTACATTCCCTATGACATATTTAAGATGTAGTCTCTTAGTAAGGTAGATCCTTCCAAAAATCCATTATGGTCTCTTATTCCTCAAACCATGGGAAATGTAGCAATCCTCACCAATTTATATATGTTGAACACACAACTCAATGGACCAATCCCTTCTTAATTTCCAAAATACATAAAGCTTATAAATTTTTCACTCTCCTTGAGTTTCCTCACCAAATATTGTATGAATACTATAGCGAGCATAGTTGATGAGACCCTCCCTAAACCTCAAAACCTTAGATATTGGTGATCTAGGATAATAATTTACTTGGACATTAGGTGTGCATAGGAAATAAGATGATTGTACCTTATTAATGGATATTTCTCTTTTCTTAGTGATGATTGAGTATAGTGATTAGTTGGTAACCATTTAAAGGGTATTTTACACCTTCTACTGTAAGCAAACACTCTTTCATGAATGTGACATTTCATTAGTGTTTTTTTGGGCCTACTTCAATTCAGTTTATTGATGTGGAAAACACTTTTTCATGAATGAGACATTTCATTTTGTTTGGTAGACTTGGTTGTCTCTGTTCAAGAACAGAGACAACCAAGTCTACCAAACAAAATGAAATGTCTCGTTCATGAGTATATATATATATATACTCACTCCAGATCAATCTCTCAAAAATTCATGAATCTCAGAGTTTTTTTAGTCATCCCTTTGGTCATGCTTGCTTTTTCTACATTGAACATGAATTGTTTTACTTGCTTCTTTAAAGGGAAACCATTTTCATTGATTTGTATGAATCTCAAAGCAATTACAAGATTATGTTTTTTTTTGAATTTTGAGTAGTAGTGGATACCTCCTTTTTGTAATGGATTATTCTATTGGCAGAGTCTGTAGGTGCTGGAAAATGATTTTCCAACACTTCATGTAGGCGTTGGAAAATCATTTTTTAGCGATTTGCTGAGGTAGATTTGCAAGTATTAGGGAAAGACAACCGAGTTTGTGGTTTCATTGCCAAGAAGATGGATGATTAGTCATGATAAAGAGTAAAACCATTCATTCAAGAAAAGCCACATGATCTTTTCTCACCATTATACAAATTTGCACCATGCTTGTAATAATATAAAGGAATTTATTTAAATTGAAATAATGTATCCAGGAATAGGTTTAATCAACACCAAAATGTTAAATATGTACTTAGAATCCATTATCAAGTTATAATTAAATCCCTCCAAAAGGTGGTTTTGCTTGTCCTACTTCAACTACCGCAATAAAAAATTAGACAAAAATATATATGCTTTATTATATAGGCATATGACATATGACATATAATAAAGTCCTTACAGTGACTCCAAAATACCTTCATCTCCAGTGAAACTGAATGCACCACCTTCCTCCAACTTCAAAACTTTTACAATCCCATCTTCTACAACTAGGGCATAACACTTTGATCAAATAGAGTATACCCATTTTATCACTCAAATCTAAACCCGCATCCACTTCCTTGGTGAAATATCCCTTTTCGTCAGCAAGCACGAGCACCTTATCATCGACATCGAGGTTCTCCCCCTAAGCTTTCATTACAAAAACAACATTGACAAAAGCACATGCAATAATGTCGATTCCTTTGCTCTTTAGTTCCTCTTCCCTTTGTACAAATCCCAGGAGGTGCTTCTATTAGGAAGTGAGAGTAAAGGCACCAGGAATAGCTAGGAGGACCACCTGCTTTCCTCTGGTTAAATTAGATACTATGATTGTCAAGAGATTGTCCTCTTTATCGATGTAGGAAAATGTAGCCTCTAGAAGCTTGTCACGTGCATAAATTTCAGATTTGATGCTTTTGTGAGGTTTAGGAGGTCTTCTTTTATTAGGATTTAAGGTAGTGTTTAAGGATTTAGGTTTTTTCCCTAGACCTCCATAGATACCCACAAATGCAGACATGAAAGAATGAGGTAAGTTTTCTTGTGGGTTCCATGTCACTGATGTAGATGAGAGTGTACCACTTGGCATGGAAGTAGTGGTCATAGGCAAATAAATGGAAGTATGTTTTGATGAGGATGAAGAATTTGCTGATATTTTGCATGAAGATAAAGTTGCTTCCATGTTGTTAACAGATGTG
This sequence comes from Pinus albicaulis, assembly GCA_034641835.2. Lineage (NCBI taxonomy): Eukaryota > Viridiplantae > Streptophyta > Pinopsida > Pinales > Pinaceae > Pinus > Pinus albicaulis. Next base: position 429,934,909 of record CM076583.1, read on the forward strand.
GCCATTATTTAAATGAAATAGGTTCGTGACTCTGTTAAAAATATTGTAGACATAAATGTTGAAAAGCAGAGACAAGAAGCTACCAATATCCAATGTAGTAGATTTGTTTCAAGGAAAAATAAAAGAAAGTGGGCATTTCTAATTTATTTTCTGTGCAAAAACATGGGAATTGTAGATGGAAAGTTACAAATTTTTGAATTAGAAATGCAAAATATATTCCAAACATGCATGGAATTTTAAATTCCTATTTGGAATGGAGGAAAAGGCACATTGTAATTATCAATTGTATAGTAGTGGATTGCACACGCTTGGAAATTAATAAAATGATCAATTCCCTTGGATTTGAGCAAGGAAAAAGGGAATTACATTATTCTTGAGGAGCTTAATTTCTCCAATATTGTGCAAGGAAATAAGAGGAAGTTGGGGACCTTGAATAGGTTAAGTGTTGGCCAGAGATTTTCATTCAAAATGAGAATATTTTTACAGTGCAAGGTGTGCTTCAAAACTTGAAGCTGGCATTGAAATAGTTTCTCATTCTCATATGATTAATGAAAAGAAACAGAGAGATTTTTACTAGTTGGGTTCTCTGTAAAATCATCGTGCTTCTTGTGTTTTGATGGTTGCATTTCATTGCATGTGTTTCTATCCTGTGATTTTCTATTGTGTATATTGTATAAGAAATTTGTATCTCTTGATTTCAGTTTGATTTCATAAGTAGTAGAAAATTTCTTGCAATTTCTATAAAAGATTTAGATTAACATTAATGAAAACCAATACTCAACCGAGTAGAGTGAAGCTCCTTTCACTATATTTACCTTTGAGGTAGATTCCCATTGAGTTGGTTTTTATCTACAAAGTAAATAATATATGGAGGATCACTAAAGTATTCAAAAAATAATTGGTTAGGAAACTCAAGGAGAGAATCAGAGTTCTAAGATTTGTGCATTTTAGAAATTAAGAAGAGTTTGGGCCATTAAGTTGTGTGTTCACCATATTTAAAATGGTAAGAATGGCTAGATTCCACATGGTTTAAGGAATAAGGGACCATAATTTATTATTGGAAGGGTTTTGCTTACTGAGGGACAACATTTTAGATGTGCTGGAATTGTAATGGACTCTTTGAGGGGACAATAAGTTAAGCATAAATTTTTTAAATTTCTTAGATCACCAAATTTTGCAGGAAAAAGGCTTGAAAACATTTTGATTCACATATATGGGTTAGTTAAAATTACCATGTTACTAATATCTAAGCTAATGATTCCAAACTTTTTTTCTACATTCGATATGCAAACCTAATTAGCTTCCCTAACTTGGATTTAAAACGACATACAAGAAATCCGTTACTTAAATCAATAACCACCAAATTTTTTAGGTCATGTAGATATGCTATTATGATTTTAGATAGGTTATTTCCATTGAGTTCTAGGTACCTCAACTGAGAGATAGTTCCAAGATCTATGGGTAATATTTCAATGAAGAAATTGGTACCTAGGTCTAACATCTTCAAGCAAGAAATCATTCATAACTCCAACACCAAGTTCTCAAACAAAGTAATGGTACCCAAATCAAAATATTGAAGGTTTATCAGAACATGGATGGAAAAATGAATCTCTCCATAGAGAGTTGTAGTTCAATTTGAAATTTTTTTATCTTGTGAGATCCAAAATTTATTTTGGAATGCTACCAACTAGAGGATTTTTGGTGAAATTCAAAATCTCAAAATCATAATATTCCCAAGCTTTGGAGAAATGGAGCCTTTGGGTTCCATATGTATAGAACATATAGGTTTTATAATGTTCCTCCCATAGCTAACACCAATCCACTTGCATGGAGATGAATGATTCTTCCACTTTAATATTCCATCAAGGATTCCAAGACGTTTGTTTAATGTTAACAATGCATCAACATCAAAGACTTAAAAGTTGGTTTGTGCCAATTATTTTACTATTACACACGCAATCATGGAGAGCTACTTGTAACCCAGAATGACTCAATAAGACTAAATCCTCAATCATGCATATGGAAAAAGGTAATACATAAACCAAAATTCGTCATAGATTATACCATGTATTGATTTTAATACATGGAATCTAGAATAGAATCAAACCAAACCTATTTTGGGATTTGAATATTAATACCTATGTCATGATTAAATCTTACCTAGACAAAGAAGTGTTATGATATTATTTCTATTGATTGATATAAGCTAGGCCCAGATACAAGTAGATGTATTGAATACTTAGACATTTATGGAACTAGATAAGGAAAAGAATTCAATCCAAGAAGTGGTGGGGTGCCTACATTGAATGACGCTTGAATGCCCTCTATTTTTAGAATTTAGAATTTCACTCATATATTTTTTTCTCCTAGAAAATAATTGTATCCACGTGTATGATATATTTTGACATATAATTATGAATTCAATTTTTATAGTGATGACATTAGTTGAGAGACCCATTAAATTAGTTTTCGGCTAGATGTGAAAGTATGGCTCAATTTCTTTACTAAAGTTGTGCAATACTCATAAAATAATATTACAAGAAAAATAATACAAGGAAAATTACTTTTTCTCTCAAAATCATCTAATCTCCAACTATTTTGTATGAATAAGTAATGTTACCGACACGAATGAGGTTGATATCACCCCATAACTAATTAATTCTTGTTGTCCTTCCCGCAACTATAATCGTGCGATTAGTTACTGTGGTGAGGTGTATTTTGACATTGCTGATGCTGGCTTTGGGAGTCGGGTAGACATGATGGGTAATAATTATGGCTTAATATGGAAACTTTATGGTGGTATGGGGGTACTTATTATGACATTTATTTTTCAAATTCGGGTGATCCTATAGACTGAAAATGGTATGATGGGTCATTATGAGTGAATGATATTTGACATGCTTAGGTTATCTGACATTGTAGAATCCCCCCCCCCCGCCCCCCCAAACTGACCACCATTGGTTGTGTTGCAATCTTCACATCGCAACAGGGACGATTGATGTTTTTCACCACGGTCTAGGCTTCTTATTTAGAATTCCTATTCTAATGGGCTGAAAACTATTAAAATATAATAATTCTATGTCCCATCTCGGTTGCGAGAGAGTTATTGACTCTATCTATGCTACTCTACCCTATTGACTGCTCTTGGGTGCGAGAGCTATTTAAAAAAAAATTGTGGGGCTTGCTCATGATAGGGTTTCAAGTGTGCATCATTTACCCATCGTTGCAGTATTTGTCCATATAGTTGTGCCAATCTGACTGTGTATGAGTCTTTAATATGTATGACATGATACGATCCCATCCAGTGCATTCTGAATTTTCTTGGGAACCTTTGCAATTTTCTATCGTATAGTAGGAATTTTCCGCCAATAGTGAATGTCTTGTGCTTGATGTGACGGTCATGCCAGGATCTTTGTCTTTTTTTGTACTGATTGATGGAAATCCACCATAAATCTATCTTCTTCAAGCTCCTACAGTTTATGGAGGCGTGTAGTGATGGATTCTTCATTTGTCATATATGTGGTTGAAGCAATTAAGAGGCTTAGCATGATAAACTGGGCTAGTATTTCCGCCTCTTTTCCGTATAGAAACTAGAATGGAGTCTCATTGTGTAATCTCTTTATGGTTTTCATATGTGCCCACAATGTGCCTGGTATCCTTTCATCCCAGTCATCACGATTGGCGTTCATATCTTTGTTAGTCCTTTTTCCAAGATTTTGTTGAATTCCTCAATGGTTCCATTCGCTTGAGGTTGGTATAGGCTACTTTTGTGGTGTTGTACCATAAAGTTTTCCAGCAGTGATTTAACTATAGCATTAATGAAATGCATTCCTTGATCACTTTTTAGGCTTCTAGGATAGCCGAATCTGCTAATTATGTTCTCGAAAATAAATCTAGCTTCTCTGTCTGTTGTGTAGTCCCTTATAGGTGTCGCCTATGCCCATCTTGTGAGATAATCAGTTGTGGTGATTATATATCTTACCTAAAAGTGTTGTGCCATTGGTGCAATTGGCCGTATGAAGTCGAAAACCCTCTTCTCAAATGTGTTCATAGCCCTAACAAGTTGCTATGGTAACTTATGCCGGTGTGACGATCGTCCTGTTCTTTGGCAAACATCACATTTTATCACATATGCTTCGCTATCTTTGTGCATTGTTGGCCACCATAACCCTGCATGTAGTATTTTCCTTACGATGGGTTTTGCACTGATATGGCCTCCCGCAACTCTACTGTGACATTCCCATAAGAGATATTATCTTTCATGATCCAGGACACATCTTTGCAAGATATGATCCAATCCCATTTTATATAACTACCCTGCTATGAGTTTATATTTAACCACTTTCACTACCAGATGTCCTTTTTGTGTCGCCGTGTATTCTGCTAGGAATTTACGTGTGGAAAGGTATGTCGTTAGTTTCTCCAGATAATCTGGGATGGATTATACTCTAAAGAGATTAGCATCCAACAGTTGGTCGTCATGGGATCCCCCATTTTCCCCATTATCCAATATTGATATGTGGCCAAGACCAACGTTTAGCCTACCTGGTTTTACTATTACTTCAAAAGTGAACTCCTGGAATAGTAGGACCCGTCTACAGATTCTTCCTTCAAGCACAGGTTTTTTCACTAGATATTTCATTGCTGAGTGATTTGTGAAGAACTTGCATGTACCTCCCAATAAGTAGTGAAAATTTTTATGTAGAGAGTATACCATAGCAAGAGCCTCTCTTTCTGTTGCTGTATAATTTCTTTTAGCTGTAGATAAATTTCTACTTCCGAATTACACTGGATGATCTATGGAGGTCTCTCTTGGCTGAGCTAACACTGCTCCCAAAGAAATGTTTGAGGCATTAATGTGGACATGAAACTGTTTATACCAATCAGGATGGGAAAAATGGGTGCACTTGCTAGTTTCTATTTTAATGTATCTAGTGCTTTAGTGCATTAGTCATTACACATAAATTGTTCTGACTTCTGCAACAAATTTTCCAATGGTGTTGTTATCTTTGCATACTAGCAGATGAAGCTCCTATAGTACCCTGTGTGTCCCAGTAGTGACCTTAATTGTTTTATAGTCTCTGGTGCTTCCATGTTCACAATGACTGCTACCTTTCCTAGGTCCACACATACACCCTGCTTACAAATGACATGTCCCAAAAGTGTTCCCAAAGGTACTGCAAAGGTGCACTTCTTAAAGTTGAGAGAAATTTTCAGTTTTCTACACCTATCAAACATTATTCTGAGTACATTTGCATGGTCCTTTAGTAGATTTTAAATTTTCCAATCATCGATGTATACTTCCAGGAATTTATGTAATGTTCCAAAAATTTTATGAATAAATTGGAACATTAATTTTTGCTCATATTATGTAGTAGGTGAATAAAAAGGAAGAGGAGGCCTCTTGACATGAATAAAAACCTTCCTAATGTGAAAAGGGAAGCATTGAGAAGCTTATTTTTCACCTCCTAGTGTGAAAAGGGCCAATTTCATGGGGACAAGGTCAAGTTGACCAAGTCAACCAGTGCAACCTAAGGAGGAGTAGCTTGCCAAAGAAGATAGCATAGTTTTGGAGGGAAGAGATTAAAATGAAGATGGAAGCCCTAAGAGGTGAGACCCAAGGTGAAGGAGCTAAAAATCACATAAGGAAGAGAAGGGAAGCTTTGTGGGGTTAGCTTGTGTATTTTGATTTCATGTCTGCCTAGACATTTTCTGCAAACTCTTGCTACTCAACAGAGTTTGGAGGGATTCCTGTTTAGGATCATTCTCCTTCATTGAGTGATCTATTGAAGGGGGTTGTGCTTCATTTCTCCCACTTCTGGTTTTTAGGACAAGAATTTCTCACAGTTATAGTGTTATTTCTGTAGCAGAGGATGCTGTGTTGTTGGGCAGTGCAATGGGAGGGTTGTTTCATCTACTCTTGTGCATTTCCATTCAGTGGAGGGAGTTTCTCTTGCATTGAGGGAACTGTGTAGGAGATTTCAGAGCTCATTTCAGATCTTGGCATGTGGAAAACTCATGTTCCATCCATTACATCGCAGTTCACTAGGTACACTGTGTTATTTTTGTGAGAGCAGCAGCTACAGGGTTAGATCCCTTGCTTGAGGGCTTGTTCTTTGGAGAAAGGGAAAACCCTTCTCCTGGAAGGCTCTATATTCCATTCCTCTTCTGTATTTTCATATTCTCACTCATATTTATATTTAGTTTTGCAGTGACTATGTTTTCCATGTACATATATTTGCATATCTGCACTTGTAAACCTTGTATTTTCATGAACCCCCTTGTGGGTGATCCTTATTGTGTATAAAGAAGAAAGGAATCACATTTCCTTAGCCATTGGATGCTTTTTCATTTCAGATCTGATATTTCACATTATTTAATACAGAAAACCTAGTATAAATAATGCTATTCTTGTCTCAGTCTTTTTTGCATGAGCTAAAGTATGGGGTTTTGAGCTAGATTGAGGCATATTGTTTTGGGAGGTCTGTTTATATGAGTTAGATTCATTTGTTTTACCTATAATTCTGTAAGTGAGTCATATATTGGGTAATATAAGGGATATAAATCCCATTTCTCACTTATACAACGTTATTTTCTAAAGATAGCTGTTTGTGCTTACATGTTGCTGCAATTTTCAGCTAGTTCACTATGGGATATCTGAATAACTTGCCTGAGGTTATTTCTTTGAGCTTAAATTCTGCAAGGAGGTTGGATTATATATTTTCTAAGGCATCACAATAGTGGTTGTCCTTATTTTCACATCCACTTTCTTATACAGCGTCCCTAAGGAGCTTGCTGTAGCAATTCCTGAGTAGGAAGAATCACATTTCTGTAGACAGAGACTGCAAAAGGCTAGGTAGCCTATGGTTCTCTCCCTTATTTGGAAGGAGACATAACCAGTAAATTCCTTAGCATTCCATCTCTGGAACAAACTTGTGATATTCCTGAAAAAGGAACATTACAGTGGTATCAGAGCATGATCTCTGGCACTGCCTGTGAGATCACGCTTTCAGAAAACTAAAGAGAAGAGCCATCTTGGCTTAGCCTATGGATTTTATATCCACCTAGAGAATACAAAGAAGAGGAGAAAAAATATGGGGAGGATGAGGCTACTCTCATCCATTTTCCAGATCAGAAAGGAGCCTCTCCAAAGGGGTTCAGCCAATGGGAAAGAAAGATGTTGTGAAACTCTAGGAGGGTTTCAAGATGAGAAAAGCTGCAGTGAAACCTCTAGAGGGTTTCAAGAGGTAGAAGAATATGAAAGCAATTCCTATGCTCATGAAGGAAGTGAAGAGTATGGAGGGCCACAAGAGGGAGTGGATAGATGGCCAGAGAAGGAGGAGCATTCTTCTCCACTTGAGGAGGCTTATACCAACGTTGTCTAGTTCATAGAGGAGAATCCCACCATATCAGCAGTTGGATCAGCCAACAAATCAAAGAGAGGGACTCTTGAAGCCATACAAGATGTCTTAAAGACCCATAAAGGTATGCAAAAATCTCCATGCAGTGACAATTCAGAAATTTTCATAGGAGGTTTGGGAAATTTGCATTCATATGGCCCAGGATCGAAACTTCATGCTGATAGAGAGAAGCAAGTTTATACATCATTGTACAATAGGGTTTTGATCCAAGAAGGGATCAACACTCATTCCTTTGCACCCTTATTGAGTTGCATGCAGCATGAGGAGTTATGGTGCAAGGACTTGGGGAGCATCATGCATGAGGTGCCATATCCTAAGGATGTCTTGTCCTTAGCACTCTTGGATTCTTGTGGATTCAAGGGTTTGATTTGTGAGAGGCCTTTCTTGGAAATTCTTCAAGGGGTTACCTCTCAACATCCCATGAGGCGTAAGGAGGAATACTTGCTTTGGGATAATGGCAGTCTTCATTGGGAAGATGCCAAAGGAGGGAAGGATTGGGGACAACCATATCTTGATAAAGGAGATTGGATGGAGAGCAAGAGGCTTGTGAGCCACTTGCATATCTATGACACAGGGCAGTAAGAGGCAAAGCTGCGCTGGCTACTAAGGAGAGAGTTTGGCTATCATGTGACATGCCCTTTTCCCAAGGGTATGTGGGTGGAAGGAGCTTGGTAGGATACTTTCATCATGGGAAAAAAATGAATGTGGATGCATTATGGTGGTAGAGTCATTTTTTTCCACCACATATGATGAGTGATGGAGGTATGAAGAGGCAGCAAGGATATTTGTTGCTTCGGAGGATTGGGAGAGAGCAAGGGAAAAATCGCTCTCCCAATTAACATAATGTTGCAAGGGTGAATTATGGCACTATCAAAGTGCAAGAGGTGTTTTCATCATGGAGGAGACCCCTCATCTATGGCAGCATTATGGAGAATACCTTTGACAAACTACATGTCAAAGGATGGAGCTATATTTTGACCGGAGCTTGCTTGCATGAGTCAACAACGTTGTCCATCAGGAGCAGTGACCTATGGAAGAAATGTGCCCAACGGAAGTGTGGTGGATCCATAACCCACAAGTCCCAGGATCATTTCATATTTCTTTCACTTGATGGACAAAGAGGAGGTGAGATGGACAAGGTAGTCATATATTACTATGTTACATTCTCCTTGACTGGGATAACCAAGCATGAGAAGAAGGCTTTCCTTGCACCACCTAGTTCATTCTTCTTCATGGGAGCATGCCAAAAAAATATGAAGGGTTCATTCATGGATCCATACATCATTTTACTCCTGGCATATGGTAAGAAATTTGTTTTCACATTGGTTGATTTGTATACTCTTACCATTATTTTGTAGTTCATGGCTCTACAAGAGAGCAAGTTTATCAGATTGCTCCATGAACAAAATCGGGCCAAATTATATGATGGATGCAGCCATCTTTCACATGGACTTTGGAAAATGTTTTTCCATTGCATACATGTTCAGCTAATTTACATTATCAGCCATGAGTCACAAAGCATTTTTCCACGTAAATTTCTGAAGCAGCAACTGGGAAAACTGTGCTACCACTATTGGGGAAACTGTTGGTACTTCCTGGCATCACATGAAACCTTCTGCATATTCCTAAATTTTTTGTTGATCATGAATTCCCTTGCTGATGTGGATCTGATTTACATTGGGAGCAAGATTGGAAAGATGCCACATGCGTTGGGAATGTCCTTAAAGGGGAAGGATTCCCACATTTTCTGCATTGCATGTTCTAAGGGGAACATGAGAAAAACAATGGCCACCACAGCTAAGTATTTGTTTCCTTTGGAGGTGGATCATAATTTTGATGGTAATTCATTGTATAATCATGGGAAAGTGATAAAATATGACTTGTATGTTCAGCTGAACCATTCAGCCATTTACTTTCCACTAGTGAATGTGAGAACTTTCACCACTAGTCATTTAGCAACATACTACTTGCCATGCCATTTTCTAAATAAGCAATGGATGATATTACGCTGTGTCCTTTTGAGAATTTGTTGGTGTAATATATCAGCCTTCAAAGCCTACATCAAACATCTCAATTGGACATTCTATGATGACCATGTCCTACTTATCATGGAAGAAATGTTTCAGGGCAGCTTGTTCTTCAATATTGGAGGGGAAATATTTGGTGGATTGCTCTACATTTTGCCACTTGGGGGAAATAAATTTGCAGCCCATGAACAACACTTAATTTGCATTATTCATAAGTGGAGAGAAGGATAGCGTGGGATAGGCCTTCTTGCCTATCATGTTCATTCATTCAGCCCACCTACACTTCAAGAACCAAAGGTGGAGGGGATTCTTCATGAGTTACCATGTTGGAGGGTGACTCATTTTATATGGATGATAGCTTGAGGGTGGAGGTTTCACCTTGGGGGAATAAGAATTCCCATGAATTTTGCACTCCATTCCTTGATAAGACCTCTAGACCACACATGGTTGTCTCCTTGAGCACTTTCCTTCTCATGATCTTAGTCATTTGGGGTGTTTCACCAAATGCTAGTCTATGTGCTTAGGAGAGGCACTATGGAGTTTATGGATGAGATGGAATCATATTATTTGGAGGATTCCATCATATGCTGATGCTACCAAAGGAGGTAAGGAGATTCACTCAGTTATATCCTTGCAGTTTCTTGAGGGCAAGCAACATTTGGGAGGGGAGGACTGTAATGCTCCAAAATTTTCATGAATAAATTGGAACATTAATTTTTGCTCATATTATGTAGTAGGTGAATAAAAAGGAAGAGGAGGCCTCTTTATATGAAAAAAAACCTTCCTAATGTGAAAATGGAAGCTTTGAGCAGCTTATTTTGCACCTCCTAGTGTGAAAATGGCCAGTTGCATGAGGACAAGGTCAATTGACCAAGTCAACCAACACAGCCTAAGGAGGAGTAGCTTGCCTAAGAAGACAGTGCAGTTTTGGAGGGAAGAGATTCAAATGAAGATGGAAGCCCTAAGAGGTGGGACCCAAGGTGAAGGATCTCATAATTACATAAGGAAGAGAAGGGCAGCTTTGTGGAGTTAGCTTGTGTATTTCGATTTCATGTCTGCCTAGACATTTTCTACAAACTCCTGCTGCTCAGTAGAGTTTGGAGGGATTCCTGTTTAGGAATTCCTTCTCCTTCATTGAGTGATCTCTTGAAGGGGTTTGTGCTTCATTTCTCCCACATCTGGATTGTAGGCCAAGCATTTCTCATAGTTACAACATTATTTCTGTAGCAGAGGACGCTGTGTTGCTGGGCAGTGTAGTGGGGGGATTGTTTCATCTACTCTTGTGCATTTCCATTCAGTGGAGGGAGTTTCTCTTGCATTGAGGGACCTGTGTAGGAGATTTCAGAGATCATTTCATATCTTGGAATGTGGAAAAATCATTTTCCATCCATTATAGTGCAGTTCAATGGGTAAACTGCGTTATTTTTGTGAGAGTAGCAGCTGCAGGATTAGATCCCTTGCTTGAAGGCTTGTTCTTTGGAGAAAGGGCCAAACCTTCTCCCCGAAGGCTCTATATTCCACTAATCTTCTGTATTTTAATATTCTCAGCCATATTTATATTCAGTTTTGCAGTGACTGCGTTTTCCAGCTACATATATTTGCTGATTTGCGCTTGTACACCTTGTATTTTCATGAACGCCCTTGTGGGTGATCTTTATTGTGTATAAAGAGGAAAGGAATCAAATTTTCTTAGCCATTGGATGCTTGTTCATTTAAGATATGATATGTCACATTATTTACTGAAGAAACCCTAGTAGAAATAATGTTGTTCTTGTCTCAGTCTTTTCTGCATGAGCTAGACTATGGGGTTTTGAGCTAGATTGAGGCATATTGTTTTGGGAGCTCTATTTATATGAGTTAGATTCATTTTTTTTACCTCTAATTATGTAAGTGAGTCATATATTGGGTCATATAAGGGATATCAATCCCATTTCTCACTTATACAGCGTTATTTTCTGAAGATAGTTGTTTGTGCTTACATGTTGCTGCAATTTTTAGCTAGTTCATTGTGGGAGATCTAAATAACCTGCTTAAGGTTATTTATTTGAGCTTAAATTATACAAGGAGGTTGGATTATATATTTTCTAAGGCATCACAATAGTGGTTGGCATTTTTTTCACGTCTGATTCCTTATACAGTGTCCCTAAGGAGCTTGCTGCAGTAATTCCTGAGTAGGAATAATCACATATCTGTAGATAGAGACTACAAAATGCTAGGTAGCCCCTGGTTCTCTCCCTTATTTGGAAGGAGACATAGCCAGTAAATGCCTCAGCAGTCCATCTCTGGCACAGACTTGTGATATTCCTGAAAAGGAACATTACAATTTATCGATATAGTCTCAGAATGCTGCTATCACTATTCGTGAAAACACTGTTGGTGCATTCTTTAGTCCAAAAGGCATGACATGGTAGGAAAATTGTTAGTATGAATCTTCCGTCGAAGTGTACGAAAAAATACCACTTTAGCTACGCATAACTAATAGCCCTAACATCAAATAAGGCTGCCAATATATTCAGATATGTATTTAGTTGATCAATACAAGAGCTGCAACAACCATATCTATGCATAGAAAGACATTAAGCAGTAAAAAGAAGGTTTTTCTCCATATATCCAATAGACAAGACAAGAACAATTTTTGAAAGAATTTTTGTATGAAGGGCACCTGGGAGGAAAACAAGAAGGTGTTTCCAATTCTCCTCAATGGGATGGATTCTTGGAAGTCCTCAGCACTTCAGATCTAGCATTTCTCTCTCCTGTTGGTGTAGAAAACCCAGACAAAGATAGAACTCAAAGGGAGCTCACACAGCAAAGAATGGAAAATATGACAATGATAATGGCTCAAAGTCAGACCAAGAGTTTAGATCCAGAGTGATCTAATAGGCAACAAAAGGTGAAGAATGGTAGGAAAACCCCTCCTATTTATAACAAAATATTGGGTCATTCTAGATCTTGGTGCATGATTAAAATAACATTAACCAAATCTAGATCCACCTTTTATGGAATATTTTATTATATTTGTTGGAGGGAAAAAGTATTTGACTTGGGTCAAATCCCTTTATTTATGAATAATAAAATAATAAATTATTTATTTATCATTTTTAGGAGGTGGTTAAAAGATAATCAAATAAATAATGATTTATTTAATTATTTATGGGTGATTTAGTCATATTTAACAAGGAATATTATTTAAATAAGGTTTAAATAATCATTCTTAGAAAATAATAGGATAAATAAATATTTATCTAATTAATTTCTTTGTTTTGGGTTAAACATGACCATGAAAATCAAACAAATATAGGTTTTTTTAATATTTCCTTTTGGGGTTTCCTATTTAGACCATAAACAACCTAATAAATGTGTTTTATTAAGTTATTTTACATAGTGAAGGCAATTTTACTTAGGGTAAAATTGGTCTTACATGGTGTGCTTGGGTCCATCTAATGATAGTAGGTTAGATGACCAAAAAATGGTGTAACAAAAATGATCCCCATTCTGTTGTGAAAGTAGTTTTCCTTTTATCTTCTTCTGTTATTCTCACCCGATGATATCCTGAGAAGCCCTCTGTGAATGAGTGAAACGGATCATGAATGCATGCGTTGTTGAGGCTTATGTTTTCTACAATTACTGTAATTTCTTATTTCTCCTTTTTACTTTGTATTACAATTGGTCTGACCCATTTTTCATCCTTAATTGGAAAAATCAAGCCTGCCTTCAGCATTTTATCTATATTTTTTAAACTTTTTCTTTTATTCTCAGATTCAGGCGGTAAGGCCTATGCTTTACTGGCCTTGCGTTTGATTTTAAAACTATGCACATCTCTCCCAGATCTCCTTTGATCCTATAAACTCTGCCACTGAAAATGGGAACAAGTCTTCGTACTCTTGTAAGAGGTCAAATATTTCCTTTGTTGTCTCTGTATCCCAATAATCTTCGATGGATGCAATCTTTGGTATTTCTACGCTTCTAATATTTTTCTTCTTCGTCATCAAAGGTAACAGGTGTAGTCCCTCTGTAGTTGGTTCTTCTTGTATTTCCTGCTCTCCCTCTTTCTCTTCAAAGCATAGACGTTAGAGATTCTCTAAATCATCATGGTCTATCTCCCGGTAAATCCTCTTACATGCTACTGATTCTTTGAATTTCTGTTCTGATAAAGATGTCTCTTCATATTCCTGAAGCTCTGGAAAGAAAAATACACTTTTAATTGCTTGTGTTGGGGTTCCTATGTTTTGGCCAGATTGGAAAAACCAAAAGATAAGACAACATCAAACCGCTTTGGGATTCAAGGATCTAGCCCTCCTGAATCCAGAGAGGGATCTCTCTGTGAATGAGTTTAAAGATGTGATCTTAAAAATTTAAAATTTTAATATTAGGCTAGTTATGAAGAGCATAGGTGTCATTTGTTTTTTTTTTGGCTGGGAAAAGATATGGTGAAGGTGAAGGCAGTTCAAAATAGAGAGTGAAGATGTCTGCAAGTGAAGGAATGATTCGGCTGAGAGAAAAGGCAAAGACAGTTTTAACCCATTGGGCTATGGAGTCATAGGAGGATTTTAATTGGACAACAAGGTTCAAGAAGGATCAATGGGGAAAGTTACTTATGTCAAAAGATCTCTTAAAGTGATTTTATGGAATGGAACAGATAGGAAGTGGAGAACATAACAAATGAAGAAATAGTGAACAGCCTAAGATCAAGTAAGTGCTTTCAAACTATCTTGTTTTGGCATGTACTTAAGGAAAAAACATAAAAGTATTCTGAGATCAGGTAAGTGCTTTTAAACTAGCCTTCTTTGAAGTACTTTCAGTTAGAAAACATTTAAAAATTAGTTCGAACAACTTAAGATCAGGTAAGTGCTTTTAAACTACCCTACTTTTAGCATATTCTAAGGGAAAACACATATGATAATCACAAAGAGCCATCTAGATCACGCAAGTACTTTTAAAACGACCTGCTTTAATACACTTTGAAGGAAAACACAGAAAACACTCATCATAAAGAGCAATCTAGATCAGGCAAGTGCTTTTAAACCAACCTACTTTTATATACTCTTTAAAGAGAATGTTCGAATGAAGAAAACATAGAAGTAAATCTCTCAGTAAGAGTAGGGTACTGTCGAGAGTAAATCCTAGCTCTATATTTGCTGCTCTTTATCAGAGAAAGTGGAAAGAGTGAAAAAAATCAAAGGAAATAACAATTTACAGCGAGGAACACATCACCATTGACATAAGTTAGGATCCCATAAATCAACAGCTTGTATTTGATGTTCAAACCAGTTACAATCAGCAAGCCCGGTGGGTCTCTACAACTTCAGACTTTTCATATCAGCTTATGTATCTTTAATGCGCAAACAGGGCATCAGTAGCTTCAGAAACTATTACATGCATTCAGATGTCCAGAGACCAACATTTTATCATCTTCTACAGAAGTATTTATAGAAGAATGAGGAGGTGGGATCTGATAAACGATCTCCTGGGTCAATTAATACATAATAATGACTCCTCGGCCTTTGAGGGGCTCGATGAAGGAATTTACAGATGTTTATCTGCATTAATTGATTTTCATTTATGATTAAGCTCGGTGGGAGCCTTTGCTGAATTTGGAGGCTCGGTGTAACGTTGAAGTAACTCTGTTTCTGCTCCCCCAGGACTAATGATCGAAAAGATTTGCTTCTGGGCTGTTCTTAATCTTTAAAATAGTTTTTCCAACAATTAGAGATAAGATCTTGATTTGTATTAATTGCTCGGCTGTCTTCGGGCAAACACCTCTTGTTTGAAATAATGACTAAGCCTTCTTTAATTACTGTGAGGCTGCAGGTGCCTTTAAGAGCTGGAGAGGGTTCGATTAGCCTCTGCTTAAGGTGGTGGAAGCTTTCTTGAATCGACAGTTGTCTTCGTCTCTTCCTAAAAACACCTTTAAGCTACTTGAGATCTGTGTTTTAGGAAAGATCACGCTCGATCTGAGTCTTCGATCTTCTGTTCCGGTAAAAACTTATACTCTTTTATTGTGATTTAAAAAAATAGTGTCTTGTTGATGTGTAGGCCGCGCAGGACTTATAAGGCATCACTGCCCATGAAGCAATGATGAAACGTCGAATCTGAACCTCGCGAATGGTCTCCATTGATGAATCAATGGTATGGGAAACGTCTTTCCCGGCCTTTGGCCTTTCTTTTGATACTATGGAAAACCATTAATCCCTGCAAAATACATAAAATATTAAGAAATCCTGCGTTGTTGGGTTCACTGCTTCTCGCAGTCGTGGCATGAGAGCAGCCGTTGGATGGCATCATCAGCAGCTTGTATTTGATGTTCAAACCAGTTACAATTAGCAAGCCCGGTGGGTCTCTACAACTTCAGACTTTTCATATCAGCTTATGTATCTTTAATTCACAAACAGGGCATCAGTAGCTTCAGAAACTATTAAATGCATTCAGATGTCCAGAGACCAACATTTTCTCATATTCTACAGAAGTATTTATAGAAGAATGAGGATGTGGGATCTGATAAATGATCTCCTGGGTCAATTAATACAGATTAATGACTCCTCGGCCTTTGAGGGGCTTGATGAAGGAATTTATAGATGTGTATATGCATTAATTGATTTTCATTTATGATTAAGCTCGGTGGGAGCCTTTGTTGACTTTGGAGGCTTGGTGTCATGTTGAAATAACTCTGTTGCTGCTCCTCGAGGTCCAATAATCGAAAATATTTGCTTCTGGCCTGTTCTTAATATTTAAAATAGTTTTGCCGACAATTAGAGATAAGATCATGATTTGTATTAATTGCTCGATTGTCTTCAGGCAAACACCTCCTGTTTGAAATAATGACTAAGCCTTCTTTAATTACTGTGAGGCTTCAGGTGCCTTTCGGAGCTAGAGAGGGTTTGATTAGCCTCTACTTAAGGTGGTGGAATCTTTCTTGAATCGACAGTTGTCTTTGTCTCTTCCTAAAAACACCTTTAAGTTACTTGAGATTTGTGTTTTAGGAAAGATAACGCTCGGTCTGAGTCTTCGATATTTTGTTCTAGTAAAAACTGACACTCTTTTACTGTGATTTAAAAGCATAATGTCTTGTTGATGTGCAGGCCGTGCAGGGCTTATAAGGCATCACTTCCCATGAAGCAATGATGAAACATGAAATCCGAACCTCGTGAATGGTCTCCATCGATGAACTGCGTGTACGGGAACGTTCTTTCCGCCTTGGCCTTTCTTTTGATACTATGGAAAACCATTAATCCTCGCAAAATACATAAAATATTAAGAAATCCTACGTTGTTGGGTTCACCGGCTTCCAGAGTCGTGGCATGAGAGCAAAGAGTCGTTGGATGGAATCATCAACAGCTTGTATTTGATGTTCAAACCAATTACAATTAGCAAGCCCAGTGTGTCTCTACAACTTCAAACTTCTCATATCAGCTTATGTATCTTCAAATTGCACACAAGGCATCAGTAACTTCAGAGAAATATTACATACAGTCAGATGTCCATAGACCAACATTTTCTCATCTTCTACAGAGGTATTTATAGAAGAATGAGGGGGTGGGAGCTAATAAACGATCTCCCTTTCGGGTCAATTAATACGTACTAATGACCTCTCTGCACTTTCGAGGGGCCTGCTGCCAGATGTTTATCTACATTAATTGATTTATACTTATGATTAAACTCGGTGGGAGCCTTTTTACTTTGGAGGCTCGGTGTCACGTTGAAATAACTCTTGTTTTTACGCTCCCCCGGGTCTAATGATCGAAAATATTTGCTTCTGGCCTGTTCTTAATATTTAAAATAGTTTTGCCGACAATTACAGATAAGATCTTGATTTGTATTAATTGCTCGACTGTCTTCAGGCAAACACCTCCTATTTGAAATAATGACTAAGCCTTATTTAATTACTGTGAGGCTTCAGGTGCCTTTCGGAGCTAGAGAGGGTTTGATTAGCCTCTACTTAAGGTGGTGGAATCTTTCTTGAATCGACAGTTTTCTTCGTCTCTTCCTAAAAACACCTTTAAGTTACTTGAGATCTGTGTTTTAGGAAAGATAACGCTCGGTCTGAGTCTTCGATCTTTTGTTCTAGTAAAAACTGACACTCTTTTACTGTGATTTAAAAGCATAATGTCTTGTTGATGTGCAGGCCGTGCAGGGCTTATAAGGCATCACTTCCCATGAAGCAATGATGAAACGTCGAATCCGAACCTCTCGAATGGTCTCCATTGTTGAATCAATGGTACGGGAAATGTCTTTCCCGACCTTTGGCCTTTATTTCGATACTATGGAAAACCATTAATCCCTGAAAAATACAAAAAATATTAAGAAATCTTGTGTTGTTGGGTTCACTGCTTCAGAGGCGTGGGATGAGAGCAGAGTCGTTGGATGGCATCATCTAACGGTGGAGATTATTTGAGAGGAGGTTTAAAAAGAGCAGAAGGATGAATAGAATAGAACCATTGGTGATGGTATGAAGCGAGATTAGATCTAGGCCATCCGATCTGGACAAGTGGACGGTCTAGATCCAATCGGAGGATCGCAATCGGCGGGAGGAGAAAAAGGGTGCGATGAAAATCTCCGATGCGATTGCGCGATCGGGAGGGCCGAGGCGATTAAGCGATGGTCGTTGATCTGAGGATCAGATCAACAGTGGGGAGCGAATCGGAGGGATGACCGATCGGGGGAACCAGCAAAATGTGTGCGATGAAACTTTGCGATGCGATTGAGCGCTATCCATGGATCTACAGATCAGATCGACGGCGGAGAGTGAATCGGAGGAGTGGCCGATCGGGGGGATAAATCAAATACATGCAATTGAAACTTGTGATACGGTGTTGCGTGGGCCGTTGGATCAGCCTTAGATCGATGGTCAATATCATTTCAACTTTGGACTGGTGGAAACTCTTATACTTTATGAAAAACCCAAATTTTTAATAAAACTAAGGTTTTGATGGATCGAGGCGGAATATTTATATATGAAGTGGTTGGTGCCCGATTGCAGGGCCGTTGGATGTATGGAATACAATGGGCCCGGGGCTTTATATAACAAGGGAAAATCGCATCATAACTTTGGGCCCGGGATTTTCAATCAACCCATTTGGATTTCTCCGATGCGATTGCGCATTGGGTCTTTTCATAGATTTTCAATGGTTTTCAAAGGCTTTTGGGGGTTTCACTCTAGTTAAAAAAGGAGTTTTAAACTATGCAACAATGAGTTTCATGGATGGAAGAAGGGAAAAACATAAAAAAGAGTAATTTTACAGAGGAAAATGGAAACAATTGAAGGTTAGTTTCTGAATGGAGGAAGGGGAGAAAAGGGATTTTGCAGCAGTCTTTCTCATAGAATTTTCAGTAGAATTTTTGCGTTCTGAAGGGAAACAGCAGTGAGGATTTTTAGACATGGGCATGAGATCTTCCAGAGGCTTCAAGAATTTTTTTTTGGCAATGAAAGTGTTTCTTGAAGGCTGAACAAAGTTTTGGCCACCTTTGATAGAACAAATTTTATAGGTGGCCAATAGTGGCTCCACTTGGGGATAGTGCGTTCTTGAAGGCATCAAGAACTTCAGACCTGCATTTCTCTGGGAGGCTGATCAATACCTCATCCATTGGGCTACCTTATTTTTTGGGACAATCTTCTTTTGTTCTGAAATGTGTTAGAAGCATTTAAAAAATAATGGATCTTTATCAACACAAGCTTTCTACCTACCCAATCCTACTAATCTAACATTTTTTCTTCATTTAGAGTGCACTTGGATTAGCAAACTCTTTACAACAATTTATTTTTTTGAAAATAGGAAATCTAATCTAATTATACTCCTTATTTCTCCATGGACTCAGATTAAACAGTTGAGCCCATATGATTCTCTACCTAATCTACTATCTGTTGGGATTAAACTGTCCAACATATTTTATTCTCTAAATTCTACAACCAAAATTTAAAAACAGTCAAGTCAAGATTAAACTGTTTGACTTGTTGTGATCTATGGCATAAAAAACAAGTTGCATATAGATATTTATTTTGCAGAAAAATTTAAATCAAAATGGAAGGCTTAAGATCTGAAAGTTCAAGCACTTCCTTGACCTTTTTACAGCTCTATTTTCCTCTTGTTTGAGTTGTTATTTCTTTTTCTCTGGTTCAGATTTTGAGTCGATTAGAACCAGATTTACCTCTTCCTTGACTCAAGAATTAAACATATATTGGAGTCAATTTCTTGCTTGGGAACTTAGGTTCAGGTTTTAAGCATGTTTTAACCTTTAATTTCTATCCTAATCTATCTACTGATAAGCCAAGATTAAATAGTTTGGCAAATCAAATTCACTATCCTAGCAGTAAATTTAAAACTAATTAGTCAAGATTAGGCTATTTGACTAACTAGGAGTGTGTTTTCAGGAGTGGCATTTGAGCTTGCACACTTTCAAAATTATTTCTCTTTTTTGGTATGGGGTTGTACCTTTATTTTTTTTTACAATCTGCCCTCTTTTCTTTTTCTATTGTTTTTATATTTTTCTTCTTTTGTGAGACCGAACAAAGTAATTGGTATTTACAATGGAAATGAAAGCTTTAAAATTGAACTCAACAGTAGTAATGCTTAAGGACCCTGCCATTGACTGGACCCCTAAATAGATCTGTGCCATCTAACTCTTGCAGAAAAAAAGCATTTGGACCAAAGGTGGACTGAATGATGTAAGGACCTTGCCACAAACTGTCAAATTTGCCATGTTTACCCTTATCTTCTCTTCTGGAGTCCCACTTGAGAACCTTGTCTCCAATACTGAAATCACAAGCCCTTGTTCTCTTGTCAAACAACTTCTTTATGTTCTCTTGCACCTTTTGAGCTATGTTGTAAACCTCTTCCCTTGTCTGCTGGATATGTATGGTCTGATTGATCCTCCTCAGCATGCTGTCCTCTTCTGACTGTATTTATTGGAATAATTTTATCACTGGTACACCTAGGCTGGTAGGAAACACTACATATGCTCCATAAACAAGCTGGTAAGGGGACATTCCAATATATTTCTTTGTGGTCAATCTGTCTGCCCACAAAGCATGTACCAATTTGTTATGCCATGATTTTTTATTTTCTTCAAGTAGCTTCTTGATGATGGTCACCAAAATTTTATTTGATGATTCTGCTAACCCATTACCTTGAGGGTAATAAGCAGTAGAATGACCGAGTGTAATCTGATACCTGTGAAAAAAATCAATCATCCTTTTGGAACCAAAAGTAGCAGCATTATCAGTAATAATCTTCCTAGGGCAGCCGAATCTAGACAGGATATGGTCTTCAAGAAATTTTATAATGACAGAATCTGTGGCATTCCTAGAAGGGATGGCCTCTATCCACTTTGTGAAGTAGTCAGTGGCTGTGAGAATCCATTTGTGTTGGGCAGATGAAGCAGGATGGATTTCTCCTATGAAATCTAGGCCCCACTGTTGAAAAGGAGCTTCAACAGTGATAGGTTGTAATGGTAAAGGAAGGAGTTTTCTTTTTCCCTCAAAGATTTGGCATTTGTGACAGGAAACTATCATTTTATGGACATCTTGGAAGAGGGTGGGCCAGTAATAGCCAGCTCTAAGGATTTTATTGGCTGTGGTTTTCCAGTAGAGATGACCTCCACACTCTCCTTCATGGAATTCATGCTTGATCCTTTCTGCATCAACTTCAGGCAAACATTTAAGCAATAAACCATTAGCATTTTTCCAATATAAGCATTCATTTAAAATGCAATAGTTCCTAGCTTTCAACTTTAAAAACCTTGCCTTTGTTTTTGATAAATCAGGAGGAGCATTAAGATTTGTAAGCACATACAAGATGTTAGCGTACCAGGGTGAGTTTTGGAACTGTTCTTCTACAGTGGGAGCAGGTAATTCTTCTTGTTCATCCAGGGCATCTACCATGTTAATGTCAAGGGCTTGTAGATTAGATTCAACTATTAATTGAGCCAAGCCCTAACCTTTAATGATTTTGGTGGGTTTGATTTCCAAATCATACTCTAATATTACAGCAATCCATTTGCCCCTCCTTCCGTTTGGGTCTTGTGACAAGATGTCTTTTACCACTGTGTTAGGCACATAAGCAATGATGTGGGAATGTAGAATATACACCCTGAAGTCTTTTAAGGCCTTTACCAAAGCATAGGCCTATTTTTCCATTATGTTATATTTCAAGGGGGCATCCCTTAAAGCCTTGCTGAAAAAAGCAATAGCCTGTTCCTGTCCCTCTGGGTTTTTTTGCAACAGGATTGCAGCCACTGTATGCTCTGAAGCAAAGGAAAAAATAAGGAAATCTTTTGAAAAGTCTGGGCTGATTAGGACTGGTGCCCGGGTGAGTGCATGTTTTACCAATTTGAAGGATTTTTTGGCTTCTACTGTACACTTCACTCCTACTTCCTTTTTGAGCATATTATTCATGTTTCTAAGGAGCTCATCTAAGTTGGGAATAAACCTCCTTAAGAAGTTAATTTTTCCAATAAAGGACTGTAATTATTTTATGTTCCTTGGTTGGATAATCTGTAGTATTCCCTCAACTCTTTTTGGATCTATTTTAATCCCCTTTTCTGATATAATATGACCGAGGAGTTTACCCTCTTGTAGGCCAAACATTGTCTTTTTGGGATTTAAAGATAGTCCAAACCTTCGGCATTTTTCAAAGACCTTTCTTAGATGTTTAAGGTGTTCTTCATCAGATTTGGAATCAACTGTTATGTCATCAAGGTAAATTATAATGAAGTGCCCTATTTCCTCTAAAAATGCAATGTCCACGGCCCTTTGAAAAGTGGCCCCAGCATTCATTAGTCCAAAAGGCATTTTCACGTACATGAAAGTGCCCCAAGGAGTGGTGAAAGTTGTCTTTATTTGGTCTTCTAGGAGTACTAAAACTTGGTTATATCCTGAAAAAACATCTAACATAGAAATCCTCTTTGACCCAACTAACCTCTGTAGGATGTGTTCCATTTTGGGTAAAGGGTAATTGTCCTTTAGGGAGGCTCTGTTGAGGTTCCTGAAATCAATGCACAACCTGATTTCTCCTATATTTTTCCTCACAGCTACAAGGTTAGAAACCCAATCTGAAAACCTCACAGGCACAATGATTCCTGCCTCATACATTTTCTTGATTTCTTTTTCCACTAGAGGCAGTTGTATTGGATTAATTCGATGCAGTTTTTTCTTAAAGGGTTTTTGGTTTTCTTTCAATGGGATCTTGTGCTGGATGATTTCTGTGTCATAGGCCTTTAAATATTCATAGCTCCAGGAAAACACATCAAAAAAATATTTAAATAAGTCAATGTATTTCTTTTTCATGTCTGGTGGCAAGGATCTAGCTAATTTAATCATTTTAGGCTGATCTTTGGTGCCTGTGTTGCATTCCTCGACCTCAGACTCTGTATATTCTACATTGGGTTTCTTTGCTACGTCGTTAAAATCAAAGAGGTCTTCTAATGGCGCTAGCCCCCTAGGTATGTTCCTATCCTTTAACGACAATACCTCAATGTATTCGTTTTCTGTGTCCTCATACTCTTTAGTATGAGTTCCAAGGTTTTTAGTTAACATGTTGATTTTCTCGGGACTAGATGGTTTTTCTTCTTCACGGGGCCCCTTGTTCAAGTAATTTTCATTGGATTTAGAATCTGAATTAGATAATTCAATGATCTAGCTAGATATTGGTGGCCACCTGCCCATTCCACTTGGGCCCCCACCATTGTCTCTTTCATTTTTTCAGTTTCGGCATAACTTACTATTTTTAGCAGTTTTTCGGGTCCTAAACTTCCGGAGCCGTTTTGACGCCCTAAACGACATTTATTGGGCATCGCGCCTCCAGTGAGTATCATTCTGTTTTGGAATGATATTCATGGAAAAATTTGTAGTCCTCAGACAGATATTTTTAATGATTTATCACGTGCGTCAAACAGAGATAGTATGCCAAAGTTACGTCCCTAGGAAGTTGAACCACCAATTTACCCAAACGGGGCCCATAGTTTTGGCGCTTCATCTCCTAGGGTTAGGTTTTTGGATGTTTGGGGTTCTCCATTGTTTCTCAAGAATAAATAGGCCCTCGAGCCTTATTGTAACTCAGTTCAAAGGCCTGTAGCCGCCACATCTCTTCTCAGAGATAGCTACTAGCGCCCTAGCTAGTTTTATTTCCATTTTGTTTGTAAGCAAATTTCAGTTCTCTGATATTAATGAAATGAAGTGTTATTTCCGCTGCATCTCTGTATTTATGGTTATATGTTTATTCTATTGTGTTCCTGCATAAATCCAGATCAGTGGTGTCAGAGCGGTCTGCTTTTTCTCGATCCTTCTTTGCATGTCCCCAACGAGGTCAGGGTATAAGGAGCTAGGGCTTGATCTGGTGGAACCTTTGCAAGATCAGCCTCGCAAACCTCGATGGACGCCCATGGGGGACAAAAAGAAAGATGAGGGAGTAGGAGATCCTATCAAATTATTGCTCGAGAAGGCCCTCAAAAAACAAAGGAACACAATGATGGATAACTTTTTTTAGATCCTTCAACGGCTACCCACCGGCGGCGCATCTGCATCCAGCAGCCACTCTGGAGGTGTGACTCCTTTTAAGGTACAAGTAAATTTTTAAATTCCCACATTTGAGGGTCAAATAGACATAGATGCCATAGATAGATGGTTGAATCTATTAGAAGGATATTTCTCTGTTCATGACTTTTTAGACTGGGAGAATATTATTTTTTCACTCCTCAAAGCTAACCCCCATGTTAAGTACTGGTGGGAAACCTACTGTGAAAACAAGGACCAGACAGAACCCTCTTTGTTCTCGGTTGTACCAACTTGGAATTCTTTCTGAGACACCGTCAAGGAACAGTACTATCCCGTGGGGAGCTATGAGGACAAGTACATACAATGGACCACGCTGCGACAACAAAGGGATCAAGATGTGCATGAGCTGACGAATCTGTTCCATGCCCTGCGCAAAAAGTTGGGTATCAAAGATTTAGAGAAACATTTGGTGCTAAATTATCGCAGCTGTCTGCATAGATACATTCAAGAGGAAATGGAGTTCCTCGACATCTCCTCACTTGGTACGGCATACCGGTATGCTGCCAAGATTGAGCAGAAATTCAAACAAAAGAAGCGAGACTTTGGATCTGTGAATCAAAAGCAAGGGAAATGTGCTTCCATACCGTAGAACAAAGGACAAATCCAAGGCATGCCAGCTAAAGACAACCCATCAAAGCCACAAGAAAATAATAGCACCGCAAAGCCAAAGAAGGACACGGGAGAGTGGTGTGAGTTCCATAAGAGCTCCACTCACAACACAAGTGAGTGTCGGGCCAAGCAGTCGCTAGTGGCCGAGATGAGGGCTTCTAAGTCAGATGCATGCTCTGATTCCAAATCAGAACCTCAAAAGGGGAATGAAAAAGGGAAAAAAATTATTGATGCGGAGCCCAATGCCACTGTTGCCACTACAAAGATCCAGAAGGAGGAATCAGAAGATCCAGATGAGGAGGAACGTCTCTTCCACTCCAAGATGTGGGTAAAGGGCTCCCCTGTACAGTTCATTGTTGATAATGGGAGCCAAAAGAACCTCATTTCAGCACACGTTGTGAAGCGGTTGGGCTTGCCGACCATAGCTCACCCACATCCATACACCATCGGGTGGCTTCAACAAGGACGATATCTTCGCGTCAGCCAGCAGTGTCACCTTCCCTATAGCATCAAGCCCTTCACGGATGAGGTATTATGTGATGTTGCTCCTATTGATGTTTCTGATGTATTATTAGGACAACCATACTTGTGGAAGCGTCATGTTGTGTATGAGTCTCGACCTTGTGATGTTATTGTTACTTTGGGAAATAAATTGTACAGGATACCAGAGGTACCACCTCCTGCGGCTATCTCTTTGGTTACTGCAAAACAATGCAGTAAGCTCATTTCCCAAACCATGAAATTCATTTTCCTGATGATCCGCCCCCAGGGCAAGAAGAAGACTGTGGCCACGACCTCCAGACAGGGCTCCTCTGCACGACAACAACAAATGGATAAGGTTGTGGAGGAGTACGTGGACATATTCACCTCACCCACAGGGGTTCCTTTGCACTTTCAGGTCAAGCACCCGATTGATCTGACCCCAGGTGCGCCGCTACCTAATGGACCGATCTATCGGCGCTCTGTTATGGAGAATGATGAAATCAAGAGGCAGATTCAGGAGCTGTTGTAGAAAGGTCACATCAGACCAAGTTCATCGCCCTGTGGGAGCCTGATCATGTTGGTATAGAAGAAGGATGGGACGTGGAGACTCTGTATTGACTATTGGGCGCTGAACAAGATCACTGTCCAGAATAGGTACCCAATCCCACGGATTGATGACCTTCTGGACCAACTCAAAAGTGAAAAATATTTCAACAAGATTGACTTGAAGTCGGGGTATCACCAGGTACCGATTGAACCCTCCGATGTGTGGAAGACTGCCTTCAAAGCCACGGAAGGCCTTTTCGAATGGCTATTCATGCCTTTCAGGTTGACGAATGCTCCCACAACCTTCATGAGGATGATGGACGACATCTTGCGGCCATTCACCAACTCATTTGTAGTGGTGTACTTAGATGACATTCTGATATTCAGCCAGACTTGGGAAGAGCACCTTCACCACATCCAACAAGTCCTCCAAACATTGCGGCAACACAAGTTGTGTGCCAATCTAGAGAAGTGCACTTTTGGCATGACCCAGGTTCAATATCTGGGATACATTATTGATGAAAGGGGGTGCATGTGATCTGTACCCAAGATCCAAGTCATTCAGATTGGCCACCCAACCACTAGACAGGAGCTGCAGCTTTCCGGGTCGATATAATTTCCTACCGTAGATTCACAAGCGATTCTCTCATATCACGGGCCTCGAGTCAAGTCACCAAGGGAGGAGCGAGAGAAAACATTTTGGCCGAACCTTCAATAGAAGGCGTTCGCGTAATTGAAAATCACCTCCGTTCGCCCCGCGTTCACATTGGCCGTACTTGCAACAACCATTTGAGATTGAAGAAGTATGCCTCTGACTATGATATTTGGGCAATACTTACTCAGCAGTGGCATCCAAAGGCATATCACAGTGAGACACTTTCAGACACTGTGCGAAAGTATCCCACCTATGACAAAGATATGTTTTCCATTGTGCAGGTCTGCCGACAATGGAAGCATTACATTTTGGGGAAGGAAACGGTCATCCACACAGATCACCGGCCCCTGCAGTTCATATAGACATAAGGGAAGTTGCAAAATGATCGCCATAAGAAGTGGTCCACATATATGCAACAGTTTCATTTGAATATCAAGTACAAGAAGGGTAGCACCAATAATGTTGCAGACTGCCTCAACCGACCACCGATCGTGGTGCTCACCACTATGCTCAACTCTTGTGGGCATGAGACTTCTGATTGGCTGCTTCTCTATGAGAGTGACCCAGAATTCAGCCACACTTACAAGGCACTCTTGGGGGGTATGCAAGTTCCAAATTTTCACCTCCAAGATGCACTTTTATGTCACCTAGGACACCTTTGTGTTCCTTCAAGTGAGCGTGCCAAGATGATATGGGAAGCACACTATAGTCGAGTCGTTGGGCATTTCGGGGTCGAGAAAACAGTAGCAATACTACAAAAGAAACATTTCTATTGGCCGAACCTTCGAAAGGATGTCGAGAAGCACATCAAATCCTGCACTACTTGTGCCATTGCCAAACTGACCATCAAGAAGCAAGGCCTATATACTCCGCTACCTACCCCTAATCGACCTTGGGAATCCATCTCCATGGATTACATGTCGGGCCTGCCTTCTACTAAGCAGGTAAATGACTGTGTTTTCGTGGTCGTTGACAAATTCTCGAAGATGGCCATTATGGTGACCTGTAAGAAGAATATCACAGCAAAATCCACTACTAAACTCTTCTTTGAACGAGTGTGGGTGCACTTTGGTATCCCATAGTCTATCATATCAGATCAGGATAGCAGGTTCCTCAGCACATTTTGGTCTAGCCTCTGGTCAATGTTGGATACCAAGCTCACCAAGTCCACAACTTTCCATCCCCAAACTGATACGTATAGAGGTCGTCAACAGAATGATTGTACACATTCTATGCATGTACAATTCAAAGCATCCACGCACATGGGACGAGAGCCTCCCCTATGTACAACATAGTTATAACCGGGCTCTCCACAGTTCAATTGGCCACAACCCCTTTCAGGTGGGCTTGGTATTCCAGCCACTATGTCCCGTTGACGTATCCATGCCATTTGCAACTGCTCAGGCCAATTCAGCTCATGTCCAGTCTAAAGTTGACAAAGAAAGTAGCTTCATCGAGCGGTTTCAACACATCCGCCAATAGGTTCATGATATATTGGATAGAGCTAATGCGAAGTACAAGCAGCGCCATGATCAACACCGGGTGCCACACAACTTCCATGTGGGCGACAAAGTATGGCTACATTTGCAGAAGGAGCGCCTCGTTGGACGCCAACACAAGCTTCGCCCACTCCGATACGGGCCGTACACCATCACCAAGATTGTAGGGAGCAATGCATTCAAGCTTAGTATTCCACCATTCCTTGGTCTGCACCCAGTCTTCAATGTGGATCACCTTCACCCTTACTTCCCACCTCTACTGGACACCTCGGACATTGCAGAACAACTCACACCAACAGAGTTAAACCCAGACTGCATGGAATAGGCCACCACAGATTGTATCATGGACATGCAAATCAAGAACACTCGCCAACAAGATCCAACTCTACCCAAGTCGTCGTGCCGGCCAACTCCCCGCACCATGGAAAGTGGTTCACCAGGGACCAAGTTCACAGTAAATTTCTCATCTCATGGAGGAACTTAACGCAATGGGGACCATTGCTTCCTAAGGGGGAGGAATGATCCAGGTGATATTGGTGGCCACCCGCCTATTCCACTTGGGCCTCCACCACTTGCCTCTTTCAGCTTCTTCGCTCAACATAACTTACCACTTTTAGCATTTTCTCAGTCCCGAACTTCGAAGTCGTTTTGAGACCCTAAACATGGTTTTTGGGCATCGCGCTCCGTTGAATATAATTTCATTTTGTAATTATATTCATGTTGAAAGTTGTAGTCCTTGGATAGATCTTTCTAATGATGTATCATGTGCGTCAAACGGAGATAATATGCCAAATTTACGTCCCTGGGAAGTTGAAACACCAATTTACCCAAACGGGGCCCATAGTTTTGGTGCTTCATCTCCTAGGGTTAGGTTTTTGGATGTTTAGGGTTCTCCATTGTTTCTCAATAATAAATAGGCCCTCGAGCCTCATTGTAACTCAGTTCATAGGCCTGTAGCTGCCACATCTCTTCTCAGAGATAGCTACCAGCACCCTAGCTAGTTTTATTTCCATTCCATTTATAAGAAAATTTCAGTTCTTTGATATTAATGAAATGAAGTGTTATTTCTGCTGCATCTCTGTATTTATGGTTATATGTTTATTCTGTTGCGTTCCTGCATAAATCCGAATCGTTCAAACTCGTTTCTGCTAAGCAGGAAATCCTCTATATGTTTGTCGCCCTCAAAGACCTGCCAATATTTCTCATTATCTGGCACTACAGGTCTATATTTTGTTTAAATGGTGATCTGTTTGCCACTAGGTGTTTCCTGACATGAACTAGCAGCGCAGGCCAATCCATTCGCAATTATGTTTTGACTCCTTGGGACAAACACGAGTTCATATTTTGTAAACGTTTTCAGGAAGTCTATAGCATTATTTCGGTATACCCTTAGTCTAGGATGCTTAACTACATAATCTCCATTTAGCTGTTTGATGAATAATTCTGAGGCTCCCTGGACAATTATCTTCTTCGCTCCTAGTTCTTTCAATAGACGCAATCCTAGGATGAGGGCCTCATACTCAGCGATATTGTTAGTGCATTTGAAATCTAGCCTAAAAGCATGGCTCTCAGAATAATTGTTTTCAGTGTCAACTATCCATACCCCAGCTCCTACACTGTTTTTAGTGCAAGACCCGTCAAAGTTCATGCACCATAAGGGATTGTTAACGTCGTTTCGATCCCTATTACCCTGCTCATCATTATGTTCTTTTGTGAGATCAACAACATGTTGCGATGGGTCTGGTTCCTTAGGATTTCCATGGAGCTCAGTGGGACGGGTAGCTTGTTGTTTGCCATCTTGGCTTTGCTCACTCTGGTTTTTTGTTTCAACGCAATGTTCAAAGGTTTCTCTCTCGTTTTCTTCCATATCTAGAACTACCATTATTTTTAGATTTGGGGTCTTTAACTGTTTGGCTGAGTCACAGTCTTCTAACTCTGGCTTCTTTGTGGATTCACTATTGTGAAGGATAAACAAATCCAAGTCTGTATGGATAGAATAAATGGGGGAATTTTCAGGCTTTTCTGGGCTATTGACCATGAATTTCATGTATGCCTCTCTGTATAGTCTTCTAAGCTGGCTAAAGACAAGAATAGTGGCATATGTCCCATCCATCTGCATTGTACCTTGTAGCTTGGCACCCCATGATATTGACAACAACATGCCATACTTAGGAGTCACATCAGCCACCACAACATCCATAACCATGCACTTGGCTGGGATTTGAGTCAAACTTACACAAAGGTCTTTGATTAGGCCAAGGCATTTCACCCTGTTAGAGTCAAAAGAATATAAATCCTTGTAAGGTCTAGTTATTTCTAGTCCTAGACTTTCCATTATCACCTTTGGCATAAGGTTTTTTGATGCTCCAGATTCATGCATAGCATTATGCAGGATTTTGTCATGGATATTAAGGCTGACATAGAATGGAGGTACTGTCCCTTCTTGAAATTTCCCTTCAACTTTAGGACCAAAAATGAACTTTGGCTAGTCATCATTAAAATTGACTGTGTCATTATGGTCCTCTACGTTTAAAGCCTTCAAAATTTGTGCTCGATATACCTTCTGGGCAGCTAACTCAGTAAGGGGAACAAAGATTTTGATCTTTGAAATTTCCTGCTCTAGGCTGAAAGGAATTTGGTTCTTTGCAGAACTTGTCTCAGCCTTACTAGCTGCTAGTCTATCAGCAACATCAGCTTGCTGATTTTTTCTATTTACATTTGGTAGAATGGTTTTGATAGGAGTACTAGCTGAAGTGTTAGTACTAATAAGGTTTGCACTCTATTTTTCACTGTTTTGAGTGCATTTATCTTTACCATTATCAGAACTCACAACTGCTGTTTTGTCCTTTTGTTTGGCAATCTTAAGTTTGGTTGCAGTGCTGTTTTGTGATGATTTGTCAGAGGCTTTGGTGTTGGGGGTTTGTTTACTGGTTTTTCTTCTAAGGTTATATTCTCTTTGAGACTCTATGATGACATTTTCCATTTCTTGATAATAATTTTCATTATCATCTTGTTTGTCATCATAAGGTGTATAAAGAGTTTGTTTTCTGTCATAATAGACTTCAAAGTCATCATTATCTACTCCCAACATATTTATATCCTCGTCCTCTACTTGCTCATCTATTTCTTCATCCTCACTCACATAGTTTTGATGAAAGGGAGGAGTGATTTGTTGATCATCCCTCGGTCTATTTGGAGGTTGGTTCCTTCTAAAATTTTGATTTTGGTTTCTGTTTGGAGGAGAAATTTGGCTTTGAATGGCTTGTACTCTTTCAAGGATGCTCATTTTCTTCATCATCTCCTCCATCATTCTCTCCATTTTTGAGTTGGAAGTAGAAGGTGTATTTTCTTCTCTAAAGGACACTTTCTTCTAATTTTTCATTCTTTCTCTTTTCTCCATCAACTTGACTTCCACAGCAAGAACACCCTTTTGCATCTCTTCAAGAGTTGCAGGATCTCTCTCTCTCAGCTGATATGCCATTTCAGGGCCAAACCCTTCAGGAAACTTATTTAACGCTGAACCTTGTGGAGGTTTTAGATCTGGGGGAAGTGCATTATACACACTGTTAAATCTGGTACAGTAAGCTTGTACACTTTCCCCGTATTTCTATGGAGGTTCTTGTAATCAGAGAGGATTTGGAGAGGATTCTTCTTTACTTCCCATTTGTTTAAGAATGTTTGATGGAAAGCTTGGAGATCATTGATACTATGGGGGGTTAAGCCTTTGAACCATTTTCTTACTTCTACCCCCAGACTCTGAGCGAATAATCTAATCTTGATTGAATCATCATCAATTTCATTTCTGTTAAAGTAGTCATTTATCTTATCTACATGTTGTGATGCATTTGGAGCATTACTAGCATTATACAATGGAATTTTGGACTGATAGTCCTGTGGAAGATTAAATAATGGTACAGGAATGACTAAGGGAGCATACCATGCAGCCATGATATGTGGTGGGGGTGGATTTACAAGGGGTGTATTAACAAAAGGGAAAGTGGGTTGAAGTGGAGTGGTTTGAATAGTAGATGTAGGGTGAGCAGAAGTGGATGGACCAGGAGTAGATTACTGAGCTGATTTTGGGTGAGAGACACCTAAGTTGTGAAGGAAATTTAAATCAGGAGGTGTTGTTTCTCTACTACCAGGATGTTCACTTGTTCTAGGAGATGAAAGTGAAGACTCAGAATCTGACTGATCTAAATCACCAAGAAACCTAGTTCTAAAGGGATTTGCTAGGTCAGCTTGTGATTGTTGTAGAGTTGAAAGATTTTCAGGTTGAAAATGCAACAAGATGATGGAGCTTAGTGAAAAGAAGTCACCTTCACTAAGTGGGCCCGCAGGCTATTTTTGGCGCAAAGTCTATTTTTAGACTATGTCTATTTTTAGACATATGGATCATGGTCTATGAGTTGTAGGATGCTATTTATGGATGATTGGTCAATTTGGTAAAAATAGACGGACCTATATTTTTAGATATTGGGCGAAGTCTATTTTTAGACTGCCAATCTAAAAATAGATCAATCAAATATTATTAGCCCTTAATAATATTTGGACTATAAACATTATCTTATCCTCTTGGAGCACTTCAGTTTGATGCTTGGATGTGGAACATGCAGCTGACAGAAGGAAATATGATTTTCCTAAGGGTTAGTTGAGCTATTGCATGGTTGACTTCAGTTAGAACTCATGTGGCAGAGTTTGGTGGAGTTGATGACACAGTTGGTGGAGTTGTGTTCGATTTAACTTAGTTGAACTAGTTGTATTTAGTCTAACTGATAAATACACTAGTGATGAGTGGTGTGAATTAATTATTAATTAATTCACTAATTATTAACTCATAAATCAACTGAATACATCATTTAACTACAATGCATGGACAGTTCAGTGGAGACCAGTGTTAGAGGTGGGTGAAAGGGTGAGTCTACTATCAGTTGTGACTATAACTATGCATGAGATTTGCACACACATTGATTGAGATTGCCAATGAGGATTGTGCAGTACAAGCCAGTGGGATTAGAAATTGGATCTCATCATTATTCATCTTGGATTGCGCAGTAGAGGCATGCAGACAGGTGGAAGAGATTTGAACTTGTGACTTGTTCATATCTGAGCTAGTTTGTGTGTAGCATGTGAGATAGTGCTGAGAGCTGTGAGGAGCTTTATGCTATGTATTGTTACATTTTATCTATCATTATAATATACATATAGTTGGGGGTTTTCAGCTGTCAGCTTTCCCCATTACATACTGTGTTATATGTGTGCTTGATTATGTTTTAATGTGCACATGCGACTGCTTCTATTTCCGCAAAATGACGATCAATTGTAGAAGAGGTTATGTATTATGCATGAAGCTTAAATAGTGTGTAATCAGGATAATCTCGATGAATAATTCAGCTATTATTCAAATTTCTACATTGTATCGGAGCGAAATTGATCATCGGATCTATTACAGTGATTACAATTTATTTCGGTAGACAGAGTCTGTAAGCGGGCCAGGTAGCCTCTGGATCCATCCTTTCTTTGAAAGGTGATATATACAGTAAATGCCCCTACAGTCTATCTCTATGCTAGAAATACTTTGTTCTCACAGATCAGAAGCGGTTGAGTTTTGAGCTGGTGGAATTCGAATTTGCAGCAGTGTTTTCTTGGTGTCGAAGTCAAAATGTCTTTCAACGGATTGCGATTGGAGTATGCCCTTGAGGGCAGCTCGAATTATGTTGCATGGAAGGACAGGATGGAGGTGGTGTTAGATGACAATGGGCTGAAGGAGTTCATAGATGTTGAAGTCCCAAAGCCTACTGATGCTGCTCAAGTTGAGGCTTGGCAAAAGAAGACAGCAAAATGTCGAAGGATTCTGTTGGAGGGCGTGAAGGATCACATTGTATCCAGCCTGCATGGAAAAGCTTCTCCATACTTGATGTGGAAAGTGTTGACAGATTTATTCCAAAGCAAGAGTGACCAGAGGAAGTTGGCGCTCAAGGATAAACTCAGAAACATAAAGATGGAGAAAGGCGACAGTATTCCCAAGTACCTCACGAAGTTCATCCAATGCAGGGATGAGCTGGGAAGTGTGGGGGTGATTGTAGATGATGAGGAATTGGTGAGCTTGGCTCTCCTTGGGCTTCCGAAGAGTTGGCACTCCTATCAGGACTCTGTCAATGGTCGAGAGAAATTGCCAGGATGGGAGCGACTTTGGTCGGATCTTGTGCAAGAGGAGATAAGGCGGAGTACCAGGGACGGATCTTCATCAAAGGCATCTGATGAAGAGAATTGCGCTTTGGCTGCTAAAGCAAAGAAGGGGAAGAGAAAGAAATCTTCTCAATCCGGTGCGAAAGGCAAGAAGCAGGACATGTCCAAGGTGAAGTGCTTTCACTGTCACCAGCACGGACATTATGCCACAAATTGTCCGCAAAAGAAGAAAAATAAGCATGCTGCTGGATCTGCAGCGGGAGAGGCCTTAGCCTCGCAGTTTGAGCTGGATTTTTCACTGATCGCATGCTTGGTATCAAGTGTGATGGGATCAGTATGGTTCTTGGACAGTGGTGCGTCTTTTCACATGACTGGAGATCGAGATTTGTTTTCCGATCTGGATGAGAAAGATCTTGGAGTGCACATCGAGATGGGCGATGATGGTAGATACAGTGCGACCGGTATCGGTACCATTTCCTTTGAGAGGGAGTCTAGTAAACCCTTCGTATTGAAGGAAGTGATGCATGTTCCAGGATTGAAGAATAATCTTATCTCTGTGGCGATGTTAGAAGACAAGGGATATGATGTTGTCTTCAGCAAGGGAAAGGCTTTCCTGCGCAGTAAGACAACTGGAGAAATCCGGAAGATAGGGGTTCGAGTCAAGAACCTTTATCAATTGCAAGTAGATGGCTGTGCAGCAATGGCATGCAAGGCAGAAGGAGTGGTGAGCCGGGATGATGGCGAGCTGTGGCACCGGAGATTGGGCCACCTTCACCATGGAGCTTTGAAGATACTGCAGCAGATTTCTACTGGGCTTCCTAAAGGCACTCTTGCGCAGTCAGATCAGTGCAAGGGGTGTACCTTGGAAAAATTTGTGAAAGCCACCTTTCACGAGAAGGATAGTCGCGCCACGACGATCCTTGAGAGAATTCACATAGACGTGTGTGGACCTTTCTCAGTAGCTTCGACAGCAAAGCACAGGTACTATGTGATCTTTGTTGATGATTATTCTCGGAAGTGCTGGATCTTCTTCATGCAGAAGAAGAGTGAGCCATACTCAAAGTTCTATGAGTTCAAGGCACTGGTTGAGAAGGAATCGGGGAAGTAGGTGAAGGCTCTTAGGAGCAAAAATGGTGGTGAATTCATCTCTGGTGAATTCAAGGACTTTTGCAGCGCATAAGGGATTCGAAGAGAGCTCATAGCACCTCATAACCCATAGCAGAACGGGGTTGCTGAGTGGAAGAACAAAACGATCATGGGTGCTACATGGGCGATGTTGCATGATCAGGGCCTACCCATTCACTTGTGGGTGGAGGCATGCAATACTGCAGTATATGTGTAGAACCGTTGTCCTCACAAGATACTTGGCATGAGTACACCCGAGGAGGAATTTTGTGGTAAGAGGCATGATATTTCCCATTTAAGGATTTTTGGTTCACCTGTTTACATTCATGTGATGAAGGATGCCAGGAAGAAGCTGGAGCTGACTGCAGAGGTTGGGATATTTGCGGGGTACACTGATATGCCCCACAACTATCATGTGTATTTGCCAGACAGTCACAAGACTGTTGTGCGACGGGATATCAAATTTCAGGAGGAGAAAGCCATGAAGTGTTCGCTTGAGAGGGAGCCACACTTGCATGCAGATGAGGAGCTATTAGTTCCTAAGGATGAGCTTCAGGATGTGGATCAACCACAAGAGGAAGTTCATGGAGTGGAAGAGACCACTCATGCAACACCAACCATCAGAGGGTGGAAGCGCACTACAGAAGCTGAGCGACTGGCTCAAGATGCAGAGAAGGTTGTAGGACCACCTACAACACAGCGCAGACAGAGACAATCACCAGACCAGTACACTGGATACATGGCTCTTGTGATAAAATGTGTTGTGACAGAGCCATCCTCTTTCGAGGAAACTGTGGAGGACCCCGCATGGGTAGATGCCATGGTGGAAGAGTATGATTTGATTGTTAGAAACAGTGCATGGGAGATTGTCCCAAGGCCGGAGGGGAAATCAATGGTGGGTTCGAGATGGATCTACAAAGTGAAGTAGGCAGCTGACGGGAGTGTGGAGAAGTACAAGGCAAGATTTGTTGCCCGAGGCTTCTCACAGATAGAGGGGATCGATTATGAGGAGACCTTTGCACCTGTCGCAAGGTATTCTTCCATATGGACGATCCTAGCTCTCTCAGCGATGGGATGGCACATTCATCATATGGATGTGAAAACTACGTTCCTCAATGGAGTCATTGAGGAGGAGGTGTACATAGAGCAGCCCGAAGGTTTCGAGATCTTCAACAGCGAGTCGCATGTGTGCAGGCTCAAGAGAGCGCTGTATGGGTTGAAACAAGCACCTCGTGCTTGGTACACATGGATAGACAATTATTTCACCAGACTTGGATTCTCCAAGGGTGAGGCGGATCCTAACCTATACCAGATTGTGGTAGAGGGTAAGTTGCTGATCATTGCACTTTATGTAGATGATTTGATTCTGACGGGTGATGAGCTGTTGATACTTTCATGTAAGGAGGATCTTGCTAGAGAGTTTGAGATGAAGGACTTGGGCCTCCTTCATTATTTCCTGGGATTGGAAATTTGGCAGCGCAGTGATGGACTATTTTTTTCTCAGGGTAAGTATGCCTGGGAAATACTGGAGAAGTTCAACATGCATGGATGCAAGCCTGTTGATACTCCTCTTCCTGGAGGTTGGAGGAAGGAGGATGCTACTTCAGCGGAGGTAGTGGATGCCACTATTTATTGATAGTTGGTGGGGTCGCTTATGTATCTGGTCAATACACGACCTGATATATGCTATGTTGTTAACCAACTTTCACAAGCTATGGTTAAGCCTACCGAGCTCTTCTGGAAGGCAGGCAAGCATGTATTGCGTTATCTTAGAGGCACATCAGGATATGGATTGTGGTACAGACAAGAGGATGAGGTGAAGCTATGTGGCTTCACAGATGTAGATTGGGTAGGGAGCCTGACGGATAGAAAGAGAACATCTGTAGGGATCTTCTGTATCGGGTCGACAACAGTTTCTTGGTACAGCAGGAAGCAGAGATCTGTGGCACTCAGTTCAACAGAGGCCGAGTATATGGCAGCGAGTTTGGCTGCATGCTAGGCTATATGGATGAGGAAGATCCTGGTTGGGTTGTTCGGGTTACACTTGGAGCCTACTGTGATTTATTGTGATAACCATAGTTGCATTAAAATCTCAGCTAATCTAGTATTTCATGATAGATCCAAACACATCGACATCAGGTACCATCATATCAGAGATTGTGTGCAGCGGAGAATCATGTTACTTTCATACATTCCCACGGAGGATCAGGATGCTGATATATTGATGAAGGTGCTCACCAGAAGCAAATTCGAATACCACAGAGGCAGGATAGGGGTTGCAGATAATCCATATCTTGTTGAGAGGGAGTGTTGAAAATGCAACAAGATGATGGAGCTTAGTGAAAAGAAGTCGCCTTCACTAAGTGGGCATGCAGGCTATTTTTGGCACAAAGTCTATTTTTAGACATATGGATCATGGTCTATGAGTTGCAGGATGCTATTTATGGATGATTGGTAAAGTTGGTAAAAATAGATGGACCTCTATTTTTAGATATTGGACAAAGTCTATTTTTAGACCGCCTGTCTAAAAATAGATCAGTCAAATATTATTATCCCTTAATAATATTTGGACTATAAACATTATCTTATCCTCTTGGAGCACTTCATTTTGATTCTTGGATGTGGCACATGTAGCTGACAGAAGGAAATATTCTTTTCCTAAGGCTTAGTTAAGCTATTGCATGGTTGACTTTAGTTAGAACTCATGTGGCAGAGTTTGGTGGAGTTGATGAGACAGTTGGTGGAGTTGTGTTTGGTTTAACTTAGTTGAACTAGTTTTATTTAGTCTAACTGATAAATACACTAGTGATGAGTGGTGTGAATTAATTATTAACTCATAAATCAACTAAAGAATACATCAGTTAACTGCAATGCATGGACAGTTTAGTGGAGACCAGTGTTAGAAGTGGGTGAAAGGGTGAGTCTACTATTAGTTGTGACTATAGCTGTGCATGAGATTTGCACACACATTGATTGAGATTGCCAATGACGATTGCGCAGTACAAGCCAGTGAGATTCGAACTTGGATCTCATCATTATTCATCTTGGATTGGGCAGTAGAGGCAGGCAGACAGGTGGAAGAGATTTGAACTTGTGACTTGTTCATATCTGAGCTAGTTTGTGTGTAGCATGTGAGATAGTGCTGAGAGCTGTGAGGAGCTTTGTGCTATGTATTGTTACATGTTCTCTATCATTATAATATACAGATAGTTGGGGGTTTTCAGCTGTAAGCTTTCCTTATTACATACTGTGTTATATGTGTGCTTGATTATGTTTTAATGTGTGCATGCGACTGCTTCTATTTCTGCAAATTGATGATCAATTGTAGAAGAGGTTATGTATTATGCATGAAGCTTAAATAGTGTGTAATCAAGATAATCTCGGTGAATAATTTAGCTATTATTCAAATTTCTACATTTCAGGGAATGAATTAGTTCTCAAGGGTGATCTGAAAACAATTGATAATTTAATCCTAGGAGACTTCCTCAGTAATATTTGAGGGTTATCAACTATCTCAGGTTGATTAGGGTCAAGATGAGCTCTAGTGTGAATCTTTCTAGGAGCCACTATGCTGTGTTTTTTAGACCGAAATAAACAAGAAAATTTCAACTGGGTATGACAGTTTTTAAAAGGTCAACTAATCTGTTTACACAAATTTTAATCTTAACAGTCCTCTAACTGAGTTTGAAAGATATTATAATGATAAGGGTTCTTCCCAGTGGAGTCTTAAGGTCTGTTAAGGATTGTGGAGTCGCCAAGTGGAAGTTTTTAGCTCTTTTCAGAGATAAAAGGTGTTATGGTCCACTACCATGTTTAATAGGTACCAATCCAGAATATTTTTTGTATTTTCAGAGTTATTTTTCAGTTGTGTGGTTTCTAAGAATATCCTAAATCTATTTCACAACTTAGCTATGGTTATGACACAAAGACAGTGTACTCTTATGGCTAAGCCACCTAGTTTTTCAAGGTTAGATAAAGTATTATGAGAATCCTAGGGTTTGCCTAGCTTGTCACTAATTCAACACAAGTTTTATCATGATTACCATGTGTTTGGTAGTGCCTGAAAAGGCTGCTTTTACTCGCAAAGTCTTATGAAGTTTTTAAGGGAACCTAAAGTGAAATTTCAAATTCGAGTCCCCAGTATGGTCGCCATTATGTTGGGGTTCCTATGTTTTGGCCAAATTGGCAAAACCAAAAGATAAGACAACATCAAACCGCTTTGGGATTCAAGGATCTAGCCCTCCTGAATCCAGAGAGGGATCTCTCTGTGAATAAGTTTAAATATGTGATCTTAAAAAGCTGAAATTGTAATATTAGGCTAGTTATGAAGAGCATAGGTTTCGTTTGTTTGTTTTTTGGTTGGGAAAAGACATGGTGAAGGTGAAGGCAGTTCAAAATAAAGGGTGAATATGTCTGCAAGTGAAGGAATGATTCGGCTGAGAGAAAAGGAAAAGACAATTTTAACCCATTGGGCTCTGGATTCATAGGAGGATTTTAATTGGACAACAAGGTTCAAGAAGGATCAATGGGGCAAGTTACTTATGTCAAAAGATCTCTTAAAGTGATTTTATGGAATGGAACAGATAGGAAGTGGAGAACATAACAAATGAAGAAACAGTGAACAGCCTAAGATCAAGTAAGTGCTTTCAAACTATCTTGTTTTGGCATGTACTTAAGGAAAAAACATAAAAGTATTCTGAGATCAGGTAAGTGCTTTTAAACTAGCCTTCTTTGAAGTACTTTCAATTAGAAAACATTTAAAAAATAGTTTGAACAACTTAAGATCAGGTAAGTGCTTTTAAACTACCCTGCTTTCAGCATATTCTAAGGGAAAACACATATGATAATCACAAAGAGCCATCTAGATCATGCAAGTACTTTTAAAACGACTTGCTTTAATACACTTTGAAGGAAAACACAGAAAACACTCATCATAAAGAGCAATCTAGATCAGGCAAGTGCTTTTAAACCAACCTAATTTTATATACTCTTTAAAGAGAATGTTCGAATGAAGAAAAAATAGAAGTAAATCTTTCAGTAAGAGTAGGGTACTATCGAGAGTAAATCCTAGCTCTATATTTGCTGCTCTTTATCAGAGAAAGTGGACAGAGTGAAAAAAATCAAAGGAAATAACAATTTACAGTGAGGAACACATCACCATTGACATAAGTTAGGATCCCATAAATCAACAGCTTGTATTTGATGTTCAAACCAGTTACAATCAGCAAGCCCGGTGGGTCTCTAAAACTTCAGAATTTTCATATCATCTTATGTATCTTTAATGCGCAAACAGGGCATCAGTAGCTTCAGAAACTATTACATGCATTCAGATGTCCAGAGACCAACATTTTCTCATCTTCTACAGAAGTATTTATAGAAGAATGAGGAGGTGGGATCTGATAAACGATCTCCTGGGTCAATTAATACATACAAATGACTCCTCGGCCTTTGAGGGGCTCGATGAAGGAATTTACAGATGTTTATCTGCATTAATTGATTTTCATTTATGATTAAGCTCGGTGGGAGCCTTTGTTGAATTTGGAGGCTCGGTGTAACGTTGAAGTAACTCTGTTGCTGCTCCCCGAGATCGAATGATCGAAAATATTTTCTTCTGGGCTGTTCTTAATCTTTAAAATAGTTTTGGAGACAATTAGAGATAAGATCTTGATTTGTATTAATTGCTCGGCTGTCTTCGGGCAAACACCTCTTGTTTGAAATAATGACTAAGCCTTCTTTAATTACTGTGAGGCTACAGGTGCCTTTAAGAGCTGGAGAGGGTTCGATTAGGCTCTGCTTAAGGCGGTGGAAGCTTTCTTCAATTGACAGTTGTCTTCGTCTCTTCTTAAAAAAACCTTTAAGTTACTTGAGATCTGTGTTTTAGGACAAATCACGCTCAGTCTGAGTCTTCGATCTTCTGTTTTGGTGAAAATTGATACTCTTTTACTGTGATTTAAAACATAGTGTCTTGTTGATGTGCAGGCTACGCAGGTCTTATAAGGCATCACTTCCCATGAAGCAATGATGAAACGTCGAATACGAACCTCACAAATGGTCTCCATTGATGAATCAATGGTACGAGAAACATCTTTCTCGGCCTTTGGCCTTTCTTTCGATACTATGGAAAACCATTAATCCCTGCAAAATACACAAAATATTAAGAAATCCTTCGTTGTTGGGTTCACTGCTTCAGAGGCGTGGGATGAGAGCAGAGCCGTTGGATGGCATCATCCAATGGTGGAGATTAGCTAAGAGGAGGTTTAAAAAGAGCAGAAGGATGAATAGAACAGAACTGTTGGCGATGGTATGAAGCGAGATTAGATCCGGGCCGTACGATCTGGACACGTGGACGATCCAGATCCAATCGGAGGATTGAAATCGGTGGGAGGAGAAAAAGGGTGCGATGAAAATCTCCGATGCGATTGCACGATCGGGAGGGCCGAGGTGATTAAGCGATGGCTGTTGATCTGAGGATGATATCAACGGTGGGGAGCGAATTGGAGGGATGACTGATCGGGGGATCTAAAAAAATGTGTGCGATGAAACTTTGCGATGCGATTGAGCGTTGTCTGTTGATTTGCAGATCAGATCGACGATGGAGAGTGAATCAGAGGGGTGGCCGATAGGGGGGAAAAATCAAATACATGCGATTGAAACTTGCGATGCAATGTTGTGCAGGCCGTTGGATTGGCCTTAGATCGATGGTCAATATCATTTCAACTTTGGACTGGCAGAAACTATTATACTTTATGAAAAACCCAAATTTTTAATAAAACAAAGGTTTCTATGGATCGGGGCAGAATATTTATATATGAAGTGGTTGGCGCCCAATTGCGGGGCCATTGGATGTATGGAATACAATGGGCCCGGAGCTTTATATAACAAGGGCCAATCGCATCGGAACTTCAGGCCCGGGATTTTCAATCAACCCATTTGGATTTCTCCGATGTGATTGCACATCGGGTCTTTTCATAGATTTTCAATGGTTTTCAAAGGGTTTTGGGGGTTTCGCTATAGTTAAAAAAGGATTTTTAAACTATGCAACAATGAGTTTCATGGATGGAAGAAGGGGAAAACATAAAAAAGAGGAATTTTATGGAGGAAAAGGAAAACAAATGAAGGTTAGTTTTTGAATGGAGGAAGGGGAGAAAAGGGATTTTGCAGCAGTATTTCTCATAGAATTTTCAGCAGAATTTCTGAGTTCTGAAGGGAAACAGTAGTGAAGATTTTTAGACATGGGCATGAGATCTTCCAGAGGCTTCAAGAATTTTTTTTTGGCAATGAAAGTGTTTCTTGAAGGCTGAACAATGTTTTGGCCACCTTTGATAGAACAAATTTTATAGGTGGCCAACAGCTTGAAGGGCATATGTAACTTCTTATGTAACTGTAACTTGTTATGTATCTCCTTCCTTCTATCATCTGGTAGAGTTTATCTACAAGCTGGGTGTCCTCTCTTTTGTCAATAGTCTCTGTGTATCGAGGTCTTT
Organism: Pinus albicaulis; assembly: GCA_034641835.2. Classification (NCBI taxonomy): domain Eukaryota; kingdom Viridiplantae; phylum Streptophyta; class Pinopsida; order Pinales; family Pinaceae; genus Pinus; species Pinus albicaulis. The sequence goes on from CM076583.1 coordinate 429,977,489, forward strand.
GATACGGGTCTAATGGCTGAACCACTCTGACTTCCCCATATTCGAATATCATTAATTCATTCTTAAAATCAATCACTACATAATTCTCCAAAGCCAAATATATCCCCAGCAAAGCAGGGTAGGTATCCTTGTTTCCCATGATGTCTATTACTTCAAAGGATGTATAGGTTTTTACTCCTGCTACATCAACTTCGACTTCTTCCAGTCTTCCTATTGGTACAATACAGTATTGATTTTCCATTCTAAGTTGTATTGGTGAATATGTCAGTTTTGATTTCCCTAGTGCTTCCCACGTCTTTCAGGGTAGAATGTTGACATGTGATCTGAGATCAAGCATTGTATCTCTGATTTGAAATCTCGCGATTTGGGTGTTCACACGAAACTCATTTCCAGTTATTATGTTGTTTCTTTTCACCCTTCTTATTTACTTTTTTGGAAATTGTCATTTATGGAAAAGGAGATGACAAAGGACCTGAAACATCAGTCAAGGGGTAGAAAGGCAGAAGTGACATTAGAGGAAACAGAGACAAAGAGAGATAGCAAAATAAATGCAAAGGAGACAGACAAAGAGCAGAGAGCTAAAGAGCTAGAGATACCTACATTGGCTACATAGAGCTGTAGAGTTGGGCAAGTCAAGGGGCAAAAAGGCAGCAGAGACGTCAAAGGAAACAGAGACAAAGAGAGATAGAAAAAGAAAGGCAAAGGAGATAGACAAAGAGGAGAGAGCTGAAGAGATCGAGAGACCTGCATTGGCTGCATAGAGCTGTAGAGTTGGGCAGAGTAGATTTCCAAGGGCCATTTGATTGCCAGAACTTTGTAAGTAATTTCGCTGTATAAATTATTCAGTATTACATGTGCATTCATTGATTTGTTCCTGTGGAAAAATGCCTTAATATCCCTGTGTGAGTAGGACTCTGGAAATCGGTTTAAGAGTCTATCTATAGGAATATGCTTTGAATTCCAGTAGATAAACGTATGAGAAATGCGGGGCTAAATTTCCCTCTATGTGTCTATGGAGAAATCGACTTCATGTCGATATTGTGCTTGAAAGCGGTGAGAACTATAATCGAATTCTGTGTATTATGTATGAAAGAAGACTCTGTGTCGGGTTTTAGATGGGGTTCAATTTTGGATAAATCCTATGATAATGGCTCATATTTGAGGTTCTGGATTGTAATTGAAAGAATCAGTCTCGGTGCAGAAAGTTCTTTTGCTCATGCAGAACCATAGAAACCCCTTTGAAATTGAATCCCACATAAGTTGCCATTGTCTTATATTATGTTCAGGGTAACCAAATTTGTTCAAGAATAAGCCTTCATTCTCATTAGAATCTACTTGTTTAATGAAGAAATGAGTCCGTTGTGAGCCATGCTATGAAATAGGAAGTTGTGGATCGATCGCGGTTGCATTGAGTATCATGGTCATCACAGAACTCAATGCGGTCGAATAATCCATGGGGGTTACTATAAGTCACATTCTTCTGCAACGAATGCGGACTTATGAACTGCAACCAATAGTAGGATGATCGATATGGAATGGAGCGTTAATGGTGCGGTGGAGTTAAACAAAAGAAAGAACAGAACCGTGAGCATGAATCCGAACCGTGAGAGATAAAAAGTAAAACCGGAAGACGAGGACCAACAGTTTTCGCACAAGTTAAAGGGTGGTAAGTGGAATTGAGGAATTTAACACGATATCACAAAATCAATGATGCATGTCCATAGGTGGTTTCTAAAAACCACTTACATCACGTGAAATTGGAGAGATAGCCTCCGTGTACTTTCACAACGTGATATCTCTTTGTGCTCGTCGGATCACCGAAGTTGACCCAACGTTGTCTCGACTGTCAGATGTGAACGAGAGGTTAACAACTGGGCCCTAGTTCATCGTGCAGAGCCTAAGGTTTAAAACCAGTGCATTTAATCTACATGACACTCATTGATTGCCGTCGGATCATTTGGATGGGGCGGGACGAGATTGCGACCGTCGGATGAAATGGTATGTATGCGTGGGTCCAATATTATTTTATTGTTGGCGGTTGATTTGTAATCAAGTCAGGGCTGTGTAAGAATGAATGTATATATACAGTGTGTGAATAATGCGCGAAGGTTCATATGATATAGTTGGATTCCATGGTATTAAATCTACTAATCCGAACTTAGGATATGTGATTTATTACGAGGTTTGGTTTATGTGATATATTGCAAGGTTGGTTTGAACCAAAACCAAGTTGTAAAGTTGAATGTACACGGTTCGTTAGTGAACGCCGTGGAAATATGAATATAAAGTGGCCAATACATAATGCGACTTATTATAAAGGTTGAAGGTTAGGTTTAATAAAACCCACAAAATGATGAGGGAAGGTTTCACTATAAAGAGAAAATGTAATTTAAATGAGATAGTGTTTAAAAGTTGAATCGACCATGTAATCATTTTGATAATGGGTTTTATTAAAGTTTGAAAGGTGAATTATGAACGGGCTGTGGGACCAATAGTCCTACGCTTGTGGGTATTTGGTCCTTTAAATACAAAATCGAATGTTTTGTATGCTTTGAAAATATTAATGGATTGTGAGGTTTGATGATAGAATGCGATAGCGGAATGCCAAAGGAAGGAGACTTATAAACTAGGTTTCTAGTCCAAGGTCCAATACATATGGTTGCATTGTCATAAATCGAAGACCGAAGGCTACGTGGGCCTTAATTAAAAGGTGAAATTTGGTTTAATTTGTATATGCAGATCTGTTCCATAACCATGGAATAATGAAGATTTTGCACTAAATTATATTACCAGATAGAGATTATTTGGAGCGCATTATTTTTAGATGCATAAAAATAAAAGCTGTGAGTTGCCTAGATTGAAATAAATTGGGCATAAATTAGGAAATGCATTTTATATGCATAGAGAAAGTTTAATGTGAATTGAATTATGTGCGAAACACCTGAATAAAGACCACACATATGGTGAGTACCATATCGGAGTTATATTATATATATATCATAGGGATTGCATAGTTTTAACCATTGATTCCAAAGGTAGCTTCCGCATTTACTGAATTAAATTGCCAGCTCAGAAAATGGAATATTGAAATTGCCCAGATCAACAATTGTATTAAATACAAATTAGTTGTATGCGTTTTATATGCATAGAGAAAGAGAAAAAGTGGGCTTGACAGAGGTAAACCGAGATTGTAGGTTTGACAGGGGTACATGCACAGATGCACACAATTACAGTGAATAGAGTATGAAGAATAGTTACATGATAGCGGCAGATACACAATTGCAGAAAACAACAGAGGTATGCAGAGCAGTTACCTGACAGTAGAAGAAAAGAAAAAACCAGCAAGCCAAGTGTTGGAAAGAGGACTAAGTGAAATTTATATATGTAACTGAAAATGGGAATGTAAATGTTGTAATTGATTTTATATTGTTTGTGATGCATTAGCAAGTCTCCGGAGGAAAACAAAAATCCCACTGTAATATTGAAATTAATGCATATTGTTATATTTTTCTGAATGAGCGGGTAAAATAAATGAGAAGGCAGAAGGCAAAGAGGCATGGCTGTCCATTTCAAATTCCCTGAGGAATGCTAATAGTCATAAGGGAATTTCTATAAATAATATCACATTGATGCATAAAGAGGTTAGAGAGGTTAGAAAATGCATAGATGATGTAGTGAGGTAGAGAAGAAGGAGGAGTTGATAGAAAAGTAGAGAATGCAGAAATTATACAGTGAGGCAGAGAAGAAGGAGGAGCTAATAGAAAAGTAGAGAATGCAGAAATGAAGCAGTGAGGCAGAGAAGAAGGAGGAGTTGAGCAGAGAAGGAGGAGCTTATAGAGAATCTGAGAAGATGCAGAGATGATACAGGGTAAATATGAGGACTGATGGAAAGCAGAAAAGAAGAACAGAACAGAGCTGATATCTAAGGTAAATCAGCAAGTGTTTTCCTTTGAAAGAGTAAGGAAGTTGGAGCTTCCCTATCAAGTTGTAGCTTGATAGATGTCAGCTGTACCTGACTAAGGTAGAAGCCTCCTGTAGGTTGTAGCCTGCAGAAAATAGAATGGAGTTGGTGCTTCGACATCAAGTTGTAGCTTGATAAAATATTAGTTGTAGCTGACTGAGGTTGGAGCCTCCTATAGGTTGGTGCATGCAGAAAATTGATGGGAGTTGGAGCTTCCTTGCAAGTTGTAGCTTGAATAATTGAGGTTGGAGCCTCCTGTAGGTTGGTGCCTACATAAAATCAGTGGTGAGAGGGAGTTGGAGCTTGCCTTTGCATCACAACAATAATAAGATGTGGTTTTCTCTCTTTATGGGTTTCCACTTATACCTGGTGTCTATGTGCATGATTTCTATGTGTTGATATGGTATATCTATTCTGCTAATACTTTCTGCTCACATATTAAGACTGCTGATACATTATCTAATCTGCTTATTAATTGTTGCTCACAAATAAAGATTGCTCACACATTATGTTGATCATGAAATGAAGGTGTTAATAAATTTTAATGAAAGGTTTTAAAAGTCCATGAATGTGTTAAACTGATTCACCCCCCCCCTCTCAGTTTAACTAAGGGTTCAACAATTGGTATCGGAGACAAGTTCCTTTGGTGTAAGCTTAATAGCTCAAAGGAGATTTGGTTGAGTCACGGACTATCAAAATGTTCCTGTGTTGAGTACAACAAACTTTCCTGAATGGAGAGATAAGGTTAAAATAGGATTATTGGCTTATGAACCTAAGGTATGGAAGCTTGTATGTGATGGTTACCGCACAGACTCTCCCACGGTGCAAGAACAACATAGGAATGCCAAGGCAAAATGTGTGATATTCAACAATATTCATAACAAGGATCTTGAGTTAATGATGGATTTAACCTCTGCAAAATAAATCTGGGATAGATTACATTTCATGCATGGAGTAGACTCTAAGGACTACACTTTCAAGAAGGAGAAGAGAATTAAAAAGAAGAAAAATTCATGTCAACAGGAAAATGTTCAATCAAATGAGGTACCTACTAGTGTAAATGGAAGTAATAACCATGAAGAAATTGCAGCTGAAGAAAAAGCCAAACTTGACACAACCTTGACTAAAATAGAAAGACTAAAGAATGAAAACAAAGACCTGAAGACATTGGTGCAAATATGTGATGAGAAAGAATATGAAGATAAGAAAGAAATAATTGTCCTGAAGACACAGCTAGAAGAAGCAAAGAAAGTAGAAGACACTCTGCTGCAACAAATGAGGGAGAAAAGTCTGGAATGTGAAAAATTGGAAGAAGAAATAGTGAGCCTGAGAAAGAAATTAGAAAAGGCCCAAAGAGATTTATTAATGGATACTCCTAAAATGAAAAGCTTTTGACAGTTGGACCAGATTCTAAAGGCTCAAAGGTCACCTCTCATAAAGGCTGGGATAGGATATGAAGGAGAAACTAGCAAGTCCAAGGTTGAAGATAACAGGAGTGTCATTTTCATAAAAGTTGTAAAGGACAGTGAAGCAGCTCAGCAGATTCCTACAAAAATAGAAGCCAACAAGAACAAGATTTGTGAAGAAACAAATAGAATCAAGAAGCAACATGGTAGGACAGAGAATGAAAGGATGAAACAGTCAGCTGGAAAGGGCTCTCACACCCCTGAATATGAATTGAATAAATTTGGAAGATGTCAAAGGAGGTTCTTTCCTCCTATGAAAAATATCACATGTTTTTCTTGTCACAAGCCTGGACATAGCGCAACATATTATAAGACAAAGAAAATCTAGTCCAACCAGCAAAGGATGCAAAAAATGAGAAGAACCCCTCAAGAAAGAAAATGGAAAGAACAATATTTCACCAGGTACACAAATCATTTCCATGGCTAATGTTATGCATGCAATAATTATGGACATAAATTTGTTGAGTGTAAATTGTGTTCAAAAAGGGGAATGAAATATTATACATAAGCTCACACATACCTTGGAAAAGTAATATGTTATGTATGCCTCAAAATTGGTCACAAAGAAAAGGACTGTAAACTGCCATATACTTTAAAGAACTCCAGAAAGATGTTGGAATCAAAACAAATCTATGAATCTAAAATAAGTGCAGACATTATGAAGAACCCAATAAAGTATCGAAGGAAAAGAGAAAGGGGGAGCCTATTATCTCAATAACATAATGAATCCAACATAGTCTCAAAGGCAACTGCTCTAGAAAACAAAGAAAACATCCAAACATTGATAAATATAAAGCAACATTCCAGGGGGAGAGCAGCTCATAAATAGTCCCCACAAAAGTAGGCTAAGAAGAGCTCCATGAAATCTGAACAATCATAAGATTAGGAAGTGAAAGGAAAATTACTCTAATAGAGAACTATAGAGGAAGAATAAAACCTGAAGCACTCTATAGTCAAAAGAATGATGGAAGAAGAGAAGGCTACAAGAAGCCTTGGTAGTAAAGAGAACATTAGCCATGAACAACTAAGAAGACACCAGCACATTAAGTGATGATCACACTGTGCATCATACTGCTAGAATTAACAATGAATCACATTAAGAAGGATTAGAAAGAGAAGTGCCTATCATTATTTCATTACATATTTCATCTATGAAAAGTCCCCTTGGAGGAATGCAGTTAAGTGAGTAATAAATCTTTGAGTAATCAGCCCATGAAGACTCATAGAAAAGAAACTGAGGAGGCCTCCCATAAGATCTTTGTATTAGAATTGTTGAATTGATTTTTAAAGCAGCAATGATTCTAGAGCAGTCTTAGAAAGAAAAATGCAGTGAAATTTCTGTGAACAGAATGACAGAATAAGCAAATGGTGAATGATGCCAAGATCAAATTCAGGATATTGATGACTGTTGGTGTGAATAGTGGAAAGCTCAATAGTATGAAATTATGAAGGTGATCTTAACTATGGGTTTATGTGAAAACTGAAGTGAAATCTCTGCATGGTTTATCAAAGAAGTATAAATTGGTATTTGGTACAAGTAGAATGCCTATCAACAGTATACCAAATGGAGTAGTGGAATGGTACAGGTCCTCAAGATCATAGGATTAAGGCAAAATAACATCAAGGCAGTATGCCCAGCGTTTTTTGCACTATTCAAGCATGAAAAAAATCAACAACAGAGCTAAAGGATCAGTATTTTGTTTACAATTGAAGCAATTATTTTGAGCATTGAAGTATTATTTCTTTCTATAGATTTGCATGCCTTTCTGAAGTCAGTACATATATATATCAGGGCTTTCTCTTGAAATCAGTCATAACACCGCGTGAATTCTGTTTTTTGAGAGTTCAATCAAATATCTTGAACATGTTTTTGTTGTAAATCATCATGACAGAATAGTTCTGTTAATATAACAGTTGAAGCTCAAAAATCTGTTATTGATTCATCTCAAGCATACTTCAGCAGAAAAGATTAGCTGATATTTCACCATTAAAAAGAGATTGATCATTGACATACATAATCCCTTATGACATAAAGGAAATTGCATGATTGATAAGTGAGACTAACTAATACACTGAATGTATCTAGCCTCAAGGGTTTGTTTTGAAAATACATTGTATAAGCAGGAAAGTCATTTGGTCTCTAATATTGAAAGATATTGCCTATTCTCACAATAAGCTGTAAGCTCTAGTGTGATTCATTTGTTCAGAACTGCAACAAGGACCTTTCAGTCTTTAGGAGTAATTTTCCCATTAGCAGTCTAGCACATATCATCAATAATAGGCAGGAAAGGTGTACCACAGCAATAAAAGATATAGTGGCTTCATCACAATTAAACAAATGTGTACTGCAGATGTGCTTTGCAGAAAAATACTTACTCCATCTACAACCTTCCTCAATAGATATGCATCGTAGATGAATATTATAATATAGAAAGAAGTATAGCTGAAGCAAGCTTGATATGTCACATGGAACATTCACGATCTTTAAGCATTGATCCAACTATGCATCTCTGATTATACAAGTCTGATTATATATAGCTGTCATCACCTACACTACATACAAGTGCAAGGAGTCTATGCTTTGGGACTGTATCAACTTATTGTGTATATTCAAGTTCTAATAATTCTCAAAAGTGTTCTCTCAACAAATATTGTACACCAGTTTAGAGAAGCATGGTACAAAGACAGAAGAAGAAGGCCTAAACATAACTCAAAGAGAGGAAATGAAGAGATAGAATGCACACTAGGAAATGAGCAACCCTTTTCCATTGGTGTCAAAGGGGGAGGAAAAGAAAAAATGGGCTTCTAAAAGGAAAGCAGAGGAAGTGTATTGCCATCAATGCCAAAGGGGGAGATAGTTGGAAATGTTGTCATTGATGGAAAAGGAGATGACAAAGGAGGATCACCTGAAACATCAATCAAGGGGCAGAAAGATAGCAGAGACATCAGAGGAAACAGAGACAAAGAGAGATAGCAAAAGAAAGGCAAAGGAGACAGACAAAGAGCAGAGAGCTGAAGAGCTGGAAAGACCTCCATTGGCTGCATAGAGCTGTAGAGTTGGGCAAGTGAAGGGGTAGAAAGGCAACAGACACATCAAAGGAAACAGAGACAAAGAGAGATAGCAAAAGAAAGGCAAAGGAGACAGACAAAGAGCAGAGAGCTGAAGAGTTGGAGAGACCTGCATTGGTTGCATAGAGCTGTAGAGTTGGGCAGAGTAGATTTCCAAGGGCCATTTTATTGCCAGAACTTTGTAAGTAATTTCGCTTTATAAATTATTCAGTATTACCTGTGCATTCATTGATTTGTTCATGTGGAAAAATTCCTTAATCTCCTTGTGTGAGTAGGATTTTGGAAATCTATTTAAGAGTCTATCTATAGAAATAGGATTTGAATTACAGTAGATAAATGTATGAGCAATGCGGGGCTGAATTTCCCTTTGTGTGTCAGTGGAGAAATCGACTTCATTTCGATATTGTGCTTGAATGCGCTGAGAACTGTAATCGAATTTTGTGTATTATGTATAAAAGAATACTATGTGTCTAGCTTTAGATGGAGTTTAGTTTTGGATAAATCCTGTGATAATGGCTCATATTTGAGGTTTTGGATTGTAATCGAAAGCATCAGTCTCTATGCAGAAATTTCTTTTGCTAATGCAGAACCATAGAAACCCCTTTGAAACTGAATCCCACATTAGTTTCCATTGTCTTATATTCTGTTTAGGGTAACCGAATTTGTTTTAGAATAAGCCTTCATTCTCATTAGAATCGACTTATTTAAGGAAGAAATGAGTCCATTGTGAGCCATGCTCTGAAATAGGAAGTTGTGGATCGATCACGGTTGTAGTGAGTATCGTTGTCATCACAGAACTCAGTGCAGTTGAATAATCCATGGGGGTTACTATAAGTCACATTCTTCTGCAACGAATGTAGACTTATGAACTACAAAAAATAGTAGGATGATCGATATGGAATGGAGCGTTAATGGTGTGGCGGAGTTAAAAAAAAGAAAGAACGGAACCGTGAGCATGAACCAGAACTGTGAGAGATAAACAGTAAAACCAGAAGGCGAGGACCAACGGTTTTCACGCAAGTTAAAGGGTGGTAAGTGGAATTGAGGAATTTGACACAATATCACAAACTCAACAATGCGTGTCCATAGGTGGTTTCTAAAAATCACTTACATCGCTTGAAATTAGAGAGATAGCCTCCGCGTACTTTCACAGTGCGATATCTCTTTGTGATCGTCAGATCACCGAAGTTGACCCGACTTTGTCTTGACCATCAGATGTGAACAGGAGGTTAACAACTGGGCCCCAGTTCATCGCGCAGAGTTTGAGGTTTAAAACCAGTGCATTTAATATACGTGAAACTCGTTGATTTTCGTCAGATCAGTTGGATGGGGCGCGACGAGATTGCGACCATCAGATGAAATGGTATGTATGCATGGGTCCAATATTGTTTTATTGTTGGCGGTTGATTTGTAATCAAGTCGGGGCTATGTAAGAATGAATGTATATATACAATGTGTGAATAATGTGCGAAGGTTCATATGATATAGTTGGATGCCATGGTATTAAATCCACTAATCCGAACTTAGGAGATGTGATATATTATGGGGTTTGGTTTATGTGATATATTGCGAGGTTGGTTTGAACCAAAACCAAATTGTAAAGTTGAATGTACACAGTTGGTTAGTGCACCCCGCGGAAATATGAATATAAAGTGGCCAATAGATAATGCGATTTATTATAAAGGCTGAAGGTTAAGTTTAATAAAACCCACGAAATGATGAGGGAAGGTTTCACTATAAAGATCAAACGTAATTTAAATGAGATAGTGTTTAAAAGTTGAATGGACCATATAATCATTTTGATAATGGGTTTTATTAAAGGTTGAAAGGTGAATTATGAATGGGCTGTGGGACCAACAGTCCTACGCTTGTGGGTATTTGGTCCTTTAAATACAAAATAGAATGTTTTGTATGATTTGAAAATATTAATGGATTGTGAGGTTCGATGATAGAATGTGATAGCGAAATGCCAAAGGAAGGAGACTTATAAACTAGGTTTTTAGTCCAAGGTCCAATACATATGGTTGCATTGTCATAAATCGAAGACCGAAGGCTACGTGGGCCTTAATTACAAGGTGAAATTTTGTTTAATTTGTATATGCAGATCTGTTCAATAACCATGGAATAATGATGATTCCGCACTAAATTAAATTTCCAGATATATATTATTTGGAGCGCATTATTTTTAGATGCATAGAAATAAAAGCTGTGAGTTGCCTAGATTGAAATAAATTGGGCATAAATTAGGAAATGCATTTTATATGTATAGAGAAAGTTTAATGTGAATTGAATTATGCATGAAACACCTGAATAAAGACCACGCATATGGTCAGTCCCATACCGGAGTTATATTATATATATATCATAGGGATTGCATAGTTTTAACCATTGATTCCAAAGGCAGCTTTCGCATTTACTGAATTAAATTGCCAGCTCAGAAAATGGAATATTGAAATTTCCTAGATCGACAGTTGTACTGAATACAAATTAGTTGTATGTATTTTATATGCATAGAGAAAGAGAAAAAGTGGGCCTGATAGAGGTAAACAGAGATTGCAGGTTTTGACTGGTGTACATGCATAGATGCACACAATTACAGTGAACAGAGTATGCAAAACAGTTACATGACAATAGCAGATACACAATTGTAGAAAACAACAGAGGTATGTAGAGAAGTTACCTGACAGCAGTAGAAAAGACAAAGCCAACAAGCCAAGCGTTGGAAAGAGGACTGAGTGAAATTTATATATGTAACTAAAAATGGGAATGTAAATGTTGTAATTGATTTTATATTGTTCGTGATGCATTAGCAAGTCTCCAGAGGAAAAAAAAAATCCCACTGTAATATTGAAATTAATGCATATTGTTATATTTTTCTGAATGAGCGGGTAAAAGAAATGAGAAGGCAGAAGGCAAAGAAGCATGGCTGTCCATTTCAAATTCCCAAAGGAATGCTAACATTCATAAGGGAATTTCTATAAATAATATCACATTGATATGCATAAAGAGGTTAGAGAGGTTAGAGAATGCAGAAATGATGCAGTGAGGCAGAGAAGAAGGAGGAGTTGATAGAAAAGAAGAGAATGCAGAAATGATGTAGTGAGGTAGAGAAGAAGGAGGAGCTGATAGAAAAGTAGAGAATGCAGAAATGAAGCAGCTGAGGAGAGAAGAAGGAGGAGCTGACAGAGAATTTGAGAAGATGCAGAGATGATATAGGAAAAATATGAGGACTGATGGAGAGCAGAAAAGAAGGAACATAACAGAGCTGATATCCAAGGTAAATCAGCAAGTGTTTTCTTTTGAAAGAGTAATGAAGTTGGATCTTCCCTATCAAGTTGTAGCTTGATAGATGTCAGTTGTAGCTGACTAAGGTAGGAGCCTCCTATAGGTTGTAGCCTAAAGAAAATAGATGGGAGTTGGTGCTTCCACATCAAGTTGTAGATTGATAAAATATCAGTTGTAGCTGACTGAGGTTGGAGCCTCTTGTAGGTTGGTGCCTGCAGAAAATTGATGGGAGTTGGAGCTTCCTTGCAAGCTGTATCTTGCAGAATTGAGGTTGGAGCCTCCTGTAGGTTGGTGCCTATAGAAAATCAGTGGTGAGAGGGAGTTGGAGCTTGCCTTTGCATCACAACAATAATAAGATGTGGTTTTCTCCCTTTATGGGTTTCCACTTATACCTGGTGTCTATGTGCATGATGTATATGTGTTGATATGGTATATCTATTATGCTAATACTTGCTGCTCACATATTAAGACTGTTGATACATTATATAATCTACTTATTAATTGCTGCTCACATTTAAATATTGCTCACACATTATGTTGATCATGAAATGAAGGTGTTAATAAATTTTAATGAAAAGTTTTAAAAGTCCATGAATGTGTTAAACTGATTCACCCCCCCCTCTCAGTTTAACTAAGGGTTCAACATACTTTTCTGTTGGATTCCCTACGTCTTTAGGTTTTGCATTTCCTTGCATGAACAATTCTAGATTTTTCTTTAGTTGTTCCAGCATCGGTCTATTGTTTACGATTTTCACAAACAGTCAGAACCATTCCTCGATCAATGTACTTGTATGTATTTCCTTCTCTCTTTCGCTAGATGGTTGTGGAAATTCAATAATTTGATGTCTCCCTATCTGGAAAAATGTTTATAATGATTCCTTAAAATATTTTTTCTGTCGTTCTGGGTTGAAAGCTTTCTTTGGGGATGCAAGCTTGATTAAATTTATTAGGTCCATGTCTCGAGCATCCTCCCTTGTTTTCTTCCCTCCCTGCGTTACTATATCTACACTTTGCATGGGCTGAGCTTATATTATTCTTGGTTCTACATTAACTAGGTTATCTCCCCTTTGTATGGCTCTTTCTTCCCATCTCCTAATCATCTCTAGGGTCTTTAGTTACATGTGCATTAACTCTACATTAAGAGCACCATGGTCTCCTGGATAGCAGACATTCCCTCGCCACATGCCCTTCCTGATCACGGTTATAATACCTTACTAGTCCTATTCGTCTAGTTCTTGTACCTCTCATTCCTCCTCCTCGGCCCCTTGGAGTTTCATTCACTTTATAAGATGACCTGTCCAATCATTCTGCTAATGCATCGAGGGCTCTACATTGCTTTGTATTATGCATTTTAGAGGCACAAAATTCACAGTATATATTGTCTGTAACATTAGAATATTTTTTTAGAATTGGACACAGTCGTGGAGGATGACCAACACCTTTGCATATTTTGCAACACTCGGTTGCTGTTTGATTTTGTTGATTGGGGAACTGTGGGAAGTGGTGTTTCTGTTGGTATAGTACTTGAATTTATCTATGCAAATACACCGAATGTAGGGGTCTCCTGTGTTCCAGTCATTGAAGTTCCAACATTTTCTCTTCACAACCTCAGACATTCTGTGGCAACGTGTCATTCCATCAAGAAATGTGTGCACCACACGCTGGGCCTTGCAGGTCGTACCAGTTGAATGTATTTCAATTTCTCCATTAAACTGGATATTTGATGTTGTAGTCCTAGTATGGAATGATCTTGTACTGCTACTCCTCCTCTAAACTCCTACGGGTAACCCGCCATAGCTTGTATTTTCATGGCTTGCTCGAGAGCATCCTCGAGGGTATCAATCTTATATTATGTCATCGGTGTCCTTGTCAACGATAGAAGTGATTTGATGAACCAATCCCACTAGTGATTCAGATTTTTGAAAATGCAACAAGATGATGGAGCTTAGTGAAATGAAGTCGCCTTCACTAAGTGGGTCCGCAGGCTATTTTTGGCGCAAAGTCTATTTTTAGACTATGTCTATTTTTAGACATATGGAGCATGGTCTAGGAGTTGCAGTATGCTATTCTTGGATGATTGGTCGAGTTGGTAAAAATATATGGAACTCTATTTTTAGACATACAGGTCGAAGTCTATTTTTAGACTGCCTGTCTAAAAATAGGTCAGTCAAATATTATTAGCCCTTAATAATATTTGGACTCTAAACTTCAGTTTATTCTCTTACAACACTTCAGTTGGAGCTACAGATGTGGCCCATGCATCCGATAGAAGGAATTACGCTATTCCTAGGGGTTTGGTGAACTCATGCATGGTTGACTTCAGTTAGAACTCAAGTGGCGGAGTTTGGTGGAGTTGATGAGACAGTTGGTGGAGTTGTGTTCGGTTTAACTTAGTTGAACTAGTGGTATTTAGTCTAACTGAAAAATACACTAGTAATGAGTGGAGTGAATTAAATATTATTTAATTCATTAATTATTAACTCATTATTCAACTCAAGAACACATCAGTTCACTACAGTGCATGGACATTTCAGTGAAGACCAGTGGAAGAGGTAGATGAAAGGGTGAGTTTGCTATTATTTGCGACATGAGTTGTGCATGAGATTTGCACAAGCATTGGAGGAGATTTCCAATGATGATTGCATAGTTGGATTCAAGGAGATTCGAACTTGTATCTCTCATTAGACCAACTTGGATTGCGCAATAGAGGTAGGAAATTAGTGGATGAGTTTTGAACCTGTGACTTGTTCAAAACTGAGCTAGTTTGTGTGTAACGTTTGGAGACAGTAATGAGTACTTGTGAGGAGTATTGTACTGATATTGTTACATGTTCTCTTCTATTATAATATACAAAATATCTGGGGGTTTTCAGCTATAAGCTTTCCCCATTACATATTGTATTTATGTGCGCATGCGACTGTTTCTATTTCCGCAAATTGATGATTGATTGTAGTAGAGGTTATGTGTTATACATGAATTCAAATTAATGTATGATCAGGATAATCTCAGTGGATAAATCTTCATTATTCAGCAAATTTCTACATGGTATCAGAGCAAATTGATCATCAGGATCTATTACAGTGATTACAATTTTGTTTCGGTAGACAGAGTTTGTAACGGGCCAGGTAGCCTCTGGATCCATCCTTTCTCTGAAAGGTGATATATCCAGTAAATGCCCTTACAGTCGATCTCTGTGCTAGAAATAATTTTCTCTCACAGATCAAGAAGCAATTGAGTTTTTGAGTTTGGAATTCAAATTTTGCATCAGATTGTTTTCTTGGTGCCGAAGTTGAAAATGTCTTTCAACAGTTTGCGACTCGAATATGCTCTTGAAGGCAGTTCAAATTATGTTGCATGGAAAGATCGGATGGAGGCGGTATTAGAAGATAACGGGCTGAAGGATTTCATAGATATGGATGTCCAAAAGCCTACTAATCCTGTTGAAGTCGAAGCTTGGAAAAAGAAGATGGCGAAATGTCGAAGGATTCTGTTGGAGGGCGTAAAGGATCACATTGTATATTGCCTGCATGGAAAAGCTTCTCCATATTTGATGTGGAAAGCGTTGATAGATCTATTCCAGAGTAAGAGCGACCAAAGGAAGCTGGCACTCAAGGATAAGCTCAGAAACATTAAGATGGAGAAAGGCGACAGTATCGCCAAATACCTCACGAAGTTCACTCAATGTAGAGATGAGCTGGGAAGTGTGGCGGTGACTCTCGATGAAGAGGATATGGTAGAATTGGCTCTCCTTGGTCTTCCGAAGAGTTGGCATTCCTATAAGGAATCTGTCAATGGTCGGGAGAAGTTGCCGGGATGGGAGCGACTTTGGGCGGATCTCATGCAAGAGGAGATAAGGCGGACTACCAGGGACGGATCTTCATCAAAGGCATCTGATGAAGAAAATTGCGCTTTGGCTACCAAAGCAAAGAAGGGGAAGAGAAATAAAGCTTCTCAGTTTGGTGCGAAAGGAAAGAAGCAAGACATGTCCAAGGTGAAGTGTTTTCACTATCACCAGCATGGACACTATGCCACAAATTATCCGCAGAAGAAGAAAAATAAGAAGGTTGCTGGATGTGCAGTGGGAGAGGCATTGGCCTCCCAGTTTGAACTGGATTTTTCACTGATCACATGATTGGTTTCAAGTGTGATGGGATCAGTATGGTTCTTGGATAGTGGTGCGTCATTTCACATGACAGGAGATCGGGGTATGTTTTCAGATCTGGAGGAAAAAGATCTTGGAGTGCACATTGAGATGGGCGATGATGGTAGATACAGTGCGACCGGTATCGGTACCATTTCCTTTGAGAGGGAGTCTGGTAAACCCTTCGTATTGAAGGAAGTATTGCATGTTCCGTGAGATTAATGAAGAATCTCGATCCTCTGTGGCGATGTTGGAAGACAAGGGGTATGATGTGGTCTTCGCCGAAGGAAAGGCTTTCCCGTGCAGAAGACCACCGGAGAGACCCAGAAGATAGGGGTTCGAGTCAAGAACCTTTATCGGTGGCAAGTAGATGGCTGTGCAGCAATGGCATGCAAGGCGGGAGAAGTGGTGAGCCGGGATGATGAGGGCGAACTGTGGCACAGGAGATTGGGCCACCTTCACCATGGAGCTTTGAAGATCCTGCAGCAGATTTCTACCGGGCTTCCTAAGGGCACTCTTGCGCAGTCAGATCAGTGCAAGAGGTGTACCTTGGGAAAATTTGTGAAAGCCACCTTTCACGAGAAGGATAGTCGCGCCACGACGATCCTTGAGAGAATTCACACAGACGTGTGTGGACCTTTCTCACTAGCTTCGACAGCAAAGCACAGGTACTATGTTATCTTTGTTGATGATTTTTCTCGAGTGCCTTGATCTTCTTCCATGCGTAAGAAGAGCGAGACATTCAAGTATTCAAAGTTCGTGAATTCAAGGCGCTCGTCGAGAAGGAATCGTAGTTATGAAGGCTCTTAGGAGCGAATGGTGGTGAATTCATCTCAAGAATTCAAGGACTTTTTATAGCAGTAGAAGGGATTCGCAGAGAGCTCATCGCACTTACAACCCACAAGCAGAATTCCGGGTTGGGCCGAGCGAAGAATAGAACGATCGTGGGTGTCGACTCGCGACAAGCCGCCGCATGATCGTGGCCTACCCCTTCACCAGGGCTGAGGCATGCAATACTACAGTATATGTGCAGCACCGTTGTCCTCACAAGATAATTGGCATGAGTACACCCGAGGAGGCGTTTTTTGGTAAGAAGCCTGATATTTCCCATTTGAGGATTTTTGGTTCACCTGTTTACATTCATGTGACGAAGGATGCCAGGAAGAAGCTGGAGCCGACTGCAGAGGTTGGGATATTTGTGGGGTACACTGATACACCTCACAACTATCGGGTGTATTTTCCAGACAGTCGCAAGACTATTGTGCGACGGGATATCAAATTTCAGGAGGAGAAAGCCATGCAGTGTTCACTTGAGAGGGAGCCACACTTGCATGCAGATGAGGAGCTATTAGTTTCTAAGGAGGAGCTTCTAGAGGTGGATCAGCCACAACAGGAAGTTCATGAAGTGGAAGATACCACTCATGCAGCACCAACCATCAGAGGGCGCAAGCGCACTACAGAAGCTGAGCGACTGGCTCAAGATGCAGAGAAGGTTGTAGGACCACCTACAACACAGCGCAGATAGAGGCAGTCACCGGACCGGTACACTGGATACATGGCTCTTATGAGAAAATGTGTCATGACAGAACCATCCTCTTTCGAGGAAGCTATGGAGGAACCCGCATGGGTAGATGCCATGGTGGAAGAGTATGATTCTATTGTCAGAAAAAATGCATGGGAGATTGTCCCAAGACCGGAGGGGAAATGAGTGGTGGGTTCGCGATGGATCTACAAAGTGAAGCAGGTGGCTGATGGGAGTGTGGAGAAGTACAAGGCAAGATTTATTTCCCGTGGCTTCTCACAGATCGAGGGGATCAATTATGAGGAGACCTTTGCACCTGTCGCAAGGTACTCTTCCATACGGACGATCCTAGCTCTCTCAGCGCAGATGGGATGGCACATCCATCAGATGGATGTGAAGACTGCGTTCCTCAACGGAGTCATTGAGGAGGAGGTGTACATAGAGCAGCCCGAAGGTTTCGAGATCTTCAGCAGTGAGTCGCATGTTTGCCGACTCAAGAGAGCACTATACGGGCTGAAGCAAGCACCTCGTGCTTGGTACACACGGATAGACAGTTATTTCACCAGACTTGGATTCTCCAAGAGTGAGGCGGATCCTAACCTATACCAGATTGTGGTGGAGGGGAAGTTGCTGATCATTGTACTGTATGTAGATGATCTGATTTTGACGGGTGATGAGCTGTTGATACTTTCATGCAAGGAGGACCTTGCTAGAGAGTTTGAGATGAAGGACTTGGGCCTCCTTCATTATTTCCCGGGATTGGAGATTTGGCAACGCAGTGGAGGACTGTTTGTTTCTCAGGGTAAGTATGCCCAGGAGACACTGGAGAGGTTCAACATGCATGGCTGCAAGCCTGTTGACACTCCTCTTCCTGGTGGTTGGAGGAAGGAGGATGCTACTTCAGCGGAGGTAGTGGATGCCACTGTCTATCGACAGTTGGTGGGGTCGCTTATGTATCTGGTCAATACACAACCCGATATATGCTATGTTGTTAACCAGCTTTCGCAAGCTATGGTTAAGCCTACCAAGCTCGGCAAGTGCGCTGCATTATCTTAGTGGCACATCGGGATATGGTCTATGGTACAGACAGGAGGATGGAGCGAAGCTTTCCGGCTTCACTGATGCAGATTGGGTAGGGAGCCCAACAGACCGAAAGAGCACTTCTGGAGGAGTCTTCAGTATCGGATCGACAGCATTTTCCTGGTACATCAGGAAGCAGAGATCCGTGGCACTCAGTTCAGCAGAGGCCGAGTACATGGCAGCAAGCTTGGCTGCATGCGAGGCTATTTGGATGAGGAAGATCCTCGTTGGATTGTTCGGGTTGCACTTGGAGCCTACTGTGATTTATTGTGATAACCAGAGTTGCATTAAACTCTCAGCTAATTCAGTATTTCATGATAGATCCAAACACATCAACTTCAGGTACCATCATATCAGAGATTGTGTTCAGCGGAGAATCATGTTACTTTCATATGTTCCCACGGAGGATCAGGATGCTGACATCCTGACGAAGGCGCTCACCAGGAGCAAATTCGAATTCCACAGAGGCAGGATATGGGTTTCAAATAATCCATATCTTGTTGAGAGGGAGCATTGAAAATGCAACAAGATGATGGAGCTTAGTGAAATGAAGTCTCCTTCACTAAGTGGGCTCGCAGGCTATTTTTGGCGCAAAGTCTATTTTTAGACTATGTCTATTTTTAGACATATGGAGCATGGTCTAGGAGTTGCAGTATGCTATTCTTGGATGATTGGTCAAGTTGGTAAAAATAGATGGACCTCTATTTTTAGACATACAGGTCGAAGTCTATTTTTAGACTACTTGTCTAAAAATAGGTCAGTCAAATATTATTAGCCCTTAATAATATTTGGACTATAAACTTTAGTTTATTCTCTTACAACACTTCAGTTGGAGCTATGGATGTGGCCCATGCACCTGACAAAAGGAATTACGCTATTCCTAGGGGTTTGGTGAGCTCATGCATGGTTTAATTCAGTTAGAACTCAAGTGGCGGAGTTTGGTGGAGTTGATGAGACAGTTGGTGGAGTTGTGTTCGGTTTAACTTAGTTGAACTAGTGGTATTTAGTCTAACTGAAAAATACACTAATGATGAGTGAAGTGAATTAAATATTATTTAATTCACTAATTATTAACTCATTATTCAACTCAAGAACACATCAGTTCACTACAGTGCATGGACAGTTCAGTGAAGACCAGTGGAAGAGGTATATGAAAGGGTGAGTTTGCTATTAGTTGCGACATGAGTTGTGCATGAGATTTGCACAAGCATTGGAGGAGATTGCCAATGATGATTGCGTAGTTGGAGTCAAGGAGATTCGAACTTGGATCTCTCATTAGACCAACTTGGATTGCGCAATAGAGGCAGGCAATTAGTGGATGAGTTTTGAACCTGTGACTTGTTCAAAACTGAGCTAGTTTGTGTGTAACTTTTGGAGACAGTACTGAGTACTTGTGAGGAGTATTGTACTGAGATTGTTACATGTTATCTTCTATTATAATATACAAAATAGCTGGGGGTTTTCAGCTATAATCTTTCCCCATTACATATTGTGTTTATGTGTGCATGCGACTGTTTCTATTTCCGCAAATTGATGATTGATTGTAGAAGAGGTTATGTGTTATACCTGAATTCGAATTAATGTATGATCAGGATAATCTCAGTGGATAAATCTTCATTATTCAGAAAATTTCTACACAGATCGATTGGGTAACTTAGCTTTCCAATCGCTTCCTTAAACCTTCTCATTAAAATCAAGACTTTTTCTCCTTCCCTCTATTTGATTTCCCACAGCTCAGACAATCCTTGCTAATTCATCTGAGACAATTTGAATTCTTGGAAAAATTATTTCTTCACATCATCTACTGTTGGGTTCTGGTGTGATTCTGACCATTTAATGAACCAGTGCAAAGCTCCTTATCTAAGTTTGGTTTGAAACTGAATTAACTTGACTTCATCTGGTGTCTGTCGAGCTCTCCAAATTTCTTTACAGAAATACTAGTGATGCTTTACATTGTTGTTACCTTTTCTAGAAAATTATGGGTATTGGGTGAACGATCCCACTGTCTTTCCTTATGTTGGTGGCACTAAAACAAAACCTCTCCTTCCCAACTAAGTGATTATACTACCATCACTGTCGTTAGTATACATATGTATTGTTATTTAATACTACTCAACATGCTAAACTCCTGTAACTTAACAAAGAAATTATTAGGTGGATGATAGAGTACCAAGGGAAGGTTAGGACTAGTGCTACTTGAAACTTTGGGAATAGGATTACCTTGCGTTATGGGTATCAAAATCTCTTGGAATATTTTCTCCATCGCAACATGCAGCCCCACATCAGACTATTCCTCGGGGCACACGTTCTCCTCATTAGAATTCTCTCCCTTTTCTCTTTGAGCTAGGCTCCTATAGACTTTCCTAACTTCCTTAATGGTCCCTCCCATTCCTTGGGATCTAATCTGACCTTCTCTTTCCTCTTTCATCTGCGGCGCATTTTCTTGGTTCTGTCAGTTCTTCTCCTTCTTTTCAAACTCCTTCATCACCCTTTCCCACCACTTCTCAGCAATATGCGCCCTCCGATGTGCTCTCCGCTCTCTCAAGCTACCGGAGGTTCCGAAATCCATATCCCTATTCCCCCCTTTTCCTTACTCGTAGCATCTTTCCCTCAAATCCTTCCCTTAGTACTGGAGGTTTAGGTCTCCATCTTAGGGCTTTGGAGTGACATCAGTCCTTCGTCCACCATTAGAGCTTTCATCCAAAACGAGATTTCTTTCAACAGTTCTCCCCGCAACCCAAATCTAAATATGTCCTCAAATTTTGTAAAATATTGGTAACAATCGGCTACAAACTCTAAAATGTACCCTTCCAAGGTAGATTCTACCCAAAAATCCACTGCGAAGGTTTAGATCTGTATCTAACTGATGGAGTGCTACTATATATATGTGCGTCAAATTGGGAAACACTCTATGCAATCCTCCTGGGAGTGACTTGATCTGAAGTCTCAACAACCAATTGTAAAGCTCTTCAAGAAAATTTCCCCAAAAAATTTCATACAGGTCACTTGTGTATTCAGAAAATAGGACCTGATCTTTGACAGTCTTTTCCCTTTGCTTTCGAAGTTCCGCTTGTTGCGATATGAACTGATCTATGTGCTTATACCACTAGTTTCGTAGTTCCTTCTCGGAGATCCATGATACCATGATCTAACTTCTAAATAATTTTTCAGGTCCAGAAAACGGAATTGTTTGTTAGCGAAAAAGGAGGTCTCTGGGCAAGACCCAAGTTTAGGCTTGAGGCCAACAAGGTTTCCACAGTAGTATAGAACAACACCAGCATTTTCACCCTACTCCAGGGAGTAGGGCATGTCACCCGAGGCCTGACATGACTGTAATAAGATTAGAAGCTAGATCAGGTAGAAGAAAAATATTAACATAGATAGCAGCTATGGATATTTAAAATCTACATACATATCTCAACTCTAAGAAGGAGCTATCATTAATCAGGACATGGTCAGAAAGTTGTATTAAAAATTTAGGTTAGTCACACTTTCACCACAAGAAATTAACCATCAATCAACTCGCGATATCACACACGGTAACAAACATATTTCATTATCAATATTGAAACATCATACATGTGCTCCGCAGAGTCTGTTACAATAAAGTTTAGTACAAAAGTCTTCACACAGAGCTCTCTTGAGGCTCTGCTTCTCCTCGGCCTCAACATTTTCCAAACCTGACTTAGTCAAGTCCTCCCAACCATAATTTTTAACACAGTCATCCTTGTTGAATATCCACCATGAATATCTTTCCCCTATACCATCATCAAGATTCCATTTTTTTAGATTCACTGGGAGTATATCGTGCTCATTTATTTCTCAACAGTTAACTTTAGCATGAAAAAATGGAGGTGTTTTACCTAGCTTAGGGAGTTTGAAGGGATCAACTTGTTTAGCATGCTTACTTTTCCAGCACTCAGGTTGCCTCTAGCCAGTGGTTAAGTCATCCGTGGCATAAATATCCCTAATGGCCCATGCATCAATGTTCCCCATTTTGTAGAGACACGGTGGGGTTTGATATGCATGAGATATTGCATACAATGTTCCAGAGTTTGAGGAAACTATAAATCACCCTTTATCAATTATAACTTCTCTATGCTTGCCATGATATTTGAGAAAAGTAGTCATGAAACACTTGAGAAAAAACCGTGTTCTCATCGCCTTCCAGCACCCATATGTTCCTCTCAAAATTGAAGTGCATGGGAGCGATATTGGAAGAATCTCTAGTGCGTCGGAGCAGCCAGTGATCAAAATCATCTATATATAGCTTACCTTTCCAGGGGATGGTTGTTGAAATTGGCTGACCTGCCCTGGACTTTCTATAATAATTGACCATCTTTTGGTGTTTATGTCTAAGCACAACATTGATACACCATTTGGAGTGGAAGTGAAAAACACCACTCAGCCGATCCCCGACTATTGCGTTGGTAATCCAATCACAAGACTGGAATGAGAGTTGCTCAACTATTGCGGAAGTATCCAAATCCTAGAAGGCCTGATCATTATGTCCTAAATTTAGTATGTAAGAGAAGGGACACTCCTGATTAAAGTGACGCCAGAGAATAAATTTATCTCTGATCGCTTCCACAGAGGGTCCCCCTTGGGGGCATCCGCTGGGGTCTTCTTGAAATTCCGATGCGAAAAGAGGTATAGTTAACACTGTGAACTCATGACAAGGAAAGGGTGACAACCTCTTGTCTTGGATTGGACACTCAATAAATTTCATTTCTCTCACCATCTCTCTAAATCTAATCTTTGGGATCAAACGAAACAGAAGAATTCATTTTCCCGACAGAGGCGCTGCATCAACGAAATGTAAAAGTATATTTGCAATAAGTCCTCTAGTCTTGGCATTGAAACTTTCCATCACTGTTGATCTGCCACTAATTTCTCCAAATATTGGATGCACCAGATCAAGACTATCTTCTCTTCAATTATGCTCGTCATCTAGTTTTTCATTGTGGATGTGAAAGGGTTCTATTTTATCACTTCCATTAAATTATTCACTCCACTTCGCTTCCCTTCCATTCCCTCCCTTTATAATGTTTTTTGCAGAATGAATCTCTAATCTGATTGCGGGCTATTACTACGTCGAAATAGATCGAGTATCACCAATATATATTCAATTTAAATTTATATAGGGTTTTAATATTTGTATCAAGTGGATCCGACTCCATCGGTTCATGTAACACACCACATGTTGTCACAGTGTAAGTTGGTGTTTCCCATGTCTTTTTAATTGTCATGTGATTTGTTTTCAGTGATTTACTTTGATTATTATCTTTTAAGATTTAATAGTTTTTAATTGATTTGATAAATTTGAATAGCCTCGATATGGTGTAAATTTAAATTTAATCCTTAGTCATTATATTTTGATTGCTTGCACAAAAGCACACAATATACATTCCTACAAGTTTCATCAAAAATCTATTTAGGAAGATGGTCTTTGTCCGTGTGTGTGCTTAGACAATTGATCATATTGTCTAGGCTAGTTTATGGATTCTTCTTTTATCTTTGCTTGCTACATGCTTGCTATAGAAAATTCTACCTTCACCACTTCTTGGATTATTTTCTTGTCCTTATCACCGAGTTCCTTAAATGATCAAATATTTAGTATTTACTACTTGCATCTCGGCCTTATACCTTCTATTATTCAATAGAAATTGAAGATGCATTGGCTAGGGCCCTATGTTAAGGAAATCACCGATGGTGGAGCAGTGTGCCTGACCACATTGAGTGGTGAATCCCTTCCAAGATATGTCAATGGAAGTCATATGAAGCCTAATCTCAAAGAGCAGAAGGACTTGGATAAGATGCGCACGAGCATTCAAGTCCCTTTGATCGTGAAGAATGTCCCCATGAAAGGGAATATGCTTGAAAAAATCCCATATTTGCGGTTTGATGACTGGGACATCGCAGATGGTGAGAAGTATCCCAAGCTCACGCGAGAGCTCTATTCGGACCGAATTACTTATGAAGGAGGTATAGTGTACCTCAAGCCAAAGAGGAGAATGTTAGGTATGCACAAGGAAAACCTGCACAATTTGTTGTAGATCCCTCATTTTGGGTGCAGTCCCATCAATGATATCTGCGTCAGACATTTGCTAGAATTAGTCCATGATTATGCACTTTGGTTGGGAGAGCACATCCTGATTAATGTAGAATTGATTCATATAATAATAGGTCTTCCTAATAAGGGGGTTGATCCTATTGTGGACTTTGGAGGAAAAGCGTAGGAGAAAGTGGTGACAGATCATATCAAGGAAAAATACGATGTCACTCACAAGTATTGGAGCTTCATGTTAGAGGATATCAATGACCCCACTATAAGTTTTGTCACACTCATCTTGACCTAAAATATGATTCGTAAATGTAGGCCCAAGGAGGTGTCTGCACATGTTATTGTGCTAGCCGGAAGATGTGAAAAGGGAGTCATATACAACTGGTGTGAGTATCTTTGTAAGGAATACCTAGAGAATGTATGCAAGGAATAGGAGGAGGGAAAGCCCTTCCAGTATGCGTGGCTCTTGTCACTGATTACACTTATTGGATGGAGAACCCATGAAGACACACATTTCCATGAAATTGAAGAGAAAATGTGTGAAGCTACGCGTGCGCTACGCAACACTCTAGAACTTGTCTGACCTGATGCACGTAAAAGAGAATAAAATATTTTGGGTTTTATATGATACAAAACTAAACCAAGTGGTGCAACCCAAGCCTCAACTGTCACCTACCATATAGAGAAGAAACCAACACCCACTACAACTGGAGAAACTGTTAACACGATGATAGTGTCAAAGAAGAATGGCTCTACACCTAACGAGACTAGAGAAGTGGAAACATCAAAAGGCACTAAGTGCGACACTTAGGCCATGGGTATATCATGCAAGAAGTATAAGGGATCTAAGAAGTCAGGATGGAAGGTCCTGACGCTCTCAGAGGATGACCTCAAATGAGATTGCGAAAACCGTTACCTCTGCGATGGAAGATCGATGGACTGCCATGGAAGTCTAATATAAATCTGCGTTGGATATCGTACAAGTCGGGTAGCGTGAATTAAAAGTTTAGGTGAGCCAAATTCAGGAGAACGTGATTCGGTTGAGTTGAACCAGTGCGCATATTACACACGCGCAACCATTGGATGTTTCCTTTCCAGCATCAGGGGATGCGCAATTTTTCCACATCACCCTGCTAGCAATACAAATGTACGCTAACCAGCATGTTCAATTTACTGGTAAAAGTGATAATTATGTTAATAATTCGTTGTTGCCTACAGGTAAATTACATATTTTGCATTCAGTAATAGTAGATGAGCTCCAATACCGAGAAGTGACCACACAGACAAAGACCAGAGTTGCACAACAACAAGTTGCTCAAGCACACTAGCAAAAAGTGCATACTTCAACAACGCAAAGCCTCGAGTTAGTGCTCCCTCTCAAGAATTCTCTCAAGACGCTTTAGGTTAAGAATAAGGAGAAAGTGCCTCAGTGACTCAGGATGAGTCATATGTTTGTGTTCAGGGCTTGTTGGAGCGGGGTCCCCTGAGGCACAATCTCCGAAGACACTTTGTATTTTTGTATGTGCAAGCCATGCAAATGAAGTCAAGCATCTTTTTGTCCCAAATTTTGGATGTAAATGGGCTTAACTGTAAATTGTGGACCTCAAACCATGGTTTAAGACCATAGTATGTGCGCGTTAGGCATATTATGAATAGATATAATGTGTCTAAGCTAAGTAGCTAGTCAATGAATTTGTTATGAGATATTGATAGCTGTGTGTGCGGAGACCATGTGCAGACTCTACTAGTTGTGTGCACGAAAGGGTTTGAAATGGTTTTGGAAAGAATAGTTGATGTATTGAAATATCCAAAAGATAATAGAAATATCAATTTTCGCGAACCTATCTGTGTTATGCATATATATTTCTTATTGTTTATGCTCTGTTAATATCACATTGTTTACTTACTTATTAATGATTGCACAAGGTTATCTGATTTGATTATGCATCATTGTTGATGATTAAGAGATTTTTTAAGTGTTTACATTGATTAAGATCGAGATATGGTTCTCATATCTTATCTATGCTAAAGTGAACAATATTTCTGTCTTATTCTGTTGATAATTGTGCCTTCTCTGTGATTTTGTTATAAACCGTTGCACGCATCTGTATAAGTTCAATGTGGGTTTTATTGATGACCACTTCATTAAATTCCCTCTCAGTGTGCAGAAACCTAGTTCCAACAGCTCCCCATACTACTCCGGGTGAGACTTTGGTCTGCACAAACAGATCATTACCGAAAGGGTCAATAGTTGGAGGGTTTGTTGGTTTATCCATCAAATCCGAACCTGGGTTAGGACCCCTCAAGCCAACAAGTGCCAAAGCTTTGTTACTTTTCAAGTTGTTCCTAGTTAGGGGAAAATGACATGGAGCCCTATGAATACTTTGGAAAACCTTCCCACTTAAGGCCTCAAACTATCTCTTGGATTGGAGGTGGTAACCCAAAACTTTCACAAAGATAGTTTTTTGAAATCACCTTAGAATAATTTTTTCAAGCACCCTCAAATGCTACATTCAAATGCAAACAAATGAATTAAATTATATAGAAATAATATAATCTAGAGATCATAGTCAAATATTATCATATGGTCAAACCAAGTACTTTCAATTGGGCACATTTATCCCATGATGCACAATTCCTTATGTACCAATAATATTGTGATTCCAATCCTTGTAATTAAGGAACCAATATCAAGAAGGTTATTGAGGGTGGAAGTATTTTAACTATATGGATAAGAAAGAAAGCATAATGGGCACCTAGATGAAGTCAATTGCATACATGAAAACATAAAGGCATTTTCATATAAATTCAATAACTCCACAACAACTGTAAATCATTAAATAATATTGATTTTGGAGAATATAATATTGATTCACTAATAGGAAAAAATTAATTCTATACAAATTTCTAGATATTTTAAAGATATATATTGAAGTAGACCATTGAAGATAAGTAAATACAAAAAATAGGAGATACTATATATTTTATTAGTTGTGTCTTGAGAAAATATTCAAAATAGTCATAAAGTAAATCATGAGAATTGGTCAACAACATGTTTCTTTAGAGCTAAGACAAAATAATGCAAAGGCTCAAAACTACTCAAGATTGCGATTTACAAGCGAAAAATACACCGATAGAAAAGAAAATTGAATTTACAAGTGATGAATCCAATGGTTGGTTTATTAATCTATTGTAAAACATGTCTCTATGGCTTTGAGCACTTCCATACTATACTACATAAAACACCAACCCCTGGAAAGTATCCAACACTAAATTTTTATCTTTTTCTTCAGTGTTGAATCACAATGATTTTATGAAATAGTTTCAAAAAATAGAAGGTCTCTTGAAATAACTCTAGTTAAAAATAATTAATAACTCAATCTCCCAAAAAATATAATTCTTGATAATTATCTAACTTATTTTTGTTTTCTAAAAATATGAATTGTCTTCATCTTTAGCTACAAAATTTCCCAAAGTAAAATAATTAGAAGAAGCTAAAAAATAAATCTTGAATAATACAACCACCATTGATATCTCCAACAAACATGTCCACAACCTAGTTTTTACCTCATGAGCACCCCTTATCTTACCATTTTTTATATTGAAATAAGGGTGAAAATCCATTTTCAGCCATATACATGAACACATGGGACATGGATTATGGAATTATCCCTTCCCATTTCCAAATAACCCCGGAAGTATAACCTCAAGGGTTTCCCAAGCACCACCATTTGAAATGTTGAAGTTCCGGAAGAGAGTTAATTAATGTAAATTCATTTCTTGTCTTTGAGACATAAAACCCAATGAGAAATGCCACAATCATAATTTAAAACTACCAAGATTATGTCACACCCATGTCATGTTGATGTCACATCCTCCACTGAGAAATCATTTTTGACCCACTTTGACATGTCAAACAACTAAATTTGGTTGCCACTAGTCATGTCTTTGTGGAACCACATTACCCTCCCTACATAGTCATATGCCACATGGCTATGGGCTCCACTAGGGTCGCAACCCTTAATAAAATCAAATTTCTCCATTATATTAAACACTTGGAAAATTAACCTAGACTCCAACAGATAGCCATAAAGACCCAACCATATCATCAATTCAGATTTAAAATCAAAACCCCCCTGTGTGTCTATGTGTTACGCAGTAAGCCTCAATCCAGCCCAACCTCTTGTCCTCAATCCCATTATCAAAATGCAATAGGGGTCTACTATCTAATCCTCAACATCTTCCAAGAAATACAAATTTTCCCTCAATTAACATAGGCATCAAGCACCCCCATGTCTTGGATCTAATACTTGGTCATATGGCTAACAAGGCACAATTCCATTTTCCTCCAGTGCTTTAAAATTCCTAGCTCTCGTGTGAACAAAAACACACACACACACATGCTTATCATTATAAACCTTAGATGAAGCCTTTATTTGCATTTGAATATTTATTTCAACCACTACATGTTTATTATTTTTTGTGTGTTTTTTTATGAAATGCTTGGTGTAACATAGAACCATGTTGCTTTCAAGAAAGGAGAACATCAAGGAAAGGAAGTTTTCCATTAACCTCCACTTCCATCATAAATTTGGTGGAGTAAGATTGAAAATTACTATTTTGAAGGAATACATTTAACTTCTCCTAACCATGGGGCCAAATGACACAACTATCATAAACAAACATATTCCAAATATTAGGGTAGAATTGATGAGAAGCGAAAGCCTTAATCTCAAATATTCCATGACAAGTTGGCAACGATAGGGGAGAGCGAAGAGCCATTGGCCACTTCATAAGTTTTTTCATAGAATTCACCCTCGAAGCTGAAAAAGGTAAAGGTTAGGCATATGCCAAGTAATTTAGCATTGTCAAAATTAGTAATGTCATTTATAACATTTATAGCCTCATTAATAGGTATTTTTTTATAAAGGGAAAATACATCAAAGATTACTAGAAAATACCCAGGATCTAGCCTTATATATTTTACCTCATTAACAAAGCCATTAGAGCTATTAAAGAAGTATTTCATGCAGAGACCAAGAGGCTTGAATTTTTGAGATAAAAATTTAGCTTATATGTGGGGCCACCCATTTTTTTGATAATGGGTCTTAGGGGGCCCTCATATTTAAGAATATTAGGAAGCCCGTAGATTTTGGGCAAGAGAGGGTTAATATCAATAGTATTTTTCATAAGGGTGTTATTAAACAATATTCTGAAACTATTCTTAGTAAATATAAGCCTCGTAAGGGTAACATAAGAAAATATGGGTTCATTTCCCTTAAAGCCTTGAATAGTAACCTCAAACTTTGTCATGTAACATTAAATTCTACTTTAGAGGAATGTTATACAAATCTCTAAGGAAAATATTCTTCTTGACCTTTGCATCAAAGGGTGGAATTGTATTTCAATTTCTATTATAATACACATCAAAATGAATGCAGATTCATTATGTACTTTTTATTAAACTTTAGTGAGGGAATTATGTTTTATACATCGATATAATTGTTCAATTCATTCCAATCAATGCAATTCCAACATTGAGAATCACACATACAATTGCTATATAATTTTATTTCATAGACATGTTTTCATTTTGTTATACATACATGTACAAAAACCTCCTTGTTAGCCTAAGTGTCAAGGGTGGAACTGTATTTAAGTTTTTATTAGCCTACATTTTAAAAGTAATGTAGTGTTATTATTTAATTTTTTGGAACTTTTTGTGAGGGAATTATGTTCTATACATTGATATAATTGTACATTTTCATTCTAATGAATGAAATTATAGCATTGAGAAGCATATGTAGAATATTTGTACTATTATATTTGAGATATGTGTTTCCATTTTTTTATACACACATGTAGGGAAAACCTTCTTCTTAGCCTTCGCGTGAAGGTTGGAACTATATTTCAATTTCTATTAAACTTGCTTTAAAATGAATGCAGAGTGATTATGTAATTTTTTTCAATATTTTTTGATAGGGAATTTTGTTCTATACATTGATATAATTGTACAAGTTCATTCTAATCAATACAATTCTACTAATTAGAAACACATATACAATGTCTATAATATTGAATTTCAAAGATGTGTTTTCATTGCTTTATACACACATGTAGGGAAAACCTTCTTCTTAGCCTTTGTGTCAAGGTGGGATATGTATTTCAATTTCTATTAGGCTACACTTTAGAATGGATGGAGAGAGATTGTGTAATTTTTTTTCAAAAATATTGTGAGAGAATTCTTTTCTATACATTGATATAATTCTAAAATTTCATTCCAATCAATGAAATTCCAACATTATGAAATAGACATAACATTGTTTATATAATTGTATTTCAAAGATATGTTTTCATTTTGTTATACACACTTGTAGGGAAAACCTTCTTCTTAGCCTCTTCGTCAAGGGTGGAAATGTATCTAAATTTATATTAGACTATGCTTTAAAATTAACATACAGTGGTTATTTTGACTACAGAACGTGACAAATACTTTCTAATAAATGATTTAAAATTCTTCCACACAAAATAAATTCTTAAATGAATTTTGTATCTTGTGAGAAAATTACATCATTGGTTACAGTAGACCTTATGTTATCATTATGTCATCCATGAGACTATATGAGTTGTGGGTTAACATTTTCTAGAAGTCAAGAGAGTTTAATGGTTGATGTTTTTCAAGGCTTTCCAAGTATCCAATGTATATTGAAAGTATTATAGAATCTTCATTTTTGTATAATCCTACCTATCATAGTGATGAGTTGTAGTTGAAATGATCCATTACCCATTGTAGAAAGAGCATATAAACATCAAACTACCAAGAAATGTGTTTCTTTAGTATTAAGAATTATTTCAAGAATATTCATTTTTGTGTTGATGTTTCAAGTCTATAATAAGACTCATCATCGTGATAAAATCCACAAAGAATAGCAAGAATGAAGGATAATAAACATGGAATGAAAGGATAAGATATGAGAATGAGTCGACCAAACAACCCTAATATTAATTGTTGTTTAATATTAATAATAGTTAAGTTATAATAAAAATAACAAAGCTAATAATTATTATTAATTTTATAATATAATGATAATTATCATTAATAATAATAATAATAGTAGTTAGACTTAATTAATGATATTATTAATAAAGTTTATTATTAGGGTAGTTAGGGTTAATTATTATTGTATGTTAATGATGTTTAAAATGGATATGCTAAATTATGTTTACACTAAATATTAATTTAGATTAACTACCAAAGAACATCAACCTTAAGTCTTTAAAGTGCTTGATTAATAATATTTATAGCTTAGATATTTATTTAATGTTAATCTAGATCATTGGTTTTAGATCCTAAACATTTGGCTTAATATATATTATTACAATTAAATAAATAAAATGAATGAACGAATTAAATGGATTGGAGGATCACTATTTTATTGAAGAAGTTAGTAACCTTTAGAGTTAATATTTTCAGATTTAAATTGATGGTATCACATAATAGAGTTAAAATAAAATAAAATTAGAGAGTATTATAATTTGTAAATTTTTAATTTATTATTTTTTTAAACTAATCAAATTTTGAGAGTTCTATTTTTTTTACACTTTGATGCTATTTCTTGATGTGTTGCATGCTCATATCATGTTGAATATTGAGGGAATTACACATGTATTTCATAGTGAGCACTATACCACTAAAATATATAGAAGATGGTGATCTTAATTTTCAACAAATGTATTAGTTTAAATGTGAATGAATTAATTAATTGCATTAATTTCTTTGAATATTGTTGGATTTAATTTATTTCAGTATATATTAATGGAATACGTTCACTTATACAGAGGTATAATGGAAAATGTAAGAGAGTACAATATTCAAGAACAAAGAGCACGACCAAAAATACAGTTGGTGCAAGTGCCAATTAGAAAACTAAAGGAATATGGACGAAAAAATATTGATACAATGTTATTCACTTATGGATTAATTCCTAATCCTATTTCATTGATTGCACTAGATGCATTGATTTCAATGTAGATTTTGATTTCTAATATTATTTGGTTGCTTGCACTAGATGCATTGATTTCAGTGTAGATGTTGATTTCTAGTCTTATTTGATTGCTTGTACTACATGCATTAATTTCAGTATAGATGTTGATTTCTAATCCTATTTGATTTTTTGTACTAGATGCATTGATTTCAATGTCGATGTTGATTTCTAATTCTATTTGAATTCTTGCACAAGATGCATTGATTTCAATGTAGATGTTGATTTTTTATTTGATATAACAAGATGTATGATATGCATTAATTTATAAGTAATTATATTTATGGTGTGCATTTATTTTCATGTAAGAACCTAAAATTATTGACAACGTACATTGATTTCTATGTTATAATAATTCAACCATACATAAAATACTTTAATTTTCAAATTAAATAAAATGCTTGCTTCTTGAAACTATAAACTATTTGTATTTGACTGCATTATTATTATTCCCATTTTTCATCATTCAAAATTGTTAGTCACTTTGCATTCAAAAGAGGTAGTAGAAAATAACTACCATTTAAAATTACTTGGGGTTTAACACTCGATTAGAAAGAAAGAACTTGTGGCGCACGTAGTAGACTTCACCATTATTGTTGGACAGTTGTACAAATTAGGTGTGGATGAGGTCCGATGAAGGTATGTATCGGAGTATGAAATGCGTGAAATTATCAATGAATATCATGGAGGCATTGTTAGTGGTCATTATGTAGGAAAGAACACTGCGCATAAGATCTTGCGAGCTGGGTTGTGGTGGCCCACGCTGCACAATGATGCCTATGTGAACTGTCATGCATTTGATGTATGTTAGAGGATGGGAAAAACTTCGCTTAGAGACGAGATTCCCTTGAATCCACTTATGGCACTACAAGCATTTGAGAAGTGGGTTATTTATTTTGTGGGACCTATTAATCCTTCAAGAATAAAGAGTGGTGTGCGCTACATCATTACTGCGATATATTATGTAACTAGGTGGGCTAAAGCCTAACCAGTGAAGGATTGTACTATTGATACGATTGTGTAATTTATTTTTTAGAATATAGTGACTTAGTTTGGTTTTCCTAAGATTATGATCAGCGATCAGGGTACACTTTTTGTAAATGACACTATCGAAGCCTTGACTGAAGAATTCAAGATGCATCATTAGAATAGCTCTCCTTATCATTCTTAGGAAAATTGCACAGTTGAAGCTTCCAATAACATGTTGGAGACCACACTCACTAAGGTATGCAATGCTAATAGAAATGATTGGGATGTGGAAGTGCCTGCAGTTCTCTGGGCCTACAAGACTACTTCCAAAAATTTGAATGGGAGGACACCTTTTAGGATTGTATATGGGCAAGAGGTTTTTTTTCCCATGGAATTCATTGTTCCTAGTCTGTGTATTGCACAATTTACTAATATGGCTGAAGAAGATGCTCTAGAGGACCGGTTGTCAGAGTTGGTTGCTCTTGTAGAAGATCGATTTATTGGAAATTATCACTAGTAGGTTCAAAAGGTGCACGAAAATACCTAGCATGATAGACATATTAGGCAGAAGGTATTTAATGAGGATGATTTGGTCTTACTATATGACAGCAAGTGTTCACGCCATCGAGGAAAATTGAAGATGCATTGGCTGGGGCCCTATGTTTTTAATGAAATCACCGATGGTGGAGCAGTGTGCCTGGCCACATTGAGTGGTGAATCCCTTCCAGGATATGTCAACGGAAGTCATTTGAAGCCTACTGTCAAAGTGCCAAAGGAATTGGATAAGATGCTTGCGAGCATCCAAGTCCCTCTGATTGCGAAGAATGTCCACATGGAAGGGGATATGCTTGCAAAAATCCCACAGCTGCGGTTTGATGACTGGGACATTGCAGATGGCAAGAATTTTCCCGAGCTCATGCCAGAGCTCTATTTGGACCAAATTACTTATGAAGGAGGCGTGGTGCACCTCAAGCCAAAGAGGGGAATTCTAGGTCTGTACAAGGAAAACCTGCTCAATTTGTTGCAGATCCCTCATTTTTCACGAGTCCCATCAATGATATCTGCGTCACACAATTGCTAGAATTAGTCCATGACGATGCGCTCTGGTTGGGAGAGTGCATCCCAATTGATGCGGAATTGATTCATAGAATAATAAGTCTTCCTAATAAGGGGGTGACCCTATTGCGGAATTTGCAGGCAAAGCACAAGAGAAAGTGGTGGTAGATCATATCAAGGAAAAATACAATGTCATTCACAAGTCTCAGGGGTTCATGCTAGAGGATATCAATGACCCCGCTATACGTTTTTGCACACTCATCTTGACCTACAAGATGATTCATAAATTTAGGCCCAAGGAGGTTTTTGCACATGTGATTGCGCTAGCTGGAATATGTGAAAAGGGAGTCATATACAACTGGTGTGGATACCTCTGTAAGGAATACCTAGAGAATGTACGCGAGGCACAAGAGGAGGGAAATCCCTTCTATTATGCATGGCTCTTATTACCAATTACACTTATTGGATGGAGAATCCCTAAAGATACACAGTTCCCTGAAATTCAAGAGAAAATGTGTGAAGCTAGGTGCGCGCTACGCAACACTCTGGAACTTGTTTGACCTGGTGCATGCAAAAGAGAATAAAATATTTTGGGTTTTATATGACGCAAAACTAAACCATGTGGTGAAACCCAAGCCTCTATTGTCACCTACCCTACAGATAATAAACGAACACCCACTACAACTAGAGAAACCATTAACAGAATGACAGTGCCAGAGAATAATGGCTCTGCGCCTAAGGAGATCGGAGAAGTGGAAACATCAAAAGGCACTAAGTGAAGCACTTAGGACACGGGTGGATCACATAAGAAGCAGAAGGGATCTAAGAAGGCAGGACAAGAGGTCTTGACACTCACAGAGGATGACCTCAATGAGATCGAAAAAATCGTTACCTCTGCGATGGAAGATCGATGGACTGACATGGAAGTCTAATAGAAATTTGTGTTGGAGATCATACAAGTCGGGCTGTATGAATTAAAATTTTAGGTGAGCCAGATTTAGGAGAACATAATTTGGGTGAGCTGAACTAGTGCGCATGTTACACATGCACAACCATTGGATGTTTCCTTGCCAACATCAGGGGATGCATAACTTTTCCACATCGCCCTGCCTGCAATACAGATGGACGCTAACCAGCATGTTCAATTTACTGGTACAGGTGGTATTCATGTTAATATTTCATTGTTTCCTACAGGTAAATTACATTTTTTGCATTCAGTAATCATAGATGAGCTCCAATGCTGAGAAGTGACTGCACAGACAAAGACTAGAGGTGCAAAATAGTAAGTTGCACAAGCACACTAGTAGCAACGACAAGTAGAAGCATCTTTGTAGAGAAGAAGAGGCCCAGCGCGCTCCCCTGAAGGCTAAGATCAATCAATTTTGGCATGACATTCTAGTTGTCTTGGCCACAACTGTGCTTGCTGAGAAGTTAGAGGCATTGGATTCTGCAGTGAAAGTAGTGCACGTAGAAGTACAAACCATTTGAACGGAGTATGAGTAGCAAATCATGGACCTCATAACCAAATTGCAGCCGAAGACACCACCAAAGGTTCGCATGAAGAGATAAGTGGAAGTAAAGTAGGTAGAGGATAACATTGTTGTTGCGGTCACCTAGTGTGACAGATCATTAAACTAGACCATGGATATATGGGCCTCTATCTAGAATGATCTAGTCGTGCAACAGTTGCACTACGCACTTAAGAAGAAGGAGCAACATTTTGAAGAGATCAGAATAGTCGCACCTACATTAGTCCTTACCCAATGACTTGCTCGTCTGTAAGAAGGCTGCAGAATTTAGACATAGATCGCAGACTTACGCCGGAAGGAACAGGTTCTGAAGGAGCGCATGCAAAAATGGAGAAAGGAAGCACTGCACCTATCCCAGACGCTGGAAAACACTCTAAAATAATTTAGCAGACTCAACGCAACGTAGATATGGCTGCTGAGAGGCCTACTACAGACAAAAAGGTTTAGCAAGTGCATAGTGCAACAACGCAAAGCCTCAAGTTAGTGCTCCCTGTCCATAATTCTGTCAAGACACTTTAGGCTAAGACTAAGAAGACAGTGCCTTAGTGACTCGGGATAAGTCACATGTTTGTGTTCAGGGCCTGTTCGAGCTGGGTCCGCTTGAGGCACAAGTTTCGAAGACACTTTTTGTATTTTTGTATGTGCGCACTGCGCAAATGAAGTCGATTGGATTTTGGTCAAAATTTTTGGATGTAAATGGGATTAACTGTAAACTGTGGACCTCAAACCATGGTTTAAGACCATAGTATGTGTGCGTTAGGCATATAATAAATATATAGACTGTTTCTAATCTAAGTAGTTAGTCAATGAATGTGTTATGAGATATTGATGTTCTGATAGATTATGCATCTGTAAGGGTTTTTGGGTTGGTTTGAAAGGCTCCTCCTAACTATGTGCACAGAGACCTAGTCCTGGCTATGTGTGAACCCCATTGGTTGTGTGCGCGGAAAGGTTTGTAATGGTTTTGGAAATAACAGTAGATGTATTGACATATCCAAAAGATAATAGAAAGAGAATTTTTGGCGAAGCTATCTGTGTTATGCATGTATATTTCTTATTGTTTATGCTCTATTAATATCACATTTCTTACTTACTAATGATTGCACAAGGTTATCTCATCTAATTATGCATGATTGTTGATGATTAAGAGATTTTTTAAGTGTTTACATTGATTAAGATGTAGATCTGGTTCTGATCTGTTTTCTGCGCTAAAGTGAACAATATTTCTGTGTTATTCTGTTGATAATTGTTCCTTCTCTGTGATTATGTTATAAAATTTTGGGCGCATCTATATAATTTCATTGTGAGTTTTGTTGATGACCACTTCATTAAATTCCCTCTTAGGGTGCGAAAAATTTGTTCCAACACCCCCCATACTGCTTCGGGTGAGACGTTGGTCTGCACAAGAATATCATTGCCAAAAGGGTCAGTAGTTGGAGTGTTTGTTGGTTTTTCCATCAAATATGATCCTGGGTCAGGACCCCTCAAGCCAACAAGTGCTAATGCTTTGTTACTTTCCAAGTTGTTCCTAGTTATGGAAAAATGACATGGAAACCTATGAATAATTTGGAAAACCTTCCCACTTAAGGCCTCAGACTATCTCTTGGATTGGAGGTGGTAACCCTAAAACTTTCACAATGATAGTTTTTTTAAATCACCTTAGAATAATTTTTTCAAATACCCTCAAATGTTACATTCAAATAAAAATGAATGAATGAAATTATATAGAAATAATATAATCTAGAGATCATAGTCAAATATTATCATATGTTCAAACCAAGTACTTTCAATTGGGCACATATATCCCATGATGCACAGTTCCTTATGTACCAATAATATTTCCATGCCAATCCTTGTAATTAAGGAACCAATATCAAGAAGGTTATTGAGGGTGGAAGTATTTTAACTATATTGATAAGAAAGAAAGCATATTGGGCACCTAGATGAATTCAATTGCATGCATGAAAACACAAAGACATTTTCATCTAAATCCAATCACTCCACAACAACTTTAAATCATTAGATAATATTGATTTTGGAGAATACAATATTGATTCACTAATAGGAAATAATTAATGCTATACACATTTTCAGATATTTTAAAGATATATATTCAATTAGACCATTGAAGATAAGTAAATGTAAAAAATAGGAGATATTATATATTTCATTGGTTGTGTCTTGAGAATATTCAAAATAATCATAAAGTAAATCGGGAGAATTGGTCAACGACATATTTGTTTAGACCTAAAACAAAAGTATACAAAGGCTCAAAACTACTCAATATTACGATTTACAAGCGAAAAATAAAACGATAGAAAAAAAAATTGAATTTACAAATGATGAATCCAATGGTGGGTTTATTAATCTATCGTAAAAACAAGGCCCTATGGCTTTGAGCACTTCCATACTATACTACATAAAACACCAACCCTTAGAAAGTATCCAATACTAAATTTTTATCTTTTTCTTCAATGTTGAATCACAATGATTTTATGAAATATTTTTCAAAAATAGAAGGTCTCTTGAAATAACTCTAGTTAAAAATAATTAATAACTCAATCTCCCAAAAAATATAATTCTTGATCATCATCTAGGTTATTTTTGTTTTCTAGAAATATGAAATTTCTTCATATTTAGCTACAAAATTTCCCAAAGTAAAATAATTAGAAGAAGCTAAAAAATAAATCTTCAATAATACAACCACCATAGATATCTCCAACAAACATGTCCACAACCTAGTTGTCACCTCCTTAAAGTATTTCATTAAAACT
Source organism: Pinus albicaulis (assembly GCA_034641835.2). Lineage (NCBI taxonomy): Eukaryota > Viridiplantae > Streptophyta > Pinopsida > Pinales > Pinaceae > Pinus > Pinus albicaulis. The sequence goes on from CM076583.1 coordinate 430,016,447, forward strand.
TTTACGATTTTTCAAAATACAAACCAAACTTCAAAATCTAGCACCTCCAACATTAGTTCCACTTACCCTCCAAAAATTTCCCATCTCCATCAACCTTAATCAGTGTAACAGATCCCCTTGTCACCCATAGATCATACTAAGGGTAGAAGGAGGATGTTAATAAGATTAATCGACCTCCAATGTCCTGCTATGGAAATGGGAGTCCAAATTTTTTCGATTTTTTCCAACTCTTCAAAACACAACCAATAATTCCATTCCATTCGTCTCAGTGAGACCTTTTAATTAATATATAATTTTCCATAATCCGGCCTCTGCATTAAAATATATGGCTACATTAATTCTATCCCAATAAATGCTACCTCATCAATTTACATAGGCACCAAGCACCCCCAAGTCTTGGCTCTAATGCTTGACCATATGGCTAACAAGGCACAATCCCATTTTCCTCAAGTGCTTTAAAATTCCTTTCTCTCATGTGAACAAAAACACACACACACATGTTTATGATTATAAACATTACATGAAGGCTTTCTTTGCATTTGAATATTTATTTCAACCACTACATGTTTATGCAGATTTAATGAGGACCTATCCATATAAATGACCTATGTAATAACTTATTCAAAAATTATTTATGCTTTGAGGAAACTATTAATTTTATACATAAATTTGATCAACCTACCTTAAATAATTAGCCATCCTATAAGATATATTCCATTAGGGATGCCTTGAACATTGGATATATTGACTAAGAAAAAAAGACCTTGATATCCTTCAATTATGTGTAGTGATAACAACAACAACAACAATGAGCTAAATAATAATTAGATGGATGAGTATCTTTCAAATAGATTTATGTCAAGCCTCAATACACTTAGATTGATGGGAAACTAATAATAATAATAATGAGATAAAAAGTTGACTAAGGAAAAAAAAAATTCCTTCAATTATGTGTGGCCTTAATAATAATAATAACAACGACAACAAAAACAATAATAATAATGAGCTAACTAATAATTAGGTTGATGGGTATCTCTTAAATAAATTCATGTTAATGAAATTTTTTTTAATAATAATAATAATGAGGTAAAAGAGTAATTAAGATGATGGACATTTATTGAATAGATTCAATTTAAGCCTTAGTACCTTTTAATCATTTTTCTTAGTACTTTTTTCTCATTTGATGACATGGTGGTTGTCTCATTGAGATGTTATCTTTTCCATATAATTTCAAATCTCACATAAAAACACCCTAGCTTATCATAATAAAGTTGGTAAATTAAACACTTTGGGATCCCACTTAAATTTCAATTTTGAGAAGTGAAATATCATTAACATTTTCTAAACCTGACTTAGTCAAGTCCTCCCAACCATAATTTTTAACACCATAATCCTTGTTGAATATCCACCATGCATACCTTTCCCCTAGACTATCGTCCAGTCTCCAGGTTTGTAGATTCACTAGGAGTATATCGTGCTCATTTATTTCCCAATATTTAATTTTAACACGAAAAAATGGAGGTCTTTTACAGAGATTAGGGAGTTTGAAGGGATCAAATTGTTTAGCATGCTCACTTTTCTGGCACTCAAGTCACCTCCATCCAGTGGTTAAGTCATCCATAGTGTAATGTCCCAAATGGGGAAATTTCTGCCATGTCGGGAATATCTTGAGATATTCCCAATTTCCACCTCCGGGAGTATTAACAATCAACACTGAAATATTTTAGAGATTGAATGTAGGGGAATTTACTGGATATTCTCCCTTCACAAGGAAGGATGAGATCCAGAGGCTACCTGTCCCACTAGCAGACTCGGCCAATAGAACTTGTCGAAGGCTAATAATTCCCTTCAAGGAATTTCTGCACCAGCTGTCCATGAGGATGTTGTATAAAGAATTCAATGTGAAAATAAGGAAATCCAATGCTGGGATGCCTTAGAATATGTCTGGTACAAACTCCCTGCATAATATAAGCTCAAAGAAATAACCCTAAGGGGCTTATTCAGATCTCCCACCAACATGTGTACTGAAACAATGCTAAATTAGGGAACCTTCAGCAGCATTCAAAATCCAATATGAACAGTAGTGAAGAATGCATCATATAATATCAGAAGAGTAAAAATCTGATACATAATTTATAGCAACAAATATTATACAAGATCCTTGAGGAAAAGACCTCTCAAGGTGAGTGCAGATCAGCCTCTAAGGAAGATGTACATAAACAAGAGAATACATTGCTACATAAAACCCAGCTACTCTATAACTGTGCAGTCTATGAGGGAAAATGACTCCAAAATGATATATATATAAAATTATACAGAAATATGTGCTCAAATAAAGGTGAGGGAGCAAAATCTCAACCCCAAAAAACATTATTACTACAATCCTCCAGGGGATTGGCTAAAATACATTAAAATAGAAAATGCCAGAGTTGTAGTGTAGCTGCTGCAACTCAAATACAATACAACATAGGAGAAGGGAATAGATGCTACAATAACAATGAAACCTCCTCCGATGAACTCCAAAATGAAGGGGTTGATCCCCCTTATTGAAGATTGCACTCCATAGTGCACAAAATGAACTCCTCTGGCAAACCCTCTCTGAATATAATGCTGTAAGAAGAAGGGACTGTGTTGGGCATGAGAGAAATACATATGGCCTAATTCCAAATCTGAAATATGAGCTTTGGAAATCTCCTTTGCTGAATTCCTAGAGAGAGAGATGGCTCCTCCTCTACAAACCAACTCCAGAAGTGAGATTATGGAAGTCCCTCACTGAAACACCAACAACTCTAGCGTTCTCTTGCTGTAAGAATAATGCAATAGATGCAAATTACTGCCTTGGCCTCATGCCATGATGTGAGGAAGATGAATAACAATCTCTCCATGGCCTCCCATGGAAGAGAAAGGTATTCCTAAATAGGAATCCCTATTGTGCTAAACAGCAACAAGTTGAAGAGAGCTTCAACTTCGAATTCTATCTTCAAGACTAATCTCCACAATGCTCGCCTTCATATTTTATGCAATGTGTGCATGGACCCCACTCACATTATGGTTTCTCTCATTTGAAATTTTCCCTCCACTCCAACTACGCAATCTTCTTGAGCAAGCTTCCCCTCTTAGGGTACATTGTTGAATTTGGTCAACCATGGTCTAGCTCACTTTCCTTTGGCCCTTTTCACACTTGGGGCTGCTATCTTAAGCCACTTAAGTGAATTTTTGCACCTTAGGAGTGTTTATTAATTTTCTACATGAGTTCCCTCACCCATTTTATTCCTTTTATTAAAATAAAACAAAGATTAATGTCCCAAATACTTTATTGCAAAATTTGGGACATTACAGTCCTCCCCTCCCAAATCTTTCTTGTCCTCAAGTAGGAGCAAGGATGAACTACAAAAGGTCCTCCACTCAAGGCATGGAATCTGAAATATCCTTTTGTAGATCCTTCCATCGTCAAGTAGTCAAGCAAAATGAGTCACCGTCCAACTAGGCCACTCCTGGAAGTACTCCTCCACCTTGTGCTTATGAGAAATAGGTGGGCTGAATTTCTAAACTTGGTAAGCTTCATAGCCTACCCCATGCTATCTTCTTCTCCACTTATGATTAATGTGGAGTGAAAGCTGAACTTGGGATGCAATAGTGTTGCCTTCAAGAGGCAAGATGAAGTATAGATCCCCAAATATCTCTTCTCCAACGCTGCAAATCAAGCTGGCCAAAATCATCTCATATGTGATGAGTTGGAAGTCATCCACATATGGCATCCAACAACATATGGTCCACCTCATGGGAAAAACACATGGCTACATATGGTGACCATATCATCCTCCATACTCCTCCTTGGAGCATGTGCTGCAAAAAAAGTGGAGGTCTTCTCTCCCAAAGGGCGCATCCACCCAATGAGTCTCTCCCTCCACATGATACATATGGGGCTACTGCTGATATATGGCTGAAATTAAATGGTCTTAAAAAGAGACCCAAGCCACCCCATCAAACATAAAACCATGAAGTGCCTCCTTCAAAATTTCAGCTCTCCAAATAGCTCCTCCCACATGAAGGAAAGAGATGAAGTTTGGAAATCATGGGTCGCCCATTGTTTCTCTTGAAAAATACAACATGAAAAATATGGAGAATCATACTCCCAATAGGCATCTTCAATCCTTTTCCCTCCTCCAAAATAGTGCTTCCTCTGAACAACGTTCTACCAGCAACATATGGAAGCATAAACTTATAAGAGCAAGGAGGCGAAATTTGGTCCCATGCATGGAACTAGCGTAGGGCATCATTTGCCTGCCTCAAAATAGAAATTAACAAGTGTATTTTTAGCCACTTTTTTTCTGCCACATCCATCTTGAAAGGTGTTATCATGAAAACACAAATTTTGGTGCCAAAGGAGCACACCAAAATCCATGTGGCTTTCCCCCACAAACCACCCATAAGATGGTCATCTTTCTTGCTGGAATAGACCATAATTATAGTTGAAAATAATGTGCAAGAAGGAAGGATCCTCCTTGATATAACATGCTGATCATAAGAATAAGAGAACATAAAGAAAATGGTTACCTCTCTTATCATGTACTTTGGCCTTTGAGCTGAAATGACTCAATTGAAGTGTCCCCCTTACTGCAACATAGTAGGGGAGTGGTTGTGCCAACCATCTCATCATCCTTGGGCTATACATCTAGCCATATGCTGATATGAAACCATTAAGTTTCCCTCCCATGTGGACTCCTCCATCAATGAATAATATTCATGGAAATGCATGAAAGAAAAACCCATAAACATTGCATGTAGATCCCTCTTCTTGTGCTTGTGCAACCAAGCCAATAAAATCAAAATTTAATGAGGAATTATTCCCTCCATTTCTCCTTCATTATCATCATCTACATGCCTCCAAATTTCATCATTTGTGGAGTGGCTTTGAGAACACTCCAACAGGTAATTCAAGCCTTCAAGTGACAGCGCTGCTGGACTTGGAGTAGGGCCACTGTCATCTCAAAGCTCCCATCTTTGACATGAATCTTGTCAAATATTCCTCCCATAATGTTGCTGCAAATGTGGTGCTCCTCCCATGAAGAATGTGTTGCTTGGCATCCAAGATCAAAGAGAAATCCTCTTGCGCTATGCTAATGCCTCCTCTTGCTCTCACAACATGCAACAAAATATGAGCAACAAGAGTATTGCTGCTCCCCTATACTTCCACCACGCCCAATATGAAATGGGAACATAATGAGTGGTAATATAAATGCCACGCCATCATGATGCACCCATACTCTCCCCTTGTCCATCAAGTTAAATAAGTGTGAAATGATCTTGGGACCTATGGGTTATGGATCCTTCACATTTCCGCTGGGCACACTCCATCCATCAAGCTCTGCTAATTGGTGTAAGTATCCTGCCACTTGGTACCTCTTTCACAAGAGCTACCATTGTCCCAAAATATATTTCTCCTTTTTCATTTCATGGGACATTGAAATGAAATCTCTTCCATAACAAATTTCAAAACCCCACCCTCACATGTGATGCATGGCTCATCAATAGTGCATGAGGATGATGAGTGTTAATTTTCCTCCAAAATGGCACAGCGCAGTGAAATTTTCCTCCTCAATACAATCATCATGCAATAAGTAAAATCCTCCATGATAGATGAAAACTCATGCATACCTTGGAGAGATTTGGAAGAATCTTGCTGCAAGAGTCTCCTCCTCAAGTGTGCTGGCTGCCTCAATAACTGAAGGTGGAGGCTTCTCCTCCATGAATGTAACAGTGCTAGCATGTGCCTCTGGTGGTGAGGGCTTCTCCCTTCTTTGGCCAAATCTTTTGATCAAGATCTGAGAAAGATCAGCAAGAGTAGAAACACTTGCATGCCTCCCATGGCTGATCCACCAAGTTCTTTCTTCTTTTGCTGAACAAGTGTGAAAAGATAAAGTCTCTTGGAAGACTCTAGGGTTTGTTCCATATTCAGTAGATACTTACATAGAATTCAAATTCTAAGTGTCTCCATGCTTCTGCTCTGCTCCCCTGTGAGAATAGGAAGTGCATGGTCCTTCCTCTTCTCCTTATCCTATCTCCTCAACCTCCTTGGAGAGGTTGTTGCTGGACCCAAAACTGATGAGATTGATCTTATATTCTGCATCATATCTGACCTCTTATTCTTTGGAATTCAAAATTCATAGGCTAAGCCAAGTTCGAAGCTCTGATACCACTGTAATGTCCCAAATGGGGAAATTTCCGTAATGCCGGGAATATCTTGAGATATTCCTAATTTCCACCTCTGGGAGTATTAAAAATCAACATTGAACTATTTTAGAGATTGACTGCAGGGGAATTTACTGGATATTTCACCTTCAAAAGGAAGGATGAGATCCAGAGGCTACCTGGCCCACTAGCAGACTCTGCCAATAGAACTTTTCGAAAGCTAATAATTCCCTTCAATGAATTTCTACACCAGCTGTCCATGAGGACACTGTATAAGGAAGTAAATGTGAAAATAAGGCAATCCAATGCTGGGATTCCTTAGAATATGTCTGTTACAAACTCCCTGCAGAATATAAGCTCAAAAAAATAACCCTAATGGGGTTATTCAAATCTCCCACCAACATGTGTACTGAAACAATGCTCAATTAGGGAACCCTCATCAGCATTAAAACTCCAATATGAACAGTAGTGAAGAATGCATTATATAATATCAGAAGAGTAAAAATATGATACATAATGTATAGCAGCAAATATTATACAAGATCCTTGAGGAAAAGACCTCTCAAGGTGAGTGCAGATCAGCCTCTAAGGAAGATGTACATAAACAAGAGAATACATTGCTGCATAAAACCCAACTACTCTATGAATGTGCAGTATATGAGGGAAAATGACTGTAAACTGATATATATAGAATGATACAGCAATATGTGCTCAAATAAATGTGGGGGAGCAAGATCTCAACCCCAGAAAACATTATTACTACAATCCTCCAGGGGATTGGCTAAAATACATTAAACTAGAAAATGTCAGAGTTGCAATGTATCTGCTGCAACTCAAATACAATAAAGCATAGGAGAAGGGAATATATGTTTCAATAACAATGAAACCTCCTCTAATGAACTCCAAAATGAAGGGGTTGATCCCCTCTTACTGTAGATTTCACTCCATAGTGCACAAAATGAATTCCTCGGGCAAACCCTCTCTGAATATAACGCTGCAAGAAGAAGGGACTGTGCTGGGCATGAGAGAAATACATATGGCCTGATGAAAAATCTGCAATATGAGATTTGGAAATCTCCTTTTCTAATTTCCTAGAAAAAGAGATGGCTCCTCCTCTACAAACAAACTTTGGAAGTGAGATGATGGAAGTCCCTCACTGCAACACCAACAACTCTAGCGTTCTCTTGCTGCAAGAATAATGCAGTAGCTACAAATGACTGCCTTGGCTTCATGCCATGATGTGAGGAAGATGAAGAACAATCTCTCCATGGCCTCCCATGGAAGAGAAAGGTATTCCTAAATAGGAATCCCTCTTGTGCTGAACAACAACAAGTTGAAGAGAGCTTCAACTTCAAATTCTATCTTCAAGACTGATCTCCACAATGCTCTCCTTCATCTTTTATGCAATGTGTGCATGGACCCCACTCACATTAGGGTTTCTCTCATTTGAAATTTTCCCTCCACCCCAACTACGTAATATTCTTGAGAAATCTTCCCCTCTTAGGGTACGTTGTTGACTTTGGTCAACCATGGTCTAGCTCACTTGCATTTGGCCCTTTTCACACTTGGGGCTACTATCATAAGCCACTTAAGTGACTTTTTGCACCTTAGGAGTGTTTATTAATTTTCTACATGGGTTCCCTCACCCATTTTATTCCTTTTATTAAAATAAAAGAAAGATTAATGTCCCAAATACTTTATTGCAAAATTTGGGACATTACACATAACGTAAATATCCCTGATGGGACACTCATCAGAATTCCCCATTCTGTAGAGACACCTTGGGTGTGATATGCGAGAGATATTGCATATAGTGTTCTGGAGTTGGAGGAAACTATACATCTCCCTTTATCCATTATAACTTCGCTATGGTTGCCACGATATTGGGGAAAATCAGTCATGAAATACCGAGCAAAAGTTGTGTTCTAGTGGCCTTCCAATGCCCATATGTTCCTCTCAAAATCGAAGTGCATGGGAGCGATATTGGAAGGATATTTGGTGCATCGGAGAAGCTAGCGATCGAAATCCGCTATATAGAGCTTTCCTTTCTAGGGGATGGCTATATGAAATTGACTAAACCACCCTGGACTGTGTGGAATAATTGACCATCTTTCGGTGTTTACATCTAAGCACAACATTGATACACGATTTGGATTGGAAGTGGACAACACCACTATCAGTCGATCCCTGACTATTGCCTTGGTAACCCAATGACAAGACTCGAATGGGAGTTGTTCAACTATTGCAGAAGTATCCAAAGCCTAGAAGGCCCGATCATTATGCCCTAAATTTAGTATGTAAGAGAAGGGATGCTCTCGATTAAAGCGACACCAGGAAATAACTTTATCTCCAATCGCTTCCACAAAGGTTCCCCCCTCGGGGCATTCGCTGGGGTCTTCTTGAACGTCCGGTGACAAAAGAGGAATAAACGTTAACGCCGTGAAATTATGACAAGGAAAGGGTGAGAGCCTCTTGTCTCGGACTAGGCACTCGATAAATCTCATTTCTCTCACCATCTCTCCAAACCCCATCTTCAGGATCAAACGAAACAGAAGACTGCATTTTCGCGATGGAGGCACTGCCTCAACCAAATGTAGAAGTATATTTGCAATAATTCCTCCGGGCCTGGCATTGGTAGCGAGCTTCCACACACGACTATGAAGAGCTGGAATAATTCAATGGCTTATAAGATCGTCGTTCATCAAATTGAAACTTTCCATTACTGTTGAACTCCCACTAATTTCTCCAAATCTTGGTGGCAACAGATCAAGAATATATTCTTTTGACTCGTGCTCTTCATCTAGTTTTGCATTGTGGATGTGAAAGGGTTCCATTTTATCACTTCCCATAAATTAATCCCTCTTCTTCGCTTCCCTTTATAATTTTGTTGTAGAATGAATCTCCAATATGATGGCGGGCTATTACTATGTTGAAATATATCGATTATCACCAATATATCTTCAATTTATATTTATATGGGGTTCTAATATTTGTATCAAGTGGGTCCGACTCCGTCAGTTCATGTAACACACCACATGTTGTCACACTGTAACTTGGCCATGTCCTTTTAATTGTCATGTGTTTTCAGTGATTTACTTTGATTATTATCTTTGAAGATTAATATTTTTTAATTGATTTGATAAATTTGAATAGTCTTGATATGGGTCTCACAAAATAAAAAATTTCAACTTAAACTAGAACTCTTTGGGATGACATTCACTTTACCATCCAAGCTCTCATAAACCTTTAAGAGTTTGTTTTTGGTAGTAATACTTTGTTGGAGAAGTTAGTACTTGAGTTAGGATTGTTTTAGCGTAGCCATCTATGTAACAATTTTCTTACATGTTTTAAATCCAAGTTAAGGAAGCTAAATAGGTTAGCATATTGAATGTATAAAAAAACCCTCATTTTGGAAACCTTCCCATAGATATTAGTTAAATGGTAATTTTGACTAACACATATCTTGGAATCAACATGTTTTCAATCCTTTTTCCTGTCGAAATTAGTGATTTGGGAAATTTACAAATTTTATGCTTTACTTCTTGTTCCCTCAGAAGGTCCATTCCCTATGGGATGTCTAAAATGTAGTCCCTTGGTAAGCCAAACCCTTCCAACAATCCATTATGGTCTCTTATTCCTTAATCCATGGAAAATGTAACGATTCTCACCATTTTAAATATGGTGAACACACAACTAAATGGGCCAATCCCTGATTAATTTCTAAAATCCACAAAGCTTAGAACTTTTATTCTTTCCTTTAGCTTCAGAACAAAATATTTTCCAAAAATTCTAGTAATATTTCCTATATTATCTTTCTCTATATAGAAAAAAAAATAAGTGGGCCTCTACTTGAATTGTTAGGAAGGTTAATGGAAGCTCACTCTACTTTTTTTAGTAGTGGTTGTCATTCATGTCAAGCCAAGTGATCAATGATAAATGAATTAATATTATCAAGAAATAGCTATCATTTTAAGTCATGGATGACAACTGATATGAAGTTCAAGGGGAGTGATATCAAGTTAGCATAAGTTGGTGTACATATCGTGGCCATGTTATCATTAGCATATTCATGTTGAGATGTTTTTTGAATGGTTGTAGCCAATATTGCAGACAATATCCTTGTGGGAAATCATGTTTCAATTTCATATGCTGAATACAAAATCGCCTTGTTTGGCTTGAAATTATTCTCCGTGAACATTCCAATGATACATATTTTTCATCATAACTTCCACATATTATTGTTGTAAATCTAAGCATAGAGAGATTTCAAGTCATTGATTGGAAAAGTGAATAGAGAAGGTAGATCAACAGCTAAGAATCAAAGGCACGGTATATATCAATGGTTCTAACATTTTTTTAGTGCATGACATGTGTATAGGTTATTGGGAATATTTTTTACAATGAGACCCCATTTCAAGTGTCAATTTGATCTGATAGTTGAGGAGCAATATCATACATCAATATACACGAGGATTAATGTGGTACCCATAACACAATGTGATCCAATGGTAGAGAAAGAAACAGATCAATAGTCCAGGCTCAATATAAGGATCATTTTTACACAACGGGTAACCACCGGTATAACATGAAATGAGATCCAATGATTAAGATTGCTTTGCATAAATGTTCTAGATTTAATATTAGGCATTGATAAGCATGGAGGTTAATGAGTAGTCCATAACCCGATATCATCCAATGATGGAGAACAATTTAGATTAATGGTCCAGATCTAATGTTGAATGTCAACAAGAGCATAAGTTATTGTGAAGACAAGGACATGATGTAATTTGATGGATGCTAATGAGTTGATCGAATGGATCTCCATCGTGCTCTCCCAATGCTCAAATTCTAAAAGGAAAAAGTTTCTTGAATGGAACACATATGCTAACGAATATGTCCACATGGTTCCAGACAACAATGTCGAGGGATGAATAGTGATTAACACTTTCAAGTGATGTCCTTTGGAAGAGTAAGACCAATGACATGGATTTTCATGTCGCCATCTATTATGGATGATGAGATGCAATAGGTACTCACACCAAGTGGAAATCCAAGTTAAATCCTATAGCTTTGCCTCAAATAAGGGACAATTAGTAGGGGAATAGTTTCGAGCATATGAGACTTTAAAATTCACAAATTCGAAAAACAAGTGGATCGAGGAAGTTAACAACGAAACCGTCCTTGGCTATATAAGAATGAATTTTTGATGTGATCAAAGAATGCATGTGTTCTTAATATTAAGAGAGTGTGTATTGTAGATTCAATTTTTTTTAATTTTTAAATAACTTGATAAATTTGACGAGGGTTGTTATGGTGTAAAGGGATCGGGCTCAAAGGGAGTTCATTGTAAGTTTATAACGAAAGAGGATGAGATTGAACATATTTTCTATGAAAGTTTTTATAACAATATTTAAGAGTTCTATGTTGGTATTTCCCATAGAATTAATTATTATTCATCATACAAAAATTTTGGAGGGTATATGGTTTTATGAGAAAAGATATTTCCATGAATTTTTATCTGGTCTTTTTCTTTGTGATATTATCAATATATTGAGCTATAATTTTGAATCGAAAGGAAAATTGAATCAATGCCACTTCAAAAGTCCATTATTCTGGACTATACTAAAATTAAATAGATCTAACAATAAATATAATTCCTATAAAATAAATAGCATTGGCATTGTCTATCCAAAAATCTCATGCGAATATATCAGATTATTTTCCAAGATAGAAAAATAAAAAAAATGAGTAAAAGTCGAAATTATTGAATTGTAGGGCATTCAAGGAGCATTCATTCAGGTGGGTGCTTTAGGTTGGGTCAGTCAAGCAAGAGCCATATAGTGTCAACACCTTATATTCCTGAATCATATTACTTAGATAATGAGTAGGGAATTTCTGCAAACACTTATCAACATTTTTTTTCTTAAAACATTTATGCACTCGAATGAATACGTACTTTAGGCAACGTCATGAAGCCCAATCTCGCCCAATATAGCCCGGATTTCCTTTCTTTGGGACAAGAATATTGTTTCAGGCCATACATTGCCTTCTGACAAGTTGAAATAAAGATTTTTTTGGATTTTTTAAATGAAAGAATAAGGAATTATTTTATAATATATTTTACTTATTATTATTTTTATATATTTTTTCTTGTAAGGAAAGAAATTTTGTTATCATTTTTACCCTAGGTTAGAGCACTTAAAAACAAATTTATTATAATTTTTATATAATAATATTTCATTTTTGTGATTTCATATTTATGACATTAATATTGTATTTACTTATTTTCTATTTATTAAAAAAAAAATCAATTCAATTTATATGTATTTTTGCGGAGACATCCAATAGTGTAGTTACTATGATAAAAGAGGTTCCCAGTGATGAATGCAAGTGTAATATTGAAGATTGAACATGGACAAACAATACCACTCAAATTCAAAACCACATGTAAAGCAAATCCATCTAATCTCTTCTTTTAATAGTACATGAATATAAATATTATGGTAGAACTCCATACATTTTAATACCCTAGTTCCTTTTGAACAAAAGTGAACAAAAGTGAACAATAGTGATTGATTATGTTTTAGAATCATACTATTATAAGTTACCTAATGAGATTTCAAACAAACTATTATGTCCAAAGATTTTTTAGAGAATATGAATTAGATGTCAAATAAATTGATGAATTTTCTTTGTTTATTGTAATGTTTATTTGGGTGAAATGCTATATGAATTTTTATTGTTATTTAATAAGTATTTGAACTTTACAAATTATCAATAATATTGAAAGGGATTTTTTCTTTTCAATAAATTTCTACATTGGATCAGTATGGTTTATTATATTAGATTTATATTATTCAACGCAAATAAATTGTGAGATAATAATTTCGAATTTTGATTTACTTTCATATTCATATGAAAAATTTATTGATTTTTAATTTGTAAATATAGAAGAGTAAAAAAGATGTGAACCCTTCAAACAGAAATATAAATATTCTCTCTGAATTTCATCCCTAGTTTCCATCCTTTGATTCCTTCCACAAAAGCAAGATATACATGCCTCCAAGTTTCAACAAAATATATGTAGGAAGATGGTCTTTGTCCATGTGTGTGCTTAGAAAATTGATAATATTGTTTAGGCTATCTTAGGGATTCTCCTTTTATTTGTGTTTTCTACAACATCGAAGTACAAAATTCTACCTTCACCACTTCTTGGATTAGATTATTGTCCCTATCTAGTTCCATAAATGTCCAAATATTCAATACATCCTACTTGAATCTAGGCTTAACTTCTAGCATTCTATAGAAATAATATCATAATAATTATTTATCTAGGCAAGATTTCATTATATAACATAAGTTTTAATAAGTATTAATTAATTAACATTCATGTGTTTGTATATTCTATGATGAAGTATGGTTTATACATTTCCATTTTCTGTTTGCATAATTAAGGATTTCCTTCAATGGAGTTATTTGAAGTTCTAGGTTACTCTCCATCATCATGTGTATTATATTGATATTATTGGAAACAAGGTAACTTGAAAGCTTTGATTTTGATGCATGGCTAGCATTAAACCAAGGTCTTGGAAGCCTTGATGGACTAGAAAAGTTGAGGAATCATTCATCTCCATGCAAGTGGGCTGGTGTAGGTTGTCGAAGGGACTTTGTAATACATGTATATTTTCTACATATGGAACTCAAAGACTTCATTTCTGCAAATCTTGGGAATAGTAACAATTCAGAACTTTTGAATCTGACCGACAATCCTCTAGTTAGATCTAAGACTTTTGTGATCCATAATTTAGATAAATGTCTTTCATATTAATCACATCATTAGGATTTTTTCGACATTTCAAACCATCTAATGTGGTTCATTCTTAGGACAAGTTAGAAGTCCAAAAGAAATTTTGGGCCCCACAAAATAAAATATTTCAACTTGAGCTAGAACTCTTTATTGAGAGATTCAATTTGACATCCAAGTTCTCATAAACCTTTAAGAGTTTGTTTTGAGTAGAAATAGTTTGTTGGAACAATTGGTACTAAAGGTAGGATTGTTTTCTCACTTGGAGATGCTACAACTAGGTACCAATTTCTTCATTTAAGGATTACCCATAGCTCTTTGCACCATCTCATAGTTGAGGTACTTAGATCTCAGTGGAAATAGTCTCTCTATAAGCATACTAGTGTAGCTAAATAACCTAAAATAGACGTTGGTGGTTATCTATCTGGGTAACAAATTTCTTACATGTAGTTTTCCATCAAATTTAGGGAAGTGTTGGCATGCCAACCCACTTGTTTCAAATTTATAAAAAATAATGGGCCCCTCCCGAAATTTTTTATTATTCCTTCCAGTTTTTTTTATTTAATTGAATGAGATTAATGGATAGATATTATTAGTGGGATTATGGACTTCAGGTTATCTAAGAGATTTTCTTTAAGTGGATACTTGATTTTATCAATTACGCTTTCATATGATAGCAACATCATGTGTAAAAATATCGTAAGAAATTGCTTCATTTGACTTGTGCCTTAGTCAAATGGAGAAATTCGAATGTCCACAAAAACAAGATGACTTGAGCTGCAGTTAGCAGGAATGACATCGACAAGTCACTTAGTTAACTCATTAAATGAAAGTTTATGGGAAAGAAGTAGATTTTTGCATGAGTTGATGGATAATATCTACAAATCTAGTGGAGTTATAGTTAGTGAAACTCATTTATCTAAGCTCTAGTCAGTAGGAGTTCAGATGAGTAGTTTTAATTGTTGTTGACTCAATGATCTCTTAATTAACTAGTCAATTTACTAAAAATATCCCTAGTCATCCATTTAATTTGAATTTCTTAGTTGAGTGGAGGGAAACGAATAACTATATTTATTGTTGTACATTAGTGAGACTACAAAGTTTTCATGTAGCAAGGGATTTAATTTCCTTAGGAATTGTGCAAGGAAATAGGAGCCTTCTATTCTTTAGGAGCAAGAATTGCACAAGGAAATAGGAGGAAGTTGGAGGCCTATTTTTGCTAAGTGTTGGTCAGATCAGGAAAATTAGGAGATCAGTGTTACAGTGTAGGTTGAGCTACAAGTATTGAAATATTCATTGTAATATATCATTGTCTTATCTAATATAATACAAATAGAGGAGGGGTTTTCCTAGTTGGGTTCCCTAGTAAAAATATTGTGTTCATTACGATTGAATGATTTCATGTGTTTCTATTGTATGTTTTCATTTCCATAGATTTAGTAGAAAAAAATTGTATATTGTTTTCTATATAGTGGCTAACCATTGGTATAGCCAATGATATTTGAAAATTAGTATCTCTTTGAATAAATGGTCCATATTTAATATCATACATTTATAAGTGTGGAGGTTAATGAGTAGTCCATAAACCGATATGATCCAATGATGGAGAACAATTTAGATTAATGGTAAAGATATGAAGTTGACTGTCAACAAGAACATAAATTATTGTGAAGACCGAGGCATGATGCAATCATGCTATCTGCATGCTCGAATTATAAAAGGAAAATTTGTATTGATATGAAAATTTTTTTGTGTTCTTATTATCTTATAGATTTTGAATGGATAGTTTGGATATATAATATTTTATGAATGTACATATTACATAATTATTAGGTATTGGGAGGAAAGCAATAGCATATGAATGTACTTTGTGGTGAATGTTAATGTTAGTGGATAATAACCTAGGCCTTTCTGAATAATAGTGATTGATTATATTTTAGAATCATACTATTGTGAGTTACCTAACAAGAGTTAAAACAAACTATTATCCCCAATGACTTTTAAGAGAAAATGAATTAGGTGTCCATGAAACTAATGAATTTTCTTGGTTTATTGTAATGTTTTATTTGGGTGAAATGCTATAGCAATTTTTATTGTTATTTAATAAGTATTTGATCTTTTCAAATTATCTATAATATTGAAAGGAATTTTTTCTTTTCATTAAATTTTTACATTGGATGGGTATGGTCTGTTTTATTAGAGTTATATTATTCGGTGCTAATAAATTGTGAGATAATAATTTCGAATTTTGAGTTAATTTTCATATTCATATGAAAAAATAATTTATTTTTAAATTGACAGTATAGAAGAGTAAAAAAAATGTAAACCCTTCAAATTGAAATATAAATGTTCTCTCTGAATTTCATCCCTAGTTTCCATCCTTTGATTCACAAAATAAATATGTACATGATTCCAAGTTTCAAAAAAATATATGTAGGAAAATAGTCTTTGTCCATGTGTGTGCTTAGACAATTGATGATATTGTCTAGCCTATCATAGTGATTCTCCTTTTATTTTTTTTTGCTACAAGATCGAAGTACAAAATTCTACCTTCACCACTTCATGGATTGGATTCTTGTCCTTATCTAGTTCCATAAATGTCCAAATATTCAATACATCCTACTTGCATCTAGGCTTCACTTCTAGAATTCAATAGAAATAATATCATAATATTTCTTTATCCAGGCAAGATTTACTGATAAACATAAGTATTAATTAATTAAAGCCAAGAAAACACACATTAACATTCATGTTTTTGTATATTCTATGGTGAAGTATGGTTTATACATTTCAGAGGATAACATTGTTGTTGCAGTCACCTAGTGTGACAGCTGATAACAAGGTAACTTGAAAGCTTTGATTTTGATGCATGGCTAGCATTAAACCAAGGTCTTGGAAGCCTTGATGGACTAGAAAAGTTGAGGAATCATTCATCTTCATGCAAGTGGGCTGGTGTAAGTTGTCGAAGGGAATTTTTAATACATGTATCTTTTCTACATATGCAACTCAAAGGCTTCTTTTATGCAAATCTTGGGAATAGTAACAATTCAGAACTTTTGAATCTGACCGACAATCCTCCAGTTAGATCTAAGACTTTTATGATCCATAATTTAGATAAATGTCTTTCATATTAATCACATCATTAGGATTTTTTCAACGTTTTGAACCATCTAATGTGGTTCATCCTCATGACAAGGTAGAATTCCAAAAGAAAATTTGGGCCCCACAAAATAAAATATTTCAACTTGAACTAGAACTCTTTATGGAGAGATTCAATTTAACATCCAAGTTCTCATAAACCTTTAAGAGTTTGTTTTGAGTAGAAATAGTTTGTTGGAACAGTTGGTACCAAAGGTAGTATTGTTTTCTCACTTGGAGATGCTACAACTAGGTACCAATTTCTTCATTGAAAGATTACCCATAGCTCTTGGCACCATCTCGTAGTTGACATACTTAGACCTCAGTGGAAATAGTCTCTCTATAAGCATACTAGTGTAGCTAAATAACCTAAAATAGATGTTGGTGGTTATTTATCTAGGTAAAAAATTTCTTACATGTAGTTTTCCATCCAGTTTAGGGAAGTGTTGGCATGCCAACCCACTCACTTCAAACTTATAAAAAATAAAGGGCCCCTCCCAAATTTTTTTATTATTCCTTCCAGTTTTTTTATTTAATTGGAATGATATTAATGGATAGATATTATTAGTGGGATTATGGAATTCAATTTATCTAAGGGATTTTCTTTAAGTGGATACTTGATTTTATCAATTACGCTTTCATTTGATAGCAAAATCATGTGTAAAAATATCGTAAGAAAATGCTTCATTTGACTTGTGCCTTAGTCAAATGGAGAAATTCAAATGTACACAACAACAAGATGAATTGACTTGTAGTTAGCAGGAATGACATCAACAAGTCACTTAGTTAACTTATTCAATACAAGTTTGTGGGAAAGAAGTATATTTCTGCATGAGTTGATGGCTAATATCTAGAAATCTAGTGGAGTTATAGTTAGTGAAACTCATTTATCTAAGCTCTAGTCAGTAGGAGTTCAGATGAGTTGTTTTAATTGTTGTTGACTCATTGATCTCTTAATTAAATATTCAATTTACTAAAAATAGCCCTAGTCATCCATTTAATTTGAATTTCCTAGTTGAGTGGAGGGAAATGAATAACTATATTTATTGTTGTATATTAGTGAGACTACAAATTTTTCATGTAGCAAGGGATCTAATTTCCTTAGGAATTGTGCAAGGAAATAGGAGCCTTCTATTCTTTAGGAGCAGGAATTGCACAAGGAAATAGGAGGAAGTTGGAGGCCTATTTTTGCTAAGTGTTGGTCAGATCAGGAAAATCAGGAGATCAGTATTACAGTGTAGGTTGAGCTACAAGGATTGAAGTATTCATTGTAATATTTCATTGTCTCATCTAGTATAATACAAATAGAGGAGGGGTTTTCCTAGTTGGGTTCCCTAGTAAAAATATTGTGTTCATTACGATTGAATGATTTCATGTGTTTCTATAGTATGTTTTCATTTCCATAGATTGAGTAGAAAAAAAATTGAATATTGTTTTCTATATAGTGGCTAACCATTGGTATAGCATGTAATGATATTTGAAAATTAATATTTCTTTTCATAAATGGTCCATATTTAATATCATACATTTATAAGCATGGACGTTAATGAGTAGTCCATAACTCGATATGATCCAATGATGGAGAACAATTTAGATTAATGGTCAAGATATGAAGTTGAATGTCAACAAGAACATAAATGATTGTGAATACCAAGGCATGATGTAATCTGATGGATGAAAATGAGTTGATCAAATGAATCTACATCATGCTCTCTGCATGCTTGAATTATAAAAGGAAAATTTGTATTGATATGAAATTATTTTTGTGTTCTTATTATCATATATATTTTGAATGGATAGTTTGGATATATAATATTTTATGAATGTACATATTACATAATTATTAGGTATTGGGAGGAAAGCAATAGCATATGAATGTACTTTTTGGTGAATGTTAATGTTAGTGGATAATAACCTAGGCCTTTCTGAATAATAGTGATTGATTATATTTTAGAATCATAGTATTGTGAGTTACCTAACAAGAGTTCAAACAAACTATTATCCCTAATGACTTTTAAGAGAAAATGAATTAGGTGTCCATGAAACTAATTAATTTTCTTGGTTTATTGAAATGTTTATTTGGGTTAAATGCTATAGCAATTTTTATTGTTATTTAATAAGTATTTGATCTTTTCAAATTATCTATAATATTGAAAGGAAAATTTTCTTTTCATTAAATTTTTACATTGGATGGGTATGGTTTGTTTTATTAGATTTATATTATTCGGTGCTAATAAATTGTGAGATAATAATTTCGAATTTTGAGTTACTTTTCATATTCATATGAAAAAATAAATTATTTTTAACTTGACAATATAGAAGTGTAAAAAAAATGTAAACCCTTCAAATTGAAATATAAATGTTCTCTCTGAATTTCATCCCTAGTTTCCATCCTTTGATTCACAAAATACATATATACATGACTCCAAGTTGCAAAAAAATATATGTAGGAAGATAGTCTTTTTCCATGTGTGTGCTTAGACAATTGATCATATTTTCTAGCCTATCATAGTGATTCTCCTTTTATTTTTGTACAAGATCGAAGTACAAAATTCTACCTTCACCACTTCATAGATTGGATTCTTGTCCTTATCTAGTTCCATAAATGTCCAAATATTCAATACATCCTACTTGCATCTAGGCTTCACTTCTATAATTCAATAGAAATAATATCATAATAATTCTTTATCCAGGCAAGATTTACTAATAAACATAAGTGTTAACTAGTTAAAGCCAAGAAAAAACACATTAACATTCATGTGTTTGTATATTCTATGATGAAGTATGGTTTATAAATTTCCTTTTGTCATATTCATAATTAAGGATTTGGTTTAATTGAGTAATGTGAAGTTCCAACTTACTCTCCATGATCATGAGTATTATAGTGACACTGTTGGCATCAAGCTATGTTGAAAGCTTTGAATTTGATGCATGAATAGCATTAAACAAATGCCTTGGAAGACTTGATGGACTATAATCGTGGAAGAATCACTCAGCTACATGCAATTGGGCTAGTGTAAGCTGTAGAAGGGACTTTGTAATACATGTCTCATTTTTACATATGGAACCCAAAGGATTAATTTCTCCAAATATTGGGAATATTAAAAATTTAGAGCTTTTGAATTTGACCGACAATCATCCAGTTGGTAGAAGTACAAAACAAATTTTGTGCCTCATAAGATAAAATATTTCAAATTAAACTAGAGCTATTTGTGGAGAGATTAATTTTGACATCCAAGTTTTCACAAGCCTTTAAGAGTTTTTTTTAGTAGAAATAGTTTGCTGGAAAAGTTGGTACCAAATGTAGGATTTTTTTCTCACTTGAAGATGCTAGACCTACGTACCAATTTGTTCATTCAAATATTACCCATAGGTCTTGGAAACATATCGTAGTTGAGGTACTTAGACCTCATTGGAAATAGTCTCTCTTGAAGAATACTAGCATAGCTAAGTAAACTCAAATAGTTAGTGGTTATTGATCTAGGTAAAAAAATTCTTACATGTAGGTTTCCATCCAAGTTAGGGAAGTGTTGGCATGCCAACCTACTCCCTTAGTTTTGAAAAAAAATAAAGCGCTCCTCCTGAAATTTTTTATTATTCCTTCCATTTGTTTTGATTTGATTGGAATGGGATTCAATATATTTTTAAAGGAAGTTATCCAAAAATATATTAAAGGAAAATACTTATGGTACAGGTTTATTTTGTTGAATTTATTTTCTATTCATTGTCAATTTTTTATTATGGTTCTATTTATATTTTTTGTATTAATTGTATATTCATTTTCTTCATATATGAGTGGAAGCATAGAGTTTCAACACATATCCATGGTTTCCTATGGTTGCAAGGCACTCGTGACATGGAAATACTTGATTGGTCAAATGCTTCTGATGTACAACTTGGAAATATATTCTTCGACAATTATGTAACTACATGGAATCCATGTGACATACATCGTCGCAACATAATGGTTTTAAGAAGCCTTAATGATGACCCTTGCCTATTGAATACTGATGAAATTTTCTCTTGTAATCCTCATAACGATTATGAAGAATAATCAAAGCTTGTCCAAAGGCACACAAAGTGTAGTGTAGATTCTTGTTTCTGCAAAAAGGGAACTATTATCACATGTCAGTATAATGCTCCATGTGATCTTTCTAAGGACTGTTCATAGATGATAAAGGAAGAAAATAATATGACCCAACAAGAAACGATGATAGGGTCAATGTACATAACATTGACCTTATAACAATGTGACATGCAAATGTTGATTTCCACCCAGTGATTTCTCAGTATCTTGTCATAAAATATATTGCTAAGTATGCATCAAAAGCAAAAAAAGGTCTAAAATTTATCATGATATGTTAACTAGAATTTCAAATTCTATTGCCTCTGAGGATCATGATTTGTGTGATTACAAAAGGATTCTTGCATAAACGATTGTTGACCATGAAATTGGAGCACAAGAAACATGCCATATGTTTCTTAAGCGGTCTCTTTTTGTTTGTAATAAAAAAAAAAATCCTTAAATTTTGGAAGAAAGGTTTTTAGGAAAATATTAAAGGATGGCATGAAATGTTCATCTGAGAATATGTTTGTTCAAAATTATCAGAAGATTTTGTTTTTGGTAACAATACTTTTTTGGAGAAGTTGGTACTAGAGTTAGGATTGTTTTCTCGCTTGGACATGCTAGACCTAGGTACCAAATTATCCATTGGAAGATTACTAATAGATCTTGGAACACTCTCTCAGTTGAGGTACCTATATCTTGGTGGAAATAATATCTCTTGAAGCATACTAGCATAACTAGGTGACCTCAAAAATTTGGTGGTTATTGATCTAGGTAACAAATTTCCCACATGTATTTTTCCATCCAAATTAGGTAAGCTAAAAAGGTTCACATCTCGGATGTCCCAAAAAGAAATTTTTTTTTGCATCATTCCCTTAGATATTGGTAACATGTTCATTTGGACTATCCTGTATCTTGAAAATCAACCTCTTTTCAAGCCTTTTTCCTACAGAATTTGGTGATCTAGGAAATTCAAAAAAAATTATACTTAACTTCTTGCACCCTCAAAGGGTCCATTCCCTGTGACATATTTAAAGTGTAGTATATTAGTAATATAGACCCTTCCAACAATCCATTATGGCCTCTTATTCCTCGGACTGTGGGAAATGTAACAATCCTCACCATTTTAAATATGGTGAACACACAACTCAATGGACCAATCCCTTCTTAGTTTCCAAAATACTTAAAGCTTAGAAATGATCTTCTCTCCTTGAGTTTCCTCACCAAATATTTTCTAACTACTATAGTGATAGTCCATATATTATATTTCTCTGCAAAGAAAAAAAAAATTAATGGGCCTCTACCTCAATGGTTAGGACAATCAAAGGAATGTCACTCTACCTGGGTGACTAAAAATAATTTTAGTGAGTGAATTCCTTCTAAGCATGGAAATTTTAGTTCTATAAAGAATATGAGCCTCGGTAACAATCAAATAACAAGATACATTCCTCCAAATCCTTGCATAGTGAAACTTCTTAATGTGATTGATTTAGAAAACAATTTTATTTTAGTGGCATTGGAAACAACTTGATTAATTGCATGAACTTCACCCAGATGATATTAAAAAAAAATACAGTAAGTAGTATAATTATATATTATGTAGGGGAGCTTACATTGATGGTTTTAGATTTGGATACAAAGAACTTGAAAGACATGAATCCTAGAAAGAATTTAGAATTCAAGCACCCTTGTGGTACTGAAACAAATAAATTTCTCAATGGAATTTATTTTCCCATATAGATAATGAAGTTTAATTACAATAATTGATTCTTAATGCTAACAATATAGAAGTGGGGGATCCCCAATGAAGTTAGTAGAATGCCTAGAATCTTAGCACTTTATATCAAAGGGAATCATTTACTAGGAGAGGTTATTTTATAAATTTATCAACATGTTAGTCTCAACACTATTGATTTGGGAAATAGTCATCTCAATGTGCCAATTACCAAGGGTGACTTTATATAGTTGACGAGACCCTCCATAAACCTCAAAACCTTGGATATTGGTGATCTAGGATAATAATTTTCTTGGAGATTAGGTGTGCCTAGGAAATAATATGATTTTACCTTCTTAATGGATCTTTCTCTTTTCGTAGTGATGATTGAGTATAGTGATTAGTTGGTAACCCTTTAAAGGGGATTTCACACCTTCTACTATAGCGATGTCATGCCCTAACATGATTGTGTCACCCATTTTATGCATTTCATTATCAAGTGGGATCTATGAAGGATATCATTGGTTTTTAGAAGGTGTTATTTGGTGATGTGGAACCATTTTAATGATGAGACATAAATTTTTGGATGAGACAAACCCCTTGGGTCATCTATTTCATATTTTTATCAATATCCATGCTTTTTGGGAGATAATTCCACCCTTGGATGCTTTTACACTCACATTTATGCATTAATTGAGGCATATTTTCATGTTATTCAACATTTTATCTATCTTTTAGGGTAAACTCGATCACATATCCACATTGTGTTATGGATAATTCAATTTTATGGGTACTCAGAAAAAATTAAGATTCAACAAAATTTGTTCACCTTGTATAAATTTGGAATTTGATTTGTAATTTAGATGATTTCCCCAAGTCTTGGATAATAACCTCTCTTGATTCATGATTATTTTCTCTTATGTGCTATGGAGGCTTAGTTTAGTGAATTTCTCTTGGGTGGATTCATGATGTGATGTGATCTCTTTTCGTGGATTCTTGTGGTGGATCTTGGATGTTGTATTATGAATCAAATGAGTTTATTTTGTGAAAATTTCTAGATCCTAGATCTAGAATCCCTACTGCAACCAGCTTAACAACTTCTCCTACTTGCAAATCTATCTTAACAAGTTATTAAAATATTACTTCTTAAAATATCGAAGCGGTTAATGAAGCATTCTACATCCATTAAAATACATTTTTGAAAACAAAAACTGAGAAAAAAATAATTCACACAAAGCACACCGCTATTTTTGGACAAATGTCCCGAAAAATCCCAATGCAGGAAAATTGGTGCAGTAGATTAGAGGGTTTATTTATTAAGAAACAATTAATCTCGATACAAATTTGATTGTATCACCGAAAAATCAGTTACATATAATACTCACAAAGAAAGAAATATGTGAGTAAACCTCACTCTGTAAGTCTTGATTGATCTAGTAGCTGAAATGATGAAACCCCATCTCCCTCTGTGTTGTCTCTGCGTAGTAGATATGTATGCCTGCGTGGGGTCAGATCTAGAATTTCGTCACCCCTTATGCGTGATCTCTCTGCCATTCCAAAAAATTTATTTAGGCCTTCCTGGCTCAGATCTGGATTTCCCCAGCTGAAATCCAGCTTTTCGCTGAAGAATTGGGTTGCCTCTGCATGGGGCCTGCATGGCACTATGTCACTCCTATTGGGTGTTGTATCACTCACTCTGGGCTCTGAAAAACCTCCTCTTCAACTTCCTCTAGCTCTCTCCTGCTGATCCTTAGCCTAGAGAAGATCTTCCTGCCAAAAATTTCTTTGCCCCTCAACTGTAATCAAGAATCACTTAGATCTGATTTTCATCTGATCACTTGCTCTGTCAGAGAAATTCGATCTCTAGATCCTCTCGATGTATTTTACAAATGATCCTCAAGCCTTCCTTTATAGTCTTCTCATTGAAAAATCAATGACTGATATTAGATGTCCAACCAACGACTAAGATTATATTACACTTTATGTTCTTGATCTAGAAGTTTCACCCAAAGTTTACATTAATATCGATTAATTATATTAATTTCCTAAGTTAGACTTAGGGTCCTCATTAAAAATAACAATTTTTTCTTATAAAATTGTTTCTAGGTGGAATTTCACAAAACGATTTCTCGGTTATTTGTAATTCATGTGTCTAAGCCTCTCCACAAAGTTTGAGAGTTAGAGTACATCCGATGGTACCAAAAATTAACATATTTTTTGTATAGATCAACGGTTCTAACAGTTATAACATGGCTTGGTCCAAGTCTTTTTAATTGTCATGTGATTTGTTTTCAAAGATTTACTTTGATTATTATCTCTTAAGATATAATATTTTTTAATTGATTTGATAAATTTGAATAGCCTTGATATGGTGTAAAGGTGGCCTGGATATGGTGAAAAGATATATTTGATCCTTATTCGTTACCTTTTGATTGCTTGCACAAAAGCACAATACAAATGTCTCCAAGTTTCATCAAAAGCTATTTAGGGAGATGGTCTATGCTTAGACTATTGATCATATTGTCGAGGCTAGCTTAGTGATTTTTTTATTTTATTTTATTTTATTTTCTTACTAAAATATTGCAATAGAAAATTCTACTTTCACTATTTCTTGGATTAGATTCTTTTTCTTATCATCGAGTTCCTTAAATGATCAAATACTCAATATATACTACTTTCATCTCGGTCTTATATATTCTATTATTCAATATAAATAATATCATAATACACCAAATATTCGGTACATAGTACTTTCATCTATGTCTTATACCTTCTATTATTCAATAGAAATAATATCATAATACTTTTTTTGTCTAGGTGGGATTTAACCATAACATAAGTATTAATATTTAGAGCCACACTCATACACACATTAAAATTCATATGTTTACATATTTTATGATGAAGTCTGGTTTATATATTTCCTTTTTTCCTATGAATAGTTGAGTATTTCTTTTGATGGATTCATGCCAAGCTCCAAGTTGCTCACCATGATCATGTGTCTAATACTGACATTATTTGAAACAAGCTAAGTTAAAAGCTTTGATTTTCTGCAATGCTAGCATTCAACAAAGGTATTGGAATCCTTGATGGACTAGTAAAGTGGAAGAATCATTCATATCCATGCAAGTGGACTTGTGAAAGCTCTAAGTGGGACTTTGTAATACCTATCTCTTTTTTAAATATGGAACCGAAAGGCTCCATTTCTCCAAATCTTGGGAATATTAATGATTTGGAGCTTTTGAATTTCAGGAACAATCTTGTGGTTGGTAGCATTCCAAAAGAAATTTTGGGTCTCACAAGACAAAAAATTTCAAATTAAACAAGAACTCTTTATGGAGAGATTCACTTTACCATCCAAGCTCTCATAAACCTTCAAGGGTTTGTTTTTAGTAGAAATACTTTGTTGGAGAAGTTACTACTAGAGTTAGGATTTTTTTCTCACTTGAAGATGTTAGAAATAGGTACCAAATTCTTCATTGGAAGATTACTAATAGATATTGGCACTCTTTCTCAGTTGAAGTACCTATATCTTGGTGGAAATAATAGCTCTCGAAGCATACTAGCATAGCTAGTTGACCTAAAAACGTTTGTGGTTATTGATCTAGGTAACAAATTTCCCACATGTAGTTTTCCGTCCAAGTTAGGTAAGCTAAGTAGGTTGGCATCTCATATGTCTCAAAAAGAACTTTTTTTGGCACCATTCCCTTATATATTAGTAACATGGTCATTTTTATTGTCCTGTATCTTGAAAATCAACCTGTTTTCAAGCCTTTTTCCTGCAATATTTGGTGATCCAGGAAATTTAAAATTTTTATATCTAAAAAATTGCTCCCTCATAGGGTAAATTCCCTATGAAATATTTAAGATGTAGTCTCTTAGTAAGGTAGATCCTTCCAAAAATCCATTATGGTCTCTTATTCCTCAAACCATGGGAAATGTAAGAATCCTCACCATTTTATATAAGCTGAACACACAACTCAATGGCCCAATCCCTTCTTAATTTCCAAAATCCATAAAGCTTATAAATTTTTAGCTCTCCTTGAGTTTCCTCACCAAATATTGTATGAATACTATAGTGAACATAGTTGATGAGACCCTCCCTAAACCTCAAAACCTTGGATATTACTGATCTAGGATAATTATTTTCTTGGACATTAGGTGTGCCTAGGAAATAAGATGATTGTACCTTTTTAATGGACATTTCTCTTTTCTTAGTGATGATTGAGTATAGTGATTAGTTGGTAACCCTTTAAAGGGTATTTCACACCTTCTACTGTAAGAAAAAAACCTTTCGTGAACGCGGCATTTCATTACTGTTTTTTTGGGCCTGCTTCAATTCAGTTTATTGATGTGGAAAACACTCTTTCATGAACGAGACATTTCATTTTGTTTCTTAGAATTGGTTGTATCTGTTATTGAAATGTATATATATACTCACTCCTGGCCAATCTCTTAAAACTTCATGAATCTCAGAGTCTGTTTAGTCATCCCTTTGCTCAGGCTTGCTTTTTCTACATTGAACTGGAATTGTTTTACCTGATTCTTTAAAGGGAAACCGTTTTCATCGATTTGTATGAATCTCAAAGAAATTACAAGATTATGTTGCTTTTAAATTTTGAGTAGTAGTGGATACCTCCTTTTTGTAATGGATTATTCTATTGGTAGAGTCCATAGGTACTGGAAAATGATTTTCCAACACTTCATGTAGGCATTGGAAAATCATTTTCCAATGATTTGCTGAGGTATATTTGCAAGTATTAGGGAAATACAACTGAGTTTTTGGTTTCATTGCCAACAAGATAGATGATTAATCATGATAAAGAGTAAAACCATTCACTCAAGAAAAACCACATGATCTTTTCTCACCATTATACAAATTTTTACCATGCTGGTAATAATATAAATGAATATCTTTACATTGAAATAATGTATCCAGAAATAGGTTTAATCAATGCCAAAATGTTAAATATGTACTTTATAAACATGCATGATTAGAAGCCACTGTCAAGTTATAATCAAATCGCCCCCAAAAGTGGTTTTGCTCGTTCTACTTCAACTACCGCAATCCAAAATTAGACAAAAATATATATGCTTTATTATATAGGCATATGACATATGACATATAATAAAATCATTACAGTGACTCCAAAATATATTCATCTCCACTAACACTAAATTCAGCACCCTCCTCCAACTTCAAAACTTTGACAATCCCATCTTCTGCAACTAGGGCATAACACTTCGATCGAAGAGAGTACACCTGGTTTATCACTCAAATCTAAATCCGCATACACTTCCTTGGTGAAATATCCATTTTTTTCAGAAAGCACGAGCACCTTATCATTGACATCAAGGTTCTCCCCCTAATATTTCATTACAAAAGAAACATTTACAGAAGCACATGCAATAATGTCAATTCCTTTACTCTTTAGTTCCTCTTCCCTTTGTACAAATGCGAGGAGGTGCTTCTGTTAGGAAGTGAGAGTGTTGAGGAGGTAAATCCCCTCTGCGGACAGAGGCGATTCCTACTAGCCCAGCAAGGGTCTAGCAACAAACAAACAATGCTATGACGCAAACTCCTAGTTACGAATGAAAGAGCTCGGGATAGAAGCCTACCTGGATTC
This sequence comes from Pinus albicaulis, assembly GCA_034641835.2. Lineage (NCBI taxonomy): Eukaryota > Viridiplantae > Streptophyta > Pinopsida > Pinales > Pinaceae > Pinus > Pinus albicaulis. Next base: position 430,044,988 of record CM076583.1, read on the forward strand.
CAACGCTACGATCTGAAGAAGAGATGTCCCCGTCCTTCAGCCCTGGCAGATCACAATCCTTCCACGATCTCCGCGGATGAACACCTGCACATAGAAGAAACGAACAGATACAAGCATAGGAACCAGCATGCGTAACTAAACATCGGTCAGAAAAGATATTACTCGCATTAACATGATGGAAAACGGAGTGGAACCATAATCATAGTCATCTATTAAGTAATAAACGAATAGAAGTTACAACCAAGTTCTGACGTCGCAGCTTCCTTCGAACGGGTCTCCGGTCGTCCACATCTCGCAAAGCTCGCCAAGGAAAGGGAAACCTCTCCAGAGTCTCGTAACAATGGTCTCCTCGCTTGAATGGGCCTTAAGGGAAAGAAGGGATTCTTTACAGCACAAAGGCACTTGGGAATAGAGAGATGCAAAGCTTCAGCACTTCAAGACTAGCTTGCCATGGATCTGAGCAAGCTTTTATAGATGGGGAAGGAGGGAGTTGGGATCCCTATTATTATGGGATTAGCCCTATCAACAAGGAAGGTTCCATAGAAGGTGGCAAAACCACTTCCCTTCCATAGAACTCCCGCAGCCAAACCTCCCAACTCAAGATAGGCAATGGTTGTGAGTTTGTTTGAACTCAACTTCCGCCATCCATATTTACAAAACAGTCCCTAAAATGGGTGGCGCGATTGCTGCTCTATGACAGAGCGCCAAGTGGCGCGACCTCTTTACAGGATTTCCCTGATTGGCGCGAGCACTGAACTGTCTACCCGCGCCAATGCAAAAAGAGCTGTTTTTCATAAGTTTTGCAAGGAGATGTCTCAAGGGAAAATAAAGCTCACATTCAGAGGGATGCATTGATGATGTTTTCAAAGCATGACAATGTTCACAGGTCACGGAATGGGTCCTCCATTGTGTGGGATGGGGAATGGTAAGGACGGTGACAAATTACTGTGTAACAGATGCCCCCTAAAGTATGAGGCCCGAGAGCGAGAGGGGTGAAATGCTTTACGAGAACATGTCCAACTGAAGGCCCGCCGTCGGAAAACCTGCACAGAAAGATACAACTGATATCTCAAGTACATGATGTATATATATGGTATGGACGCAGCCATCCGAACAGAGTATGCTATAATCCGGATCCAGGGTATGGGCGCAGCCATCCAACTAAGATCAAACAAATAGACTCGGGTATGGTCGCAGCCATCCAATCAGTGAGTCATGTACATAATGATAATAATCCACAATCGCAGCCTGGATTACAACAGACACAATCCAGGGTCTTGCGCTCCATCTCGACCCAAACAAGTACAAGTCCGAGCATGTGAATATGTGAGCTGATGTCGAACATGCAAGAACATCGCCTGATTACCAGCCAATGATGAAAGCTGTTAACAGACGTGAGAGAAACCACCAATAATGACAATGGTCCTCAAGGTACTACAGGTACAATCTACGGCGTGTGAATAAATGAGTTGTCGTCGAACACCCGCAGAATCATTCGATCGGAAGTCAATGATGTAAACTTCACGTCGAATGCGACGAACTTGCCATTGAGGCATGCAGGCTCCAAGGTACCATCAGGAGTCTCTAGACCAACTTCCTGGATAATGAGTTGAAGTCGACAGGAAGTGACCTTGATCGAAGGTGGGCCATAATGAGTCCCACATCATCGACACGAGACAGAGGAACATAATGTTTGTTGTGAATCAGGACCATATGAGAAACAGAGGAAGGTTGATATTTGCAGAGGCCAACTTCTCTTGAACACATGAACGGCACGACAATGGACTTGGCAGTATTTGACATCAACGGATCAAAGGTCATGGCGACGAGGCAGTGAACAGATGAGAGGTCAAAAGAGATTACCCAAACCCATGGAAGCAAAGTGAAACAACGAGATGAGATGTCCCCAACCCGACACGAATGCAGACAAGTGCCATGTTCAAGAGCGACATACTGCCGACGACAACGACGATGGTTCCATTTTTCCCCCACCATTTCTGGCGAGTACCCCAATTATTTTTGATGACAAGCTTGAAGGGGATAGCATATGCTTGTAATATAAGTCCGCCCTTCGGGCGAATCCATCCTAGTGCATTAAACGAGTCCTAGGAAGGAGAAACTCGGAGAACGTCATTGCGACGGAATCCAATGTCATCAGGGTTTAACGAGTCTGACAAAGGAAGAACTCGGCGTCTTTTCATGTTTCGAGAGTTTGAAAAGACAGCGGAAAAGAAAACTCCACCGGTCCCTTTTCGTAAATAGTTCCCCAGATCCGAAAAGGTAGAAAACAATATCCGGGAAAACCTCCTAGTCGCGATAGGCTAGGGTATTCCTTTTTCGTAATCGATCCATCCCAGCCCGAAAAAGGGTTAAACTTATACTGGGTGAATTTCGATTCGTGTCCATTTTAACGAGATCGAAACGACAAGGGCCTCGGCAATATTTTCATATTTAGAGAGTCAGAAAAGAGCTGAAAGATGACTCCAGAGTGACTTTTTCGTGTATTTACCGAGTCCGAAAAAGTATAAAATACGACTCGTCTCCATCTTCTAAGTCGCAAAAACCTGCTGCTGCACATACCAAGCAAGCGTAAAATCCATTTTCGACATAATATATGCAAATATTTGACAAAAATAACTTTTAAAAGCTCATTTAATGTCGAAAAGTTATAAATATGTCTAATTGGTAAAAAATGAAATTACTTTTTACTATTTACCTTGTGGAGAGCAACAGTGGTCCATTTGGAGCAGAATCTTCCGTCGGCGATTGCGACCAATCCAGGCAACCATTCAGCTTCTCGTCTGTCACAGGTAAGAGGCGCTCCTTTGCTCTTCCTTTCCATACATTTTTTAATGATTTTCCCATAGAAATTGACTTCATGTGGCCACTTTTAAAATTTTAGGGCCGGGCCCATTGGCGCGGGTATCGGGCACGGACCCGCGCCAACTGGCGCGACTGTTAGCAAAACAGCCGCGCCAGCGGCCGAACCCAAATTTTCACCTAAAATTCCGGTATTTACACCAAATTTCTTGAAATTTGTATCTCACCAAAGATCTAATCAGGGGTTTTTGTCCATGTGAATGCAGATAACCACTCAAAATGGCAATCGAATGGAAGGAACGAGAACACGGAGATGAGGACGAAGAGGCCATGCAAAGCCAAGCATGTATGAATGCTCTTAGAGACTGTGGCTTAAAAAAGTTCTTCCTCACGCCATGCTTACGAGCTCAGCCTGAGCTCCTCCAATATCTAATCAGCATCTGGAATGAAAAGGAACAAGTTTTCAAACTACGAGACCAGGTGTTAGAGTTGGAGGTCACTGACATTTATTTCATTACTGGATTGTCCCGTAGAGGTCCGATTCCTGTACAGACTGGAAGCAGACCATCAGGGGAAAAGATGGAAGAAGTAATGGCGCGGGTGTGCCGTGGGGCACAAACAGGATCAGGAAGTAAGAAGGTATACATTTCTACTATCCCTAATCTAGCACTGAGAGTTGTACTCCACACCATTACGCGGGCTGCTGGATCGCAGGCACCGCATGAGGCTACAAAGACTCAACTCTTACTGGCCTCAGAATGCATGGGTCCCCGGCTGTATGATTGGGCAACAGCTGTAACGATCAACATGAAAAGGCAGCTCACCAAGTGTAAACGGGGGAAACTAAAACAGTTCGGCTATGGTTCCATCTTGGTAACATTCTTTCTGGAATGCATACCAATCTTCCAGGGCCAAGAGGCCCATGTGGCGAGTCCGATACCACCAGAGCCGAGAATGGCTCGCTGGGCAGCACTGATGCCCAGATCTGGAGGTGGCCAACAGATGTCCTGGAGGCCAGAGTTCTTTAGGTGGTTACGGCGCCAACTGATCGTCGTGGAAGATTGGCCCTATTCGGGAACTGACTTTACAGGGGACCCAGGTCTCCCACTTCCAGAAGGAGACGACTGGGATGAAGAGCTGGGTAAGACCTCATATTTTTGATTTTATGTTTATATGTTTTTTTTTGTAAACACACATTCGTCTTAACACAATTCTATATGCATGCAGATGTAGGACCTGAGAGACCAGCCGGAATGTCTCCTATTTCCCGAAGGACACAATTCGCCCCTGAGATCCAGGGGGAAGGCATCGGAGGAGAGGCACTGGTCCAGAACCTCGAGGGGATTGCCCATGGGATCCCAGACTATGCCCGACTATCAGACGTACCGATGGAGTATCAGCGCCATACGGTGGGAGTCCGGAATCAGATCCACCGAATCTTGAGGCGCCTAGTGCGTGCAGTGACTTGCTATCATGAGCACCATGCGGACTAGTCTTTAGGATTTATGCTACACCTATTTTTTGAGAGACATAGCGTCTCCGGATGTACTAAGACGACTATGTATATTTTTTGAGTTTTATGTGACGCACACTGTGCAAACATTTCGACACACATATATATATATATATATACATATGACTATTTTGGATGGATCTTTCTTTCCATGCGATGATGTTTTTATATGTAATGCGAATGTCTAATACAAATGTAATCTAATGTATCAGTTACATAACAAACGACCCAATGCGAAATGTATTCCCACAATGTATCTAGTCACACATTTTATTTTTACGCAAGCTTAAAAGCACATATGAGCATACACATATGAAAACTATGCTTGGAACGAGTTTTATTTTTACACAAGCTTAAAACATAAACTATGCTTGATAATAAGAAAGACGGGCATGTCCCCCAGCATGTTGTCTCAAATCGAGGCACATGCCCCCCAAGCTTCACTCTATTGAAAATGGAGTGAAGATTGAACACACACGAGATTTGAGCTGAAACTGACAAAACTCGAATTGAATATGCTTGTGTTTCATTATTTTAACGAGGTTGACACACTTAAAAGAACTATCCTCAAACAGCTTGTTTCATTGTTTTAAGGAGCTTGACACAAGTGGAGGAACCATGCTCCAAGATCCTGGTTTCATTTTTTAAAGAGCTTGACCCAGGGAGGAAACTGTGCTCCAACCGACTTACATCAAAATGAAAAAGAAGGCGGTGCTTCCAAGAGTTCCACTCCTGATGGAAGGGAAACATCCTGGAAGTCAGGACCTAATGCCCCCAGCACATTATGCACGACGGCATCGTCGCTGAGTACAGGCACGGGGTAAGTGGCCACATAGTTGACCTGCGGTGGGGCAGATACAACAGGTGGATAAAAACCAGGAGGGGGTGATGGCGGACCCGTTGCCACATTAGGACCACAGAATGACAGCTGATCAATGGTCACGATCCTTCCTTCATGCGGAAAACAGGCCACACGAAAGAGGGAGGAGACGAGCACTCCCATGGCATAGGTGTAATCGCACCCTAGGAGCAGATTGAAATCCAAAGGGCCTGGAATGACCATCACGTCCATATGGACGGTTTTGCCTCCCAAAGTAATCGGTAACCTTGGAAGGATCCCCAATGGTTGACTCGTCCTTCTATTGAAAGTCAACAGATTCTGCGTAACAGGTGCAAGCGGCGGCGAACCAAAAGCTTGCCAGGTAGTTGATGACAGAATACTAACAGACGCACCTTCGTCTATAATGGTGCTGGGTACAACCAGACCAAGAGCCTGTACTGTGATCTCGAAAGGCACATAAGACGGAAGGCGAAATCCTGCAAATCGATTCCAGTCAAAGGAAGCGACCAAACTACTCGGAGGGGCTACCATCGAAAATCAAAGGTCTTCCCCTGATGTTACGGAAGCAGAAGCCTCCTCCATGACCTCCATCTCGAAGGCGGGAGGAATATCCTCCGTAGCCTCCATCTTGGGAGGCGGAGGAGAAACTTCTTGAAGTACAGGGACAGGAGAATCTTTCTCCAAGTCTGAAGAATCTGAAGAGACCAGAAGGACATGAGGGGTGTGAGATCCACTCTCGACAGAAAAGACCTGGTGCACCGCGGACGGGGCCAGTTCAACCGATCCTACGACCAATGGTTGGTCAGGGACGAATTCGTGAATTTGAATTTCTGGGGGAGTGGGATCGACCAAAAATGACTCTTGACCAATCGTAGGATCAGCTGGCGGAAGACTCAAAGAAAGCCGATTGTAACCAGGTGGGAGGCGTGGTGTAGAACCGACTGGGTTGTCCAAGATTTGCCTGGCTTCATCCATATAAGGACAAAGGTGAATGGCATGGTGCCCTTCACACAACTTACAGGGATTGGTGATCTTACCTTGCTTCGTAGAGTTCTTATCAACAGCAGCTGAAGACGTGCCCCCAACTTGGCTCCCGGAAGTCAAAGGCAACGGTGGACGACCGTCGGACCATGGTTCGAGCACCTTGGGGATGCCAGGGCAGTCTCGAAGAAGATGGTCTCCCGTGCACAACAGGCAAGGGAATTTGACTTTCCGTGGAGGGTTGGAAGGTGTATCAAGAGGAGATATCTCGGAGGCAGTAGCCGTACATTTAGCCTCTCGCTTATCAGACTTATTCTTCTTTGTCTTCTTCTTCTTCTTCTTAGCCACCTGGTTACTCGAATCCATGCTTTCACCAGGCGAAGTAGAAGATGAGGACGCAGAAACAGGCGAAGAAGGGGAGAGGTCCACCTTGGAATCAACATGATGGTGTTCCGGTGGAGGAACTGATTGAACAGTAGTGGAGACATTCGGGACAACAGAGGTTGAGAAAAACCAAACAGGCAACCCAACAGTTAACCCAGGAAGGCACAACGTCGCCATGTAAGGAGCACCAACATTTCCAAAAGGAGAAAAATGACCAGGATTCCCTTCTGAAGGGATTCCTTGGTTGGTAAACTCTGAAAAAGTTGTCATCAAAACTCAAAACCACACACGGGCTGAAAACGAGTTAAGACACACGATCAAACAGTCAACAAGCAGTGTCTAACAGGTGTGTAATCGTGGGGGATTAATTTTACCACATTGGAAAGTAAGAAATTCTACCGTTTCATGTTTTAAGAGTCGAGAAACGATAAAAAGATGACTCTATCTCTTTCAGAGTTGAAACAAGCGTGAAAGGACAAGCGCTTGACGGTATTTTCAAGTTTAAGGAGTCAGAAAAGACCAAATGACTGCTCAGGAAAAACTAGGCACAAAGGGTGTACCAAATATCCGTGAACTGCAATATACACCTTGGTTTCAAATAATGAAACAGAAATCGACCAAGGACTTTCCGTACGTCCAGGTAGTCTCCCCGAATGCTGTGTTCGGTGTATCACGGGTATAGGGCGGCAGACTCGGCTTCCTGTGGATAAAGGATTGAAAACCTATAGGGGTCTCCCTTTATATACGCGACGGTACGGGGAGCGCAAGTCCGCACTAGTGCTGTCTAAAGCCAACAGGCGAACGACAACTGCTAGGTTTAACGACGTCGGAACACGTCTCTAGCCTAGAACTTCTAAATGTATTTCGTTAAGTTCCAATGCTGCCTTAGGTTAATTGAATAAATTTTACAGTTGATCTTCAATTAAGTTTCAATTTCCAGGCCCTATCATATGTAGTGTCTCGAAAGACTCCTAAATGCAAGCTATATGCCACAGTGCAACATTTCGTTCGATGAAAACTAGTTAAATAAGAGTTGAGAGCTTTTATGCAAACGAAATGAACGGAATACAAACAACAATGTCTCTAATGTAACTAATGCAATTGAACACTTTTCATTCAAGCACTAATCACTAGCGATACGGAAAAGATCACAATTTGCACTAATTAATCAAAACAAAAGAGATTTTTTTTTTTTTTGACTTTCAATGTTTAATGGCTAATGTGCACTGAAAAAAAAAGGAACAATTTGAGAGATGATATTCAAAAGAGCGAAACAAACAAAATTCACTCAATAACGCAATCAATCAGATCCCCAAATCGACCCAAAGTCTCTCAAAGCAAACAAAGACTCAAAAGCTTCCGATGGACCGTGTAATCTAGGTCCAAAGCAAGGCAAACGAATTCTGAATGAAGGATTGGACAATCACCCAAAAAACGCAAAAAAACAATCAAATACTGTTAAGAGAGCGTGGAGAATCAATCAACAAGTTGACAGGACAATCAAGACACCAAAACTCCCAAGGAGGGCTCGATACACTAAGCCACTAGATGCCCTAGGGCTCAAAATGTGAAATCGGTAGATAGAAGCAAACAACCCAAGGACAGAGGTGAATTCCAGCCAAACAAGACTCCAACAGGCTCAGACAGTCAGAAAATCAAGAAGAAAAGTATTGATTAGATCCAAAGAGCCAAAAAATGAAGAAACTCAAAAAACTCACAGGGGTGGCGCGACTGTGAGAGTGAAACTAGCGCCAGAAGCCAATTGGCGCGGGCTAGACAAAGGCAACACGCGCCAAGTGGCGCGACTGTCGGGTTAAAAACCGCACCAGTCGAGTTTCTCAACAAAAATTAAAAACAAGCTACTTCCAGAAGCAGATCAATACAAGCTAAGCAAACCAAGCAGCTAAAACAGAGAAAGAATCCAACCCATAAGGTTCATCAAGCAAGGAAAAACGATCAAAGCGAATCAACATAAACGAGACAAGGAAGACCGGACGATCTCCCCAGCGGAGTCGCCAATTTGTTGAGGAGGTAAATCCCCTCTGCGGACAGAGGCGATCCCTACTAGCCCAGCAGGGGTCTAGCAACAAAAAAACAATGCTATGACGCAAGCTCCTAGTTACGAATGAAAGACTTGGGATAAGAGCCTACCTGGATTCCAATGCTAGATCCGAAGAAGAGATGTCCCCGTCCTTCAGCCCTGGCAGATCACAATCCTTCCACGATCTCCGCGGATGAACACCTGCACATAGAAGAAACGAACAGATACAAGCATAGACACCAGCATGCGTAACTAAACATCGGTCAGAAAAGATATTACTCGCATTAACATAATGGAAAACGGAGTGGAACCATAATCATAGTCATCTATTAAGTGATAAACGAATAGAAGTTAAAACCAAGTTCTGACGTCGCAGCCTCCTTCGTACGGGTCCCCGGTCGTCCACGTCTCGCAAAGCTCGCCAAGGAAAGGGAAAACCTCTCCAGAGTCTCGTAACAATGGTCTCCTCACTTGAATGGGCCTTAAGGGAAAGAAGGGATTCTTTACAGCACAAAGGCACTTGGGAATAGGGAGATGCAAAGCTTCAGCACTTCAAGACTAGCTTGCGATGGATCTGAGCAAGCTTTTATAGATGGGGAAGGAGGGAGTTGGGATCCCTATTATTATGGGATTGGCCCTATCAACAAGGAAGGTTCCATAGAAGGTGGCAAAACCACTTCCCTTCCATAGAACTCCCGCAGCCAAACCTCCCAACTCAAGATAGGAAATAGTTGTGAGTTTTTTTGAACTCAACTTCCGCCATCCATATTTAAAAAACAGTCCCTAAAATGGGTGGCGCGATTGCTGCTCTATGACAGAGCGCCAAGTGGCGTGACCTCTTTACAGGATTTCCCTGTTTGGCGCGAGCACTGAACTGTCTACCCGCGCCAATGCAAAAAGAGTTGTTTTTCATAAGTTTTGCAAGGAGATGTCTCAAGGGAAAATAAAGCTCATATTCAGAGGGATGCATTGATGATGTTTTCAAAGCATGACAATGTTCACAGGTCACGGAATGGGTCCTCCATTGTGCGGGATGGGGAATGGTAAGGACGGTGACAAATTACTGTGTAACAGAGAGTAAAGGCACGAGGAATAGATAGGAGGACCACCTTATTTCCTCTGGTTAAATTAGATACTATGATTGTCAAGAGATTGTCCTCTTTATCAATGTAGGAAAATGTAGCCTCTGGAAGCTTGTCACGTCCATAAATTTCAGATTTGATGCTTCTGTGAGGTTTAGGAGGTATTCTTCTATTAGGATTTAAGGTAGTGATTAAGGATTTGGGTTTTTCCCCTAGACCTCCATAGATACCCACAAATGTAAACATCAAAGACTGAGGCAATTTTGCTTGTGGGTTCCATGCCACTGATGCAGATGAGAGTGTACCACTTGATATGGAAGCAGTGGTCATAGGAAAATAAATGGAAGTACATTTTGATGAGGATGAAGACTTTTGCTAATATTTTGTATGAAGAGAAATTTGCTTCCATGTTGTTAACATATGTGGCCATTATTGAAATGAAATATGTTAGTGACTTTGTTAACAATTTTGTAGACATAAATGTTGAAAAGTAGAGACGAGAAGCTACCAATATCCAATGTAGTAGATATGTTTCAAAGAAAATAAAACAAAGGGGGCATTTCTAATATATTTTCTGTGCAAAACCATGGGAATTGTAGATGGAAACTTACAAATTTTTGAATTAGAAATGCAAAAAATTTCCCAAACATGCATGGAATTTGAAATTCCTAGTCGGAATGGAGGAAAAGACACATTGTAATTATCATCATGCTCCTTGTGTTTTGATGGTTTCATTTCATTTCATCTGTTTCTATCCTATGATTTTCTATTATGTATATTGTATAATAAATTTGTATCTCTTGATTTCAGTTTGATTTCATTAGTAGAAAATTTCTTGCAATTTCGATAAAATATTTAGATTAACATCAATGAAAACCACTACTAAACTGAGTAGAGTGAGGCTCCTTTCACTATCCTGACCCTTGAGGTAGATGCCCATTGAGTTGGTTTTTATCTACAAAGAAAATAATATATGGAGGATCACTAGAGTATTTAGAAAATAATTGGTTAGGAAACTCAAGGAGAGAACCGAAGTTCTAAGATTTGTGCATTTTGGAAATTAAGAAGAGGTTGGGCCATTAATTTGTGTGTTCACCATATTTAAAATGGTAAGAATGGCTAGATTTCCCATGGTTTAAGGAATAAGGGACCATAATTTAGTATTGGAAGGGTTTAGCTTACTGAGGGACAACATTTTAGATGTGTTGGAATTGTAATGGACTCTTTGAGGCGGAAATAAGTTAAGCATAAAATTTTTAAATTTCTCAGATCACCAAATTTGGCAGGAAAAATGCTTGAAAACATGTTGATTCACATATATGGGTTAGTAAAAATTACCATGTTACTAATATCCAAGGTAATGATTCCAAACATTTTTTTTTACATTCGATATGCCAACCTAATTAGCTTCCCTAACTTGGATTGAAACCGACATACAAGAAATCTGTTACCTAAATCAATAACCACCAAATGTTTTAGGTCATGTAGATATGCTAGTATGATTTTAGATAGGTTATTTCCATTGAGTTCTAGGTACCTCAACTGAGAGATAGTTCCAAGATCTATGGGTAATATTATAATGAATAAATTGGTACCTAGGTCTAACATCTTCAAGAAAGAAATCATTCATAACTCCAACACCAAGTTCTCCAACAATTTAATGGTACCCAAATCAAAATATTGAAGTTTTATCAAAACTTGGATGGAAAAATGAATCTCTCCATAGAGAGTTGTAGTTCAATTTGAAATTTTGTTATCTTGTGAGATCCAAAATTTCTTTTGGAATGCTACCAACTAGAGGATTTTTGGTGAAATTCAAATTCTCCAAATCATAATATTCCCAAGCTTTGGAGAAATGGAGCCTTTGGGTTCCATATGTACAAAAAATATAGGTGTTACAATGTTCCTCCCATAGCTAACACCAATCCACTTGGATGGAGATGAATGATTCTTCCACTTTACTAGTCCATCAAGGATTCCAAGACGTTTGTTTAATGTTAACAATGCATCAATATCAAAGACTTAAAAGTTGGTTTGTGCCAATTATTTCACTATTACACACGCAATCATGGAGAGATACTTTTAACCCAGAATGACTCAATAAGACTAAATCCTCAATCATGCATATGGAAAAAGGTAATACATAAACCAAACTTCATCATAGAATATACCATGTATTAATTTTAATACATGGAATCTAGAATAGACTCAAACCAAACCTATTTTGGGATTTGAATATTAATACTTATGTTATGATTAATCTTACCTAGACAAAGAAGTGTTAAGATATTATTTCTATTGATTGATATAAGCTAGGCCCAGATACAAGTAGATGTATTGAATATTTAGACATTTATGGAACTAGATAAGGAAAATAATCCAATCCAAGAAGTGGTGGGGTGCCTACATTGAATGACTCTTGAATGTCGTCTAGTTTTAGAATTTATAATTTTGCTCATATATTTTTTTCTCCTAGAAAATAATCGTATCCACGTGTATGATATATTTGGACATATAATTATGAATTCAATTTTTATGGTGATGACATTAGTTGAGAGATCCATTAAATTATTTTTCTTCTAGATGTGAAAGTATGGCTCAATTGCTTTATTAAAGTTGTGCAAAAATCATAAAATAATATTACAAGAAAAAGAATACAAGGAAAATTACTTTTTCTCTCAAAATCATCTAATTGCCAACTATTTTGTATGAATAAGTAATGTTACCGACACGAATGAGGTTGATATGACCCCATAACTAATTAATTCTTGTTGTATTTCCTGCAGCTATAATCATGTGATTATTTACTGTGGTGAGGTGTATTCTGACATTGCTGATGCTGGCTTCGGGAGTTGGGTAGACATGATGGGTAATAATTATGGATTAATATGGAAATTTCATGGACTAATTACAACATTTATTTTTCAAATTCGGGTGATCCTACAGACTGACAATGGTATGATGGGTCATTATAAGAGAATGATATTTGACATGCTTAGGTTATCTGACACTATAGACTCTCCCCCCCACCGACCACAATTGGTTGCGATGCAGTCTTCACATCACAACAGGGACGATTGTCATTCTGTGCCACGGTGTAGGCTTCTTATTGAGGATTCCTATTCTAATGGGCTGAAAAATATTAAAATATAATAATTCTATGTCCCATCTTGGTTGCGATAGAGTTATTGACTCTATCTATGCTACTCTACCCTATTGACTGCTCTCGGGTGTGAGAGTTATTTAAAAAATAATTGTGGGGCTTACTCATGATAGGCTTTCAAGTGTGTGCCATTTACCCATCATTGCAGTATTTGTCCATATAGTTGCACCAGCCTGAATGTGCCTGAGTCTTTAATTTGTATGACATAATACGGTCCCATCCAGTGCATTATGAATTTTCTTGGGAACCTTTGGAATTTTCTATCGTATAGCAGGAATTTTCCACCAATAGTGAATGTCTTATTCTTGATGTGACAGTCATGCTAGGATTTTTGTATTTTTTTTGTACTGATTGATGGAAATCTACCAGAAATCTATCTTGTTCAAGCTCCTACAGTTCATGGAGGCATGCAGTGATGGAGTCTTCATCTGTCATATGTGTGGTTGAAGAAATTAAGAGGCTTGGTATGATAAACTCGGCTGGTATTGTTGCCCCTTTTCCATATACCAACTAGAATGGAGTCTGATAGTGTAATCTCTTTATGGTTGTCCTATATGCCCACAATTTGGCTGGTATCCTTTCATCCTAGTCATCATATTTGGCATTCATATCTTTGTTAGTCCATTTTCCAAGATTTTGTTGAATGCCTCAATGGTTCCATTCGCTTGAGGGTGGTATAGGCTACTTTTCTGGTGTTGTACCATAAAGTTGTCCAGGAGAGATTTAACTATAGAATTATTGAAATGAGTTCCTTGATCACTGTTTAGGCTCTTGGGATAGCCAAATCTGCTAATTATGTTCTCAAAAATAAATCTGGCTTCTCTTTCTGCTGTGCAGTCCCTTACAGGTGTTGCCTCTGCCCATCTTGTGAGATAATCAGTTGCGGTGATTATATATCTTGCCTATGAGTGTTGTGCCACTGGTGCAATTGGTCCTATGAAGTCGACGACCCATTTCTCAAATGCTTTCATAGCCCTCACAAGTTGTTTTGGTAACTTATGCCGGTGTGACGGTCGTCCTGTTCTTTGTAAAACATCACATTTTATCACATATGCTTCGCTATCTTTGTGCATTGTTGGCCACCATAACTGTTGGGCCTTAGTTTTGGTCTTATTTTGCTCAAAGAAACTTATTTATCCATATATTTTTCCATCCATTTTCCATTCATTTATTCCATTTTGACATATATTTTATATTGATTCAGGTATTTAATTTTAATTTTTCAAATTCTAAAGTTTTTATGAAAGTTTGATTTTTAGTGCAAAATTGGCTGATTCAGAAATTCCCGTAATAGCTATATGGTTGATGTGGTTGCAGGACACTTGGGCACAAATTGAATGCATGGATGGACAGCTTGGCAACTAGGACTAAGCCACCTATGCTTAGTTCGAACAGAACAAGCTTTATTAGGCCCATTTAGTTCTAGTCAATCATGACTAGTCATTCAGAAATCCCATAGAAATAGGGCATTTTTGAGATTCTATGGGATTGACCATATTTCTTGGGATAAGAATAATGAATTCGACTTAGATAGGTGGATGAGAAGTAGATGGGTTTTTTTGAGTAAAAATAGATCAGTTTGTTCATAAGACTTCTTATTTAAAGCCAAAGCTTTGATGGCTTATGTATTAGGATTATTATTGACTTATATACTTTTATATTGTGACAATTTTGGATTGAGAAGTTAATTTGAAGACTTGTGCTATTATCAATTTGCTGTTCAATGTTATGGATGTGTGACTGAAGTTAAGCTTCTGAGATCATTTATCAAGTGTGCAAGGCAAGGGTGGAAGGGCCCCCCATTCCAAGCTAAGTACACTTTCTTGTTAACTAGTTTTATTTCCTTGTAATTTGATGATTGTAGAACTGGTTTTCAAAGCTTTATTTCAGATTGTTTAATGATTCATGCATAGTGATTGATGTCATTAGTTTATAACTTATTCATCACTTTATCAAGTTGGAAAAGCAGATTTATCAAGTTGAGCATCCCTTCTATGAAAATGATGAATTAAAGTTGGTTTCTTTTGTTTGTGTGCAAGCAGTTTCTTGTTGAGATTTTTGATATTAAGATGAATGAATTATAATGGAACACTTTACATGTCTCTTAAGTTAAGAGCTTCTTTCATTAATAATTTATCCATATTAAGTTCTTGGTTTTAATCTCTGATTCATTAAGTGGTAATTGAGGTGAAAATGAATTTCTTGAGTCAAGAATCATTTCAATGTTATTCCTCTTTTTAAACTAATGGAGTTAGAGTTGTAGAATGTATTACTTTCAGCTTATCTTTCAAGGTTGATTATATCTGATTTTCACATATAGTGATCTTGCCTCAAAGCATAAACAACCCGGATTGATAATAAATAATTGTGTTAGTTTAGGTACATAAATTAGCTCAACATTTTGGCGCCGTTGCCGGGGATCCTGA
This sequence comes from Pinus albicaulis, assembly GCA_034641835.2. NCBI lineage: Eukaryota > Viridiplantae > Streptophyta > Pinopsida > Pinales > Pinaceae > Pinus > Pinus albicaulis. The sequence continues at coordinate 430,060,239 of CM076583.1, forward strand.
TTCATTTATGTTTGAATTTGATATTCTATGTAGAAACAAACATCCATTAAGAGAAATACTAACCCGGGTAGCTATATGTGAATACAACTTAAGATTGTTCCAATTCAACAATAACCATGAAAATGTATTATCAATTAAATTGAAATATGCAGAAACAAATAAAGATAACTCTGTTTAAGAAATTAAACAGAGTTATATAAACATATTGCATTCATCATTGTATATCATTTACATGTAACTATGAAAAATAACGTTTCAGTTATACTCAGAAATGATATATAAAAGGAAGCGTTGTTAAAACAAATATACATATAAATGATAGCAATTTTAAAACAAATATCATAAAACAAAAGAGATCAACAGTGAACAGATAGAAATACCTTGTTCATCTTGAAGAATTTCAAATGCATTATGATACTCTATCCATTAATTATAATGCAAAACCAAATTCCAAGGTACAGAAATGCAACACTTCAAAGATAATTCCGCATGAAAATCACCAGATGTGATCCTTTTCAAAAAATATATAAGACAATGGAGTACAGAAATGCAATTTCCAAGTCCAAAAATATTAAGATCCAGGACCCCTCTCTAAATGCATGAGAGGGGTTTAAATACTACTTAACTAACTCTAAAAATAGTTTATTACAAAAAATAAGGATTCGGTTCAATGACCATCATTTTCCTAGGCTAAAATACAGTGAAATTAAAACTAAATCTATCTATCTATGAAATTGATCTTTGCTCTTGCAGGCATCTAGCATAGTTTTGAGAAGATGTGGTTGACCGACTTCAGAATTCAGTTGTCCTGAAAAGACAGAGTCGGCAAGCGTAGGAGCAATCTTCTCTGTAGCATTGATAATACAATTGAGTGCACTGTGCTGACTGTGTGGCTTTACCAAGTACATCCAGTATGAGTCCCAATTCAATCTTGTTAGCCCTTGGATGGATTTTTCTCTTTCTTCTGCCTTTTGCCTCCATTCTGCTTGCAATTGATTTTCCTGTGGGAGATAACCTGGAACAGTTTCAGAAATCAAGTTAGCTTTGTGTAAATTGTCATTTACACAATCAGTGAGAGTGTTTGCCGCTGTAGATGCCTCCTCTGCTGCCCTTTCTGCCCTTCTGATTTGTGCATCCCAATTATTAAACAATATTTCTTTATGGTTTTCATTAACGATGGGTGCACCAGCTTTTCTGCCTTCTTCTGTCTTTTTCCATGCTAGATAATCATTGATCTTTTCATTAATCAAATCATAATCATTTCGTAGATCTACGACATGACTTGTGATTTTATCGCTTTCTTGGCACAAAGAATTCCATTGCAATATTTTTTTGGCAGAAAACTTCCTCTTGTTGCAGTAGTTGATTGTTCAAAGAGATGGTTTCTGAAATGAATTCTGGAAGCTTAGGATCATCCTTATGCTATTCTTGGATTTCTTGAAGTTGTTGTTGTAACTCTTCAAGTTTTAATTGTGTTTCCTGATTGGCCTGTACCTGTTGCAATTGCTGTTGCAGAGCCTTTATCTGTTCTTCTTTTTCATCCAACAAAAGTTGTATCTCAACTGCTTTATCAATTGTTGCAGAAGCATAAGCTCCTGTTATTTGAGATAATTTAGTAAGATTATGAGTAGGCTCTGTGGCAGGATCTTTCCACAAAACATCTACTTGTTCTGGTTCGGTAGCAATTGCACTTTCTATTTTTCTCTTTTTCCTTTGTCTCTTTACTACTGCTTTGTATTTTGGGCTATAAAATACATCCAGAGGAGGAATGTCATCTACATTAAGTACAATTTCAGAGGAGGGTGTAATTGGTATGTGCTCTGTTACTGCGGCTGTGTTGCTTGTTCCTGCATTCAAAACTTTGGTTGTTTGGACAGGGGTCTGTACATTCTGTCCTTCTACATTAATCAATTGATTAAAGGTTTCCCACTCTTTATCTAACTCCATGGTGACTGGTTGTTGCTGTACATTGGGTGAAGGAGGATTTGTTTGTTGAGAAATCAAAATTTGCTGTTGAGCAAGCTCTTTAGATTGTGCAGAATTTTTGATGGATTTTTCCATTTTATCTTCCATTTCTTTGGATGTATTGGAGTGTTCAGAATCTCTATCAGATTTTGATTTGGATTTACCTGTGCTTCAACTGATGTTAAGACTAACACTAGGAGTTTGCTCCTTTGCAGGCTCTATGCGTAGATTATCCAAAGGAATAGGAATTAGTCTCCTTTCTCTGTACAACTTGAATTCCTGAAAATCCCCTGGAGATAGCTGCTCTCTATCTGAATTCAAAACCTCTTTAAATGAATTTCTTGCCTGTAACATATCATCAAAAAGATCTTGCTCCGCGACAAATTCCCCTACTTTGATTGCATTGGTAAAATTCTTAACAATATCATTTTGGTCAAATAACCTTCTTGAGAATTTGAACAGCTGTAGGCATGTAACGTTACCTATCTCATGAAATGCATGACCAATATCCAACAGTGAAAATGTTCCACATTTTATGGGAAATTGTGGCCAAATGCCCTTTTTCTTGTCTTTTAAATCTTTTGTCATACCTCCCTGGCCACAGGTCTGATAAGCAATTTCCCGGGCTATAAGTCTATCTGGAACATATAAGGGTAAAACATGGGGAGAAGCATAACTTCCAAAAACCCTAATATAGGTGAACAATTCCTCCCCAAACCATCTTGCGACGGGGAGAATATCAACCTTTGTTTCTGAGGATAACCTCGGGGCATCCTTATTATACAATGTTATGTACAATGGCAGCATTATTTTATGACAAATTTGATAAAAATGTGGGATAAACTCAGACTCCCATAGTTCTTTATGGTACACATGAATGGGCAAAGGATCGTGGATAGTCCATTTCCAGCCCATCACAGGGAATTTAGAGACATAGCAGATGGCGTCCATGACATAAACAGATAAATAAAAAGGCGGGTAAACCCACTGGGAAACATTTCGTTTAGACCGGTAATGAAATATAGCAGTGGTGAGATTATCAGATAGGATTTTGGCCCAATCTACAATTGTAGAATTAACAGCCGCATTTAACAAAGGAAGCCATTCGGGTAATATCATATTTATGTCAGGATTTCCAAAAAGCCTGCATAACATGGCAGCAGTAAAACAATAAGGAGAGGTAAGTGAACCCGTGCTATACATACCTTGTTTGTTCTTCTTCAATGGTTCACTTCTTTTGGTCCACTCCTTTGTGCATTCTGCCAAATTTGAGTGTTCTTTGGAAAACTCTTCCATAAATTGCCTGTTGAAAGTTTCCTGAGGTTCTGGCAGCTTATACATTAATCTCAAATCTTCTATGGTTAATGACCCGATTAGCTCTTCCGATGGAGTTCTGAATTGTCTATCTGAAATATCTGTGCTATCCAGCACCCATCTCACCATGTCTGTATATGGGAGAATCCTTGGTCTTGCTGCTATTCTATGTAGAAATGAGCAAGCCAAGTCTCTAAGGGTTGCTTCAGACGTATCCTTTGAACCAGCTATAGCTGCAACTTTTATCACCACAGGGTTTTCCTCTTCTAACAGTTTATACATTCCCTCCTAAGTGGATATATCGGCGTCCTTGTTACAGGCGGTGTCTGCGTATAGCGAAGCCATTTCTTTGTTCTCAGAACTTGAGCTCTTCTCCTTCTTACCCATAATGTTTAGCGGAAGCTTTGTATAGTGGTCTGCTCCTTCGTGCCTGCGTTTTACGAATAAATGAGAGTAATGACATAAGAAAGGTGA